>OX183135.1:13127892-13803050 GCA_945261195.1 Cryptosula pallasiana | reverse complement strand
TTATGTAATCAATGTATATAATCATATAATGTTTCATTTTTGATCAATATATTTATTCAATGTAGATAAAAACTCCTTTCTCTCCTCTCTCCTCTCTCTCTTCTCTCTCCTCTCTCTCAAGATGCCATATAAGTTCGAATTATGTAAAAAGATTATCAAAACTTAAATGCCATACATTCAAAATCTAGCTGCCATATGAGTTCAAATTAAGTAAAAAAATAATCAAAACTCAAATGCCACTTAAATGCAGCTCAAATGCCACTCAAATGCCCCTCAAATGAAATACAATATAAACTCGGCGAATTCATCCAACGCCGTAACTCATTGCCTCAACTCCAAGGTCTAATCCACAAAAAAACACTTGGTTGGGAGATCTGCTCATATACTACTACTAACATAATCAGTATTTTGTCTGAACTTTGTTGCTAATGCATTCTATTTAGTGGATCATAGACAACAGATAGGGAAACGCCATTATACTCCTGAAGTATATCTGAAGTCTCTTTGGTTTTTGCATTTTAATTTTACTCGTGAGTCAGCTGAGTTTTTGACAGCAGAGAACCAACACGGACGTCATATAGATGGAGCATATAGGAGTATTATAATGAGACCAGATCTCCAAAGTCTATAGGAATATGATTTGACTAGAGACCTCATGCAGGTAATCGGTAGTAGAAGTTTTGACTTGTGAAGATTACAAGGTTTGCGAAATAGCTTCAAGAAAGCATAAAATAGATCGAACTTGGAAACAGTCATGGTCTTAATGGTAGTGGCTGTTAGTTACGCGTTCCACAGCTACACAGTATCAGGAAAGGCTATGTCATTTATCAAGAGGTTCTTTCTGGGCAACTATGTGCGCTTTTAGCTAAAGAAGATGCAACTCCTTGACAATGTTCTATGCTGTATACCAAAGTCAAACAGCAGCAAAGGAATACAGCGCCCAAAATTCTTTTCGGTCTTTGGTTTTGTTACTTAGAGTTTTTATCATGCCGTACTGCTCCATGAGAGTGTTGATGTTGTGTGAATCTCTTATCAATATTCCCGCCAAAGTTCTACCCTCATAAACCAAAAAAAACGGAACAACTGTGGTATTATTACAGAACGCTAAACAAACAAAGTTGATGCATTCTTACCAGACTCAAGCCACTTGCACATTGCCAAACTAGGGTCTTCTCCTTCATCTTCAAGATCATCAGCTATGTCTTGGAGTTCATAATAGAAAGCTGGATAGTTGACAAAGAATCCTGCAGTGTCATATCTCATGATGATCTTTCTTGTCGTTTCCATTTCTTTGTTCACCTTATGGATGCAGTTTTCTTCCTGCAAAACATGAGAAAAAATTTTTTTATATCTTTAATTTTCATCTTAGACACATTGATAACTATTAGCAGTGGCACAGGGACTACATTCTGATGTAAATAGGCCAGGACCAATCATAGCAATGCAATTGAAGAATTGACTAATCTAATGATAGCCTTCGTTTTCTTTGTCCTCAAGAACTTTCATGCTTTTTACTTTTTGGGTATGTTTGTCAACTTTTTTCTACTTTTATGTGTCCTACTGGACAGGAGAGTCCTGGTAAAATGAATGAAAGGAAAAACAAGACTACTTCCTCATTGCTCCTTAGTCAGACAGTGTCAGCAGTGCTAACGTTTTAGTCATGGGCAACAACTTCCATTGATCGATGATACAGCATCCATGTTGTGATAATGGCTGCAGCCCACACAATCATTGCACTAGGCTGAATAAGTGGACTTGATAATGAAAAAGGAGGGTGAGTGATAGAGGTGCAGAGAAGAGGAGAAGTGTTGGCATGTACAGGCGTGTGCGAAAAGGGGAAGTGAGGAAAGCGAGGAAAGCGGCACATCTTTACACAAGTTCATTGCATTATAACAATCACCCACGATTTATGTTATATTGTGGGGGCAATTTATGCAGCAATTTCTGCACTTCCTACTATCTAACCCCTTTTGAACTGTATTTTACGGTAAAAGAAAAATAAATATTTGATAAGGTAAGGTATAGGCCATCCATGGTCTGCAGTCCAAACAGCAAAGTCTGCATTTGTCTTTGTGTCTGCAAGAGCGGTATGGCAGAAGTTAACTTTGCAGCACTTAGGTCATTGCATAATCATCTTGATCCATGTACACACTGCCACGCTAGCATTAGCCCAAGTCAGGTGAAGCAGGCACCTAGCAAATCTTACTTATAGCGTGCCTTGTACTACCATCATGGTCACTCACAATAAATGGATCAACCATCTCAAGAAACAATCAAGTCCGATATTTTCTATTTAGGAACTCGTCATGGCAATGCTCTCTGAATTTTTTTGTCAATATACTGTTGTATATGCAACATTCATGTAGCAGCTTTTTTAACTACAGTCAACCAAAAATGAAAGAAAGCGTTAAAAGCTGGAGTAAGTCCTGATTTAACCCACCGCAAACTTCTCTTTTTCTTTGCGTAGTTGGACAAAAGCAAATCCGAGCTGGCCTTTACGTCTGCCTTTCCGGTTTTTGAGATTGCATTGAGCGAGTACTTCATTTTTGCTGCGACTACCAACTCTGACCATCTCTGTATGTAACATTTAAGAGATTAAATAAATAATCACCAACATAAAGTAAAGTAAATCTAAGCTAATTGGAAGCAATCACACACAGAAAAAACTATGTCACAGATCCTGAGGTTATATACCCAATGAGACTACTGAACCATTAAGTTTATCTAGCTACAATCTATAGCCTCTTTTTATAAGATTTAGAATTTTATAATAGAACCTATGAAAAGTTTCAATTTCGCAAGGTGTTTACTAATGATGAAAAAGGCTGAAACCGTCTTCAGAACAATAACACAGTTACACAATCACAAAGCCTTTACTATTTACCATTTATTGGACAGAAGTTAAGCATTCCCTCCAAGAACTGATCCAGAGCATGGTTGGTGAAGCAGACAATGAGCATTTGGTTTAGACGTGCTTCTGGGCAAAGTTCAAGTCTTTTACTCTTGTTACCTTGACTGAAGGTTGCAGAATGTTTTTTTTGTGCTAAAATTGAGAATATTGCAGACAGTTTAGCATTGAGTTTTCATATTCTTTTGCCATCAAGCCACAACAAAGTATGATTTAATCAACAATACCAGCTTGTGCCGCACGTTCATCCATTACAGCAAATGGTACATGGTACAAGTTGTATAGCAATGTCTCCACTATCTTCAATCCTATGAATGTCTTTCCAGTGCCTGGTGGCCCTGAAATTAAATTGAATGTTAACGAACATAACTATTTCTGCTTTAACCTCAGTGTTAAAGGATACTAGTCATCTATTTGTTATGAAAATAAACCCCAAGGACGATTTTTTAAATTATATTTAATCAGCATGAATTGAAAAAAAATTATGTATTAGCTGGTATTTGTGTTTATTAATTTAATTTTTTCATTGCTTTCAGTTTTTTCAGACAAATGATTTGAAATGCGGACTTAATAGTTATTGTTGAATACAAAATGCAAACCTGTCAGTTCCTCTTCTGTTTTCTACTAAATTTACAACTTGTCAATCCTAATTTTTTGACAACTTCAAGCCCGTAACTGACAGTTCCAAATACCAGCTGAGGATATTTTTTTTGGGCTATTGAATAGGCAAAATTATTAAAATTTAACAATGATGAAGAAAATACTGACTTGGCTGGTATAATTTAGGAAAAACGTTGAAGCAGCTGCTGCATTCCTAACTTTCAATGAGTTCAAAAGTTCTTCACAATTACTAGCTTTTGGAAGCTTTTTCATGGAAACAGGTCATATTTTCACAATGCTGCTTTATGGTCTTATAAACTGAAAATTTTGTAAATTATCTACATAAAATTTAATGCAAGATTTGCATATGTTGCGTTTAAAAAATAGATGAGACAACGAAAAAACTACGGGGCAATGATTTTTTTATCACAAAATCGCTGGGAAAAAAATTTTTAAAATGTCATTGCTTAACACCTTTAAGAACTTATACTCAATCGCACTGTCCTATTTTAATAAATGTGATAAAATTCAGCCAATTTAATTTTCATTATTAGGATTAGCTTGAGAACCTTGGATAACCACAAACTCCTTAGTGAGGGCCATTTTGTATGCCTCATACTGTGACTCGTTAAATCCAAGTTTCTTTGCTGATGGCCATTTCCTTCCAGACTCGTCAAAAGTAGAAACTGGTTTAGTGACCTCGTTATTAGCAGTGATGAGCCTGTAGTTTGTCCCTATAAATCTGGTATACTCTGGTGCAGACACCTGAGTTTCTGCTCTGTAATAGAAAGATCCATATAAATTTTAGTTAGTTTGTGCGTTTCTGTTTTTGTCATGTTATCTACTAGCAAAGAATTATTAGAAAACTCTTATGTTGTTTTTTTCTTGTTACAATTTTTGCGTTGACAACATGGGCTTTATCCATTCAAGGTTTTTTGTTGTTGTCACAATAGAGAAAAATGCGCAGTCTGAGAAAGTTTTCAAAATCCCAATTAATTGCGGAGATTTCCAGATTTTGTCCATTGTTTTACATAAGCCCCCAATTATTATTTTTGGGGTTTCCCCAGTAATAAAATTGTTGCACAGGCTGCACGTTTTCTTCTATTGTAGAAGGTAACCATAACGGAAGTTTTACCATTTTATTTTCTTTTTTACGCTATCGGCTTATTTAAAAATTTAACAAAGTAATTCTGCTTACCTATGCCAAAACTCAATAATTAAATAGTCACCTGACAATGTGCTTGGAGAAAGCAAAGTCGGATTCTCTAAGTCGTTGCATTCCTTTCAAAATGTGTTTGTAGGATTCAAAGTATGCAGTGGACTCAATAGCCATGAAAGGAGCTTGCTGATTGGGTAACAAATCAAATGCTGTCTGAGAGTCTGGCAGAAACTGTATTTCAAATATTCCAACTAAAACAAAATACTGGTCTTTAAAGTCACATTGATTTAGACCCAGTCAATTTTCTTGGCACCCAGGAATTTATCGGGTTTTTCTTCTTTTTTGCGGAAGATTTATATTTTCGTATCAAATAAAGAAAACTTTTACGATTGAATAATAATATCATCTTTGTTAGGTAATACGTGACAGAGCTTTGGAGTTTCCTCCTCTATTTCTGACAGAGCTGACAACTACACATTGCGTATATTATCAAAGAATTATAGAATCGAATTTTGAGAATATTGTAACCAAATTTAGAATGACGCAAAAAACTAAATTAAGTTTAGTTTTTCAAAAAACTAAAAGATAAGTTATATCTTCCGGAAAAATTAACTCTAAGAAATTTTAAAAAAAGATAACGCTACACTACTCCTTTCTTCTAGAAAGATAACACTACACTACTCCTTTCTTCTAGAAAGATAACGCCACACTACTCCTTTCTTCTACAAAGATAACGCCACACTACTCCTTTCTTCCAGAAAAGCTGACAGTGAACTATATGGAATAGTTTTCTAGTAATAGGCAAGACACAACCAATAAACTTGTATCCATGACATCAATTTGTTTTAGTATAACATTGCGTTACACATTTTACCTGAGTGCATAACATTGCTGTCCATTTCAGCTATCACAGCAAACAGATTGTTTTTGTCAAAATCATCTTGGGACAAGCAGAGAAGTGAACCATACATGAGTCTCTTGGTAGAATTCCAGTTGATTCTCCGAAATATTCCAATATTTTTGTCAATTCTAGAGAATATCTCATAATAATGGGAAATCGGGGTTTTCACATAAATATTTTGTATCTTAATAACATAGCGATAAAAGATTGAAAATAACCAATGTCAACTTACTGCACAACAAAGTTCATGCCACTTCTACCAAAGGTTGGAGCAAGTATTTGAAAGTTCTCATAAATCTTAATATCTCCTGAGCGGAACCTGTCAGGGCCTTTGAGTCGAGGGTTCTTTCTGAACTCCAGGATACCTTGTCGTATTGTAGACACAAAATCTTCTCTCAGCAGACGAAATTGTATGTCTAAGTAGTCATCTACACTCTCAAAAGCTTCAAATAAATCAAAAAGGCATATCTGCAGATGCATAAACATTGTACTATGGTCGCTACTTTTCCTTATTGACCAACAAAGCAGACTGTCTTGTGGTAGAGTAATCATACAGACAAAAATTTGTTTACCATCGGCAACTCGATTTGGTCGTAGTTGTACTTCATTAGTAAGGTCTTCTTCTGTTGGATAAACAGAAATCTCTCTAAAGTCTCCGGCAGGTCTATCATCTGTTTCCATTCTTCCAGTTACCATCAACTCTTTCTTTCTGTAATAAAGTCTCATTCAACTTATATATGCTGTGGCAATACCGTATGGTAGAGTGATATGACAATATATGCTGTGGCAATACCGTATGGTAGAGTGATATGACAATATATGTTATGATAATACCGTATGGTGAAGGGGTATGACAATTTGAGCTCTCTATAAAAAATTAGGTTTCTGGGAAGCTGAGTTAATTTTTACTCACCTACTTTTTGCTTTTTCTCTTTCGACTTGTGCTCGATTAATTTCAACTGTGGTTTGCTGATAACAATAGTAGATGCTTCTAAACACCTCGCTTTCCATGACTGCTAATCCTAGTAGTTTTCTTACCACAATAATGTGAGCAATGAGAGGTTTGTAAACAACAGTATCCATCGTACATAGATGCCTGATTATATCCAAGTAGTTTCTAAGGGACACCAGCAGAGACTCTATTCTTCTCACACCAAATTTCAGATCAACAGAAAATCTTCTAATACAAGTCTACAAGCGAATGGTTTAACACTTGACAGATGGTCCCCAATAAGCTGTAGGATAATTACTAATTAATCGTATATTCGGTGCTGGGATGAGATCTATCGGTCCTGAAGTCCTGAGAAATATTTGAGAATTCTTAATTTTCTTCAATTAACTGTTATGTATACTTAATTTAATTTGATTGTTTAATAATAACAAAAATTATTAAATAATAGCTGAATGAATAAAAAGCTTTGATTATTTTAAAGTTACTAATTCATCATGGTAACTATAACTATAACAAAAATTCTAAAAAGGAAATCCTCAGGAATTCTTCAAGATTTCCCTGAAAATTTCAGGACCGATAAATGTCATCCCAACACTATATATTCAATTGAGCAAAGTTAATTTTTACATCTAGAACACATTTTCATGCAGTCTATTTTGTTAATGAAACACTGAACACATTATTATACACATGGTTTTTTAGCAACAGTGAAATTTGGAAAAAAAGTTTAACCAGCTAAAAAAGAAAAGTGCTAAGAAAACTCACAAAATAAAGTTAAACATGAAAAAATGGTGTTGGGATGACATCTATAAGTCTTGAATTTTTCCGAGAAATCTTGAAGAATTCCTGAGGATTTCTTTTTTAGAATTTGTGCTATAACTCACCTTAATGAAATTAAAACTTTAAAATAATTAAAGCTTTTTGTTTATTTAACTATTATTTAACATTTTTTGTTATTATAAAACAATAAACGTAAAATTAAGTTTACATAACAGTTAATTGAAAAAAACTAGGAATTCCTAAAGATTTCTCGGGACTTCAGGACTAATAGATGTCATCCCAGCACCAAAAAAATGCGGACTTTCATGTTACTATGGTGCGCATCAGGTGGTCTAAAGGTTTGGTCTTGAAACCATTGACATGCTTGCATCACTTTTGCTTGTTGTCAGCACAGACATTATTATGTAGAGTAGTTGTGTGCTCATGCAGCAGCATAAATAAGTTGTCTGCACACTCAGTAGTACAACAGGAGTTGTTTGCACACCCAGCAGTATGTAAAAGAGTTGTCTACTCATTCATTAGTATGTAAAGGAGTTGTCTGCCCAATTGGTGTTTGATATAAAAGCTGTCTGCACATTTCAGTAGTCGGTTAAGCTGCGTACACACTAGGACGATTTTGTGGCTGAAATCGGCGCAATTCCAAAACGGCCTAGTGTGAATGCAATAACGGCCGATTTTTTATCATATCGGCCGGCGTTATTGTCATTTGAGCACTGCTCAAAATCACCGACAATTTTTAGCAGATATCAAGGAAACCACAGCACAAAATCAGTGCAGAAGTAGCTTGTGGTCACAAACAATGATAATGAAATAATGAAAAATCATCAATTCACCCAGCAATAACCAAATAATAATAATTATTATTATTATTTGTTAAAACTCACTAAGAAAATTTATTATTCATATGTTACCATTTTTATTTTAACATGGTTGATCACTCATTGATGAGTATAAGTTCAAATAATTTAGAAATAACTTCAATTAATTAAAATAAGTATTTGGTTAAGCTGAAAAAAGTAATAAAGAAATTCTATTCAGAACAACAGATAATACAAATGATTAATATTGATGCAGCAACAGCTAGTGCAATACTAATAACAACCATAGACATGGTGAATGATTGTGAAATAACAGACAGCAATATGATTAGTAATGCTATGGTTATGCTGAAAAACAAAATTTGTCTATCTCTCTCACCAAAGAGCAAATAGTTTATCGGTCGAAAGTCTTTTCTAGTGTGTACGCAACCATCGGCCGAAAAAGGGCACAACTCCGACATGAACGATTTTTTGAACGGAAATCGTTCTAGTGTGTACGCAGCTTTAGGAAATTGTCTGGACACTCAATGGCATACCTAACACATAAACCCAGAGAAAGTAATTTCTGATTGAGTAATGGAAAAAACGGGTGCAGGGATTACATCTATCGGTCCTGAAGTCCTGGGAAATCTTTGAGATTTCATACTTTTCTTCAATTAACTGTTACGTAAACTTAATTTAATTTGATTATTTAATAATAACAAAAAGAGTTAACTAATAGTTAACTAAACAAAAAGCTTTAATTGTTTTAAAGTTTTAAGTTCATTATTATGGTAAGTTATAACACAAATTTTAGAAACGAAATCCTCAGGAATTCTTCAAGATCTCCCAGAAAACTTCAGGACCGATAGATGTCATCCAACACCAAAAAAATATAAAAATTTCTCACCGTTCCAAGGAATGGTAAAGTTTCTTTTACAAGAACATTCTTCAGGTCTTCTCGGTAGTTCTGCAAGGAATCGTCTGCTTGTACAGCATTACTGAGCAGAGCTAAGATAAGATCGATCCAATCTTTCCCCAGAGCAACATTAGAGAGAAGGTGAGCGAATGACTCTTGACGACAGAACATCACAGCCTCTCGAGGTGATGCCGTGGACTTTGACTCTAACCTTAAAAATACATCAAAATTAATTCAGTATACTTTTTAGAATAGCAAGCAGTTATACAACTTCAGTACCAAAAGCCCATGTATGACTCACAGCCTGTATCCAATACTTCTCTCGACATATTCTGAACCAACATGACCGCCACGAATGCCATTTCCTCTGCTTGTCGTAGCGAATTGATTAACATTCTGGTATCGCTGGGCAGTCCACATTAAAGATTTCCCCTGGTCATTATTTATATTACTGTTGTGGTATCCTCCTCTACCTCTGCCTCTACCACGACCTCTTCCTCCACGACCTCTGCCTCTATCAATTGGTTGGTAACTCATTGATTAGACAGATGGAAACCGTAGACTGCAACAAACACCAATAAATAATTTGAACCTGTTATATTTACTAACAATCAACAGTCTTACTCAAAAGTTTATAAATATAGTGGTTAAAAAGTCTCTTTCAGCACAAGTTGATTCAACAAAAACGAAGCTTGTTTAAATAACAACATTAATATTGTTGATCGCATCCCATAACCAGAAGCAAGTGCGTTACACGTCACAAATACTACATTTTTTTCTTAGTCTATCACTACAGGCCCACTCTGAGTTAGCTAACAAGAGTTACTAATTTTATTTGTTTCCGCTGACATTTACTAGCTAGCTAATTCTATGGTACTAACCAGTTAAAGTCCACATCTGATTGTAGATATGCTTGTCATCATCCCCTTAGACTTCATTGACCTGCAACGGCCACAGAGATATAACCCGATAACAAATCGTCAGCCAAGATAACACGGAAAATAAGTACTAAAGGTTATCAATGCCACAATATTGATAGTGTGTTTATATATGACTTATGGATAGAGATAGTTTAAATAGAAGTAACTGAAAGAAAAGCCACAAGGTTAATGCTTGATTATGTGAAAAATTAACACCTGTAAACAGTTTGGGATGGGTTAATTGATTCTTTTAATCTTAAACGTTTGCTTTTTGGTGTGTATTGTAGTGGATTTTGCTGTTTCCTCACTTCTCTACTACATAACAGGTTTTGTCCACAGTATGCTGATGCAGCCCAATAATTCATCAGCTTGGTATCTCAAGAGCTGGCTGTTGTTCCTCACTTCCCCCCAGAGATGATAGGGGCGTACGGCCATGATAAGCCTCAGAGTGCTTATGTAATTAACACATATGTTATAACGGGTGTGCGGAGTAAGCACAATTGGAACACAGAATGAATAGCATAGCGTCTAATCTTTTCAAGGCCAAGGCCACAAAAATCTATTGTCCTAGTTTACACGCAATCCGGTAAAACATAAGAGAACACATGTCAAGAAATTGAATTACATACTAAGTGTAACCAACAATGGGATTCAATTGACATGATTAAGTAGTAAAAGAGCCTAGTCACAAAAGTGTATCAGCTATGCATCAAGTCTTTGAATCATATTCGGTACTTAGGTCCTTCATCAGTAGGAATCCGCATTTATAGATAGTGAGGTCTTGGATTCATGTGGTTAAAGTTCCTTGCATTATCCTTAGACTGAAAGCTGCAGAGACCATCTTGATGCTGGCCCGAGATGGTACCCAGTACTGTTATACCCTGCATTACCCTGCGCTACGACAGTAATTATTGCTCATATTATACTAAAATATTTGTAGAAATTTATTCATTTACTTGTGTACCATGCGATGACATCTAGGAGATATGTTGGGGTCTGTATCATCTGTCAGAGACACCTCTGGGACTATTATTCAAAAAATTTGACAACAGTATCACATGATTATGAATAGAAAAAGTGTGAACAAGGGAAAAGATTTCAAACAAATGTTTGAAACCAAACCTAAAAATAACGACTACTTCTCAAAAAGGTCATGTTGACATTCATTATGTTTGAAATGTTAAACGTTTTAACACTAATTTTTATGCAAGTAGACAACTTCTGAAACAGATATCTTCACGCCCAGTCTTTCTGGAATGAATTTTAAAATATTGACCTTCACTGCAGAATTGGCATTCTTTGAAGGTTTTGTCGGAGGTTATTTTGAATATGTCTATGCTTACGCCAGGTTTTTCCGACTCTGCTCCTGTACACTTTTTTCAGTTTGTGATCATTGTAATATAAAGGTTATCAGTAAAGTGGTAGCAGAAGCAGAATAAAGAAAAAAATTGGGGTAGTAATTACTACAACTACTATTTCTTTAAAAACAAAGATAGTCAATAAAACATAATGGTTAATAACCAAAAATAGAATACATTTTATTGTTAATATCAGCTAACTATCATTGTTTTATTTCGGTGTCGAGAGAATCTAACAAATTTATCGTTCCATCATTTTGATGCAATAGCCAACAAATGTTGATTACCTGCTTTGTAAGGCATGCGGTTGATGGAGATCCACTTTTTACCTTCAATAATATTGTGTAGCGGTTCCTACAGGAACTCAGCCAACGCTAGTAGAGCTCCTTCCAGCCCAGTATAGTAGAGTCAGCTTCGTCAGAGGCCTGCAAGCTACGTGATAAAGTCAAAGTGTCATTGGCAATCAATATCTATCAACTTGCATACAATGTGATGGCAATCTCTCGGAGGGAGTTTAGGGATTCCCCACCAATAGCCGTATAACAAAGGGGTATTTAATTGTCTAAACAAGCAAGCTAGTGAACTATGTCCCCATTAGGGAATTTCCCTCAATGAAATTTTCCACATTTAGTCTGGTCGGTGCTTTCAAAGCTACATAAATGTGCAACGTAATTCTGAGATCAATCTTTAAAGTGTACATAGTTAAAATTTATTATTGCTATTGAGTTTGTAACACATATGTATGGATAGATAGATAGATGAGCACCTTCGTCTGCCTCTTCTCACCCCAAGTGCCATTTACTTATCTGTCATGTAAACTTGTCTATCTATCCTACGCCGTGAACACCCATTTAATGCGTTCTGCATGGCACGTGCCTGGAATTTATTTTGCAATACTTGGCTGGCAAATAATGAAATAAAAAATCAGTTAAAATGTTCGCTTTCTCCTAAATGCAACACTGCATTCGTCCTGACAGCACGCATTATTGCTAGTTTTGTAGCATTGCTATTTGAGATCAATACAAAAACAGCAGGAAATTTGCTTAGCTGACTTGAATGCATATAAGAGAAGGAAGTTGAAATGATAATATCTTCTTATCCAGTTAATACTTAACACAAGTATATAAGTATTGTGTCATTTGTAGGCTTTGTTTGATCAGTAAATGTAAGCACTGCATTGCTATTGATAAGCAGTCATCAATATGCATAGCAATAATATGAAGACAATGGTCACAATACAAGCTCAGACACAAAAGTTTGTAATAGTAATCAATGTTTGTACATGCTTGTCGAATTTCTTGCCTCTTGTCAGGTATACATACTGTAATAGATTTCTGTCCTCTATCGCCGACACAACGGAATCCTCTCCTTCTCTCCTCACACTTTGGGGTCAATCCCGAATAGACGCTAATAACTTGCCCGGGGTTCACGACCCAAACACACTACTAGAGATTAATCAAGTAAATACTTTATTCCATAATCTATTTAGCAACACAATTAAAAGGGTATTTAGCACTCTTCTCTAGACTTCTTACTCTCACAATGCACAGCAGCCCCTTTTATAGCAGATAAGGGATAAACTCATTGCCTTATTAGGCGTAGCCAATAACATAACATAATATAAAAGATTCACAAATGATATAGCATGGTACAAAGTTCAATAACAAAGCAAGCCAATGAGAATACATGCACATGGTGAAATAGCACTGGGCTGTGCTTCCCGCTCGTTTCTGGGTGGTGGAATCTTTCCACTCCTTATTTGGAAGTGCCACTTCCTAGTCTCTGCTCCTGGTAGGGGTGAGGCTCCAGTCTCCATTAAATTAAGGCTTTCGGGTTCCTAGGGGCACAAGCTTCTTGAGTCAGTCAGTTTGGATACAGGGCCGGGGTCCTGACCCGCGGTAGACCCGAGGTAACTACTATATGTTTATATAGAGGGATATGGGGTTGATACAGGCCCGGGGTACCCGGTATCCCTTTTTAGGGGGATTTATGTAACTACCGAGGGGGGAGAGTTCTAACGGTACCGCAAACTCTGCTACCGAGTGTGTAAGGGGTGTAGGGGGGTTTCTAGGTTGGGGAAGGGTGGGGAGGGGTCCTACATCACTCAATCATCATGCAAATCTCCCACAATACAATAGATACATGGGCGCCTGCAAATAACACACTTAATTATTTCTCCAACCTGTGGCAACACAATGTGCATAAACCAGCATGTTGTTGAGTAAAAAATGAAAAGTGTGTGTTTCGTGTAGTCCTCTGACTTAGCCTCCTATTGTATCAGAAATACAAAGGAAGGTGCAGGAATACTTATTTAAAAATTTGAGGATATCACAGGTGCTTTTAGTTTTATAGTGTTTACTGCCCGTAGCTATCATGCACAACTTCAAATAAGCATCTTTCTCACCACATTACTCAGCGTGTTATCTGTACTCAGCTGTTTGTCATGCATAATAACTAATTACGCGTTAGTTAAAGTGAGACGGTGAGTTGGCTTTGTCTCTTCCACACTGTGATGACTTGTCAAACTATTCATAACAAGTATGGTCAGTTTAATGGTGCCATGACAAGTTAGATTACTCTGTTACTTCTCTTGTATTGTCTTTTCAGTTCATCATCATAAATAGCAAGCCAAAGTACTTATTGGTTACGAAGTTATGTGCTCATGAGAATGAAGGAGACAACTCCATTGAATGAATACTCTAGCCACGGCCACACAGAAAACAACGTTTTCTTGTCATATTTTAATTAAAACATTCAGTTTTGTAATGCATACACTTTTTCTCGCATTTAATATACTTATTCTACATTGTGCTGGATAAAGGGCTGACGTCCCAAGAGGTATTATGCCAACAATATAACCATTCTTGGCGACGTCTGCTCTCAACGATATGTCTTCACAACAAAACGATGTTTATTCCTCACTGATCACACACAAGAAATTCACATTTGCTCAAATCTTGGTTGGCCAGTCATGTCCACATCCAGCAACAACAGTACAATCGTTTGTCAACAATTATACTTTTGTTAACGAGTATATATAAAATATCCTTGTTTGCAATCCTTGAGTTGATTTTTCTATCAACGGTTGAAGAAGTTATTTTTGCTTATGTAACAGTAACACTTTATTATTTTCTATATTAATGTAAATCTATATTAATACCATTTGTGTCAATGACTAGCGGGCATGAAATAATTTTAGAATGCATGATTGATTAGCATACTTCACCATTTACCATAAATAATACTAATGATGACAATAATAATTTAGAAACCTTGGATTTATTAAATCATCGACATTGTAGTAGGACCAAGCTGAATGCAGCACAAGTAGTAATATATGAGCAGATCTCCCTACCAAGTGTTTTTTTGTGGATTTGACCTTGGAGTTGAGACAATGGGTTACGGCGTTGGATGAATTCGCCGAGTTTATAATGTATTTTACTTGAGGGGTACTTGAGTGGCATTTGAGTGGCATTTGAGTTTTGATTAGTTTTTTACTTAATTTGAACTTATATGGCATATAGATTTTGAATGTATGGCATTCAAGTTTTGATAACTTTTTTACATAACTCGAACTCATATGGTATCTTGAGAGAGAGGGGAGAGGAGAGAGGAGAGAGGAGAGATGGGAGATGAGAGAGGAGAGAGAGGAGAGAGTTTTTTAGTTTTCTATACATTCATGTATATATGGTTAGTTATGTACATATTTATGGCTATATTTATATCTACATAGAGAGAGGAGATATATTTACATTGAACAAATATATTGATCAAAAATGAAAATTATATGATTATATACCTGATTACATAATAAGTAGGGAAAATCTTCTGGAGAGAGGGGAGAGGAGAGATGAGAGAGGAGAGAAGAGAGAGGAGAGAGAGGAGAGATTTTTTTTAGTTTTTTATACATTTATGTATATATGGATAATTATGTACATATTTATGGATATATTTACATTTACATTGAATAATATACATTTATTACATAATAAGTATATTAAATGCTATAAAATATGTTGGAAAATTACCAAATTAGACCTCTAGATGGTTAAAATCTACAGTATTTGGGAAATAACTGCAAGAGAGGAGAGAGGAGTATTTGGTAGAGGAGAGAGTATGTTGAGAGAGAGGAGAGATAAAAAGAGGAGAGAGGAGAGAGGAGATATATCTACATTGAATAAATACAGTGATTAAAAATGAAACAATATGTGAATATATACATTTATTGTGTAATAAGTAGGGAAAAAATTTAAAATAATTACATGAAATTGAATTATAGCTTTAGTTACATTGGATAGTTTACATTATATAGAAAAGGGAAATAGCTCACCAAGTCACATTGTCCAACTTGTTTTTTGAATTAGAGACTATCCATCGCTAAAACACTCATCATTTTTTTTCAGCAACATATCCTGTCTCAAAATCATCAAAGTCTCCACATAGAAAATCTTCAAGTTCATCATCATCATCAATTTCTAATATTGTTTTGTTGTGCTTTGCTCAATCACAATATTGTTTCCAATACATTTGACCGAGACGGTATGGAGAGCAAAATGAAAGATCGTATTCTGTCTTAAATTTTCCGTGGGTTGTTTTTCCTCTGTAGATCATCACACCTGGAGTATATTTGTTAGCTTCTGAAGCATATTTGTCTGGTATGGCGAGCGTCTTCAACAGCGTTTCTCCACATTGTTCAATGCTATAACGGATACAAATTACATTCGACTGACCTCCTTTAAATCGATGAGGAACGAATCTATCAACAACATCTTGGTAAGGAAAAATAGCACCGGGTTGAAAACTATTGAGGGTGTTGATGTTCAAGAAGCGTTTGAGCTGACATTTAGTCAATGTACTGAAATATAGTGATTCCTCTTCAGTTTTCTTTTTGCTTAGAGGATGTCTGCTAACACGTCTGACATCATACCAAAGAACGTTTTTATTTTTTGGTTTTCCCTTTCTACCCAAATATACAACGTTAAACGGAGGGGGGTAATTATCACAGTTGAAGTTTTTAGCTATTTCAACTGGACAGAGGAGTATTTTGGGTTCGAGTTCATTTATATCTGAAGGATCATGGTAGTGTACTTGAGAATATCTACACTTCTCCTTACTTGATGGATGTATCACACCAGTCACTCGCATAATGCTTGGGATAGGAAGATCTTCAAATGTTTTGCAAATCGGAACTTTTGGTGAGTCAATCACTTGAGAACCTTTAGACTTTTCTAATTTCCTAGCTCTCCTTTCGTTGAGACATTCAACTGTTAAATGAGTTATAGCTGCACTCTCCATTGTTTGCTTATCAACGGAAGTAGTTTGTTTTCTCACTGTTTGTTTTCGTTTCCTTACTATTCGCTTTTTTGGAGCAGTTTTCCTTCTCTTAGGAGTTGTTTTGCCGTTTTTCATTTTATTTTCTGTTGGATATGGATCTGTGCTAAGGAGCTCTTCAGAAAGAGCATCCATAACATTCTAAAAATAAAAGGGTAATATTTGCATGAGTGGCTAAGAGTGTATTTATTACTTAGAGTGTCTTATATATATATATGTATTTATGCCAAAAGCAGTTAAGATCATAGAGTTATGGTAGATTGAGAATGTGCTTATTAAACTATTAGGATGTGGAGACAGACAACAAAGGATGCATTCAAATATATATATATATGTATTTACTTAATATCATACCGCTTTTAACATCTAAATTGGTAAGAAATAAAATATAATAGTTTGAACAAAATATTGTAAAATAATAAAAAACAACTAAAAATTTTTCATAAATATGTATGAAACGCTTCCAACATTAATTCTAAAATACCTACAGAAGAGGATAGAGCTTTATCTATTTGGACATAATTATAAATATGCTTTCTGAATTTATAAAAAGTTTTTTTGTTCCATGTCATGTTGTATAATTTTTTGAAAACTATTTGATTCCAAGCACTTCTTTCAATTTCTTTTAAAAAATTATTAATATTAACGACTTCCACCATTGACAAAACGATTTCGAAACCGTTTTTTATAATGTCATCAAAACGTTCTGTGGATATATCACGTTTCTTACAACACATCCCCATACTCATCATGTGTTGAGTTATACAGAATATTATAACTTGAAATGTCAAACGTTCTACAGCTTTTTTTTCAACAACATCATTATTTATCACATAGTTATGATACATTTCTGGAAGGAAGTCCTTTAAGTAGATTGGATTTGTTGTTGCATTGTTCTAAAATACAAGCGATAATTAGATAACTAAAATAATTAAAGGTGTTCAACAGGTGTTAAATAGTATTTTTTATTAATTCTTACCTTTTCATCAGGCTGAGATTCCGACTTTAGATACAATGGTTGACTTTCTACGACTTGAGTATTCATTCTGAAAAAAACAGAAAAAATTGGTTCAATTCTTTATAACCAATTTAAAGATAGATATGTCATAAAGCCTTCAGATAGTTGTGTTAGCTAGCGGAAATATTTGAGTTTAAGTTTTACCTTTATGAAGAGAGAACTCTTAGTAGTTGCAATGGAAGATGTAGTAGATAGATGTTGCTCCTTTGCTCACTGTTGTTGAACTGGATGCTTTCTGTCTGAAACCGTTGTCTCTTATATAGGTGAATGTGTGAAAATAAATCTTTCATTCCCGCGAAAGCATTGGTTTGTATTCGCGTGAAAATAAATTGTTTATTCCCGCGAAAGCAATGGGTTCCATTCGCGTGGAAATAAATTATTTATTCCCGCGAAAGCATTGGTTTTTATTTGCCTGAAAAAAAAATGTTTATTCCTGCGAAAGCAACAGTTTCCATTCGCGTGAAAATAAAATGTTTATTCCCGCGAAAGCATTGGTTTGTATTCGTGTGAAAATAAAGTATTCATTCCCGCGAAAGCAACAGTTTCCATTCGCGTGAAAATTAAATGTTTATTCCCGCGAAAGCATTGGTTTGTATTCGCGTGAAAATAAAGTATTCATTCCCGCGAAAGCAACAGTTTCCATTCGCGTGAAAATAAAATGTTTATTCCCGCGAAAGCATTGGTTTGTATTCGCGTGAAAATAAAGTATTCATTCCCGCGAAAGCAACAGTTTCCATTCGCGTGAAAATTAAATGTTTATTCCCGCGAAAGCATTGGTTTGTATTCGCGTGAAAATAAAGTATTCATTCCCGCGAAAACAACAGTTTCCATTCGCGTGAAAATAAAATGTTTATTCCCGCGAAAGCATTGGTTTGTATTCGCGTGAAAATAAAGTATTCATTCCCGCGAAAGCAACAGTTTCCATTCGCGTGAAAATAAAATGTATATTCCCGCGAAAGCATTGGTTTGTATTCGCGTGAAAATAAAGTATTCATTCCCGCGAAAGCAACAGTTTCCATTCGCGTGAAAATTAAATGTTTATTCCCGCGAAAGCATTGGTTTGTATTCGCGTGAAAATAAATTATTTATTCCCGCGAAAGCATTGGTGTTCTTCCGTAGAAACAATGTTTCATTAATTTAACCTTATGATAAATGGCATGATTTCAGCTATATAAGAAGCACTGTTTTTACACAGAAAGCAGTCACTTCGACATTAGCAACTGAAGGAGCAAGATCTACTACAACATCATCTACTACAACTGCTAGAAGGACTTTTCTGTTTGGAGGTAAGTCAACTTGATTGAGTATAAATTTAATTTTTATCGATTTAGATACTAACAGTGGTATGATATTGAGTAAATATATATATATATATGTATATATATCTTCAAATTGGTTTGAAAAAGAAATCATAACATGGATTTTTACTTTATCTTTTAGAATGTCGACACAAGTCATATCAAAACAACTGAAGAATAAAGAACCAAAACCTTCACAAGATAAGGTGATTGATGACAATGTACTTCTTCAACGCACTATGATCCCCTTTCAAAGCGCCAGTCTGAATACTCTGGCAACTCTCATCATCAAAAGCGCCTCTCTGTTAAGTACTCTATCTCCAGCTTCCAGAAGAAACATTGAAAACATAGTCAAAGTTGAAGATTTACCAATACCTACAGTTATGCAGGTGTTAACCGTTGAGCTCCATGATGAAACGAACTGCACCTTCATATACAACTATAAAAAGGATGGAAAGGTAGTTAGAGTGAAGAGCACTATTCCATTAGCGGCGGGATTACTTGTCAATGAAGCTTCGCAAATAAGACCACTGGTTTTGATCTACATGGGTGTTGAAAAGACTGGAAAAGCAATTTTTCGTGCTGCTACAGAAACAGGAACTACTTTGAGGTGTAAGAATGTGTTTGATGTATTACCAGAAAAAAGTATGCGACAAATCAATGCTTATTTCGAGGTAGCTAATCTTCAGGATTTCCCAACAGATAGTGTCATATGTTTCCAAAACCCTGAAGTTATAACAAAGTCTGACAGGCGATGGAATGGAAATGAAGAGACTCTTCTAGTTCAATACAGAAGTGTTGTAGATGAAGAATTACTGATCGGAGATATGCGCATTCCTCATCAAATAGCTTCTGCTGTGACATCGGAGAGATTTGGAGTGATTTTGTTCAAGGGTCTGAGTCGAAACGCAGACAATTCAATTTTCTACAACATCAGTGTACTCGCAGCTCATCAAGCCTTCGTCCAAGCCTCGGAACTGGCTGATAATCCAAAATCTGAGGATTTTCTCAAACACTTCGATGATGCTGAAAAAGAAGGCTGTGGAGAACAAACTCTCGAGAAGCTAATCTATAACTCAAGGGATTCATATCACTATAGGTAAGTTTTATTAATTTTTACCATAATTTTAAAAAGTTGATTTGTGAAAATTTTGTGTATTCTTACAATGAAAAACCCCTTAAAATGATAAATTTGTGAACATTTTTGTAAAAAATTTTTAAGTTATATATATATTTCGAATTAAAAAAGGATTTTGTTGTGTCATCAGTGTTTTTTTTACATAAAAGTTGGAAAAATAACAAAAGGTGATAATTATTTTACAAAAATGTTCAATTTTTCACATAAATGATCAACTCATAACCTTTTTTTGTAAAACATTTTTAAATTATATATATTTCGGATTAAAAAAAGGACTTTTTTGTGTAATCAGTGTATTTTTTTTACATAAAAGTTTAAAAAATAACAAAAGGTTATAATTATTTTGCAAAAATGTTTAGTTTTTCACATAAATGATCAATTCATAAACATTTTTTGTAAAACATTTTTAAATTATATCTATTTCGGATTAAAAAAGGATTTTTTTGTGCAATCAGTGTATTTTTTTTACATAAAAGTTTAAAAAATAACAAAAGGTTATAATTATTTTACAAAAATGTTTAGTTTTTCACATAAATGATCAATTCATAAACATTTTTTGTAAAACATGTTTAAATTATATCTATTTCGGATTAAAAAAAGGACTTTTTTGTGCAATCAGTGTATTTTTTTTACATAAAAGTTTAAAAAATAACAAAAAGGTTATAATTATTTTACAAAAATGTTTAGTTTTTCACATAAATGATCAATTCATATACATTTTTTTGTAAAACATTTTTAAATTATATATATTTTGGATTAAAAAAAAGGGTTTTTTGTGTAATCAGTGTATTTTTTTAGCTAGAAGTTGAAAAAAAATCACACCAAATGAAAAAAAGGACTTTTTCGTGTTTAATCAGTGTATTTCTTTTACATAGAAGTTGAAAAAATAACGAAAGTTTATATTTATTTTACATTAATTTTAATCATACTATACTAATACATCATTTTTTATTTTAGTCCATTTTATCGTAAAAAGAAAACAGAGTAAAGAACTTTCCCTAAGAAATATTGAGCTGAATGATGTAACTCAGTGAGTTATTTTCCTGTTATATATAAAATGTAAACTATCTAATGTAGCTAAGAGTAAAATTTAAATTCGGTAAAATTTATTTATATAATGAATAACTTTTGTATTTTAGTCAATTATTGGATCACAGAGAATACGGAATACAAGAGTTCCTCCCTGGGTCTAATAATATACCAGAAGAATATCGAGAAAGATATTGTTCAAGAAAAGCGCTTTGTAACCATTGATGTCGTAAGCTATAGTAGTTTGTATTACAGAAAATTTACTATAAAACAGTTTTATGAATGTAAAAACTAGATATGGTATTTTCTATTACAATTATTTACTTGTAAATTTTATTCATCTAGAGAGGTAATTTGGTGATTTTTTGACAGTTTTTAAAAAAGTTAAAAAGTACAAAAAAAATCAAAAAATATCGAAAACTATATATTTCAATGATTATTTTTTAAAAAAGTAAATTTTATTCATCTAGAGAGGTAATTTGGTGATTTTTTGACAGTTTTTAAAAAAGTTAAAAAGTACAAAAAAATCAAAAAATATCGAAAACTATATATTTCAATGATTATTTTTTAAAAAGTTCAAAAAAATGTAATAAAGCTCTGTTTTGAAACATAAAAAATTTAAAAGGATTGTGTAGGATAAAATTCTCACTCAAAAAATTATTGAAAATTGAATGAAATAAAAAAATATTTTCCCAAATACCATGAAAAACTCTATATATATATACATTGTTTTTAAAATAATATCGAAAACTATATATTTCAATGATTATTTTTTAAAAAAATAAAAAAATTTAAAAGGAAGGTGTAGGATAAAATCCTCACTCAAAAAATTATTGAAAATTGAATGGAATAAAAGAATATAAAGTGAAAATCGCTATATATATTTATTTTTTTAAAAAAATATCGAAAACTATATATTATAATGATTATTTTTTTAAAAAGTTGAAAAAACAAAAAAAAATTTGTAATAAAACCCTGTTTTAAAACATAAAAAATTAAAAAGGAATGTAATAAAAGAATATTTTACCAAAATACCTCATTTTTTTTTGTAAATATCTAGTAAAAATTTCTGAAATATTGTTGGTAAAATTTACTGGAAAATGGTTTCAAGTGTGTCAAAGACTAAATATGATGTTTTCATTGAAATGTTTATTTTCAAAAGATCCAAATAATAACATTGAATCAATTAGTTAAATTTAACAGTCAAATTCTTTTTTATCAAGTAGGCTTAATGTTTCTATTGTGATTAATTCTCAAATATTGTAAACTTGAACTATCTAGAGGAGTAATTTGTCGATTTTGATGTGTTTTTTTAAAAAAATTATCATGTAATACCACATACTTCAGTTCTAATTCGTTTTGAACAATTTCATGGGAGACAAAGAATAAAAAAAGTTACATTGATTTAGTTTTTAGAATTAAAGTTGCCATCAAAAATGGATTGTTCTTCTTTAAAAAAAAATGATTACGTAATACTACATACTTCAGTTCTAATTCGTTTTTAGAATTGAAGTCGCCATCGAAAATGGTTTGTTCTTGAATGGGTAAATCCATAGCCTCCTCCTCATCATGACAAAAGCTTTCTGATGATTGCATTTTGAAAAACAAATTGCATTGTTTTAGTTTTCCGAATTGAAATTGCCATCGAAAATGGTTTGTTCTTAAACGGGAAAATCCATAGCCTTCTCATCATCATGTCTAAGTTTTCTACCCCAATATCTCCAACCTCTCAGAGATAGGAATTGTTCTGTTTAAAAAATAATGGAAATTGTATATATAAATGATTGTTTTTGAAAAAAATGGTAAATTTTTGAAAAAAATTCAAAAGGAAAATGCAGGATAAAACCCTCACTCAAGAAACTAATTTTGTATGATAGGTTGCTCACCTAATAATAAGAAAATAATGAATGATTTATATTTAAACAATTATTGAAAGAATTAATGAAAATTGAATAGAATAAAGGAAATATTTTACCAAATAGTCTGTTTTTTTGTAAAGATATACAAACAGATAAAATTTAACCATTTAAAGGATGATTTCTTTTTTTGCAAAAAAATAATGAAGATTTAATGAAATGAAAGAATATTTTACCAAATACCTTGTTTTTTTGTAAATTTGTACAATTAGAATAAGAAAATAGTGAATAATGTATATTTAAGCAATTATTGAAAAAATTAATGAAAATTGAATAGAGTAAAGGAAATATTTTACCAAATACCCTGTTTTTTTGTAAAGATATACAAACAGATAAAATTTAACCATTTAAAGGGTGATTTCTTTTTTGCAAAAAAATAATGAACATTTAATGAAATGAAAGAATATTTTACCAAATACCCTGTTTTTTTTGTAAATTTGTACAATTAGATGAAATTTAACCATTTAGAGGATGATTTGTTTTTGTAAAAAATTAATGAAAATTGAATAAATCGAAAAAATATTTCACCAAATACCTCTTTTTTGTAGATGTAAACAAATAGATGAATATCTAACTTTATCCATTTTTTTTTCCATTTGGGATCATGTTTTGAAGGTTTTCAAGATAGTTTTTAGTAAAAGCTTATGCATTGATTGTCATTACAAGTTGTAGTGTTTGGTATTATTTAATATTTACTGACTCTAGCTATATTATATGAAATTTTCCCTACTTATTGCACAATAAATGTATATATTCACATATTGTTTCATTTTTAATTACTGTATTTATTCAATGTAGATATAATGAGTCGAATTACAAAAAAATATCAAAACTTAAATGCCATACATTCAAAATCTAGATGCTCTATGAGTTAAAGTTATGTATATAATTATGTACAAGATTATCAAAACTTGAATGCCATACATTCAAAATTTAAAAGTTCAAATTAAGTAAAAAAATAATCAAAACTCAAATGCCACTTAAATGCCATTCAAATGCCACTCAAGTACCCCTCAAGTAAAATACAATATAAACTCGGCGAATTCATCCAACGCCGTAACCCATTGTCTCAACTCCAAGACCAGATCCACAAAAAAACACTTGGTAGGGAGATCTGCTCATATATTACTACTAGCACACAATATGATTTGTAAAGACTGCCCAAAAAACGAATATGTTCCTTGGCGTAGAGCTGTCTTCGTTGTGGGAGGATAATTCTCAAGCAAATGATCGCCTTCAAATGGCATTGCTTGCTGAAAATGATCTTCCACCTTAATTCATACCTCTTAATTCGCTCTTGTGTGAAAAAGCCTTAGATAAAGAATTTGGCAGCCAGAGTTAAATTAATAATTATTATCTATTTAATAATTGCAAGTTCTATTATGCAGTTCAACCCACAATCTCTGGTGGCTATAACTTGAAAAGCCTTCGGTTGCTTGCAATAATAGATGGTATTCTTATGAAAGTAACTGTTGAATAAATTTCCCATTCCATCAGTTTTGTTGTATTTTTGTTTGTAACAAATTATATGTTTCATTACATTATATGAAAAACGGTTCTGCAAATACAGAAACGTCTAGAATTGCTTCCTCATTCTCATTGAACTAGTTTTGGTTTGACCGACAATCGATTATTGAAAAACAAAGGTTTGATGGGCAATAATTGATTTTCACAGTTAAATTGTTGATGCTCAGGCAATCAAATGCTGTTATTTGTGATGTAGAATATGTAATTTATGCGATGCTAATTATTAGAGGAATGTCTGAGAACAGACCAAACAGCTTGCAGATTGTAGTTAATGCTCAATATTGTAGCGGAGTTTTAAGTACCACACCATGTGTGCCAAGGTCTCCTTGACAACTGCGGAGTATCAGGCAAGCCTCCTTTGAGTCTGGCACTGCCAGAGACTCTGTAAGAGGACAAGTACCAAACCTGCGGGCCCTGCAGCCAATCTATACCGGGCCAGGGAGAAAAAACTAACGTGGCCTGAGGACCAAGAATAGACCCAAAAGATACAGTAGCCTGAATCTGAAACCTATCTACCATCAGAAGTACCCAAAGCTTTGGAACGCACCCTACATCAGCCCTAGAACCTAGCTCAGGAAGTGGTGGTGGTACAGTACCAGAAATGACTTGAGCAGTATTAATACTAAGGTCCACCTCCTACTTCTGGGTGTTTTATCTATTTAATATTATTTACCATATCTGATTGCTTGGTATTAGTAATATATTTGTTTATTCACATATTTCTGATCTCCATATATGGTATTGGGTACATGTACAATTATGACAATCAGTTCCTGCGCCTCTGCCTATATAAGGCAGAATTTTGCCTGTACTCATTGCACTTTGTATCAGGATACTACTTGTGACTGTACCAAGTTAGCACGATGCTTTGCCACTGTTATTTTGCACGGAGACCTGTGAAATAATAATACGATTATTACTCTGAAGCACTGAGAATCGGGTCTGAGCAGCAGGCTCTTTTACAGTTGTGGAGTTTAAGATACTCCTCTGTTGAATTGATTGTTAGATAACCTCTGTTGGAGAGAGGTTTTGTTGGTAGAATTTGGGCGCCCCCCCCCCCTCCACTCCTCCTCGAAATCTACTACAATATTGTGGTAGATTTTGGTGCAATCTCACAGTAAACAGGTAGTTCACTTTTCACCCTTAGAGAATAATGCGCGAAACTCCTACCTACAGCCTTCGGTAGACTGCTGATTAGCTGGGAAGTTGTACTGTGCCGGTGGCATAGTACGCAGGGCCGGTAGTGACCCCTGCAGGGCCGGTATTGACCTGTTACCGACCCGGGATAGCTATACTGGGCCGGCACCGCCATAAAGGAGGAACCCAAACTTACCTAGGATCTTAGTCAAGGTCGAGAACCAAAAGTACCCTTCCTCAGATGACTGGACAAGTGGACCACAAGCTAGCTATAAACTGGGAGCACTGTAGGACGTATAATTTTACCATGGAGACAGGACTCCGCCCTTTAGCCACTTGGCACTCTTTACCTTTAAATACTTACATCACCTGATTCGTTGACTATTTATATATCTGTTTGCATTGGTTGATTAACTTCCTGTACTATCATTCTTATATATAATATGCTAATTACTTCCTGTCAGTTCACCTATAAAAGGGCTGACTTTACCTCTATTCATTGCATTCATTCTCATGTCTTGCCAATAACCCTAGTGGATTGCCACCGTAGAAATTTTCTTTGTGAGAATAAAGCCAGTATTCAAACTACACTCCTTATTGTTTGTGTGAGCCATGGGCTCTAGCTATACCGGATAATTCGGTTGCGCAGTTGTCACTGTCGAGCAGCACAGTGTCCCCTCTGCAGAGAGGTACAATACTTGAGCACAGTGGATGTCTGTGGAACCAGACCAGAATCCATCACCATATCATGTTTTACTTTTACACTCCAAACCTCTACTTGCCCCCTTTTTACCTAAAGAAATTCATCCAACTTCGGAGGCAGCCGCAGCTTGTAGGTGTGTTTATACAGAGATTAGTTGCAATTTAACATCCATTCCATCCAAACAAAATACATCTAAACCTTGTTCTCGATCCCAATTTAGTTTCCCTCGAAACAAAGAAGCAGGAGCATGGAGAAAACTGACAGAAAATGCATTAATAGCACAAAAACTGAAGGCTAATTTGAAAATAGACTTTGCTACCATCAAAATAATTAAAAAGGAGTTTATCAGCTATAATATACCCATTAACTTCTCTATATTTAACAGTAAGCTTTAACTGTTTAAACAAGGACAATTTCATCTACTGATGGAAAAGTGAACTTTGTTTTGTAATTGGCAACAATTTTCTTTGCATTAGAATTAGTGCTGAGAAAAAGTGTTGGGCCTTGTTTCCACAATGAAGCAACGATGCTAAAATTCACACCGTATATGGAGTTGTTTTCTTTGCGCCGTTGTACTAACAGTGCACGTCATTGCAAAAATCATTCCGCAGCCCTAAGTGTTGCATCATGTAAACAACACGCTTGACATGGCATCAAGATGAGGTCATTCACATGAATGAATATCATTTGAAGATTGTTAGTAGCAGTAGCACAAAAACAATAAGTAATAAATCATTCTAGCTTTCCTTCAAACTTTGCATTGCTTAAAAACAACCAGATCAAAATATAAGCAATGTATTGAGTTTGTGCGTATGTAAGTTTTGTTTTAAATAAATAATAAATAAACACCCACGATCCCAAACCTTCCAATACTGATAGCGATCTTTCTTATTAATTTAATTACCAAATGTTAATTATCATACTGTAGTAGATTAACTGTCCTCTACTACGGACACAATGGCTAGCACTTCATGTGCGGTCCTTGCACGTGCTTCACTCCTTCTCCAAACACCCCGGATCTACCCCAAAATAGACACTAACGACTCCACGTGGCTGCAATCCAGACACACTAGACAGATGTTACAGACTAAACTCTTTATTTAACAATTCTATTTAGTAATATAAGATGTGTGTTTACTCCTCAAAATCCACCAGACTTCTGTTTCTCACAATGCACAGCAACTCCTTTTAAAGGGGAAACCAGGAATACTCACCACTTTATTAGGGGTGAGCCAGTCACATATAATAAAACAGAAATGCACCAATATAATCAGATAAAATAATACAATTTAAACATAAACCACCAATCACATAATGTCCACATGGTACAACACTTTGGAGTGTTGCTCCATCCAATCACAAGAAAGGAAAAGCTAGCTCTTCAAATAAAGCAAGTCACTTTCCTCATTCTCTGTTCCTGGGTGCTTTAGATTCTGTTTCTATCTTTTATAAGTTGGTACTCAGTTTCTTGGACCTCAAGCTTTCTTTTTCCAAATAGCTCTAGCTAGCTTGGTCATAATACTGACCCAGGGTAGGCTCTCTATGTTATATATTGTGGGAGATTTGTGTGATAGGTAGTGCTAACCCCCCCCCCCCCCCCCAAACCCCCCCCCCCCCTTTACACCCCTGGTGCCCTTAGTCATAAGTCATTATCCCACCAGAACTCTACCCCCCCGGAGATTCTCCGAATCCCCTGGAAAATGGATATCAGTTGTCCCCAAACACTATCTCCCTATATATAGTAAAATTAGCTACCCCGAATCTACCCCGAACATACCCCGAACCTACCCCGACCCGGGATCCAACCACATTGATTCAGGTAGCCTGAGGCCTCCTGAACGCGATGCAACCATCAGAATCGAAATCGGAGCGTTCCTTCTCCCAGGATCACAGGATAGGATATGGTCTACCCTTATAAGGACTGGAAAGTTACCAGCTACCAAAAAGAGCGGCAATAAGTGCCCAGGGCAAAACACCATGTGCTTGCTACATGATTGGACTGTTTTATTGTTATGATTTTGTATTATATATTACCATTGGCAATTGCCTTGTACCCTGTATTGTGATTCGTTGTGCCTAATAAGGTAATGAAGTTGTACCTTTTTCTCTATAAATAGAGCTGCTGTGCCTTGGGCAGGCAGTTGTTGTAGAGTTGTTGAAGTATAAGTACCCTTTTACTTGTGAATATAATAAAGTATCTATTCTGATAAACACATTTCTACTACGTTTGAGTCGAGGGCTCATGAGTTGTTAACGTCTTTGGAGATAGAGAGACAGGAGTGGAAGAGAGAGAGGTAGAGAATCCGTTGTGTAGCTAATAGAAGAGGCAAATCTATTACAATATGATGGTTGCAGGGTTAACATAAACCCGATATATGACCCGGTATAGCTGACTCCCTTTATTCGGGACAGCTCATGTATAGCATAGAGGGGGGGGGGGGTCCCCTGCCCATATAAAAGTGGTACTGGGAGATGGGGAAGGGGTTTAGGAGAAATTTTAGGCAAGGAATGGAAGAGATTGAAAGATATGATCAATTTGATTGCAAAAATCTCCCACAATACTTTGAATAAATAAACGAGTAGCTGCGAGTTGATGTTATAAGGTATTACAGTTTACCCCATAACCAGTGACCGACATGGCCACGTAGGCTTGCCTGTATTAGTTAAATTCATCAATAAGCTGCCATCATGTGCTTGACTCACTCGCTGACTCGATTGCGAACACTATTGTCATACAATGCAAAACATTTACATTATAATTGAAAGGCAAACTCTTTTACGATTAACAATGATCATCAAAATGGAAACAAAGCCTCAATACACATTTCCACTTCAAAAAAATAATTGAGTTACGAGCTTCACTGGTATATGTGGGGCTGTGTGGGGTGGCTCTGCTTGAGCGTCTTAGATTTAGTAGGCTTTAGTCTATGAATAGCTGCCATTAGACAGCTGTTTAACACAAGTAACTGGAATGGATATGGCTTATATTCTGTTTGAAGGTTGTTACTTCGTTCAATCATTCCCTTCTTGCCCCCTTGCCATCGACTGTGATTGAGTGAAACAAAGTAGTAGTATGTTATCATGGCAGTCGTCTTTCCACTTTACAGCTGCACTTAAAGTTTTACTAATGTCATACAAACGCTGGCTGAGCTTTATGCCAGCAAAGTCCTGATAACACTAACTAAAACATTGCTAGAGTAATTGTGATCTAACCTAAAAAATATCTATATTACACCCTATTGCAAGGCGTTTTATGATATCAAAAGTTGGGGCATATATAGAAAAAGCTTGATTTATGTACACATCAAATAGACTTGTGTTTACATCAGCACTTCTTTCATTTGGGTATCAATGATGGTTAGTTTTACTGACTCGTAAAACTTTATACCTTCTGTTTTTTCATAATAATTAGTTGCAATCATTTGTTTGTTACTAACAAGCATGAACATCAGACTTTGGGCACATTTTGTAGTTGAGTTTCAAAGCACTAAATTTTTACGATGAATCATTACAGTCTGTAATCGCATGCATTCATTTTGTGGCACTTGAATCACGGTATGAAATTATGAGTATGGGAGCATCGTTACTTAGCAGTTATGCGCTGTAAATTATAGTTCTCTTAGCGCGCTGAAAAACCACAATTTTCAATGAGTAAAAACATTTTTTATTTGTATTGTTTTCAGGAATAACAATAATGCATAGACTGGTTCACAAAGACTTGTCAAGTAATTTTATGTCATACTGTACATCTCCACATAACACTTTAGCGAGTTGTCTGGGAATCATCAAAAGGCACTAAAGCGCACTGCTACTAGCCAAAAACCTCGAGTGCCCCAAGTGGAACTCTGATACAATAAAGGTTTGTATGGCACAAGCTCTACTTTTCATAGGTAGAGGCGCATGAACTAATTGCCATTGATATACATTAAACAAATAGCATAAAGTAAGGGATAAAGGCATGAATGAATATACATGCTATAAATAGTAAGCAATCATATGTAAGAAGTAAGGTTGATTAAATAGAAAAAGCGCAAACAAGTAGGAGGCACAGTTCACGAGCTATTTATGAAGTTCTGTAGGGTAGGTGCACCATATTGCTTCATTGCTTCGTTTGCTCATGGTCCAAGTTTCAGTAATGACATGTGTAGGCTGGTGAATATTGGCTTTTTGGAGTATCTAAGGCTAAGTAGGGTCTTCAAGCTAAGGTACCCATTGTATTGCTAGGCTGCTCGAGATTGCTGCAAAACCAGTAGGGTGGCTGTAGGGTTGGCAAGGTTGTCTGCAGGTCTGGAAGGGCTAACTGCAGCGTTGGCTAGTTTGATTTCTAACTGTTTATGTTTCTAGTAGTGTCAGATTTGTTGTAAATTGTCTCTGACCCTGCTCAGTTATCAGAGGGACTTTAGATGAAAGGTTTGCTGTAACAGTAGAACCCATTTCAATATAAAGACACAATTACTTTCATAAGAAACAAAAACAATTAAAATAAAAAAAGTTGCTGACGGCTATATTCTGTCAATTTCTGTTTTTTTCTGGTCATTGAGTCAGTTATTGAGTCAGTAGAAAAGGCTTCAATCCAAGTTATTGTGATAAGTAAGTTTATGCAAAAGGAAATGATAAAGTTTTATGTAAGAAAATAGCTTACACAAGCACATGGCCAATAGTTGCAACAAGCAACATCACCGATGAAACACTGTTGTAACTGGTTCTTGAATCGTTGGTCTCAGCACTTCCGGAATCGTCGTTGTTTAAACAGGATTGAGGGAAATCAATAGTTCGGTCTAACTCATCCTGCAGCTGCCCAGTCACATTCCATGCTTGTTTAACGTCGGTTGCAAAATTGTCTGCAAGCTTCGGATAAACAAAGATTCGTATCTTAGACTGATGGCTGGTGGTCATCGTAGCTTGTACCGCTACGTCAGAAACAGCGCACTGCTGAGATCTGGTGTAACTTTCAGAATCGGACATCACAGCTATAAAACTCGTGTAAAAATTGTTATCTTCATCGCCGACTACAGCCAAACCCAACTTATTTGGTTTTCTGCCAGCCACTTGTTGGTTGATGTCAAAATGTATCATCATCAGCAATGTTTGATTATCTGATTGCACACGACACGTGAAAATCATATCAACTCCGGCTCCTGGTTTGTTCTGTTGAACAACAAAATCCTGTTTATAACCAGATCTAACAGTCATCGGTACCGTAGTCTTTGTGATACCTTTTGTCTGAATAACGTCGCATTGTGTGAGAGGGCGATCTAGAAAGTTATCAATCACAACTAAAGCTGTAGCACGATATTCTCCTTCCAATTGTTTGTACAGCTTGATAGCTTCTCCAGCTAACTCTCCAGCCGCGAGCGAGTTTTCTATAACATTGATGAGAAGTACGTTTGGTTCCGTCTTTTTGTATATTTTTTTTATTTAAATTGCTTGAAATAAAATACCCAAGCAAAAACACATGCCTGATGCACACCATTAATAATCTCTAAAAAATATATAATCATATGAGTGAAAGTCGCGGGCTAGCAACTGTGGGCCAAAATATCCTGTGTTTGACTACTGACTGTTCGTTTTAGCTTATCAGAAGATTTTCTGTTTTCACATTGCTACAAATTGTTACCATATTTATGTGGTTTGTTATCACTAAAAATTAGCAGAGGCAGTGTGTATTTCCACAACTAAAAAGTTTATCGTCTTGGGTTAAACCATGTCCATAGAGGCAGGAAAGACGCTGCTTAGTGCAATTCAGCCGCTTAGCGTTGCTGACTGTTGCTGACTGCTTTTACTACTATTTTCTTATATTGTGTAAGAATAAATAATTGAAGAACTTATGGTAGTGTTGTTTGGTGGAAAGGAAAGCTGTGTGGTGACAAGGACTCAATAAATAATAAATGATTTCATTTATTATTAGTTAGTAATAATACAGAAAGACCAAGTTGGTTTTTGCTGAAAAAATACTACCAGTTTTTATTTTTTTGTTTATATTAATGAATTACTAGCAGCAACAATTGATTGGTTTCCAATCAGTTCCTCCATAAATAAAAATTCGATAAATCACAAACGGTCAGCATTGGTAATACAAACACACAATCTGCCAATGCCATGGAGTTACAATGGAGCTACCTGTTTTATTACGCATGCCTAGTTTTATCGCCTTGGGCAACCCTAGCGTCTCCCATAGCAATAAAATCCTGGCGACTTGCTTATAGCCAGAGTTATCAGCAGCTCAGCTATTGAAAAATGTTTTATTCAAAAACTGTCAAGACAAATTTATTGATAATGATGTTTCCACCTGAATGTGCCCTTTACCTTCACCATTATCGATAACTTGTCATGATGCGGAAACGTAGTAATAGTTTAATCCTCTGACAGGTTCAGAACAATATTGCAACAGCAGATTTAATTTTATCTGATGACAATCTAAGATTTTGTCATTGGGTTGCATTAAAAGCAATTGCTTACCTAGGATACCAGCATGGGCAGTTGAGGCAAAAAGAAAGGCATAGAACATCGGGAACTTCCAATAACCCATTTTGCTTTGTTAGAATATCTACAAGAGAGATGTAATAGGCAGATAAATACAAAGTACTAAAAGTTTGTGCAAAAATATTTTTTTTGTACTGATTCTACAAGTCTATGAACAAAAAATATTTGTTAACCAGTCAGTGTTTCATACATTTTTCCTTTGAAAGTTTTTCAAGTTATTTATCCATGCATTTTCCTTGATCAACTTTTGCAAATGACATTTTCAGTATTCTTATTTTCTCCTTCAGTCCTCAATTGACTTTCTCAACATCTTGTTCTGTTCTGTGTAATCTCTTGAACCTGCAAGGTTTTCATTCTCTTACACTCATGGCCACTAGTAGCCACAGTAACAATTCACAAAACCATCTTCTTATAAAAGTGACTTGCTCCATTTTCATTAATATTTTGCAAATGCCAATTTTATGGCATTTTATCGCGATGAACATGTATATTTTGAGAAAAGCTAGTGTTGAAAAACTCGAAAATTTCGCCGTAATGTTTCAATCAATCCTAAAACAAGAGTTTGAAACTTTTTTCGGAAAGAAAAGAAAGTGGGCACAACAAAAAGCTTTTTCGATAGCGCATTAAAAACTACAGTTAACGGAACTATTTATGGGACTAATGTCTTACCTTACTAACCCTAACTTGGAATTGTTGTCTGACTTTTCTTTGTGCTATAATACCTTTGCGTCCACCGCTCAATAACTTATGATGCAATGCTGTGCTGTTATGCTTTTTTATAATCAATAGCTAGTAAATAGCCCCGTGGAAACAAGCTGTGGAAGCGTCCAATGGAAATTCCTCGAAATTACACGGGGAAATTTATAGCGTGGAAAATAGGGATTCCTGATGACATGGAAAATTTTTTAATTTTTTCAATGTCACAAGAGAAATTACTGGAAGATTTAGAGATATTGAAATCCTCATTTCCAGTGATTTGACTAGGAGTTTTGTGTACACAATTGCCCTCGGAAAAATAAAATGTTTTCTACAAATGCTATCAGCGGTGACTTAGAACTAACTGTTTCTTTAAAATGCATTAATTTATTTAGAGCTACAGAGTAATCTGTCTAAAGTTTGGTTTCTTTTCATAAAAAAAAACCTCACAGGTTTTCACATTGTGCTGAGATTTTCGTCAATTTTTTGAAGATGTGTTCCTTGAGATAGCAAGTTTTCTCATCTCCAACAGCTTACAAATTACCATATTTGCGATTAAAATATAAAAAACAACTAATCAATATATTTTTGTTAAAGTGGCATTTTACAGATTTGAAATTAATCGAAAAATGTGGTTCGTGTACTGTTTACATAATTTAAGATGAAAAATTTCTTACTGAAATTATATTTATGAGGCTGTTTTTATCACAACTATGGTGTTAGTTAGTTTAAAATAATGTCAACTCATCAAAACAAAAGCTAATTAAAAGTACTAAATAATAGTAATGAATGCTTTCAAAAGATAATTTGAAATCGAAAGTTCATTAAAAAGGTTAAAATCGTTGGTTTAAATTCACTATAAATATTATTGTTGAGCTGCTGTTTTCAGGCAACACCTTTCATTGGCTAAATAGCCCTGTTGTATGTTGTTGACCATCAGTTATTGTTGCATTAGTATGGCGGTACTCAATGAGAGAATCACTCTACATCCAGGTGTTATGCCTCAACTGCGGCCAACACATTAAACAGTGATTACAACATCGTGGTAGTAAATGAATAGCCACAGCGATAGCTAAACGCCCATTACTCTTATACCGACAGCTAGACACACACAGTGGATAGTCAAGGACAAAGGAAGGAATTGGAAATTTACATGAGAGGTAATGATTGCTAGACATCCTAAGGGTTGTATGTAACGATATAAGACCCAATCTCAGTTTATTCAACTTATCGTTATATCGTAAAGTAAAAATTACAATAGTGTGCATACATCGATCACTGAGTTCATGAGAATGTTTTGAAACTGTTCAGTGAATACATGTAGAGCACACATAGCACACAAAGCACACATAGCAACATAGAAAATTAAACACACATTTGCAGTGCCCAGCAAACTGAGGATTTAGTAGAGCCAAAGAAGCTACTGTGGGCAATAGGGCAATCAAAGGGAATTCAGAAAACTCTTTCATTATTGCAAATCTAGATAAGCAGCATGCTATGCAAAGTGTTCCTAGTGATTAATAGGCAATTTTATATCCAAATGGAAACTCATGCAGCACCAGGAGAACTGATGTTGTTACCGTTCCGCACGCTGCATACTTCATTGCTTGTAACAAATTACCTTCAATTTTTTTATACGAAAGTGATTTGCGGTGTTTTTAGACATTCGTACATCCAGATGTTTTTCATCAGTCTAAAAATTCATCCCCAATTATTTTTCTTTGATATTCTCTCATTGAAATACTGGTTTCTATGGATTTCAGAATATTATTCAAGGTTTAGGTTTTTCCTCCAAGAACGATGAAGAGGGCAAACAGTGCCTACATATTATTTTATTATTACGAAATATGTAGGATTTTGAATGTGGAGAAATTTTGTGTGCATCTATTTTAATATCTACACCCCTACCACTTGAACGAATACCCAGCCTCATCTCGGCTCCTTGGACCTACACCTTTTCTCCCTACCACCTCCCCCCCCCCTTCCTTGCATATCACCACCCCTTCCCCCAACCCCCAGTGTCTTTCTCTCTTTACAACAGGAGCAAACTACTCTTTCCTAGGCAGCAACAACCTATCCAGAGTGGCCAAAAACTCTTCTCCTCCCTATTTCCTTGACTATTAGTGGAAATTGGCTAGCTGTATTAGCCACAGATCTGGATTGAAGGGTGGTCAGTTTCTATTCTAAATTCACCTATATTAGACACCAGAAGAGCCCTTCTTTTTCCCCACATAACTACCCCGAGCTACCCCTAACTACACTGAGCTATATTACCTCATAGGATGAAGCCACTTTCTGCAAAGACTGAGGGGTAAGACTATCACAAATAGGAGAGGATAAATGATGTAAGAAAGTGGGTGAAGAGGAGAGGCACAGGCTAGGATAAAACAAATGATGACACGATGGTGCAAATAGTTGCAGGGAAGCGGAGCCAACAAACCAAGATCAAAGATCATTTATTTGAATGTCATGCTGTTGTGTTTTGTAAAGATGTATTGCTTTATTTATTGGTGTATATTTTATTATTGTTATATACGATTTGTTATCCCTTTATTTGGTATGGTAGCATCCTAGGGAATTTTTATAAATGCCAGACCAACTTCTACGGCCAGGCAGAGCAAATCTAAGTCTCAGCTAGGATCGGACTCTCATCTGTATCTTATTGAGGAAACAATAAACTATGTTATCACTGGAACTACAACTTATCTGTTGAGTTTGTTGGCTACCCTTAGATGAGTGTGTTGTTTGGAGGCATTATAGGAGGAGGGGGAAACTGGTTGTAACCTCAGTGGCATACTCTGCAACAGCTGGAAGCTGTGAGTCTGGAGCAGGAGTTGGGGAGTTCTCGGCAAACTCGGTTTACAAAGCTACAACGTTAGCGGTTGCCAGTATTGTGAGAAGTTGGGTGTATTGTTTGCTAACAATGCACTGTAGTTGTGTCTGTGAAGGCAATAAAATACTTCATAGAAAGGTATTGAAAAATAGAAATACCTCTTCATTTGAGATGTTAAACTTTCATTAATTTTCAATGCATATGTTGTACCTAATCACAATGGCATGTATTGACACACACACACCTTCTATTCTAGAATAAGCACACTTGGCTTTCCCTGTTGACATCATGCAGCTGGTGCCAGTCTCAAACTAGTTAACTCAAAATACACAGCACAAGAGAGCTTTTTTTTTTGAGCTCAGCATTGATCAGCTTTAGCTTTTTTACTATTGTTATGTAATTGGGGCTTGGCGTATAGCAGCACCAATCCTTCCACATTTTGATGACAATAAAATGCTGAGCCTATATTTTGTGGGGTTTCCAGTCCATTGGCAGCGTTATTCAATTTTTGGCCATTTTTTGTTGATAAGAATAATAGCAATTCTTTGGCCTCAGTAACAGCACTCAACAACTAAAACATATCCCATTATTGGTTTTCAATTTCAACTTTAAATGCATTGGCAACTTAGCTCAGGCTTGCAAACCTTTTAGTAATCCTTTTCACCATACTAGGATTAGTTTGTAAAGCTCAAATTTTGTAAGTAGACTTCTTGAGAGCCAATAAGGAACTTCTTACAGAAAATGAATAATTGTCAAATTTGGCTAACTCTTTTGAGCTTTGATTTTTGCTTTATTTTGGATATAAAAGTGGCTTAGTTGTGCAGTCACCAGATGAGTGAGTTCGCAGATAATACCACTAGATCTAGTTCAAACTTTCATCCTCATCTTTCGAATGTTTTTTTGTTAAAAATCATCCTAAAGCCTGAATAACTATGGAGCTACATGAGTGCCATGGTGGTTTACCTGTATTATGCACTGGGTCGTGTTAAGTTTATTGAGCTCTATATTTTCTTGCAGTTGCATTCTCTCTGGAAATACAAGTTGCCATTTTTATGTTTAACTGTCTTTTGATGCACTGCTGATATACATACTGTATAAGAAATTTATCTTGGGACACAAACAGGATTAAAAGTTAAGGAGGTAACAAAGGGGTTTGATTGTTTGTAGTAGAAATCTCTAAGTACTCCACCACACAGCATTTTTAGTAAAATTACACTCTGCCAAGAGTTGTCTTGTCTGAGGAGACAACTCCGTATCTCTGCACTGATTTCTCCCTGGTATAACACCTATCTATGGTCACTCAGGAACGTGAATAATATGCGCAGGCCATGCAAGTACTGTGGTGGAATTTAGTAGCACACATGCCCCGCACATTCATATTAATCTAGAGGTGACTCTGACTGAAGCAATCAGTCAGACATAGCTCCCAAAGTAATGAATCACAGAGTCGTCACCTCAGAAGAAGGAAGAAGTACCCTACTGGCCCAGCAGATACTATACCGGCCTTGCAGACATTATACCGGCCCTGCAGCTTTACCTATCGGCCCAGGAGTGACCTCTACCGGCCCCGTAGTGACATACCGGGCCAGCAACATGGTGGCCGCTGTAGCCAGAGATCCAAAAGTTGCCCAAGTCGATGCACAAGGACCAATCCAGGATCTAGCCACCTCTACATCCTATCTCTCTGGAATCTATGGCTAACAAAGACTGAGGAGTTGATCTGGTAGTGTTATTCTTTGCCACTAGGCACCTTATACCTGTACCATTGTGCGCTATTGTATGTGTTGTTATCTTGATGGGTTAATTGACTTCCTTTTATGTTTTATTAGTAGTAATATATGAGCAGATCTCCCTACCAAGTGTTTTTTTGTGGATTAGACCTTGGGGTTGAGGCAATGGGTTACGACGTTGGATGAATTCGCCGAGTTTATATTGTATTTTACTTGAGGGGTACTTGAGTGGCGTTTGAATGGCATTTAAGTGGCATTTGAGTTTTGATTATTTTTTTACTTAATTTGAACTCATATGGCAGCTAGATTTTGAATGTATGGCATTCAAGTTTTGATAATTATTTTACATAACTCAAACTCATATGATATTTTGAGAGAGAGGAGAGAAGAATGAGGAGATATAACTACATTGAATCAATATATGATTATACACATTTATTACATAATAAGTAGGAAAATATTCTTGTATAATATAGCTAGAGTTAGTAAATACTAAGTAGTACAGAGCACTACAACTTGTAATGACAATCATGAATCAATATGTGATTATATACATTTATTACATAATAAGTAGGAAAATATTCTTGTATAATATAGCTAGAGTTAGTAAATACTAAGTAGTACAGAGCACTACAACTTGTAATGACAATCAATATATAGTATTTTTCTTTACAATGTAGTCATACAGAGCACTACAACTTGTAATGACAATCAATGCATAGTCTTTGGAGAGAGGGGAGAGGAGAGATGAGAGAGGAGAGAAGAGAGAGGAGAGAGAGGAGAGATTTTTTTTTTAGTTTTCTATACATTTATGTATATATGGATAATTATGTACATATTTATGGATATATTTACATTTACATTGAATAATACACATTTATTACATAATAAGTATATTAAATGCTATAAAATATGTTGGAAAATCACCAAATTAGACCTCTAGATGGTTAAAATCTACAGTATTTGGGAAATAACTGCAAGAGAGGAGAGAGGAGTATTTGGTAGAGGAGAGAGTATGTTGAGAGAGAGGAGAGATAAAAAGAGGAGAGAGGAGAGAGGAGATATATCTACATTGAATAAATACAGTGATTAAAAATGAAACAATATGTGAATATATACATTTATTGTGTAATAAGTAGGGAAAATCTCATACAATATAGCTAGAGTCAGTAAATATTAAATAATACAAACTTAGGAAGGAAGACTTCTGTTCTATGTACTTTTGATTCCATAATGAACTAAAATAAAAAGTTATGTATTAGTATAGAATGGTTAAACAGAAATTTAAAACAACTACAAACTCTTACTAAATAGTACTTTTTTATTAATTATTACCTTATCATCAAAAATTGACTGTTAATCGGATGTTTTTGTAGCTTGTCATGTCTTACGTTGTTGAGTCCTTACCCTTCTAGCTTGTCTTTGAGCGGACTGTCGCTGCATGTTTCTTCTTTTTAGAGCAAGTTCTTTACGAGCACACTCGATAGAAATTGGTGTGTTTACCTGTTGTAGTTGATATTGTCGTTGTTGTAATACATAATGTAATCTCTGAATGTCTGATGTAACATCATTCCCTAAGAGCTTTAATGTTAGAAAAGATTCAGTTCGAAAACTATTTAGCTGCTCTATCAAGTCTTTCTGTATGAATTTACAATTGTTTGAGATAATTCGCACTCTCTCTTCAATTTTCTTATTGCATATGTTTTGTAGAAGTATCAAGTCCTCTTGAGTCAAAGATTTAGGCTGAGTTTCTGATTCTGTGTTGTTAACTATTTCCATTTTTTGTCATTGAATCTGAAAAAAAACAAAAAAAACAGATGATTAATTTTGTTCAGTTGTTTTAGTATAATAAATAATATATGAGTAAAAACTGTAATTTATTAAGTTTTTACCTTGATGCTCTTCTAATAGCTGTAGTAGATGTTGCTTCTCTGATAGCCGTTGTAGAACTGGATGCTTTCTGTGTGAAAACTATGGCTCTTATATAGCTAAAGTTGTACTGATTAAACCCTATGAACACCATCTCGTGTCAATCTCTATGAATCAACATTTGTTCACGCGAAGGAAAGTCAATGCTTTCGCGGGAATAAATAAATCATTTTCACGCGAATACAAACCAATGCTTTCGCGGGAATAAATAAGCTATTTTCACGCGAATGGAAACCGTTGCTTTCGCGGGAATAATTAATTTATTTTCACGCGAATAGAAACCAATTCTTTCGCGGGAATAAATAATTTATTTTCACACGAATAGAAACCAATGCTTTCGCGGGAATAAATGATTTTATTTCCCGCGGATGAAAGTCAATGTTGTCGCGGGAATAAATACTTTATTTTCACGCGAATACAAACCGTTGCTTTCGCGGGAATAAATAATTTATTTTCACGCGAATAGAAACCAATGCTTTCGCGGGAATAAATGATTTTATTTCCCGCGGATGAAAGCCAATGTTGTCGCGGGAATAAATACTTTATTTTCACGCGAATGGAAACCGTTGCTTTCGCGGGAGTAATTGGTTTCTATTCGCGTGAAAATAAAATATTTATTCCCGCGAAAGCATTGGTTTCTATTCGCGTGAAAATAAATTATTTATTCCCGCGAAAGCAACGGTTTGTATTCGCGTGAAAATAAAGTATTTATTCCCGCGAAAGCAACGGTTTCCATTCGCATGAAAATAAAGTATTTATTCCCGCGACAACATTGACTTTCATCCGCGGGAAATAAAATCATTTATTCCCGCAAAAGCATTGGTTTCTATTCGCGTGAAAATAAAATATTTATTCCCGCGAAAGCAACGGTTTCCATTCGCGGGAAATTAAATCATTTATTCCCGCGAAGGCAACAGTTTGCATTCGTGTGAAAATAAAGTACTTATTCCCGCAAAAGAATTGGTTTCTATTCGCGTGAAAATAAATTATTTATTCCCGCGAAAGCATTGGTTTCTATTCGCGTGAAAATAAATTATTTATTCCCGCGAAAGCAACAGTTTCCATTCGCGTGAAAATAGCTTATTTATTCCCGCGAAAGCATTGGTTTGTATTCGCGTGAAAATAATTCATTTATTCCCGCGAAACCATTGACTTTCCTTCGCGTGAACAAATGTTGATTCATAGAGATTGACACGAGATGGTGTTCATAGGGTTTAATCAGTACAACTTTAGCAGTAGTAATATATGAGCAGATCTCCCTACCAAGTGTTTTTTTGTGGATTTGATCTTGGAGTTGAGACAATGGGTTACGGCGTTGGATGAATTCGCCGAGTTTATATTGTATTTTACTTGAGGGGTACTTGAGTGGCATTTGAGTGGCATTTAAGTGGCATTCGAGTTTTGGTTATTATTTTACTTAATTTGAACTTATATGGTATATACATTTTGAATGTATGGCATTTAAGTTTTGATAATTTCTTTTCATAACTCGAACTCATATAGCATCTTGAGACAGAGGAGAGAGGAGATACATCTACCTTGAATAAATTCATTGATTAAAAGCGAATCAATGTATGGCTATATACATTTATTACATAATAAGCAGGGGTAAAATCTCCTCATATAATATAGCTAGATACATAATTCGAACTCATATATACATTGAATGCTATAAAATATATCAGACGATAAAGTTAAATATTCATCTATTCTTTATCGATATTTATAAGGATGATGAAAGATTTTTTGTATTTTATATACATATATAGTTATAGTAACTGTGGTAAAAGAAGTCTATTATGAAGGTTTTTATTTAAGCCAAAGTAGGCTCGGTAGATACTCCATCAGAACACACTCGTCTTTTAGCATAAAAATATGTGAGTCCTCGTTTTATTTGGTTGTATGTCAACATTTTTTGATCCTTTACTACAAATCCTCGATTTTTACCCATAAACGACTTTTTTGTGTTCAATACATTTAGATAACTGTCTTTGTTCAATTGATTAATTCGTTTGTTCAAACCTTTTGAGCTAAACTTGTTTCCTTTTTCTCCCCAGCAGTAATAGGATTTAGAGTTAAGTGCAACAATTCCATCTCCGGTAAATTCCTCTTTAAACAGCCCAGGTGTTCTTTTTCCGTGTTTTAGTACTTTTTCACAACAGTCTTGCATGCTCCATTCTAAACCCATTGTTTTGATTCTTAAAAACTCATCCCTATGTTTGTCACAGTATGGGCGTGGAAACCAATCACCATATTCATTGTAAAACTCTTTTTTCATACTTGGTTTTACCAGTGTTTCTAATGTTCCGCTCAACGCCATGTATGCGCTATCTGTATCCATTTCAACATATTGGAAATCACTTCTGTCAATATATCTATAAATAAAAAGTTTGTTTCGATTTCAATTATTTGGAAGTTTTACTTACTTACACATAATAATGGTAGGGAATTAGGTTTCACTTACTTATCCATAAAGTCGTAGTAAAACTGTAGCATTCTCAGTTTAGCATACTGTAGCACGGAGAAACCCAAGTGTACTGGAACATTCATAGTTAGCTGAAATGATGGTGATACTGATTAGCAAAGTAAACTTGTGGAATATAAATTTTGAATTGCAAAATAATTGTTTTAAAACTTACTAGCTTTTTACAGGTTACGATTTCATAAAAATCATCTGCTATCTCTTCCATGGCGATAAATTTGTTTCCTCTGATACGAAATGAAGCTTTTCTGGCACCTTCGATGAACTTGATGGTGGTATGTTTTTCTTTATCAGTGATTGTTTTTCCATAAGCAGCATTTCCTACCAACTTGCTAGTAGTAGCGAGTAATTCTTGACTAGGGTCTGCATCCCCCATTCTCCTAGCGTCTGAAACCGATGTTCCAAAAGCTTCAAAAGCTTTTCTAGGAATATATTCTATTAGCTGATAAACTTTGGTGACTTTCAATCCTTGTTTCAAGTACCATTTCAACAAAGGACTCATTAGCAATATCTTATCTCCGTACATACTTCCAACTAATGAGCGTTGAGGAGTCTTTAAAAACCCTTCGGCTTCAGCAAAGACTTTCATTTCATCGCTCAAGTGTTCTCTGGTTAACATCGTATTTTTAAAAATCGGAGGCATTTCGGAGAACTTTTCTTCCTCTTCCTCAGGAACTTCGATGTCACATTCAACAAATCCGAAGAATTCTTCTGATTGAACTCTCTCCAACACTTCTTCTTGATTCAGCTTTTTTTCAAGTATTTTTGGGTAGAAAGAATTGTAAAACGTGTTGACAAATTTTTGTAAATTTGTATGAGTTTTTACACGATTCATCCAGTCACACTCCCAAATCGAGATTACGGTGTAACCTAATGCTCGAAGATATTCTTCATTTTCCATCGTAGTTTTAAACAGATTTGCTTTTGATTTTCTTCCAGTAGCTTGAAGCTCTTGTTCTTTAGCGTTGTTATAAGAGCAGTCGTGTCCATGCCAAAAACATCCGTGGAATTGAAAGACATGACGATTTTCAACACAGAAACCATCAACTGGTAATCCTCGCTGTCCGAGAGTAACTTCTCCTCCATTGAGCTGATGTCTGATATTGATTTTTTTTGAGAACATTTGGAACTGTAACCAGCTATGAGCTATCTTGCTAAATTTTACTGGTTCAGCGACAAAGGAGTTTTCGATTTTTCGTCTTCGAGGATAGCCAGTAGGCATTGATTGCATCATACACCATAAATAGAGCGCATTTGCATCAACCCCATAGATTCTATCACAAATCTTTGCTTCTTTTCCCAACCAATGTTCTCTAATTTTAGTTATACCTTTTTCGTGATATCTATGCATCACTAGACTTGGTCCACCAACTATATTTTTCTTTATTAGAGGATAAAGTTCTGCATTGCAGTTGTCAAGCAGACAAATTGGGAGAGTCTGACGAAACGAGTTACCAAGTTCATCAAAATTCAAGTATGTAGAGAGGTATGGAGGGGGTGGTTGAGGTGCTTTGTTAAACATCCATCGAATCGCTAATCCTGGTAAAGATATACCATCTTTTAACATATCAATCCCATGCTCTCTGTAGATTGATCTTTGTCTTTCCAACGCTTGAACAAATGGTTTTACATCCAAGTTGTTGTACCATTTTAAAAAATCCCTCATTGTCTTCATGTCGTTATTTTTCCATGCTTCTTGACAAATTATGTACTCTTCTTCACTGATATTCTTTTGTTTTAAAGAACTGTAAAAAGCTTCTCTTGGAGGTAGATGTTCTTGATTAAGTTGTTCCAAGTCTTTCATCCATTCATAAGGAAAAAATCCTTTTCCGGCTTCACATTTGTATGCTTTGAGATACATTTCATAGCTATATCCAGGAGCAATGAAGTTTGTGCAATCTAAAAACAAAAAAGATCCTATTCCGATAACAGGCATCTTGGTTCCTTTTTTTATAACAAAATCAAAATCTGTGTCGGAGACATCTTTCAATTTTTGAAGCAGTTTTCCTTTCATCACATTGACATCATAAGTCTGTGAATTGAAACCTAGAATAGGGAGTTTTTTCATATAGCTGTACAAATCATCCAGAACTTTTTCAGCTCCTGTTCTACGTCTGAAACGATTTTTTTCAAAATCACTACGAAACTTTTCTTCAGCTTCTTCCAGTCGTTGTAATTCACCTTCTATCTGTTTTATGATTCGCGAAAACTGTTTTTCCAATCGGCTATATGATTCTTCACTAATATCATCCAAGTATTCAATGAACTTTCCAACGCATTCATCATCATCCCCATTATTGACAATACAACGCGGGTTGTTGAAGCCTGGTACGTTTGAACAAATTGAAATACTTAAAAGTTTATGCTCATTCGTGTAAATGGTTGTGTCTGTATCTCGATCTTTTTCGCAATTAGGTAACAAACACTCTATGTCAAATGTTGCAAAAAACGGATAGTATCTCAAGGAATCATCTGACCCGATATCTATCCCGAATTGAACCTTCAGTTTGTCGAATATTGTAGCAGTAGGACTGTATTGCCCTCCAGAAAACTGCATAGTTGTTGCCTCTGAGATTGAACATCTGTGTCTTTTCAGATTCCCCAATCTATCATAACAAGTAGAACAGGTTGGACATCTGTAGGCTTTGACATATCCTTCCAAGTTTGTAATAAGACTGAAGTGATTGATATAAAGATCCAAATATAGATTCTCCTTATAACTGGAGTTTGAATTCCAAATAACTGTTGAAGTCATATCATCATTTAAAGAAAACACTGTTATCTTCAGTTGAAATGCTCGCTCCAAAAGCAATAAATCAGCTTCTGTCACTCCTTTCCCATCACACCTTTTACCACTATCACCATAGATGAAACTATGATATTGTTGTTGGTACTCCTTCACCTCCTTAATTATCGGATCTTTTGCAATTCCACCGTTTTTTTGTAGTTCTTTGTGTAATGCTAGACATCTAAAAAAACAAAGATTGTCGGTAATTCGTTTTCCTTTTGTGTTTTTTAACATGGTTCGTATGTGTCTGTTGTTAAGGAGGTGAGAGGGTAAATGCTCCGGTGGTGATCCAACTTTTCCCATTCCGAGTAGTTTGTAGAAATAAAACGAAATGTTTGTGATCAACATCAATCTCCAAGTCGTATTTGGTCTCCGTCTCAAGCTATTTGTACGATGATCAGTCTCCATAACATCAACAAAGAAGTCATCAAGATCTCCTTCAGTTTCAATCAGTTTAGCTTTTGGATATACAGTAGCATTGTTTGATGATGAGTGAAAGTATCGGAGTTCACCATCATTTTTATTTTCTAGTATACAACCTACGCTACAGTTGACTTTTGCTCTCGAGCTCAATTGTCTCCAAACTTTTTTTAGCAATTCTAACACTCTTGAATCATGATAGTCATTTTGGTAGGTATCAGCTTGGTCTCTTGGAATCCCATCCCAAAGTCTTACATTTAAAAGTTCTATGACTTTTCCAGCTCTATGTTTCGTTTTCATAGCTCCCCAATATCTAGCTATCAAATCATCCCATTCTTCATCTTGAAAAGTTGGAGCTGTGCTATCATCAACAATACCTAGGGTTGATGCTCGGGTAGGTCTTTCAATATTTAAATCTTCCATTTCTTCTTCTTGTTCTTCCTCTTGGGCTTCTTCCTCTTCTTCTTCTTCTTCTTCTTCATTTTCTATCATTGGATCATTCTCATTTTCTTCAACTATCTCCTCCACAACCGGCTCTATATCTTGAGCTATTATGCTAGTCTTTGGTGGTGAAGGCTCAGCACCAAAGCCTATTTGATTGATTGTTTCATCGGGTAAACGAAAACAAATGAGATTTTCTTCTAACCATTTCCAATTGGGGGAAATTTCAGGGTTTTTTTCTTCTACATTCCCCTCCTGATAATTTAAACTTTGTCTACAATAGAAATGTTAACACATAATAGTTGTTCTATAAAACATTCACATACATTTTACATAAAATGTAACAGAAGAAAAAAATGACTTAAACACTACTATCAATTAATTTTTAAAATGAAATTAGGAAAAAAGACTCAAACATTATTATTAGTTAAGTTTTTAAAACTTACTGTATACTATGACATGAATTCCCAACTCCCTCTTTTACATTAATTCTCTGATATTCTGAGTCCTGTCTACAATAAAGAGATAACGCATTATTTTTGCTGATTCATGAGATGAGTATAAGAAAAAAGCAAAAAAATTACTCTACTAATGTTATTAATTTATGATTTTAAAAACTTACTGCTTATCAAAGGCTATTGTATTTTCAGTAGTTGCTGAAACTTGAAAAGTCGAAGGTTTGTCTTGAAAAGCATTTTCAAGTTCCATCTCCATTTCATTTTCATATTCAGCATTGCTTTCATCATTCATGTATTCATTATCAGCGTTTGAAAAACCGATATCATTTTGATTTTTCATGAGCCATTCCCATTCCTTATGTATGTCTACATCAGTATCATCCTCTTCTGTTTCCATAGCACTATAATAACAATAAAATCATTACTTTTTAATAGAAGTGACAATAGCACATAAAAAGGTAAGTTAAATGTCTCAGCTAATATATTTTACCTTGTGAATAAAATTCCTAGTAGTCAGTTGGTATATTATATAGTAGATGTTGAGGCTTCAGTTACTGTTGTTAGAACGAGTGATTTATTATGTGAAAGCATTACTTTTTAAGTAGACAAAAACTTAAGTGAGATAATTAAGTCGTAGCTTCAATGAAAATTTTCAAATTCACACAGAAAAACTTTTAATAGTCGTTGGATGTAGTAGTAGATGTTGCTCCTCCGATCACTGTTGTAGAACTGGATGCTTTCTGTGTGAAAACAGTGGCTCTTAAATAGGTAAAGTTGCACTGGTTGAACTCTATGAATACCAACCTTCTTTATAATATAACTATGAATCAGAATCTTGTCCACGCGAAAACCAATGCTTTCGCGGGAATAAATAATTTATTTTCACGCGAATAGAAACTGTTGCTTTCGCGGGAATACAAATTTTATTTTCACGCGGATACAAACCAATGCTTTCGCGGGAATAAAAACTTTATTTTCACGCGAATGGAAACAGTTGTTTTCGCGGGAATACAAATTTTATTTTCACGCGGATACAAACCAATGCTTTCGCGGGAATAAAGACTTTATTTTCACGCGAATGGAAATTGTTGTTTTCGCGGGAATAAATAATTTATTTTCACGCGAATACAAACTTTTGCTTTCGCGGGAATGCAAATTTTATTTTCACGCGAATACAAACCAATGCTTTCGCGGGAATAAAAACTTTATTTTCACGCGAATGGAAACAGTTGTTTTCGCGGGAATAAATACTTTATTTTCACGCGAATGGAAACCGTTGTTTTCGCGGGAATAAATAATTTATTTTCACGCGAATACAAACTGTTGCTTTCGCGGGAATGCAATTTTTATTTTCACGCGGATACAAACCAATGCTTTTGCGGGAGTAAATACTTTATTTTCACGCGAATGGAAACCATTGTTTTCGCGGGAATAAATAATTTATTTTCACGCGAATACAAACTGTTGCTTTCGCGGGAATGCAAATTTTATTTTCACGCGGATACAAACCAATGCTTTCGCGGGAATAAATACTTTATTTTCACGCGAATGGAAACCGTTGTTTTCGCGGGAATAAATAATTTATTTTCACGCGAAAGCATTGGTTTGTATCCGCGTGAAAATAAAATGTGCATTCCCGCGAAAGCAAAAGTTTGTATTCGCGTGAAAATAAATTATTTATTCCCGCGAAAACAACGGTTTCCATTCGCGTGAAAATAAAGTATTTATTCCCGCGAAAGCATTGGTTTGTATCCGCGTGAAAATAAAATTTGTATTCCCGCGAAAGCAACGGTTTGTATTCGCGTGAAAATAAATTATTTATTCCCGCGAAAACAACGGTTTCCATTCGCGTGAAAATAAAGTCTTTATTCCCGCGAAAACATTGGATTGTATCCGCGTGAAAATAAAATTTGTATTCCCGCGAAAGCAACAGTTTCTATTCGCGTGAAAATAAAGTCTTTATTCCCGCGAAAACATTGGATTGTATCCGCGTGAAAATAAAATTTGTATTCCCGCGAAAGCAACAGTTTCTATTCGCGTGAAAATAAAGTATTTATTCCCGCGAAAGCATTGGTTTGTATCCGCGTGAAAATAAAATTTGTATTCCCGCGAAAGCAACAGTTTCTATTCGCGTGAAAATAAATGATTTATTCCCGCGAAAGCAACAGTTTCCATTCGCGTGAAAATAAAGCATTTATTCCCGCGAAAACAACTGTTTCCATTCGCGTGAAAATAAAGTTTTTATTCCCGCGAAAGCATTGGTTTGTATCCGCGTGAAAATAAAATTTGTATTCCCGCGAAAGCAACAGTTTCTATTCGCGTGAAAATAAATTAATTATTCCCGCGAAAGCATTGGTTTTCGCGTGGACAAAATTCTGATTCATAGTTATATTATAAAGAAGGTTGGTATTCATAGAGTTCAACCAGTGCAACTTTAGCTATTTAAGAGCCACTGTTTTCACACAGAAAGCATCCAGTTCTACAACAGTGATCGGAGGAGCAACATCTACTACACTTTCCATTGCAACTACTAGAAACTTTCTCTTTATAAAAGGTAAAATTTAAAACTTATTATTTCCTACCTAACAAAGAGCAAAATTAGTTTAGCTATAATGTAAAGTATGAAATAAATAATCTTTTAGTTCCACATGAAAAGCTGAAGTATATGTTATTTCTTTCTTTTTTAGAACACTATGGAGAATTTTTCTGCTTCTTACACGGATTTAAAGCCAATCGAAAACAAACAAAAAACGTTCAAAACACCCAAAAGAAAAAACTCTAACTCTGTCACAAAAGAAGCAGCGATAAAGAAACGAGCTCTTCCAAAACTGGTTTTACCCACAACATCAAACAATATGGAACAAAAAGAATTGCTCACTGATGCTGACAGAGCTCTCCAGATGGCCAAATCTCTCCAAAAATGGAAGACATGTGATTTGAAAAAGATTGGAGGGTTTCTTACACTAGCATCACTTCCTGTTCCATCAGTTTTGCAAATCGTTTCTATTGAGCAGAGTACTGGTGCATACGGAAACTACTACATTCTCACTTATCTTGATAATTCAACTGGAGCGAATTTTCAGAAAGTCGTTTGTCCAAGTAGAGTAGTTGAAAGCTTCAATGTTGATAACTACCCATTACCTTTCAACATTTTGTACTTGGGTGAGATGGAAAACTCAAAAAAACCAGAGACTACTTACTACAATGTCAAACGTATCAGTACAAAACGATTAACCACAATGGAAGCTACTGCTGAAGCTGAAAAACTGAGAAAAATGAGTGAAGAAGAACTCAAACTCGCTTACGACATCGATTATCTCAGTAATTTCAAAGATTGTTCCATTTTTGCTTACATCGAAGTTGTAGAAAGATTCATTCCTTTCCGATTCAATGGAGAAGAATCCATTGTAAATTGCATTCGTTATGTCACTGAAAAGAATGGAAAAAGAGAGACGAGAACGCTTTTACTACCAATCAGATATAACGAGGAAGCTAAAAGATGTGCACCTGGTGTGATGATTTACAAAGGAAAAAAACAGAGTAAGAATGGAAATCCTATTCCATACCACAATGTTGTCTTCATTTCTTCAACCAACGCTAGTGATTGGGAGCAATATTGCACACAAACAAGTTCCAATGAGCTGCTAACAAAAACGAATAATGAGGATGAAGTTCTTAAGGAATTCCTAGAAAACGAATTACAAGATTTTGATGAACCACTTGGTGTTGATGGTATGTAAACTCAATATCAAATGCTGACAACAGGTAGTCTCAAGCGGATAATGAATGAATAAAAAAAAAAGCCTGTGTAATCATTGTCATTACAAGTTGTACTGTTTTGTATTACTTACTATTTACCGACTCTAACTATATTATATGGAAAGATTTTCCCTACTTATTATACAATAAGTCTATATAATCATATAATAATTCATAGAAAAGTCTAAAGGTTCTCAGGTGATTAACTCACCAAAAGTTCCGGTTTTGCAAAACATTTGAAGATCTTCCTATCCTAAGCATTATACGAGTGACTGTACTTTTTTATCCAGTTGAAATATCTAAAAACTTCAGTAACTTAGTATTTACTGACTCTAGCTATATTATATGAGATTTTCCCTACTTATTACATAATAAATGTATATATTCACATATTCTTTCATTTTTAATCACTGTATTTATTCAATGTAGATATATTTCCTCTCTCTCCTCTCTCTCAAGATATCGTATGACTCGGAATTACAAAAAATTATCAAACCTTAAATGGCTCACATTCAAAATCTAGACATCCTATGAGTTATAATTATGTATACAATTATGTAAAAAATTATCATAACTTAAATGCCATACATTCAAAATCTATATACCATATAAGTTCAAATTAAGTAAAATAATAATCAAAACTCGAATGCCACTTAAATACCTAAAAATCTCTCTCCTCTCTCTCCTCTCTCATCTCCCATCTCTCCTCTCTCCTCTCTCCTCTCCCCTCTCTCTCAAGATACCATATGAGTTCGAGTTATGTAAAAAAGTTATCAAAACTTGAATGCCATACATTCAAAATCTATATGCCATATAAGTTCAAATTAAGTAAAAAACTAATCAAAACTCAAATGCCACTCAAATGCCACTCAAGTACCCCTCAAGTAAAATACAATATAAACTCGGCGAATTCATCCAACGCCGTAACCCATTGTCTCAACTCCAAGATCAAATCCACAAAAAAACACTTGGTAGGGAGATCTGCTCATATATTACTACTTTTAGCTATATAAGAGCCATCGTTTTCACACAGAAAGCATCCAGTTCTACAGCGACTAACAGAGGAGCAACATCTACTACAGCTATTAGGAGAGCAACAAGGTAAGAAGCACTAAAATAATTATTTGTTTTTAATTAATTGAAACATCTAGGTTTTTGAATCTTAGTTTTTAAAAACAATCTTTTAATAAAACAATAATTTCAGTATATTTACATCATTAAACTAAGTTCTTTTACTTTTTGCAGGTATGATGACATCACACTCCAAAGCACTTCCTAAGCTCCATATTGAACCAATCGCAGCTACCAACAACACTAACGCTATTTCCACTACAACCATCATTTCCACCACCAACGGCATTCACATTGATGATAGAAGATCCAATCCTAACACCTTTAATGATACATCTTCTCGCTCAAACACCAATGCTCATGCTGATATAGCAATGAACCATCATGTAGTTTCAGCTGACTCTCCTTTGAGTCCCACACCGGACTACACATATCTGCATGAGAACAGTGAAGTCAAATGAACGGAGGATATCAAAAAACCGACAGTGACATTATCTCAAGCTTCAATTTCCTTTTTATTCAGCAACAGCAAGAATAATACCGTAAACAAACTTAGAGAGTTTGAATTGCTCGAGATGGCTGGAATAATGACAGGAGCTATGCAGAAAGGAATGTTGGAAATCGGAAATTTTGTGAGTTTGTTGGATTTACCAATTCCTACGATATTGGAGGTTTTCGATGTTAATTACGTTGAAGATTATGGTATATTGGACTATGAATATGTTTTAAAAAACAATCATCGAATTCGAGTCAAGTCACTGATTGACAAAGAACTTACGATGGAGCTACAGGAACTTGATCCCGGCTCTTCACAAATCCTAGTGTACATGGGAAAGCTACAAGAAAATCAACCCGATCTACGTATTGTAGGAGATAATCATCATCATCAAGGGCTAAAACAACGAGTTATAGCCAAAATCTTGAGAAAAAAATCATTGAAACAGTTGCAAGCATACTTTGATATCATCACTTTCGATAATATTCCTGTCAACACTCTTCTGACATTCACTAGACTTTCAGTTTGGAAAAATTTGAAGTCAAAGCAGCGAAAACAAAAACAAGATACATCGCCTTTACGTATCACTCACACTGTCACTTACAGATACATGATGAATGACGGATCTTTGATGACTGGGAAGATTGTTGTCCCTCCTGAGAACGTTTTGAAGATCAAAAATCATGAATGTGGTATGATCCACTATAAAAGTACGATGACAACTGAAAGCGACACAAAGAAACACATTCTCACGATTCTGAGTGTTGAAGAAGCTTTGATGCTTCTACCTACTTCAAGTGAAAAAGAAGGAATAGCTTTCAGACTTTCTCTATTTGATGATGCTGAGCTGATGAAAAGTTATGATGATGATGTTGCTGCTGATGATGCTGCTGATGATGATGATGATGATGATGATGATGATGATGATGATGATGATGATGATGATGATGATGATGATGATGATGATGATGATGATGATGATGATGATGATGATGATGATGATGATGATGATGATGATGATGATGATGATGATGATGATGATGATGATGATGATGATGATGATGATGATGATGATGATGATGATGATGATGATGATGATGATGATGATGATGATGATGATGATGATGATGATGATGATGATGATGATGATGATGATGATGATGATGATGATGATGACGATGATAACATTGATGCTTATACTGATGAAGAAGATGATAATATGACGGATGATGACTCTGAGAACAAAAAATTTGAGGAAAAAGATGAAGTTGTCGACAATGATAGTGAGAAAAGCAATGAAGATGACAATCACATTTCAAGCGAAGCTAGCAGGATTTCAATATCGGAAATTTAATTAAGGTATGTTAATCTTCACTAGTAATAAGTAACTACTAATAGCCGTATTTTTCACCATAGTATAATGTAGTTGTTATAACGACATCTATGTATGCTTTTAGATAGAATACGTGTACAAGTGAATGACCGTCGACTCGCCAAAATCTATCAGCAACAACTCATGAACATTAAATTACATATTATTTGTATTGTGCAATAATTTATATATATTTAGTGTAATAAAGTATTTTATTCATATTTAACATTAGTAATTTAGCCAATTTGTAAAACTTTCGGGGTTACAACTCTAAAATGTTACAAAATTTCAATGTTCCGACACAAAAATAAATATTTCAAGTTATCGTCTCATTTTTTAAAAATGTTAAGACAACTCCCATTTATAATTTCTAAACTTCGTTTTTGAAAAAATATGTAAAATTTGTCGGCACATTGTGTCAAAATGGTAAGACAACTCCGCTTTTGCACAAAAAAAATTGTGAAAAATGTTTTATAATTTGTTTGAGAAACCAAAACAGTAGAAGACTTTTTACAACCACAAGCATTATACTTTAGGTTTTACAGTTTTGTGAATTGGGTGTTGATAGTTTGTCACGATATGACATAATAATTAAGTAATTATAGTCTTTTTCATAACAATGCTATAGATTCAGTAATACAGATGTGAAATTTACTGTTTCATCACTTGAATGCAGTATGAAGGTAGTTGATGTAATATTTATTTTGTAATATTATGCAAAGTAATACAGTAAGAATGAAGCGTATGGAGTTCTCAACCACAAAACAAATAAAAATAATGCATTAGGTAAACTAATGACAGAACAATTTTACATGAAGTGTATACATATGAATAAAGTATTCATAAAAACACAGACTATTGTCTGTATATATAATATATATAGAGAGTATTTATAAAAAAACATCCTATTAACTATATATTTTGTGGTAAGAAATTGTAAAATAGGATAGTTGCATAAAGTCTATGGTAAACTAATGACAGAACATTTTTTACATGAAATGTATTCATAAAAACACAGACTATTGTCTGTATATATAATATATATATAGAGAGAGTATTTATAAAAAAACATCCTATTCACTATATACTTTGTGGTAAGAAATTATAAAATAGGGTAGTTGCATAAGACCTATTCCAGATCCATGATAATATTAAAAAATATAGTGAAATAAAAATTTTAAAACTCACCTAAGAGTGCAGTTAGTACAAGAACTTCTTCTTGAGAAAAGTCTGAGTTTTTCTGCATTTTTTGTCTAATAGACGCTAATTTCAATTTAACACAATCATTAAAACCCTTTTTTTTCAGTCCATCTTTTATATTCAAAATTAATTTAAGTGAAGTTAAATCAATTTTCTTATCATCAATCATTTGGCTTTCTTTTAAATCTACTTGGGTTTGAGGTTTAACTGTTATAGTATTAGATTCTAAAACACTGGTTTTTGGACTGCACTGTGAACTAGCAACAGAAATTAAGTCATTATTACTTTCTTCAGTTTCTGAAAGATCAGAATCTGAAGATATAAGTGCTCTCATTTTTTTACACTGGTTTTTAATCAAAAGTTTTCGATCTTCAGCAGCAGGTTTTTTAGCTATCGCCAACCATTTACTCCCTAATTCAAAATCTAGAACAATGTTTTCAGAAAAATAACCTTCTATTGGATAGAGATACACTAGCGCAAAATTTTTCGGAAAAGTAATATCCATAAGTAATTCAGAATATTTTCTATTAATAAATAAAACAAAATTATTGTAACTAGCAATATCAACAATAAAAAACATTTTAGTTTTTAAAATACAACTATGTTGCTGAAGATCTCTCAAAGTTGTATGCGATTTTCCACATAAACAATAATAAATAAACAAGTGAGCACAAAAATGTCTTGAAAGAACTCGGCCAGGCTCATGCAATCCCCCTAATTTAAACTTCTTACCACAAAATATACAAGAGACGTTGTTTTTGTTTCCTTTCAGTGCTTCACTCAACATCTTTGTGCCATATGCTATCAATAACAATGAGAGCACTGAAAGGAAATACCTAGGGCTTTTGTTATCAATATCTACAAACAAAATAAACAAATTCTCATCATATATAGATAACTTTCTTAAGCATGGTATATGTATATATATATATAAAGATAATGCATGTCACTTACACTTAAAACACTCTCTATCTTCTTTTATATTTCCGTCTAGAAGACTTAATTCCTTATATTCCCTTAATTGAGGATTCTCTGCTTGAACTAAAATAGAAAATAAGAATGTAGTTATGCTATTTTTTTGAAAAAATTCGAAAAATTTTTTATAAATTGAATGAGTATGTAGTAAGTAATATTTTCATCATACTTACATTCAAATGTGTTGCGTTTATAGTACAGGAAGTTTTCGTTCTTCCCAACACATTGTTTACTTCCTATGAATCGTGAAGATGTTTTTTCTAAAAAAAAATAACATAGTAAATGTAAAGTCATTATTATTGTACCTACAGACAAATTTACATTTTTCATAAAACAGAAAAACTTACTCATAGCAATATGCGTGCTAGCTTTGCTCTTTTCCGTCTTCTCTTCATCATCTTTAAAACACTCCTCCAACCACCATAGTGTTTCATCATCGGTAGAACTTAATAAAACAATAAATCAAGATTGTAATTATTTAAAAACTCTATATAATACAGTTGAATATTGAATAATAAAGTTTCAATAATATACTTACATGGCACTGAAATCTATTTCGTCTATATTTAGTTCTAATGCAACATTTGAGGATGTAGACCTACAAGTAATATATATATATATATACATTTGTATAAATTTATAAATGTAACTGCAACAAAATTGTAAAAGATAGTATAAATAACTTACTCATTTGTTGTAGGGATATTGCTAGCCATTGTTGTTTTGCAGAGTAATACTTAGAATGAAGTATAAATGAAAACTGATACTGTTTAAAAAAATAGTTTCTCTTATATACAAAACATTGAAGTCATTTATCAAGATTAATTTGTAGACTGATTTTCTGATTATTACTATGATAAATGATATTGTTTTTTTAAAAAAGTGGAAGACGATTAGGAAGTTGGTTAAAAAAATAGGAAGATAGAGATTAAATAGTTTAATAAGCTTAACCACCACAAACACCCCTGTAAACTGTCTTTCCATCTAGCTAAAATTTTTGAATGTAGAGCGTTGGATAAACAAATTTTACAACCTCTTTTAAATATAGCTAGCTAGGATGAAACTTACATTTCATTTGAATGACAACTCACATCCTTCAAACATATTTTTATAGCAACAATTTTCATATAGACACATCAACAGCAAAACAATGATGCGGTGTAGTTCCATCTTTATATCATCAGACAGTAAATTAATATGTGAGAGCTTCAATTATAGTTTACACCATTAAGTATGAGTTCGGAATGTAATAAAATACTTTACAGGTACTGATAGCATTTAATAACTAGTTCAATTGCAGTTTATTGATATACTCTACTATAACACACACTACCACAAACAATCATATAGACACATCATCAGCAAAACAATGATGTAGTGTAACTCCATCTTTATATCATCAGACAGTAAATTAAAATGTGAGAGCTCCAATTATAGTTTACAACATTAAGTATGAGTTAGGAATGTAATAAACACTTTAAAGATATCTGATAGCATTTAAATATGTATATGTAACATATAACTCTCGATTTATTAGACAAAACAGCTTCCTAAAAATAGAAAATATACTATGTATGTTGATACATTATTTGTATTTCACACAAAAAACAATGAGATATTTTAAAAAAAGTAACAGTCTAACTAATAAAACAAGTGGATAAAGTCATGCTTTGCTCATGTTTTTTAGATGATAGCGGAGATAACTAGGATTAAAAGTAAAACCACAAATCCGTTTTGGTGGAAGGCTGTATCTATATTAACTAATATGTAATGAAACAATAAAAAACAGGAGATAGATGCAATCAAGTTCTCTTCCTTTTTAGGTTGAATTCGACCTATAATTCCATCATCTATGGATGTTTGTTGTTTTTGTTTTAAATAGAAATAGCATGATAATAAATAGTGCTTAGGTGTAACTAATGATTTTTCTCGAGCGACACACTTGATATTAAAAAGATCAAAACATATAGGATTAAGCGAGATGATGATTAATGTCTTTTCTGGAATGAGTTTATTAGTAAAATGACACTTGCGGGGCACTTGCGTTATATTATAGTTAATTACTTTTTAAAAATGAACTGGTAACATTACGTCGACTGAAATAATACCTAAAACGTCTCGCATAAATTTTGATCTGACTGAAAATGGACTGAAAACCTTCAAGGTGCGTAAAAATTATCGTAACTCGCTATAGCGGATATTCTAAGAAATATTTATTTTCTCGTTGGTAACTTGACGTAAAATATTTTGTAACGGATGTCACACGATCTCAATCGATTTTTTTCAACTTAAACGCTTAGTTACTCGTAAACATTTGATACTCGCTTGATTTCTTTGATAACAGCAATATCCCAATTGTGTTTATCGTAAATATTTCAAAAACGGATATTGCGCGTTTCAGTTGGTTTTTCCTACTGAATCACTTAGTTACGCGTAAATATTTGAAATGCGTGTTTCAGTTGGTTTTTCCTACTAAATCGCTTAGTTACTCGTAAACATTTGAAAATTGTTTGATTTTTTCGCTGATAAAACATGTTGCAAGTATCTTTTACCAAATCTTACCGTGATTTTCAATCAGTTTTCCTTACTAGATTACTTAATTACTCACCAACGTCCATAATTGTTTTTATTAATCATTGTTGCAAAGCAATGCTGTATTTAAATAATATTACTACGTTTCCAACCAATTTCCTTACTGAATTACTTAATTACTCGCCAGTATTTCATAATTTCTTTCACTAATAATTACAAATAATATTGTAAATAAATAATTTACCAGGAATATTTATGCTCAAGTCTCCTCTCTCTCTCCTCTAAACACTCTCTCTAGATATATACAAACACAGTTATTTTTATTGTACCTTGCACAAAAACACCCCCTAAAACTTGTTTTTAGGCTGAGCCTTATGGGTTATTTTAGGGGGAGTATCAGTCCTGGGAGTAGATACTAAATTGACACAAATTTTTTTCATATGAATTTAAAACTTAACTAATGTAGTTTTTTTACCAAACATCAGTACATCAAAAACATTATTGTAAAGGTATATTATATAGGAAGATTTTCCATACTTATTATGTAATAAATGTATATAATCATATAATGATTCATTTTTGATCAATATATTTATTCAATGTAGATATATCTCTTCTCTCCTCTCTCCTCTCTTTCTTCCTCTCTCCTCTCTCTCTCCCTCTCTCCTCTCTCTCTTTCTTTATCTCAAGATACCATATGTATGTATACATTGATTGTCATTACAAGTTGTAGTGCTTTGTATTACTTAGTATTTACTGACTCTAGCTATATTATATAGGAAGATTTTCCCTACTTATTATGTAATCAATGTATATAATCATAAAATGTTTCATTTTTGATCAATATAGTTATTCAATGTAGATAAAACTCCTCTCTCCTTTCTCTCTCCTCTCTCCTCTCTGTCTTCTCTCTCCTCTCTCTCAAGATGCCATATGAGTTCAAATTATGTGAAAAAAGTATCAAAACTTAAATGCCATACATTCAAAATCTAGCTGCCATATGAGTTCAAATCAAGTAAAAAAATAATCAAAACTCAAATGCCGCTTAAATGCCACTCAAATGCCACTCAAGTACCCCTCAAATGAAATACAATATAAACTCGGCGAATTCATCCAACGCCGTAACCCATTGCATAACCCCCAAGACCAGAACCACAAAAAAACACTTGGTAGGGAGATCTGCTCATATATTACTACTTTTATTGGTCAGACTTAGCACGATGCAATACACTCCCTTTCACCAGCCTATAAAAGGCTGGATTTAATTGTGTACATTGCCACTTATCACTTACTGCTGCTGTTGCTGACTACTCTAGGCGATTGCCTCCCTAGAGCATGATGTGTGGACGAATAAATGTAGTATTACTTAAACTATATCTAAGTTGTCTGAGCCGAGAGCTCACTAGTGGTAAAGTTATGCTCAAGTTCTCCGTTGCATCCTGCAAGTCTGACTGACTCTGCGTTACCTCGAGGAGCGTGGTGTTGTTTGGTTTTTCCACAAGCTGTGCGCTGTGGACGGCTGTTTGTTAGTGGACAATAGTGAGAGCCCTACCGGCACGATCCAGTACAGTACTAGCCTATACAGTGACGGCCTGATTTGTTTTTACCTACGTGAAAGTTCCTTTTGCTTGGAACGCTAAAAAATCAAAAAGCTATTCCATTAAATTTTTATTTTTAACTTCTGTAATTGGAAGTCTGATTGTTTTTACAACAATTAGTAGCAATTTGCTTAAAAAGCATCTTTTAGTAAATGAATACATGCCTAAACAATGTACTGTCTTTGTATAAGAATGTTAGTTCATCTACTAGCTACTGTTAAAATTGTTGATTGTTACAAAAGGGTGAATGCTGTATTCAAGAGCCAGTACATACAAGTAAGAATGGCCCAAATATGAAAGAGTATTTTTCTCATTAAATATGGAAAGATCATCTCCTATTTCTACTGCATAGCTTGTTGCTATCTAGGAAACAGCTAGTCATACTGTAATAACATCGTCACGAAGTGTTGAATTTTATTTGAAAAGCTGTCATAGCGTCTAGTAAAACTTACAGTTTTATTTCTTATTACAAAGTTACATTGTGATGGATGACAACAAAGCTGTAAGACAAATCTCCATACACATGATGAGACAGATCATCCCCTAGTTTTTCAATGAAAACTTAGGTTATGTAACTAAGTATTTTACAATTTTGGTGAGTATTTATTAATAAACTGCATAATCAGTCAGTGCTGCAAAGCAAGTTAATCAGGAATGATGCTTTTTACTGCTACAGAATTCAATGAACTGACAGTCTACCACTCTTTATCCACTCATTTTCATAGCTCCTTCTTTCGTTCTTTCAGATATTTCTTTTCCTGCTTCCCCTCTTACCCAGTACTATGTTGCTCCATAAATGCTTTCCCAGTCTCCTTCTCCTTTGTAACAAGAGCAGAGTTGTCTGCAGCTAACAAGGCCAACCATACCTCCCTTCACAAAACCTCTTAGTCTCCTCAATTGTCTTGAGTCGTTCCCAAAAGTCTCTCCTCTATTCTCTGTGATTCTCATTCCCCATAGAGATGATCCCGGCTGTCGATCAACTTTACTTCTAATTCAAACTGATTTTCAAAGAGTTATCTATCCTTACCGGAGAGGACACAACTCCTGATATGTATGCTTTCAAACAGACTGGAGTTTGAACTGAATTTCAAATGTACCTGATGTTGACAATAATTTCAAAAAAGTATAATGGACTTTACAAAGTTAATAATGTACCCTCTTACAAGTAGCCAATTAAACCGTTGGATTTCAACTGCATGCATACTCTATTTAGTCTCATTATTGTGTTAGATGTGCTAGTAATGCCTTATATTTTATTTTTTTTATTGCAAATCATCAAAGTTCGGTTAACTTTGTATTTGGCACAATGTGTGTCTGGTTATTATTGTTTACTTATGGTAAAGTGCTCGCTGGATGATTGATGCTGAGTGAACTGGTATTTAGTTGATTGGACTAGAAAGTTGATCGAGTGATTTGAAGTTGGTTTCGCACACTTTGGATTTTTGTGAGTTACTCGTTTGTTTGAGTGCTTGGAAAGCATTAATATAAGTAGAATTTCACTCAATACTGTTTTTTCTGTTTGGTATTAATCTCTTCCTTCCTTTGTCTAATTCAATAATAGTTCAAAGAAGCTCGAAAATATTTTCATTTACTATAAAATTTATTATCAAAGCTGATTTATTTTCATGCTCACTTCATAATAGCCACTTTATTACTGCCATATACACCTTTTACTATACAGCTATCCAGGTCATCAGATTGCAACTTATTATTATTAGGAATGACTCAGCATATTTAAACTTGAACAAGGCTTTTTGATAAATCAGCAAACAGTAATTATCAAATGAAGACGTGAATTTTGACATGTACTGCAGTATATAAAGTTCTGTACCTAGTGCACATAGAAGGGCACCTACCGGGTTCTTCTGGCACCTGGTGCTCAAAAAAAGCTTTAAGGGAAACAAAAAAACTTGATTGTCTTGTTCAACCCTTTGGATTTCTGCTTCTGTTAAACTACTCAGCTAACAGTCATTGTGTAACTCTCTTTGTAGCAATTTGCGACGCCATAAGATTTTCCACTTTTCCTAACCTACCGTCTGTTCTGATTCCATTGAAATGTCTCCTATACAGATTGTATCTTCATGTAAAAATTTCCTCAAAGCACTACCCAAAATCTAAGAAAAGAATATTTCTAGCTAGAAATGTTCCATTTGCGAAATATTGTGAAGTATGTTGCTACCTTCACAAACACAACTACAGTGTATTGCTAACTAACCAGCAATACACCCAACTTCCAACAACAACGATGAATCTAACGCTGCAGCTTTGTCAAACCGAGCTCTCGCTGAACTCTCTAACTCCTGCTCCAGACTCACAGCTCCCAGCTGTTGCAGAGGCTGCAACTGAGATTACACCCAGTACTCTTCTCCTCCAATGTCTACAAACGACTCACTCCTCCAAGGGTAGCCAACAGGCTTGACAGATAAGTTGTAGTTCCAGTAATGAAATGATATATTCCCCAAACATGTAATACAGATAAGAATCCAATCCTGACTGAGTCTGAAAGCTGCACTCCCAACTCTGCAAGTTGGTCTGGCTTTTATAATCACAGAATCAAATAATGAAAGGTAAGCCAATCATTATAACAATGCAATGCTCACAAACCACAATGCATGATTAATTAACAAATAGTCTTTTGCATTGTTTCTTTAGGTACACCTCTCTGTAATTATTGCATCACCATTTCATCAACTTCTTTACTGTATGATTGGCTGCTTCTCTTTATACATCCACTTACATCACCATACATCCTTTATTTGCATTGGTATTGCCCTCAATCTTACAGGAAGCACCTTTATCTTATGCACAAGCTGTAAGATGATGTAATACGGCTCACCGCATCTTAGGGTGGTTGTCATTTAATTCAGGTTAGATTGGTGAAGATGTCTAAGGGGAAGAAAGGGCCTTATTTTGGTCCAATCTGTGTGAAAATTAATGAAGTAGTTGTTGTTCATTGCCCTAGTTGTATTATTAGTGAAATAATTTGGTTTTTAACTACAACCAAGGGGATGGAGAGGTTAAGAGATGTCTTTACTGACCCTGAGTTTCCGACCACACTGTGTGGGTGATTTGGAGTGTATCAACTCATGTTGCAGGTGGAAAAAGGAGAAACTGGGAGCTGGCGAAATAGGTATACGTGCAGGGGTTGTGGGGGAAAAGGAGTAGAGATCCATGTGGTGGGTGTGTTGGGGGTGTGTAGGTTTTGTAGTTGAGAGCGCACTAAATTTATCCACAAGCTCCATTTCATTAGTGGCAATCTGCCACTGATTATAAGATAACAATTAACAAAAGAAATTGTGTGAGCAATCCATGCTCAGGGAGACTTTATTTATGTACAAACAATACGGGTAAATAAAAAATGGTATAAGAATAACAATAATCTGCAATTAGGGTTTCTCCTTTTTGATGTAACTTTTCCAAGCAACTCCATCATATGCTCTGCATGTTTCTCAGCTTAGCTTTTGTTGGCAAGGGCCATGGATGGTACTTGGCTGGGTTTCAATAGACCCTCCTTAAAATTTAGAGGAGATGGCAATTGGGAAAGAGTTTGGGGTGTTGGCACTTTTGGCCAGGTCGGCATTGCCTTCAGAGGGGAATGATTTGGGAAATCACCAGCACTAACTGTGTCAATGGGGCACTTCCTGTGTCTGGGATTTCTTGTGTAGTTTTGATGTCGTCTAGTACATTTGCTTTGTTTCCTTTGATATATAGACAATTTCGTTTCCCTTGTCCAGGATTTCCATTTTGCTAGGGAACCTCAGGTGTAAAATCATTTGTAGACAAGAAAGTGGATTCTCTAGGTTATCAGCATTGGAGCTGGGGATTGAATTGTAGGAGGAGTAGGTGTCCATGCAGGCCTGCTTTACCTAATCAGGAGATTACCTCTTCGTCCTTGTGGCAAAAATTTCGCCACAAAGGCAAAGAGATAAAAGACAAAATGGTAAAAGTCCATATATATTGTGGAAGCAAAATGTTTTGCCGCAAAAGTGTGGCATCTAATTCATTAATTATGTAAGCGGTAAGATAAACCAAGAAAGGCTGCTACTATAAATTTCATGATAATCTGAAACAAGTCAAAACCAGCTGCAATTACATTTAATATTATTCTGATTTCTATTGTAGAAACATTTCACAAGATGTAACAATGAAGTGACAGGGGTGGAATGGTAAAATTCTGTGTAAGATCAGCTGGAGTCAATTGCACATCCTGAGAGATGCCAGCTGTCTGGATGAATGGAATGCCAAAGTCAGTTGATAAATCCGTATACACCACTTAACGATGAGACCATCTCACATAGGTATGGTTTTCAGACTTCTCTTTGATGTGGTGAGGGCCCACAAGTTTGACCTGCCTTCTTCTGGTTTTCAACTTTCCACCTTCTCTTTTTTCCAGCCACATTTGATCTTCAAGAGCAAAGGTTATCCGTTCTTCACTATCTTCAAACCTAGTCAGCTGTTTTCTTTCTTTCTGAATGTCTCATGTGCTTCCTCCAACTGGTCTTTCAATCTTTGTGCATAGTCATGCCCAGGGAGATAGTCGGTTAAGAGAGGGGGGGGGGTGGTAGGTAGGAGATTTGGTCGGGGAGATGTAGCTCATGGCCTAACATAAAAAAGTTAGCCATTTATCCAGTATTGGTGTGGGCAGTGGCTCAAAACGCCCTCATGTGTTGGGGTAACACCAAATTCCACTCCTTAGGTTGTCTGAGCATCAACAGGGAACGTAGAGAGTCCCCCAGCATACTGTTATTTCTCTCTACATTACTCTTGGCTTGGGGATGGTTGGGCGCAGTCCTAGTTTTCTCTACTCCCCACAAAAGGCATGCTCCTTTATCAGGCTGGCCTCAAATAGAGTCCCCCGATGGATGTGTCCCTGCTCTGGTATGCCAAAGTAGGCAAACACCCTCTCATTTAGAGTGGTGGCTACAGTAGAGGCAGTAGCATCAGGAAAGTGTAGTGCGTCTGTCTACCTGGTGAAATGATCAGTAGGGATGAGAATCCCGCAATTATCTCTGTCTGAGTCTGGAAATTGTCCAACAAAACCGAGAGCCAGCTTTTGCCATGAGTGGCCTGGGTACATCTTTTTTCTAGTGAAATTTTGGGAAAAATCATCCATTTTTTGCTCTTTGGCACACCTCACAGCTTCTGGCTAGCCTCATTACATCAGCTGGTAAGCCTGGCCTGTACCACGTCAGTATGAGGCTCTGTTGTGTTTTATTGATATTTGAGTCAGCCGTTATATGTGAGTTTCACATCATTGTTCCTCTTAAACTAAAGGGCATACGGCACATCATCTAGATTAATTGTTGACTATGATCTGTGTCTCTAGCACTCCATCTGTTCTAAGTTGAACTGTAATTGCCGTGCCAGCTGGTGAAACTCCTGGCTGGCACAGTCTAGTTGCTCCTAGTCGGGGGTCTTATTTTATACAAATTTAAATTTTGTTTTTCTGCTGAGTACAATACAGCTACGTGAATATATATTACCACATCCCACTTGAAAATCTCATCTCACTTACTCATGAAGTTTGTTAATGTTACATATCATTAACCGAACATACTTGTTTAGGCAATCATGCTAAATTGTCACTTACGTGCTAGCTAATCACTTGCATACAGTTATTTACTTAAAATTCGTTGGCAATATAATCATCTCATGCTAGTTGATACATTAGCAATGTTATTGTGCAGTTTAATCCATTATGTTTTCTTTCTTTTAGTAGGTTTAGTTAGGTTATATTATAGTACAAGAAGATTGGAGACTTCTATCTATCTTCCTCCTTTCTCCTGTTTTGCTTACAACATAGGTGGTATAAATATTTTTACCACTGTTAACTTTTATTATGTCTCAGCGTTCACGCATCTTAACTGTTTAGGGATAACTCTTCACCCGTCTCTTATTGAGTTCATCACAGAGGACTGTGAATTTTTTCAATACGGGAGAATTGATATATCCGGTTTTGATGCTCTCTAGTTACTCATGGCAATTTGATTCATTGGAGTTGTACTTCCGATAATGCTAACATCTTGAGTGCTCCTATGATTAGGATATTCTATAATCAAATCTATTCTTTTGTAGCTTGATGGTTAGAAGCGAGCACTAAGTTGTCATTGCTATGAAGGGAGATTGATTGCCAATAGAATTCTAGTCTTGCTGGATTGCTAGCTGTTGTCCAATGTACATTCATATACAACACATGCTTTAAGATCTTTCTTTTTTATGTTACAGCCTCTGATGAGTCAAGATTTACACACATTGCCCGCATCACAGAAGTAGGTGCTTCACGTAGGTTGTGGCCTGCCAGAGAGGCCCAGAATCACCTTTCCTTCCATCTATCTGAGGAGCGACGTATTGACATATATTTACTCCTACATCCATGAAGGAGAGAGCACTGAAGCTTTCCTTTTCTAATTAAAAGGTGCTTACTTGTTTAGTGTTTATTATTAATTGTCTTTCCTTTTTCATTATGAAATTACTAGTAACTAATTAATCATGTAGATAATTATGTCATTATATTTAGTTGAATAGGTAAGTTAATAATAATGTTAAAAGTAGTAATGTAAGAGTAGCTTGATTATTAACTATTAACAATAACAATAATATTATATAATAGTAATACATCTAATTAATATCTTGACAACGGTAGCAATTACTTAGGTAGATTAATATCATTTATTAATGTACAGTGTACAATTATTATAGCAGCAATGTAACTACTACAACTAACTTGTTCTCTTGCATGCTAAGCGATTTAACTAATGATACGGTGAGACATTGTTGTTGTTAATTACAATAATAAGTATTATTCTCTTATAATTTTTGTTGTAGATATATTCTTCGTTGGTCATCGGCTTTCCTCCTGCCCGCTGGCTGTTGTCTTGGCGTTCGTCTGAGTTGACTGATTGTTGCATTTGCTAACTAGTCTGTTTTATAAGTGAAATATATGGAACATCTATAAACCACACTTTCACCTTGATTTGCATTGCACAATCGATCACATACACACTCACATCACCATCCATATACCATTCTTGGAGCAATAACTACAAAACAACAATTGTAGTTTTACCAACTTTCAAATAAAAGTAATTGACAACAGTTATTGCAGTTGTTTAGTATCATTAAACTGTAATTATATAGACGAACTAGTCTAAAAATTATTACCTTGATAAATAATAATAATATTTTGCTTAACTATTGCAGAATAATTTCATTATTTACATATTAATTCTTACCACAGAAGATTCATCGTTTGACCATAATTTTACAACATTACTTGTATATGAAAAATAGCTTTATTGCAAGCTTTTACTATTTTTCTTCATCAATACTGTAAAGGTTTTTGCTGAGATCTCAAAATCTTTACCGACACTGTTGAGAGTAGCCCGTATTGTGAGTAGAGACAATACAGCGTTGCAGAGTGCAAATCAATTGGTAGCGTTAGCTCTCTGTGCAAGGCAATTAATTACAACTATCAAATGCTACCGGTACGGTAGTAATGTCCTTTATCGTAGAAAGTAATACTATATACTAACTGCAGGCGCTACCGGTAAGGTAGTAATGGCTCTCAGTTGTAAGAGATCTGTACTAGCAGACAGATGTGGTCAAACAAGGTATGCAAACTTAGTGTTACAGGCAGACCAACCACACTAACAAGACGAGTTTCAAATTAATAATAACATATTATCAACGAGAAATACATACCCCTTGCGAAATAGAAATAATTCTCGAAGTGTACAGTAAAACTTGACGTCGATTAGATCCCAGTAAGACAGTCCAAGAATATCGCTGATAACACATCCAGAGCATGCAGAGCAGCTAACGTTATCTCCGGCAAAGCTAAGCAAAGTCTGAGCAGTGGGTGATCTGCCTCACTATTTATAGAAAAATGCTACAGTTGAAATCACACAACAATGATTGGCTAATATGAAAGGAGTTGCATTGGAAATGATAACACAACATAGATGGATTATAAAATATAATAATAAAGCCAAGCGAACGCCTTAGGAGAGTCGTTAAATGAAATATAATAATAAATGTAGGCGAACGTCTTAGGAGAGTCGTTAAAGGAAATATAATAATAAATGTAGGCGAACGTCTTAGGAGAGTCGTTAAAGGAAATATAATAATAAATGTAGGCGAACGTCTTAGGAACGTCGCTGAATAATTCACAAATAATTACAATAATTTGACAAAAATAAATCGGGTCACCAAAGTCCTTGATCGGTACTCCTTAGCTTGAATCTTTCTTTGTATTGGGTCCTGCTCATCTGGCCAGCTCATCAGGTAAGAATTTTGGCTGCTGGTACATCGCTTGTTCTTTAAGTCAGTCCACTGCAGCTACTGTGTTGGTTATCAGCTGGCATCAATCTTGATCACTGCCACTCTGCGCAATTCCATTACAATACCATCATATGTAAATTCCATATCTATAAATTCATATGACGGGAACAACCCAATTGATTGTGACGATCGTGGCATAAAGTAAATCATAAGTATTATAAATTTCCGCGCCATTTCAGAAATCGTATGCTTTGTCCCACATCAAGACCTATAACTGAACTTGAGCTAAGTGCAGCAGAAATGACCTGAATCTTGAGAAGATCTTTGGAAAAATTATTCTCCAGAGTCGTGCTGTTTCAAATTCTATTTAATGTTATCGTATCAAATTATGGGAGAATCACTGATTGAATTACTTGTTTCGCAATATGGTAAACAGAAAAAAGTTACATTTTTGTTTGTTTCTGTAGATAGAATACTACAATCAAGTTTTCAGATGTTTGGTTTCAGCAGCAGGTGATATAGCGCAATGTTTGAACAATATGGCTATTAGCTGGTTTCCTATGATGAAGAGAGTAGCAAGTCATTACCTTGGTATAAATGAGACATTTACTGCAAATAATGTATCTAGTCTAGTGCAGCCGCCAACAAAGACAGCTCAGCTATAATGTTTCAAGTCTGCAACTGCAGGTATGCTTACGCTAATCGTCTTCTGTAAAACTTTAATAAATTTTTTTTAAGATTATGTAAACTCTGGTTGATACAAGTGACCAGTAGTAAGCATTGCCTTCAGTCACTGTAACTTTGTGTTCATTATATTTGCAACATTTTCCACTCCAATATAACTTGGTGATAATTGCCATTCATCGTGTTTTGTCAACATCACAAGCAGACTTTGTGTATAACAATTTTTGTTCCAAGTATATCAGCTTCCTGTGTTTGCGCTTTGGGATGAGAATGGTATTCGCTATGGGTCCACCGCAGCTTCTTTAAATTTGTGTTCGGATCGGAGAGGAGCTCTGATATTATGTGCAAGGTAAGGTGTTTATTTTACACAAGCAAAATGTGTAAAGCATCCAAACTTTTGGAGTTATCCTCTTCTTTGAGGGGTAGACAACTCCCAATTGGGGCTGCCAAGCAAGTTTTTGTAATGATAGTTTGATATACTGAGGAGACAACTCTCACGATAGTCGATGCGCGATGTAACTGATCAAATTCCATCGTTAATTGGGATCAAGCTTGTTGACAGCGCTGCCTGTGTGGCTGGGTTGGATGTGGTAGGGCACATTAAATAAATTTTTTCTCTCCTGATTCGATAACCTGGGTATTTTAAATGGGGTTCTGGCCGGGGCTGACCACTCCCTCCCCCCCCCCCCCCTCGCCTTATGCTGATGTTGATGCACACCCAACTGGAAAACGCTAACAGTTTTATATGGAGCACAATGCACAAATACGGAGTTATGATGTTTCGACTAGAATAAACAGGCTATAACAATGCGATTGATATAACTTGTCAACCCACCCAGTTCACAGGGCTATAACTTGGCAACCCACCCAGTTCACAGGGCTATAACTTGGCAACGACCCAGTTCACAGGGCTATAACTTGGCAATGACCCAGTTCACAGGGCTATAACAGATTACATTTATAAAAGTTTTTAATCACATTAGTGTAGCAATATGAGGATAATTATTAGATAAACACAATGCGACTAGCAGTTATATACAATAGTTGATGCAGTAGTGAATACGATATACGTATATGACACCAACAATAATTGAATGATGACATGATAAACGGAGTAATTAATAGGGTATATATGACAGCAACGATGATTAAAAGCTATGTCAAACCGCTGATGGCACGATGAAGGCTTCATCATGAAGCCTTGACTACACATGCCAACTATTCTCACATCAAAGTAACGTTGATGTGTAGACGAATTGACCGGTGTCTATGGGAGAAAGAATACAAGAATCATAAAGTAAAAAGCTATCATACATTATTCTAAATAATAATAAGAATTAAATGTTGTATTCATCTGGAATAAGAAAAAGTTATGATAAAAACCGTTATAATTTATCATAATGACAATTGTAAGTAATAATTATATTTATTATTGTTAAGTAGAAACAATAGATTAAAATAGATAATTATCATTGCAGTGTAATAATTACGATAATAACCATAAATGACAACAACAGTAATCATTAACGCTACAACTATAATTACAGATAATTATAATAACAGTCAAAATATAGCTGTAATAATAATATATACAACAATAAATATGATTGCTATATAGACGATGATAACTATGATAAATAATAACTATAAATACCGACTAAAAGTATGAATCCATATTTTTGCAAGTGAATTTGACGCCCCTGTACTTCAAAAGAATCTCAAGTTATTTGCAGGAGCATGCTTGTATAGGATATGTTTACGATTGTAGCAGCTATCCGGAAGAAAACTTTGTACAAGTCAGCTCAAGTTAATTACATTATGTAATACGACTGATAGCCATTTCCTGTTGGATGTAATGAGTTCAAAAAGAGATAACTCTCGATGTTGCAACCCCATTGCTTACTGTTATTGATTATAACCGCGTCTGCTCGTGTAACTTTTTATGTGGTAATTTTCCATGATGTCAGGCTGTGTGCAGCCAATCGGATATGTTTATTGACATTTGCCCAGCCTAGGCAGAACTAATTAGGCCTTGTACTTGAGAGTAACTTGAGCATTGTTACTGCTACATGATTGCTAGTGATACAGTGGAAAGCCGACTTCACTGGGTAATGTTTGGTTGGTACTTCTAGGTTGATAGCTGAGTGGATGTTGCTTTCAACCGAGTTATTTGTTGATAGGACTCAACTCGGCTTAGCTCAGATCTTGGACTAAACATTGTGGGGCAGTGTCTGTATTGTCTCTGTTGTCAAGCGTCATCTCCCTACAAGTGTCACTAAAAGTCGGCGAGAAATCCTTTACAAATCGACATACAGGCGACTGGGCTCAATGAATATAACAGCAAAAGACCCAAAGAAATATCAGCACTGAGGTAAGATTTTTATTGTGTTGGAGAAAAGATAATAATGCAAAGTTGTTTCTAGATAGTATTTGTTATAGAGATCAACTTTAAAAGTTCCACATTTCATTGCTAATGTTTTTTCCATGTTTAATCATTTGATGAGAGTAAAAATGTGTTACAGGTTTTTTTTATCCAATTAAATTGTCACTTTCTCTGAGGGTATTTCAATACATGGCGTCTAGTTTCAATTTAAAATAATATTTCGTCATTTGATAGTAAGAAAAGAACAAAATAAGTGGACTAGAGAATTAATCTTAGACCAAACATACCGCTGTAATTTCATTGCTGGCATTGTTGTTGAGTTTAGCAACAATAAAAAAACAATTAAGACAAAAAAAATTTTGACAAAAATTTTTTTTAAACTGCATAGAAATAAAATAATTACTTTTTTTCGAATGTCACTACAAACTAAACACAAGTCAATTCATAACTTTTTTGAAGTTATTTCGCATTGACCAATAATTTTTTTCACAGCAAGAAATTTTCAAAAAGTAGACAACTCCAAAAATTAATAGAACAGCAATTATTCGAAATCTTCTTTGATGATATATGTCATTAACTTACCGTTTCACTGCCATTTAATATGATACAAGTAGTGCTTATTGCTAATTGCCCGCAAGTTTAGCCCAAAAATTGGGTTTATACTGAAGTGAATCTGCGGGATCAATTAGCTTTTTGAACCCATCCCTACTTGTATTCACCCCTATTGCCCTCCACCTGTCCTATGCCCGAATAATTCTCTCCCCTCCTTCCGTAGCCATCCTAGCCCCCACAGAAATTGCCCAGTAAGTCTCTTTCCCCCTTCCTAAGCTGTCCTAGTAGCTGATATCCGTAGTGATTGATGCCCTATCCCTCACCCCTTTCCTATACCGTTGAAACCAAAGCAGTCTAATCAAACAAACATAATTTTCGTGAAATCTATGTTTTCCGAGGCGGTTTTCTGTGACCCGACTTTTGGTACAACCCTTCAATGGAGCATCAATAGAAAGTTGAAGATTGTGATAATGATTTAACATCGCATGCTGTGCAAGTAGAAGATTGTAGTAACAAACTGACATGATTTGAAACGTGTAAACTTTTTATAAAACCGAAGCGTTACTGCCCGATCCTTTTAGTACGTAAACAGCTACCTTTGCTAGGGGCTCGATAGATAGTAAGATAATATAGGGTGGTAGTATTATTACATAAAAATAGTTGGTGTTTACGCGAAGCACTAGGAGCCATGCAACTCCGTTATATCCTTTCCACACTTTTTAAAGCACTGAATCATATTTCTGTAACGAATTGATTATACAAGAATTTATGAGACATGTTTGGTGAGCCAATATTTCCTACTTGTTACGCAGTAAAACTAGAGCAGTGCGGCAGAAGTTCATGAATGAGTCATTTTTACTAGCTCAGGGGAAAACCATAAACAGCTTCGGAACTAATAAATACATAAGTGAAAGCAGGCTATGTGGAGGATTTTGTTAGTTATTAGTCGCCTTAAGGGTTGAGATGTAGGGGGAGAATAGCAGTAAGGAATCCAATGATATGGGGCGGGGTAAATGGGGTTGACAGGTGAGCAGACAACAATAGCAGTCAACTCCAAGTTTCAGCTACTATGTTTTGTCAACGCCACATAGCTGCACAGCACTTGTTCTGGTTATGCTTAATGTTGGGGGCGGGTCAAGGATGTGGAGGAGGGTTGGGTTGTTAGGTGCTGAAAGACAAGGGGTGGATAAGCAAACAGTGTATGTGAGGCACAGATTGGACATAGTGTTATTAATTTATTATTTCACCAGATATTATACTTTTTAGATTAACCGACTCAAGAATGATGGATAAACGTATGCTGGCAGCTCTTCTGTTACTCTTTATCACCGTGCCAATGATGGATTCAGTAGATTTCATAGGTATGCAGCTCTATTTAGGGCATTGATATGGTAAATAACTACATCAAACTCAGATCTGTCAAGTTACCTCAGCAACTTGAGAATGTACTTTTGTTGTTTGGATGTTGTCTGAGCATTTAACAATTGATAAAACATACAGTGTGCCGTAAAGCAGCGTACACACTAGAACGATTTTGAGGCCGAAATCGGCGAAATTCCAAAACGGCCTAGTGTGAATGCAATAACGGCCGATTTTATATCATATCGGCCGGCGTTATTGCCATTTGAACACTGCTCAAAATCACCGACGATTTTTAGCAGATTATCAAGGAAACTACAACACAAAATCAATGCAGAAGTAGCTTGTGGTCACAAACACTGATGACAAAATAATGAAAAATCATCAATTCTCCCAGCAATAACCAAATAATAATAATTATTATTATTATTTGTTATAACTCCCTAGAAAAGTTATTATTTATGTATTACCGTTTTTATTTTAACATGGTTGATCACTCATTGATGAGCATAAGTTTAAATAATTTAGAAATTGTTTTAATTAATTAAAATAAGTTTTTGGTAAAACTGAAAAAATATAATAACAAGAATTCTGTTCAGAGCAACAGATAATATAAATAATTAATATTCTGTTGATGCAGCTACAGCCTAAGTGAAGAAATTACTTAGGCTACAGCTAGTGCAATTACTAATAACAACCATAGACATGGTGAATGATTGTGAAATAACAGACAGCAATATGGTTAGTAATGCTATGGTTATGCTGAAAAACAAAATTTGTCTATCTCTCTCACCAAAGAGCAAATACTTGTTCAGCTGATATTCTTTTCTAGTGTGTACGCAACCATCGGCCGAAAAAGGGTACAACTCCAACATGAACAATTTTTTGAACAAAAATCGTTCTAGTGTGTACGCGGCTTTACAAAGATTTTGCGTTCCATAAACAAACAAAAATTTCTCTGTTTTGTAGGGTCGTGAAATAAGTATTTGTGTTTAAATTTCTCTCTTTTTTTTAAACAAATGCTTGTAATACATTTCTGGAACAGGCTTCACTTTTAAATCTGCTGGAAATAGCTGTATAAATTGCGTTGCGTATTCTATTACAGCGGTAGGAGAAAATGCTGACGCATTAATTAGCCTTACCGAGTCAGTTTATGAAGCTGTAGAAAGGTATGTAGCGTTGGCAGACATCTTCCGTGCAAAGGCTTTGGTCAAGGTCATTAATTATCTAGATCGGCCTCTAACTCACTGTAGACTGATCAAAAGAAAAGGCAAAACAATAAGTGAGGTACCAGCAACTGTAAGCTCAGGTTATGAAGCAGCCTTTGCTGTTCAACAAAACAAACCACTAGCAGGACTTGATATGATTTTCACATGTCGCTTGAGATCGGGCAGTCAGACCTTTTTGATGGTGACACACTTTAAGGTTGAACAAGAGGGGACTGGAAGGGAACCAAATGAGTTAAGTGTAAGTATAGCCACTGACAAATACATAGATTTTGACTCAAGTTTTCCATCAGGAGTCTCTGGTTCTGCGGAATACACAGGTCCCTTGCAATGTGCTGCCGCTGACTTTGCCATACAAGCTACGATGATAACCAACCATCAGGGCAATATAACAATCACAATCTATCCAAAATTTGCGGATAATTTTGCTACCAATGCAATGAGCAGATTGAGCACTGTGTCAAATTTACAACAAGAATTGGATCGTGTTCTTGATTTCCGACAATCTTGTAAATCGGGGTTGCAGTTTACAGATGTAACTTTAGCCGGTTCCTACAGCAGGATCTCTACAGCCATAATGGTTGGTGCATTCGTTGGTCATTTATTGTTATAGAGGAGCTTTATTTAACTGTTAATCTAACAGTTTGTATAAAAGTGTCGCTTCTAGTTTGATCTACTGTAACACTCTCGTTCACTAGAGTACTTCACAATTATTACTGTATAACAAACAAATATAACATAATATTTAACACAAAATTACATTATTATTTTCATTAGACGTACATTCCCACACGAACAGCTCTAGTAATGTGTCATGTGCAGCTCTAGTGATATGTCATGTGCAGCTCTAGTAATATGTCATGTGCAGCTCTAGTAATATGTCACACGCAGCTCTAGTAATATGTCATGTGCAGCTCTAGTAATATGTCACGGCAGCTCTAGTAATATGTCATGTGCAGCTCTAGTGATATGTCATGTGCAGCTCTAGTAATATGCCACGCGCTGCTCTAACAAAATGCCACGAGCTGCTCTAGTATATTCTGTACGCTCTAGGGAGGTTATTCTCTGGAGTGTAATGGCAAGGGCATGTAGGCAATCAAGAACAAGTGCAAAGAATGTATACAAAGTCCAGCCTCTTATAGGCTGCAGCACAGGAAGTAATTATCGGTATACTCAATCAGATAGCTTGAGTAGGTAATACAGCCAGTCAGGTATACAGGAAGCCAGTACCTAGTGTATGCAGGAAGCCAGTACCTAGTGTATGCAGGAGATGATGGTGCAATGATTATTTTAAAACAGAGATTAAGATTGCTAGTTAACACCTCTGTGAAAAAATCTTTGGTGAGACAGTGCTAAACTGAAGAAACTTTAATTGACTGTTTATAGGCAGGTTTATTCCTGGTTTGCACAGGAAAAAGAAGGTTGCCTGCACTAAGGTCTCGTTCATTCATCACTCTCTTATTGGTGATACATACACAACAAGCCTTGCACTTTTTGTAAGAGTTTGTTGAAATAAGTCTTCAGTTTCAAGTGTTCTGAATTCAGGAAAGCCAAAAAATTTGTGGACCATGGGAAAAATTTTTTAATTTCTAATTTTCAGTGAGGTTTTTACGTTGCAGCAAAGTTTTTTGTTCAAACTCCGGCATAGGTCCTCAGTTTTGCTCAAATTCTAATCACCCCAGAGATTTGTTTAAATAGCTGCCCAGTAGCTCTCAGCATTTTACATTGCGAACATGCTGTTTTTATGATTTATTGTGATTATGCAAACATTTCAACTTTTTATGCATTAACTTCGGCAGCAGCTTGACATTTTTTGATCAAGCATAAGCCTTGCTGTCATTCTCTACGCATCAATGCACAAGGTCAAGATTTTAGTATCACAGCTGGTGTATGGCAGTGATCAAGTATAATAGTATATAATAAGTAATAGATTTTGGCGAATACCACTGTTAAAAAACACACTTACCACTAAAACACCAGTTAGACATGAGCTATAGTGCTATTCCCAGCTATACACAAGTCGCTGTGCCATAAGAAAACTTGCTGCGCCAATAGTACAGCCTGCAGGGCCAGTCTTGGCCCCTACTAGGCCGGTAGTGGCCCTTCGCTGAGCAAGTATACTGATACTGGGCCGGCACAAGATGGCCGCTTTAGCAGAGGAACTCTAAAACAGGCTAAGATCCTGCACTAACTCCGGAGCCAGAAGTACCCTTCCTCAGATTGACAGAACCATCAATCCAAGCCAGGTATGGCCTCAGAACCACTGGAGAGTCTCTGATTGGATGAAGGGGCTTTAGCCTTGTCTCTAAACATTACTGCATTGTTAGTGGTGTACTATTTACTTTTATTTCTATTGGTCTAATTACTTCCTGTGCATGTATTGTGATGTTTAATATGTAGATAGCTTGCTGCAAGCCCGCCTACATGTAAATGAATTCAACCGCACCTTTACTGAACAACTACTAGAAAGAGTGCAACAGACAGTGCTGGGGAGATAACTCTCCCTACCAGTTGTCACTATTATACTAACACACAATCCAAGCTGTCCCGAGCTTTACCAAGCTTGATTCTGCCAGGGAAACCCTATTAAAGGTGGTGTCCACATCCCTATCAACTGCAAGGTACTAGCGAGTAGCACCGGGCTGTACCGAGTTTGGTATAGCACAGGAACAATTAGCAAGGCAACTTGCCAAACTAATAAAATATGCAGTTACAAAGATATACACAATAAAATATGCAGTTACAAAGATATACACAATAAAATATGAAGTTACAAAGACATACACAATAAAATATGAAGTTACAAAGATATACACAATAAAATATGAAGTTACAAAGATATACACAATAAAGTATGCAGTTACAAAGATATACACAATGAAATATGAAGTTACAAAGATATACACAATAAAATATGAAGTTACAAAGATAAACATAATACAATATGCAGTTACAAAGATATACATGTATTTGCCTATATAAGATTAGGTACCAATGAATTGCTATACACAATACAATCAATTGTGCAGTCAACTTCACTATGAGACTGCACAACCACAATGAATAATCACAATGGAGCTATAATTATATAATCAGAAATGCTGAGATATGCCAATGAGCAGTTAAAAAATACAAGTAGTTCATTGGATAACAACTAGTCATATGTCACAGTAATACAAAAATAAAACTGACATGATAAGCAGGTGCCCTAATAATTAGTAGTTAGTAACAGAAATTCAAGTATTCAATCACAGCGGAGCTATCATTGTTAGCTGAGGGAGGTGTCTCTGTTCACCGGCTTCAGTGTTAACAGCCTGCTACAGCTAGTAGAGCTATCAACTAGCTTGAGCCCAAGCTTGTTAGCGCATCCAATTGACTCACTTTGTAGTCAACAATTTGGAATTAAAATTGATTCAATTATTACAGTAGCAATGTGCACCTACATTTGCTGTTGTAACAATAGATGCCACGCTATGCAATTCTATTACATATATAATGGCTGGATATCTTGTGTTTCGTTACATTTATTCATGTACCGCCAACCACCCTAGATGAATACCTGATGTAAATAAAACAGAAGTGATTATTGACAATGCTTGATCAGATCATATATGATTATTCATAATATGTATACAGCAATCTCTGTTTGTTTGTCCGTTCGTTCGTTTGTTTGTTTGTTTGTATATGTAAACGGCATAATTTGTGTCTTAATTAGAGTCAAAGCTTTAGCCAGCCATTTTTGTTTTGTCGTCCTATTAAAAAAATACTGGTAAAAGGACGGTCTTGCGATTTTTTTTAATTATGCAGTAGCATCTAATGTATGCTACATGGATAAAAACGCTGTGAATTCAATACTGTTCAGATTTAATCTTGTTGAAGATATCACATTTTACTCCAACTGCAACATATCTAGCAGGAACTGCATAGTGCAGGACAACATCGATTGATAAGTCACTAGCCTAATTATTGAGCTGCGGATTATGACTTATTATGACTTATAAGTCCTCTTTATGTTACCGGTAAAAAATATTTAAGGTAGTACATTCTCATTGGTAAGTTCATATTGATCGAAAATAAAAACAAGAGGTGTATAAAAAGCAGATAAAAATCATTAACTAATTGACTCTCATTGTCATACTACAATTCATAATAAATATAATCTGGTTGCCTCTCCAATAAAATCTCTTTTATCAATACCAAGGACTACACAGTCTTGAGAGCAAACTCGGTAGATTCTAGAAAAAAAATTTTGTCCAGTGTGAGAGACCTAATTACAATTAATAATAATAAATAATTAATAATAAATAATTAATAATAAATAGATTTTAGTTGTATCGCTGACAAATTGCTGTTACCAATTCCAACTTGTGAGATTCTAGGAGAATCCTTTCTCCACCACAAGCTACGTAAGTATTTTTAATAGTAACAATAAATGAAATCTAAATGTCTCTCTGATAAAATTGATTCTTTCAATGCCAAAGATTTTGTGGTCTTGAGAGCAATTATCTGAGATTCCTTTCTCCATCGCAAACAGTTGAGTTCTTCAACTAGTATGAAATAATTATCTATCAAGTCTTACCTTATTGTTGAACAGTCCTAGTGGTTTTAATAGACGTTGTTCCTTCAGTCATTATTGCTGGAGTGGATTCTCTCTGTCTGAAGACAGCGGCTCTTATATGGTTAAATTTGCTCCAAGTGATATATTCCCACATCCAATGGGATTCATGACATGAAAGATTGCAACAAACGGTATTGTTGCGCAAAATCTTTGTGCAAAATAGAAGAAAAATAGCTAGACTTTTACGAGGAAAAAAATATAGCTTATGCAAATTCAATTATTCAAATGTGTTAGTCTGTCAAGTTACTAGTAACATAGCTGAAACCAACTTGGATTTTACTCGGTACTGATTCCGAGTACTCCTTGGTTGATAGCAAAGTGAACACTGTTTTCAACAGACTATCTTGAGTTCCATCACTGTTGGGCAGCAGCAAAGAAGGCAGCAGCAAGCATCCTGCAGTCAGCCTATCTCTCATGTAGTTTTTGGTAAAGGTCGGTGCAAATGCTTTACAATAGCCCTAGTGGTGTGAAACTTTTCTACATTAACGTCTTCATTAAATGCTCATGTGTATCGGGTAAACTGGATTTCAATGGTGTTTGATCTTCATACTCCCAAACCACTAAAGTAATATGAAAACCTGAAAAAGCGTTATACATACTCAAATGCGGCACTAGGTACAATAACTGGGGATAGAATTTATCAATACTCAAATTTATATCATACCTTTTATTTACCATTTTTAGTCTGAGCATGTTTCATGAAAATAGTATGAAGGGTTTATTATCATTATCAATCTAGCAGAGGGCACATCTGCACCATCTCTATAAAAGCTACAGTGGCAGGTTTAAAAAAACATTATAATTTTGTGTTAAAAAATTAAAACCATATAAATATATATTGTTGTGATAAAGGATCCACCATTTTATATGAGCAGTTTAAAACTTATGGAGATCAATTCATTCTCTAGTAGTTTTCTCCACACTAACTGATGTGAAAGGCACTTTCTTGAGTAAGCTTAAAAATTATAAATGACTTTGGCGGCTTTCCAAGCAAGCTGCTCGCGAACATCATACTAAATACAAAGTTGGCTTACACTAAACCGGACGGTTAATGATGCGGTGAATTCTGCTGGTAGGGCTAATCCACTAACTAGAACTATCCACATTGCACCATTTGTGGCGCAGTCTAACATCACCTCTCTCCAAGAGGTAATGCAGTGTCGGTAAGACCTGCATGGTACTACGGAACAGTTGCTCACAACTTTGCAAGAGGTTAAGTCTTCTGCCCAAACTAACTAGTCAAATTTCAGGTGAAAGAATATTGTACTGTGTCAGATTTACTCTCTAGCGAGGCAAGCACCTAGAGGTGTGTACAGCGTGTAGCATAATAGAAGTAGATCTTCAAAATGGGCGCATGTGTAGCAATTTTAGCGGTCCGCTACTTCTCCACTAACGCTGTCACTGGGCAAACTGCTGTCTGCTGGCACAACAAGACAGTTAGCCTTTCAAAGCCTGACAATGATCATTCAACCTCTCCCCAAAAATGACCCTGAGTCGGGATGGCACTTACTACTAGTTGTGAAGGAGTATTCTCGACTTTAACAACTGTAGCGAGCCCACTGCTCAGACATACGCTCAGAGCTTTTGAGTAGTATAAGAATTTGTTCTTATCCAGAATAAAAGGGTGGCAGCACATGCAACGACATGTGATGAACTGCAATAAACTGAAAAAAAGTTCTGCCTTTTATAGGCAGGGTTACGGGAAGTTACAGGAAGTGTTTGGCCTATTTTGCGAAAAACTCCAATCACATGTAAGATATACAGAATTACACCAATCTCATAATACTGTGGTGGGTTTTAGCAGCACACATAACCTGCACACATATAAAAACCTAGAAGTGACTTTGACGAAGGTAATAAGTCAGACAGGCCTCCCAAAGTGATGCACCAAAAAGCCATCACTGCAGAAGCAGAAGAACTACCTTACCGGCACTGCAGATGTTATATCAGCCCTGCACACTCTATACCGGTCCTGCAGCTTTACCTACCAGCCCTACAGTGACCTTCACCGACCCAGGAGTGACCTCTACCGGCCCTGCAGTGACATAGTGATCCGGCAACAAGATGGCCATCATAGCCAGGGATCCAGAGACAGCCTACATTGATGCCCTAGGATGAATCCAGGACCTATCAGTTTCTACCTCTCATCTAATTGAATTGTTAGGCTAATAAAGATTGAGAACCTGGCATTGTAGCATTACTCATTGCCACTAGGCACCTTATCTCTTTAATATTGTGTACCATTGTATGTATTGTTATTCCTATTGGTTTTTTTTACTTCCTGTCATGTATTATTGTATAAACTAATATGATGCAACGCACTTTCTGCTACCAGCCTATAAAAGGCTGGATTTACTTTTGTACATTGCCACTTATCACATACTGCTGCTGTTTTCAACTACTCTAGGCGATTGCCTCCCTAGAGCATTGTTTGTGGAAAATTAAATGTATTTTATTCCTAAACTGTACCTCGGTTGTCTGAGCCGAGGGCTCACTAGTAATGAAGTTGTTACCAACTTTTCTGTTGTATCCTACAGGTCTGACCGACCCTGTGTTACCTCTTGGAGAAAGGTGCTGCTTTTCTGTTCCACGAGCTGCGCTGTAGACGGTTGTTTGTTAGTTGACGGTAGTGGGAGCCCTACCGGCACGATCCACTACAATACATAAAAATACCAGCCAACGATATGTGAATACATACATTAAAAGGAACTGGTGCCCAGAGGTAAGGGGCGGAGTCTATGGGAATCCCAGCCAGTAGTAGCTGTGTATTCCTTTCTCCTTGAGTTCCCAGTCTCTTATTTCTTTGGATTATGATATCTTGACTTCTGAGGATGGTAATCACCTGGATACGAGTCCTAGAGGTCCTTAGGCTCTGGTTCCTTTCTCAGGCTAAGGCAGCCATCTTGATGCCGGCCCAAGACAGCTACCCAGGGCCTGGGTAGTAATTGCCCTGTGCTGGTATAGTTAGATAATACAGATAATATGAATATATACTCATGAGTGCGGAGACACTCCCCTTGATTTGCTCTGATTATCTGATTATTTGACTGTTAATTGTAGACTGTTAATTTTAAACTATTTATTGTCAGGCCTGAAGGGGTTGACTGCATTGTTGTGACTGCACAGACTGTGCGTCTGCCAGCACAACCCCCTAGCAGAAGGTAGTGGACATAAAAATCCGCTACATTGGTGGCAGCAGTGGGATTGATTTTCACGCTGTGTAAACTTTGCTACCTTGGAGTCTGCTTCAGCAGATCCAGCTACCACAAGCTCTGTACTGTGTTGTACAAGCCAGAAAGACAAGACACTCCTGCACTGTCATCGAGTTCTCTCCGACAGCAGCAGTGATCCTTGTGAAAACTCTCCGACAAAAAAACGTTGAGTTCACTCCGTTGTAGAGACGCCCAAGCCCTGAAACAGCTTTACAGGCGCTGCCAAACCGATACCGAATCTGCCATTTCGGGTACCGAATCTGCCATTTTTGATACCGACTTTGTCATTCCTGATACCGGCACAGTCATTCTGTGACCAAACCTGCTACAAAGTGATACCGACCATGCGTCTAGAACGCCAGTCCTGCATACACTGTTATTGGTGCTGTACTTGTTAGTACAGGCCACTTGGTACCCCTCAGTACCCTTGAGTGCTGGACTAGAGGTTGCACAGACATAACTGGACACTGCAACCCCTAAGTTGACTAACTATTGTAGATTATTGAGTTGATTCTTATCCTTTAATCGCAGCAATGGCAAACCCACATGCTCGCAGTGCTGGCAGCGTACTTGTCGTAAATCTAGAGTTGACTGCAATGCACCGCCTCACCGAGGCCCTACAGGCTGTTATGCGGCCCCCTGCCAATACTCACACGCCATTCAAGCCACCCTGGTTTGAAGGAACTGGCGATGTGGAGTACTTCATAGCGCGTTTTATGGAAATTGCTGAAGCCAATGACTGGCCAGAGCAAACAGCTATACTACACATGAGAGAGTGGTCACGGGGTAACGCACACGACTGTGGGAAACCCCCACACCTTCAAGACATATTTGCTGCCCTGAGAGCGAGGTTTGGTTTAACCTCAAGAGAAGCTATGTGTAGACTGGCTAGCCTCCGCAGATGGTACAAAACAACTCTGCAAGAACATGCGAATGAAGTAGAACGGTTGGTGCATATCGCATACTGTGACCTCCCAGCCCGACCCATGCAACGCATGATGCTGGACATTTTCAGCACTACAATAGGAAACGCGTATCTGCACCGCACCTTTAGCCCATGCGGCCAGCAGACTTAGCTGAGGCAGTATGCGCTAACAATGAGTACCTGCAAGTAAAGAGCCCCAATGGTGAGCGACCCGCTCACATACGACAGTTGATGAAGAAGCAGAAGAAGAGAGGAGAGACCCAACCACTCACCATTCATCACCTCCAGCACCCCCTAACTCACCAGCACAGAAAGTGCAACAAGTTCCAGCAGCAGCTGCAGAAGATCCCTCGCTACAGATGGCTGAGTGGCTGCAAGCGTTAGCCACGAAAATTAAGCTACTGAAGCAACAAAGGACCTCTACCCCTACACCGCTAATGGAGACCACACCCAAACCGCGGTGTTGGAGCTGTGAAGAGATCGGAGAGATAGGACATATGTCAGGAACATGTCCCAGAAAGCAACGGGCTTCCAGACCCAGTTAACCCGTCAAACACCGGGAGATGGCCACTGCCCACAGTAGAGTTTGTGGCATCTAGTTGCGTACGGGCAAGCCATGTACTTGTCAAGAGAGACAGACCAGAGGTAAATAGGCAAAGCACATCTCCCCTTAAAGTGAAGACGGCCAGCACAGACCAGCCTGCATTAGAGCGCCCCTACCACAACATAAGGTTGTTGCAACCAAAATCGGAATTCTGGGATGGAATTTGGCTGAAACACACTTGTATGGAGATAAATACCCCTACAACAATCCCTCTGGCAGACCCATCTGCAGGGAAGACACAGTTTACGCTGGTGGAAAGTGAGGAGCACCCTCACAGCAAGTTTCAATCCAATCGGATGAAAACTGTGGACTACAGGCAAGAAATGCGCAAACAACCCCCGCGCCCCTGTTTGCTACGCCCCAAGCAGAGAAAAGGGTTTGCTGCAAATCAAATGCAAGGGCAATACGCCTCAACTAGCCAGAGCAACTACCCTGCGTGACCAAGGACAGTCTAAGCTGTGTGAAAAGAAGTGGAGCCAGGAGACACTATTGTTGGATGTCGAGCTTGTGTGTTACAGGAAGTTCAAGGTTATAACATAGGTTCTATCAGTATTGGCTTAACCTAGGAATACGGGTACATACACGGGTTATGGGAACTTTGGCTAATTGGAGAAGACCTGGATAAATGAGGTCATCCAGAGAATAGCGGTCTTTTTGAGATAGTGTTTGCTGGTAAGTGGCCGTGTTTTCTTGTTTCTCCTTCAAACCCTGCATCTAACAATTATGAAGCAATAGTGGGAGAACAATGGAAAGCCAGTAAATTGACTGCAACAGAAAGACAAATGGTAGCAGCACCACAATGCTTAGTTTCTACAGAATCGGTAAAAAAAAATCTCTATCAGCTCGTCTCCAGTCTCAACGGTTTGTTGCCACCTCCAGCCCACTCTAACCCTCTAATGATACCCCTAATACCCCCAGTAAACACAAGCCTCCTGTGCCCACAGGAAGTTCTATGAGTCATGATTTCATGCAGACATGCAGTACAGCCAGTCAGTTCATTCTACCTAGCAAAAGCAGCAGAGAAGCACCAATGGACTCTGCACTAAACAAGAAGATATATATTTTACACTTAAACGACGACGGAGAGGATAATACATTAGAAGAGAATTAGCAGAATACACTGGGACAGCGGAAGAGGATGAGCTATCAGCCATGCCGACCAAGGAGTTGTTCAATTCACCCCCAGCAGCAGCCACTCTACCTGATACCAGACATCGTGAAGAAGCCTGAAAAGGCAGCGGAACGTTTTACAAAGGATGGTGAGCTCACCCCATCTCAAATCGCAGCTTGGGTTTTTAAGCAAAGATCTGTAATTGATCCATTAGCTTTAACTAAAGGTAGCCCCACTAGAGTGAATAGAGCGCTGCCCCAAACCAAAGGCCCCTTGCCACAGTATGATGGTAGGGACAGGTCTCAGCCAAAAACAATTTCGGCACAGACTGTCTACAGGAAAGCAGAACTAAGTTTAGGCGGGAAAAACCCTCCCACTCATAGAATTAACTCTATGCCGACCCGGTATAACTCTATACCAACCCAGGGTACATCTATCCCAACCCGGGGTACACTTACCTAAACCCAGGTCCCTCTGGCAACCTCACACAGGTTAACCAAAGGTTGCAAAGTGGTAAAAATGCTTCGCAGGCTCTCAGGGATGAGAACTCTGAGACGAATGATAGGAAAGGAGGCAGTACACCCTCCAGGGCTGTAGTAGAAATACTAAAGCCACCCTTACCTGCTACCCCGACCCGGGATCAGGAGAAAGCGCTGGGAGAGAGCAAAGTTGATAGGAAGGGAAGCCGAAAACTCCGGCCTACCTCGCAGGGGACAGATATCACTGCAACCACCCTGTTGGACAATGTTCCAACCAAGCTTGTCAAGCCGGCTGATACTCAGCCACCCAATCCCTACACCCAGACTTGTAATAGTTCTGTAGCAACAACCTCTGCGCAAGTACGAAGCTCTTGTAACCGAGATATTGTTGTAGGAACCAAATCCACCTCTGAAGTGAGGGTAACCCCCAAGCTGACAGTAGTTCTGGTGCAAGTGTCTCCTAAAGAAAAGAAAGAAGAACTGCCTGGGAAGGTTGACACTCCTGAGCACTGCCTTACCATAGAGGATGAGCCTATCACCTCGTTTGGACCCGACGGCAAGAGAAATCGTACCTGATGGCATATACTACAGTGGGTAGCAAAAGTCCCTGAAGACAGGATTAATACCTTGGTGACAGACGCAAAAAACAGTGTCTGCGTCAAGTGCCAGTACCAGGCACCTAACAAGAGGCAGCTACAAATACATGTAGCTCAACACTACATCAGGCACTATTGCCGATGCCAGTGAGAGCAGGAGCACAGTCTACGCCCATCAGGCGAACTTTGACGCTCCTGGTGACTCCACGCACTACCAAAGAATCGGGATAGTGTATGCGGTGGACAGACCTAGCTTCACCAGGTTCTGTCAATTTGTGAAATGGACTGACTGTCCCAAATTCAGAAATTGCAGGCCTACACAAAGCAGTGATAGAGAAAGCAGGGAAGCTGCTCCTAAGAAAAGGAAGATCTCCCCAAGCTATAAGGAGACAAAGAAAGCACGGGAAACCCCTCCTGCTGCTACAGGGACTCTGCAACCCTACACTATTCTAAGACGGAATAAGTCGGCTGTTCACTCCCCAGTGACAGCCCCTCCAGAGGTCGGCAATGTGTCTAATAATGACAATCAGCCCGCTGAGGATTCAGCCCAAACCTCCATCCCTCAACCTTCGCTACTGTTTCTGCAAACGAACAATCGTTTGGCAGAAGGGATCGAGGTAGAAGTAAGCAAGCTCAAAGACAGCCTGCAACAGTTAAGATGGGTTCTGATCAAAGGACATCTGTCAGAGAGTGACATACAGACAGTCAAGGTTGAGGCGTGACTGATCACCACCGAGATGAGTTGGTTGACGGCGCAGGCAGACAGCCTAAGAGGAGAGCTTTTCTAGGACCAGAAGACTTCCTAATTGACTCTATATATTAACCGTATTGTTAATCTGTATGCCTATTTTGTAAATATATATATATAAATATGTAACCCTGAGTGCGGAGACACTCCCCTTGATTTGCCCTGATTATCTTTATTATTAAAGACTGGGTGTCGTTAATGGTTGACAGTTAATTGTCAGGCCTGAAGTGGCTGACTGCATTGCTGTGGTTGCACAAACTGCTCACAACCCCCTAGCGGAAGGTAGTGGACATAAAAATCTGTTACAGAATTCATCATGATCTAAAATAAAAATAAGATAAAAGTAAATAACAATTTATCTCGAAGCTAAAATTGAGATAATAGCAATTAGTTAATATATTACAGTTGACATAACTCAACTTAAATTGATGTGGAATGAGTCAATTTACAACTTCAGTGTACCGTGAGTCGGCACATTTTGTGCAACTAGTGAGATAATGTGTCTTACAGCTTTGATCGAGCTCATCTTTGAACACTCGAGTCATTTCCTCAGCACAAGAGGCAACTTTTTCCAAAGTTGACTTTTATATTGTCACTCACTTGATATTGTAGAAGGCACTATTTTCTTCTCTAAGGTTTTGAAATTCACCCAACTGAACCAAGACATAAGGTAACGGCTACTTGAAACGATATAGGCTCTTGGCTATTCTAGTTGGAGAAGTTGTCCTCTGAATCTGTCTCACATTGCTTTCACCATAGTAGGAAAAAAGTAATCACCAAAGGCAACTGAGCATGCATAGCACACGCAGCATACGTAGCAAATATAACGCACATAGCACTCAAAGAGCACCCAGCAAACATGGTACACATAGCACTAATAGCACACCTAGCGCACATATTATAGCACCCATAGTACACATAACACCTATAGCGCACTTAGCGCACATAGCACACATAATAGTGTCATAGATTCGCATGTACAAATGTGTAAACACTTGTTCTACACTTGCTAATAAAAAGAGAAGCCATATCTGAGGTACAGAGACTCCTCTCAATCCCAGCGTCACTGTCAACAAGCCACTGGTCGCGGTTTACTTGCAGTGACCAGTCATAATAATGTATGCCTGGCTCTGTATAAAGTTACAGAATTGGCCATTACCCTTGCAGGTACGACCCCTGCAGATCCGGGCATGACTGTTGCAGAATTCCGATTGCCTATCTAGTGTCTGTCATGTCAGCCAAAGATGGACGCTTTGACTCGGGATTCTAAGAATAGGCTGCGTACTACAGAAGCCTGAATCTAGGTTATACCCATTTTCTAGTCTGGCGATTTATGGACCACAAGCTATAGAAAGCCGTAGAACATGTCGAGAGATGGGACCACTATACACAAATATGGTCTACTCATTAGCTTCGCCCTTTATTGTTGGGCGCTTATTATGTTTAACTTTATGCTTATCTTATTATTTGTTAGTATACTTAGCCTTGCATTGTGATTTAACCATGCTTGCTTCCTGTAATATTGATCGGCAATGTTACTATATAGGCGACTTGTTTCCTGTAGTTTTGCCTTTAAAAGGTTGACCTCACTTATTGATCGTGGCATTTAGTATTAGCATTTTGTATTGTATTAAGTTCTGTACCAGGCACTAATTTTGCCATACTCTTATACGCCTCAGTGGACAACAACCCTTGAGTTTATAGCACAATTACGTGTTGTCTTATCGAATTACCCTGGCTAGTGCATCTAAACATGGGCTCTCTCTAGTCGGTGAAGTCTGTGAACAAGTGGCAGTGATCGAAACGACAGCGTCCCCTCTGAAAAGATGTATGATACTTGAGCTTAGAGGTATTCTGTGGTTAACAGAATGCTATAATAATACTAATTTTTATATAAAAAAATAATATATAAAGGAGGCAGTTGGAATCAAGCGATACTATTGGCAGCCATAAACCAAAAATAAACTTACCATTGAACAATCAAACAAAGTTTCTTTAGTGTAGCGAAATCTGGGGGTGTTAGTTAGCCATCTTGTCTCCTTTAAAATAATCATTGCGCCATCATCACCTGCATACCCTTGCTACGTACCATCACCTGCATACCCTTGCTACGTAGCATCACCTGCATACCCTTGCTACATAGCATCATTTGTGTGTTTCCACGTCAAAGTGTAAAGTGACTAAACTAAGACTCAAGTTTAAATCCCCACAGGATGACTCATCTATTCAGCATTGTGTGGCCTTGCTCCGGCTTTGTGCACAAATGGGGCACAATTTTGGCTCAGTAATTTGCAGAATTTTTTGTTTTACTTTGGAAACTGTCATGACATTTGACTGGTTTCCTTTTGGCACCATTTAGAAAGCTTTAAAATTGTTATTGATTTTACCGACTTGTTTAACTAAAAGCGCTTCTTAAACAGCCATCAAATAAGCTACAGCATAAAAAGAAGTGATTTCATTTGTGAGTAAATTATTAAACCATTTTAACCCATTTTTTAATTTGTTACATTTCCATTATAAAATCGGCACTATCTGCAAGAAAATTTTATATTGCCATTACAACATCAGCTAAGATTGTGATAGATTTATATAGACTAAAGCCTGTGGAACATTATCCCTACAGGCTGGATTTTGTATATACTCCTTTAACTTGTCTTTGTATTGCATACATGCCCTTGCCATTGTATTCTAGGGAACAACCAGCCTACCTAATGCAGAATACTAATTAATTAATGTTACTGTATACTACAACCAGGTTGATTTATCTGAGCCATGTGCTCTGCATTAGTTGTTAGAGTCCATTGGTCAAGTGGCACCAGCTATACTGGCAATGTCCTCTGTGAAGTGATGTAGAGTACTTGAGATAGTATTCTGTGTTTAACAGACCAGAATCTACTAAATTATGGCAGCTTTGTTTGAGAGCAAGTCACATATTACTAGAGCTGCGTGTGACATATTACTAGAGCTGCGCATGACATATTACTAGAACAGCACATGACATATTACTAGAGCTGCGTGTGACATATTACTAGAGCTGCGCATGACATATTACTAGAACAGCACATGACATATTCCTAGAGCTGCGTGTGACATATTACTAGAGCTGCACATGACATATTACTAGAGCTGCGCATGACATATTACTAGAGCTGCGCGTGACATATTACTAGAGCTGCACATGACATATTACTAGAGCTGCGCATGACATATTACTAGAGCTGCGCATGACATATTACTAGAGCTGCACGTGACGTATCACTAGAGCTGCACATGACATATTACTAGAGCTGCACGTGACATATTACTAGAGCTGCACGTGACATATTACTAGAGCTGCACATGACATATTACTAGAGCTGCACATGACATATTACTAGAGCTGCATATGACATATTACTAGAGCTGCACATGACATATTACTAGAGCTGCACGTGACATATTACTAGAGCTGCACATGACATATTACTAGAGCTGCGTGTGACATATTACTAGAGCTGCGCATGACATATTACTAGAGCTGCACATGACATGTTACTAGAGCTGCACATGACATATTACTAGAGCTGCGTGTGACATATTACTAGAGCTGCGCATGACATATTACTAGAGCTGCACATGACATATTACTAGAGCTGCGCATGACATATTACTAGAGCTGCACATGACATGTTACTAGAGCTGCACATGACATATTACTAGAGCTGCGTGTGACATATTACTAGAGCTGCACATGACATATTACTAGAGCTGCGCATGACATATATATTACTAGAGCAGCAAGTGACATATTATTAGAGCTGCGCGTGTGTGAAACTGTCTCTAACGAAGATTATAATGTAATTTTGTGTTAAATATTATGTTATATTTGTTTGTTATTATGTTTGTTATGCAGTAATAATTGTGAAGTACTATAGTGAACGAGAGTGTTACAGTAGATCAAAGTAGAAGCTATACTTTTATACAAACTTTTAGATTAACAGTTAAATAAAAGCTCCACTATAACAATAAATGACCAACGAATGCACCAATCATTATGGCTGTAGAGATCCTGCTGTAGGAACCGGCCAAAGTTACATCTGTAAACTGCAACCCCGATTTACAAGATTGTCGGAAATCGAGAAGATCATTCAACTGTTGCTGTAAATTGGGTACGTTGATCAATCTCTGCCTCGCATCGGGTGCAAAATTCTCCACAAATTTAGGATAAACATTAATAGTTATATTACCCTGATGGTTGGTAATCATCGTAGCTTGCACAGCAAAGTCAGCGGCAGCACATTGCACGGGACCTGTGAATTTCTTAGTACTAGTGATTCCTGATGGAAAACTTGTGTCAAAATCATTGTCTTCATCGGCAGCTACACTTACACCCAACTTATTTGGTTTCCTCCAGGTCCCCCGCTGATCAACGTCAAAGTTTGCCACCATCAAAAATGTCTGATTACCTGATCTCAAGCGACATGTGAAAATCATATCAATTCCGGCGTTTGGTTTGTTTTGTTGGACAGCAAAGGCCTCCTGATAACCAAAGCCCACAGTTGTTGGCACGTCACTCATCGTTTTACCTTCGGTTTCGATTACTCTACATTGAGTTAAAGATTGATCTAAGTAGTTGTTGACCTTGACCAAAGCCTTTGCGCGGATTCTGTCTGCCTCTATTAAATACGCATCGACAGCTTTCATGACTGTAATTCCAATAGAAATTATTGCTGTAGCCACCTTTATTACCACTGTAATATATACATATACATATCTCAACCTATGCGGCTATTTCCAGCAGAATTAAAAGTGAGTTTGGTTCAAAAAATGTTTTACAAATATTTATAAAACAGATTCAAGTTGTAACCCATTCACACACTTTATGATCCAATAAAATAGAGACATTTTCTTGTATATGGAATAAAAATTTTTGCGGCGTCACACGTCTTTTTTATAGATTTTAACATTGTTAAATGCTCAAACAAGATCCAAGCGACAAAACTGCATTCTCAAGTTGCTGAGGTAACTTGAGAGACCTTAGCTATATAACTGCATACCTAGTAACTCAATTGCTGCGTAGGTTATTGGCACTGTGACAAAGAGCAACAGAAGACCTGCCAGCATACGTTTATTCATTGTTCCTGTCTCAGTTAGCCTAAAAAGAAAAATTGTGGTGGAAAATAATTTAATAGATTCATGTCCAATCTGTGTCCCCCATACACTGTTTGCTTTATCCACCCTTTGTCTTTCAGCACCTAACAACCCAACACATTTCCTTCTTAACCCTCCCCGCATCTTTGACTTGCCCCCAACATTAAGCATAACCAAAACAAGAGCTGTGCAGCTACGTGGCATTGACAAAACGTAATAACTCAAACTTGTAGTTGACTGCTATTGCTGTCTGCTCACCTGCCAACCCCATTTGCCCCGCCCCATATCATTGGATTTCTTACTGCTATTCTCCCCCTACATCTCAACCCTTAAGACTCTACTATCTGCACTGCAGCCTCAAGGGGTGATGGTGATACTGATTGGGGAGTTGTCCTTCCTTTTGCTGTGTAGTAAAGCATCTCACTTCGAGCTTAAGCTCTCAATTCAAGTGTAAAGTTTTGGAAAAATAATTTAAAATTTTGGATCGAAAATTTTAGAGTGACATTTATGGAGTGAATCCAGAACCTTTGCCAGAGTATCATTCGGTATTTAAAGTTATATCTCGGGATACTCCAATGTTCCATGCTTTCTTTATTGCAGAGGAAAAAGGACTGGGTGGATCAGTGTGAGGGGTGGGTGGTGAGTAAGGTGTAGCCAAGAGAATGAGTGGGGGGGGGGGGGGGGGCAGATGAGTAACAACTAACAAAGTCCTTCACACAGCTAGGCTACTGCATGTGTATACTTACAACACAGATTATTGACTGCTTGTCAATTGGTCGGGTACAAAGGAAACTCGTCTACTGCTTTCACTAATGTATGTTTATGATTTTCCCTGAGCCAGCACAAGTATCTCATTTGCTGACTTCTGCCACACTGATTGTATTTTATTGCGTAACAAGTAGACTATGGGCATTTTTGGGTCACAAACGTCTATGCCAAAACGAGCAAGGTTATAATTTTTAGTTAAACTCAAAACCTGTTTTTTTAACTCTTTGATGAACGGTTGATTTTAACGTTCAAGGGGTTGTTCACCCTACAATATTTTCATTTGAAAGAGTACAGTTCTAACTATCATAACAAAGTTTGCAAAGTATGTGCCCTTTTACATTAACTACAATGACAAGACAAAAATGATGAGGCCCCAAGTTTCATTTTAACCAATAACAATAATGATAGTGACAGCGATAATGACAGCGATAGTGACAGCGATAGTGACAGTGATAGTGACAGCGATAGCGAGAATAATGATAAGAACAATAATAATAGAAGCGGTAGCAGCAGCAGCGGCAGCAGCATCAACAATAATAACCATAATAATAAATAATGTCTGAAAAATTATTTTTTGGATGGTGAGTTATAATAAAATGGTGAAGCATGATAATCATTATTGTTAGTTTTATTGGTACTCAAATGATGCTATTATTAATTTTATAAGTTGTTATTATTATTATTATAATAGGTTGTTATTATCCTTGTTATAAAATTCAATCCTTTTATTATTTTATTGGTAAAACAATAATTATTAGATTTTTGTAGCCACAATGATAATTGATAATAAACCTTGATACAAAATGATAGATAGTAAATAGTAATCTACATAGTAGTTGATAATTGATACCAAAATGATTAGGGCATCAATCACTAAAGATATCAGCTACTAGGGCAGTTTAAGAAGGGAGAAGGAGACTTACTGGGCCATTTCTGTGGCTGTGAGGATGGCTAGGGAAGCAGGGAGAAAATGACACGGGCATAGGGCAAGGGGAGGGCAATAGGGGTGGATACAAGTAGGGGTGGGTTCAAAAAGCTAATTGATCATGCACATTCACTACAGTATAAATCCAATTTTTGGGCTAAATTTGTGGGCAATTTGTAATAAGCACTACTTGTATCATATTAACTGACAATGAAACAGTAAGTTATTGAAACATATCATCAAAGTAGATTCCGGATAACAGTTGTTTTATTAATTTTCTGGAGTTGTCTACTTTTTGAACATTTCTTGCTGTGAAAAGCGCTATGAGGTCAATTCCAAATAACTTCAAAAAAGTTATGAATTAATTTGTGCTTAGATTTTAGTGACATTCAAAAAATAGTAATTATCTTATTTCTATGCAATTTAAAACTTTTTCCTCGTCAAAAAACTTTTTGTCAGAATAGTTTTTTATTGTTGCAAAACTCAGCAGCAATGCCAGCAATCAAACTACAGCGGTACGTCTGGTCTAAGATTAATTCTCTAGTCCAGTTGTTTTGTTCTTCTCTTAATTTCAAATGACGAAATATTATTTTAAATTGAAACTAAATGCCTGGTATTGAAACACCCTCAGAGAAAGTGACAATTTAATTGGATAAAGCAAATCTGCAACACGTTTGTATGCACATTGATTTATTAAATCATTGAAAAAACATTAACAATGAAATGTGGAACTTTTAAAGTTTATCTCTACAACCAAATACAACAAAAATCTTACTTCAGTGCTGATATTTCTTTGGGTCTTTGCTGTTATATTCGTTGAGCCGAGTCGCCTGTATGTTGATGTGTAAAGGATTTCTCGCCGACTTTTAGTGACACTTGTAGGGAGATGACGCTTGACAACAGAAACAATACAGACACTGCCCACAATGTTTAGTCCAAGATCTGAGCTAAGCCGAGTTGAGTCCTATCAACAAATAACTCGGTTGAAAGCAACATCCACTCAGCTATCAACCTAGAAGTACCAACCAAACATTACCCAGTGAAGTCGGCTTTCCACTGTATCACTAGCAATCATGTAGCAGTAACAATGCTGCAGTTACTCTCACGTACAGGACCTAACCAATTCTGCCTAGGCTGGGCAGATGTCAACAAACTTATAAAGTATACATGTAAATGTGCAGCTAAAAATAAACTTAGATGATTGGCTACACATAGCCTGACATCATGGAAAGATACCACATAAAAAGTTACACAAGCAGACGCTGTTATAATCAATAACGATTGTCAATGAAGTTGTGACATTGAGAGTTATCTCTCTTTAAACATACTACATTTAAACAAAAATGCCCATCAGTCGTAGTATAAAGTATAATTAATTTGAACGTACTATATTATGATATTATGATAAATTATAATGGTTTTTATCATAACTTTTTCTTATTCTAGATGAATACAACATTTAATTTTTATTATTATTTAGAATATAGTATGATAGCTTTTTACTTTATGATTCTTGCATTCTTTCCCTCATAGACACCAGTCAATTCGGTTACACATCAACGTTACTTTGATGTGAGAATCATTGGCATGTGTAGTCAAGGCTTTATTGTGTCATCAGCTGTATTACATACTTGTTACTTATCATTGCTGTCATATATACTGTATTCAATAGTGTAGTAGCTTTGCATCCTGTACTACCGACACAACTGCATCCATTTTGCGTACACTCTCTGTCCACCTTTTCTCTCCTAGCACTCGGGGTTCACTCCAAATGGACTGTAACAACCTCCAGGGGGTCCATGACCCAGACACACTACACCAAAGTTTACACAAAATAAATAGCTTAGTGATCAAATCTGTCCAGTAATATAATATAGTTTTTATACAAACCCACTAGACTTCTACTCTAATGTGCTACATGAGCTCCTTCTATAGGAGAAGCAGAGGAACACTCATCCCCTTATTAGGGGTGAGCCAATGGCACATAGCTAGCAATACAAGCATATAACAAATGAAAAGATACAACACCATTTATGTCAACAAGGTAAGTCAATCAAAAGGGTAAACACATGGTGAAACAGCTCTGGGTTGCTTTCCCGCTAGTAGTAATATATGAGCAGATCTCCCTACCAAGTGTTTTTTTGTGGATTAGATCTCGGGTGAGGCAATGGGTTACAGCGTTGAATGAATTCGCCGAGTTTATATTGTATTTTATTTGAGAGGCATTTGAGTGGCATTTGAGTGGCATTTGAGTTTTGATTATTTTTTACTTAATTTGAATTTATATGACATATAGATTTTGAATGTATGGCATTTAAGTTTTGATAATTTCTTACATAACTTTAACTCATATGGTATCTTGAGAGAGAGGAGAGAAGAAAAGAGGAGAGATGGGAGAGAGGAGATATATCTACATTGAATAAATACATTGATTAAAATGAATCAATATATGATTATATACATGTATTGCATAATAAGTAGGAGTAGTAATATATGAGCAGATCTCCCTACCAAGTGTTTTTTTGTGGGGTTAAAATCTGGGGTGATGCAATGGGTTACGGCGTTGAATGGATTCGCCGAGTTTATATTGTGTTTTATTTGAGGGGTACTTGAGTGGCATTTGAGTGGCATTTAAGTGGCATTCGAGTTTTGATTATTATTTTACTTAATTTGAACTTATATGGTATATACATTTTGAATGTATGGCATTTAAGTTTTGATAATTTCTTTTCATAACTCGAACTCATATAGCATCTTGAGAGAGAGGAGAGAGGAGATGTATCTATCTTGAATAAATTCATTGATTAAAAGCGAATCAATGTATGGCTATATACATTTATTACATAATAAGTAGGGGTAAAATCTCCTCATATAATATAGCTAGATACATAATTCGAACTCATATATACATTGAATGCTATAAAATATATCAGATGATAAAGTTAAATATTCATCTATTCTTTATCGATATTTATAAGGATGATGAAAGATTTTTTGTATTTTATATACATATATATATATAGTTATAGTAACTGTGGTAAAAGAAGTCTATTATGAAGGTTTTGATTTAAGCCAAAGTAGGCTCGGTAGATACTCCATCAGAACACACTCGTCTTTTAGCATAAAAATATGTGAGACCTCGTTTTATTTGGTTGTATGTCAACATTTTTTGATCCTTTACTACAAATCCTCGATTTTTACCCATAAACGACTTTTTTGTGTTCAATACATTTAGATAACTGTCTTTGTTCAATTGATTAATTCGTTTGTTCAAACCTTTTGAGCTAAACTTGTTTCCTTTTTCTCCCCAGCAGTAATAGGATTTAGAGTTAAGTGCAACAATTCCATCTCCGGTAAATTCCTCTTTAAACAACCCAGGTGTTCTTTTTCCGTGTTTTAGTACTTTTTCACAACAGTCTTGCGTGCTCCATTCTAAACCCATTGTTTTGGTTCTTAAAAACTCATCCCTATGTTTGTCACAGTATGGGCGTGGAAACCAATCACCATATTCATTGTAAAACTCTTTTTTCATACTTGGTTTTACCAGTGTTTCTAATGTTCCGCTCAATGCCATGTATGCGCTATCTGTATCCATTTCAACATATTGGAAATCACTTCTGTCAATATATCTATAAATAAAAAGTTTGTTTCGATTTCAATTATTTGGAAGTTTTACTTACTTACACATAATAATGGTAGGGAATTAGGTTTCACTTACTTATCCATAAAGTCGTAGTAAAACTGTAGCATTCTCAGTTTAGCATACTGTAGCACGGAGAAACCCAAGTGTACTGGAACATTCATAGTTAGCTGAAATGATGGTGATACTGATTAGCAAAGTAAACTTGTGGAATATAAATTTTGAATTGCAAAATAATTGTTTTAAAACTTACTAGCTGTTTACAGGTTACGATTTCATAAAAATCATCTGCTATCTCTTCCATGGCGATAAATTTGTTTCCTCTGATACGAAATGAAGCTTTTCTGGTGCCTTCGATGAACTTGATGGTGGTATGTTTTTCTTTATCAGTGATTGTTTTTCCATAAGCAGCATTTCCTACCAACTTGCTAGTAGTAGCGAGTAATTCTTGACTAGGGTCTGCATCTCCCATTCTCCTAGCGTCTGAAACCGATGTTCCAAAAGCTTCAAAAGCTTTTCTAGGAATATATTCTATTAGCTGATAAACTTTGGTGACTTTCAATCCTTGTTTCAAGTACCATTTCAACAAAGGACTCATTAGCAATATCTTATCTCCGTACATACTTCCAACTAATGAGCGTTGAGGAGTCTTTAAAAACCCTTCGGCTTCAGCAAAGACTTTCATTTCATCGCTCAAGTGTTCTCTGGTTAACATCGTATTTTTAAAAATCGGAGGCATTTCGGAGAACTTTTCTTCCTCTTCCTCAGGAACTTCGATGTCACATTCAACAAATCCGAAGAATTCTTCTGATTGAACTCTCTCCAACACTTCTTCTTGATTCAGCTTTTTTTCAAGTATTTTAGGGTAGAAAGAATTGTAAAACGTGTTGACAAATTTTTGTAAATTTGTATGAGTTTTTACACGCTTCATCCAGTCACACTCCCAAATCGAGATTACAGTGTAACCTAATGCTCGAAGATATTCTTCATTTTCCATCGTAGTTTTAAACAGATTTGCTTTTGATTTTCTTCCAGTAGCTTGAAGCTCTTGTTCTTTAGCGTTGTTATAAGAGCAGTCGTGTCCATGCCAAAAACATCCGTGGAATTGAAAGACATGACGATTTTCAACACAGAAACCATCAACTGGTAATCCTCGCTGTCCGAGAGTAACTTCTCCTCCATTGAGCTGATGTCTGATATTGATTTTTTTTGAGAACATTTGGAACTGTAACCAGCTATGAGCTATCTTGCTAAATTTTACTGGTTCAGCAACAAAGGAGTTTTCGATTTTTCTTCTTCGAGGATAGCCAGTAGGCATTGATTGCATCATACACCATAAATAGAGCGCATTTGCATCAACTCCATAGATTCTATCACAAATCTTTGCTTCTTTTCCCAACCAATGTTCTCTAATTTTGGTTATACCTTTTTCGTGATATCTATGCATCACTAGACTTGGTCCACCAACTATATTTTTCTTTATTAGAGGATAAAGTTCTGCATTGCAGTTGTCAAGCAGACAAATTGGGAGAGTCTGACGAAACGAGTTACCAAGTTCATCAAAATTCAAGTATGTAGAGAGGTATGGAGGGGGTGGTTGAGGTGCTTTGTTAAACATCCATCGAATCGCTAATCCTGGTAAAGATATACCATCTTTTAACATATCAATCCCATGCTCTCTGTAGATTGATCTTTGTCTTTCCAACGCTTGAACAAATGGTTTTACATCCAAGTTGTTGTACCATTTTAAAAAATCCCTCATTGTCTTCATGTCGTTATTTTTCCATGCTTCTTGACAAATTATGTACTCTTCTTCACTGATATTCTTTTGTTTTAAAGAACTGTAAAAAGCTTCTCTTGGAGGTAGATGTTCTTGATTAAGTTGTTCCAAGTCTTTCATCCATTCATAAGGAAAAAATCCTTTTCCGGCTTCACATTTGTATGCTTTGAGATACATTTCATAGCTATATCCAGGAGCGATGAAGTTTGTACAATCTAAAAACAAAAAAGATCCTATTCCGATAACAGGCATCTTGGTTCCTTTTTTTATAACAAAATCAAAATCTGTGTCGGAGACATCTTTCAATTTTTGAAGCAGTTTTCCTTTCATCACATTGACATCGTAAGTCTGTGAATTGAAACCTAGAATAGGGAGTTTTTTCATATAGCTGTACAAATCATCCAGAACTTTTTCAGCTCCTGTTCTACGTCTGAAACGATTTTTTTCAAAATCACTACGAAACTTTTCTTCAGCTTCTTCCAGTCATTGTAATTCACCTTCTATCTGTTTTATGATTCGCGAAAATTGTTTTTCCAATCGGGTATATGATTCTTCACTAATATCATCCAAGTATTCAATGAACTTTCCAACGCATTCATCATCATCCCCATTATTGACAATACAACGCGGGTTGTTGAAGCCTGATACATTTGAACAAATTGAAATACTTAAAAGTTTATGCTCATTCGTGTAAATGGTTGTGTCTGTATCTCGATCTTTTTCGTAATTAGGTAACAAACACTCTATGTCAAATGTTGCAAAAAATGGATAGTATCTCAAGGAATCATCTGACCCGATATCTATCCCGAATTGAACCTTCAGTTTGTCGAATATTGTAGCAGTAGGACTGTATTGTCCTCCAGAAAACTGCATAGTTGTTGCCTCTGAGATTGAACATCTGTGTCTTTTCAGATTCCCCAATCTATCATAACAAGTAGAACAGGTTGGACATCTGTAGGCTTTGACATACCCTTCCAAGTTTGTAATAAGACTGAAGTGATTGATATAAAGATCCAAATATAGATTCTCCTTATAACTGGAGTTTGAATTCCAAATAACTGTTGAAGTCATATCCTCATTTAAAGAAAACACTGTTATCTTCAGTTGAAATGCTCGCTCCAAAAGCAATAAATCAGCTTCTGTCACTCCTTTCCCATCACACCTTTTACCACTATCACCATAGATGAAACTATGATATTGTTGTTGGTACTCCTTCACCTCCTTAATTATCGGATCTTTTGCAATTCCACCGTTTTTTTGTAGTTCTTTGTGTAATGCTAGACATCTAAAAAAACAAAGATTGTCGGTAATTCGTTTTCCTTTTGTGTTTTTTAACATGGTTCGTATGTGTCTGTTGTTAAGGAGGTGAGAGGGTAAATGCTCTGGTGGTGATCCAACTTTTCCCATTCCGAGTAGTTTGTAGAAATAAAACGAAATGTTTGTGATCAACATCAATCTCCAAGTCGTATTTGGTCTCCGTCTCAAGCTATTTGTACGATGATCAGTCTCCATAACATCAACAAAGAAGTCATCAAGATCTCCTTCAGTTTCAATCAGTTTAGCTTTTGGATATACAGTAGCATTGTTTGATGATGAGTGAAAGTATCGGAGTTCACCATCATTTTTATTTTCTAGTATACAACCTACGCTACAGTTGACTTTTGCTCTCGAGCTCAATTGTCTCCAAACTTTTTTTAGCAATTCTAACACTCTTGAATCATGATAGTCATTTTGGTAGGTATCAGCTTGGTCTCTTGGAATCCCATCCCAAAGTCTTACATTTAAAAGTTCTATGACTTTTCCAGCTCTATGTTTCGTTTTCATAGCTCCCCAATATCTAGCTATCAAATCATCCCATTCTTCATCTTGAAAAGTTGGAGCTGTGCTATCATCAACAATACCTAGAGTTGATGCTCGGGTAGGTCTTTCAAAATTTAAATCTTCCATTTCTTCTTCTTGTTCTTCCTCTTGTGCTTCTTCCTCTTCTTCTTCTTCTTCTTCTTCTTCTTCTTCATTTTCTATCATTGGATCATTCTCATTTTCTTCAACTATCTCCTCCACAACCGGCTCTATATCTTGAGCTATTATGCTAGTCTTTGGTGGTGAAGGCTCAGCACCAAATCCTATTTGATTGATTGTTTCATCGGGTAAACGAAAACAAATGAGATTTTCTTCTAACCATTTCCAATTGGGGGAAATTTCAGGGTTTTTTTCTTCTACATTCTCCTCCCGATAATTTAAACTTTGTCTACAATAGAAATGTTAACACATAATAGTTGTTCTATAAAACATTCACATACATTTTATATAAAATGTAACAGAAGAAAAAAATGACTTAAACACCATTATCAATTAATTTTTAAAATGGAATTAGGAAAAAAGACTCAAACATTATTATTAGTTAAGTTTTTAAAAACTTACTGTGTACTATGACATGAAATCCCAACTCCCTCTTTTACATTAATTCTCTGATATTCTGAGTCCTGTCTACAATAAAGAGATAACGCATTATTTTTGCTGATTCATGAGATGAGTATAAGAAAAAAGCAAAAAAATTACTCTACTAATGTTATTAATTTATGATTTTAAAAACTTACTGCTTATCAAAGGCTATTGTATTTTCAGTAGTTGCTGAAACTTGAAAAGTCGAAGGTTTGTCTTGAAAAGCATTTTCAAGTTCCATCTCCATTTCATTTTCATATTCAGCATTGCATTCATCATTCATGTATTCATTATCAGCGTTTGAAAAACCGATATCATTTTGATTTTTCATGAGCCATTCCCATTCCTTATGTATGTCTACATCAGTATCATCCTCTTCTGTTTCCATAGCACTATAATAACAATAAAATCATTACTTTTTAATAGAAGTGACAATAGCACATAAAAAGGTAAGTTAAATGTCTCAGCTAATAAATTTTACCTTGTGAATAAAACTCCTAGTAGTCAGTTGGTATATTATATAGTAGATGTTGAGGCTTCAGTTACTGTTGTTAGAACGAGTGATTTATTATGTGAAAGCATTACTTTTTAAGTAGACAAAAACTTAAGTGAGATAATTAAGGCGGATAATTAAGTCTTAGCTTCAATGAAAATTTTCAAATTCACACAGAAAAACTTTTAATAGTCAGTGGATGTAGTAGTAGATGTTGCTCCTCCGATCACTGTTGTAGAACTGGATGCTTTCTGTGTGAAAACAGTGGCTCTTAAATAGGTAAAGCTGCACTGGTTGAACTCTATGAATACCAACCTTCTTTATAATATAACTATGAATCAGAATTTTGTCCACGCGAAAACCAATGCTTTCGCGGGAATAAATAATTTATTTTCACGCGAATAGAAACTGTTGCTTTCGCGGGAATACAAATTTTATTTTCACGCGGATACAAACCAATGCTTTCGCGGGAATAAAAACTTTATTTTCACGCGAATGGAAACAATTGTTTTCGCGGGAATAAATACTTTATTTTCACGCGAATGGAAACTGTTGCTTTCGCGGGAATACAAATTTTATTTTCACGCGGATACAAACCAATGTTTTCGCGGGAATAAAGACTTTATTTTCACGCGAATGGAAATAGTTGTTTTCGCGGGAATAAATAATTTATTTTCACGCGAATAGAAACTGTTGCTTTCGCGGGAATACAAATTTTATTTTCACGCGGATACAAACCAATGCTTTCGCGGGAATAAATACTTTATTTTCACGCGAATGGAAACCGTTGTTTTCGCGGGAATAAATAATTTATTTTCACGCGAATACAAACTGTTGCTTTCGCGGGAATACAAATTTTATTTTCACGCGGATACAAACCAATGTTTTCGCGGGAATAAATACTTTATTTTCACGCGAATGGAAACTGTTGTTTTCGCGGGAATAAATACTTTCATGCAAAAGCATTGGTTTGTATCCGCGTGAAAATAAAATTTGTATTCCCGCGAAAGCAACAGTTTGTATTCGCGTGAAAATAAATTATTTGTTCCCGCGAAAACAACTGTTTCCATTCGCGTGAAAATAAAGTCTTTATTCCCGCGAAAGCATTGGATTGTATCCGCGTGAAAATAAAATTTGTATTCCCGCGAAAGCAACAGTTTGTATTCGCGTGTTTGTTCCCGCGAAAACAACTGTTTCCATTCGCGTGAAAATAAAGTCTTTATTCCCGCGAAAGCATTGGATTGTATCCGCGTGAAAATAAAATTTGTATTCCCGCGAAAGCAACAGTTTGTATTCGCGTGAAAATAAATTATTTATTCCCGCGAAAACAACTGTTTCCATTCGCGTGAAAATAAAGTCTTTATTCCCGCGAAAGCATTGGATTGTATCTGCGTGAAAATAAAATTTGTATTCCCGCGAAAGCAACAGTTTCTATTCGCGTGAAAATAAAGTCTTTATTCCCGCGAAAGCATTGGTTTGTATCCGCGTGAAAATAAAATTTGTATTCCCGCGAAAGCAACAGTTTTTATTCGCGTGAAAATAAATTATTTATTCCCGCGAAAACAACTATTTCCATTCGCGTGAAAATAAAGTCTTTATTCCCGCGAAAACATTGGTTTGTATCCGCGTGAAAATAAAATTTGTATTCCCGCAAAAGCAACAGTTTCTATTCGCGTGAAAATAAATGATTTATTCCCGCGAAAGCAACAGTTTCCATTCGCGTGAAAATAAAGTATTTATTCCCGCGAAAACAACTGTTTCCATTCACGTGAAAATAAAGTTTTTATTCCCGCGAAAGCATTGGTTTGTATCCGCGTGAAAATAAAATTTGTATTCCCGCGAAAGCAACAGTTTCTATTCGCGTGAAAATAAATTATTTATTCCCGCGAAAGCATTGGTTTTCGCGTGGACAAAATTCTGATTCATAGTTATATTATAAAGAAGGTTGGTATTCATAGAGTTCAACCAGTGCAACTTTAGCTATTTAAGAGCCACTGTTTTCACACAGAAAGCATCCAGTTCTACAACAGTGATCAGAGGAGCAACATCTACTACACTTTCCATTGCAACTACTAGAAACTTTCTCTTTATAAAAGGTAAAATTTAAAAACTTATTATTCCCTACCTAACAAAGATCAAAATTAGTTTAGCTATAATGTAAAGTATGAAATAAATAATCTTTTAGTTCCACATGAAAAGCTGAATTATATGTTATTTCTTTCTTTTTTAGAACACTATGGAGGATTTTTCTGCTTCTTACACGGATTTAAAGCCAATCGAAAACAAACAAAAAACGTTCAAAACACCCAAAAGAAAAAACTCTAACTCTGTCACAAAAGAAGCAGCGATAAAGAAACGAGCTCTTCCAAAACTGGTTTTACCCACAACATCAAACAATATGGAACAAAAAGAATTGCTCACTGATGCTGACAGAGCTCTCCAGATGGCCAAATCTCTCCAAAAATGGAAGGCATGTGATTTGAAAAAGATTGGAGGGTTTCTTACACTAGCATCACTTCCTGTTCCATCAGTTTTGCAAATCGTTTCTATTGAGCAGAGTACTGGTGCATACGGAAACTACTACATTCTCACTTATCTTGATAATTCAACTGGAGCGAATTTTCAGAAAGTCGTTTGTCCAAGTAGAGTAGTTGAAAGCTTCAATGTTGATAACTACCCATTACCTTTCAACATTTTGTACTTGGGTGAGATGGAAAACTCAAAAAAACCAGAGACTACTTACTACAATGTCAAACGTATCAGTACAAAACGATTAACCACAATGGAAGCTACTGCTGAAGCTGAAAAACTGAGAAAAATGAGTGAAGAAGAACTCAAACTCGCTTACGACATCGAGTATCTCAGTAATTTCAAAGATTGTTCCATTTTTGCTTACATCGAAGTTGTAGAAAGATTCATTCCTTTCCGATTCAATGGAGAAGAATCCATTGTAAATTGCATTCGCTATGTCACTGAAAAGAATGGAAAAAGAGAGACGAGAACGCTTTTACTACCAATCAGATATAACGAGGAAGCTAAAAGATGTGCACCTGGTGTGATGATTTACAAAGGAAAAAAACAGAGTAAGAATGGAAATCCTATTCCATACCACAATGTTGTCTTCATTTCTTCAACCAACGCTAGTGATTGGGAGCAATATTGCACACAAACAAGTTCCAATGAGGTGCTAACAAAAACGAATAATGAGGATGAAGTTCTTAAGGAATTCCTAGAAAACGAATTACAAGATTTTGATGAACCACTTGGTGTTGATGGTATGTAAACTCAATATCAAATGCTGACAACAGGTAGTCTCAAGCGGATAATGAATGAATAAAAAAAAAAAAAGCCTGTGTATTCATTGACATTACAAGTTGTACTGTTTTGTATTACTTACTATTTACCGACTCTAACTATATTATATGGAAAGATTTTCCCTACTTATTATACAATAAGTCTATATAATCATATAATAATTCATAGAAAAGTCTAAAGGTTCTCAGGTAATTAACTCACCAAAATTTCCGGTTTTGCAAAACATTTGAAGATCTTCCTATCCTAAGCATTATACGAGTGACTGTACTTTTTTATCCAGTTGAAATATCTAAAAACTTCAGTAACTTAGTATTTACTGACTCTAGCTATATTATATGAGATTTTCCCTACTTATTACACAATAAATGTATATATTCACATATTCTTTCATTTTTAATCACTTTATTTATTCAATGTAGATATATTTCCTCTCTCTCCTCTCTCTCAAGATATCGTATGACTCGGAATTACAAAAAATTATCAAACCTTAAATGCCTCACATTCAAAATCTAGACATCCTATGAGTTATAATTATGTATACAATTATGTAAAAAATTATCATAACTTAAATGCCATACATTCAAAATCTATATACCATATAAGTTCAAATTAAGTAAAATAATAATCAAAACTCGAATGCCACTTAAATGCCATTCAAATGCCACTCAAGTACCCCTCAAATAAAACACAATATAAACTCGTCGAATCCATCCAACGTCGTAACCCATTGCATCACCCCAGATTATGACCCCACAAAAAAACACTTGGTAGGGAGATCTGCTCATATATTACTACTAGTAGGGATACATGAAGAGTAAATATTAAATATTATGAACTCGAAACAGTTCCAATATCATTTCGAATGAAAAAATGGATGATGAGAGATGTTCATCCGTTTGTATGTATCTACATATATCTGATTGAAAATGATATAATAATTCATTAGTCCATTGTATTGAAATTAATTTTTGAGTGAGCTCTTTATTCCACGCCTTTCTTTGAATTTTCTTCAAGTAATCATTAATACTGACAGTTTTTGACATTTTGACAACTGTTTGAAAATTGTTTTTAGTCATGAGCTTAAATACTTCTACTGGATTGTCAACGTCTTTATGTGTAGTGTATGGTCGGTATTGTACCGGTGAAAGTTCTCCATATAAAGAAGCTACAGTTAGCAAATGTTGTGTCATACATAATAATATAGCTTGTAATGTCAAGCGATATCCAGCCTTTTCCTGTACTTTGACATTTTCTTTAATATAGCTATGATATATCTTTGGGAGGTAGTCTTTGATTGTATATCTTTTTAAACTCATAATGAACTAAAATAGAATGTTATGTATTAGTATAGGATGATTAAACAGTGTTGTAAAATAATTACATTTTAACTTCTATTAAATAGTTTTTCTATTAATTCTTACCTTATCACCAAGAAATCGGTTGTAGTAGTTGATGCTCCTGAGGTTATTATCAGTTGTAGTAGTTGATGCTCCTGAGAATATTGCTGGAGAGAATGATTTCTATGCAGAGAGAGCTGTTCTTATATACTATAAGCCACTCCTACTCATTTAGCTTATAACCATTAAAAACACTCACGTGAAAACTTTATCATAATAGTGTTATTCGCGTGAAATATTCCTGTTTTATTCGCGTGAAAATAATTTTTTTATTCCCGCGAAAGCAACGGTTTCTATTCGCGTGAAAATAAATTATTTATTCCCGCGAAAGCATTGGTTTGTATTCGCGTGAAAATAAAATTTTTATTCCCGCGAAAGCAACGGTTTCCATTCGCGTGAAAATAAATTATTTATTCCCGCGAAAACATTGGTTTGCATTCGCGTGAAAATAAAATTTTTATTCCCGCGAAAGCAACGGTTTCCATTCGTGTGAAAATAAATTATTTATTCCCGCGAAAGCATTGGTTTGTATTCGCGTGAAAATAAAATTGTTATTCCCGCGAAAGCAACGGTTTCCATTCGCGTGAAAATAAATTATTTATTCCCGCGAAAGCATTGGTTTGTATTCGCGTGAAAATAAAATGTTTATTCCCGCGAAAGCAACGGTTTCCATTCGCGTGAAAATAAATTATTTATTCCCGCGAAAGCATTGGGTTGTATTCGCGTGAAAAAATGCTGATTCATAGGATTTAATCAGTGCAACTTTACCTATTTAAGAGCCACTGTTTTCACACAGAAAGCATCCAGTTCTACAACGGTTAGCAGAGAAGCAACATCTACTAAATCTTCTATTGCAACTACTAGGAGCTCACCTTCTTTATAAAGGTAAGAGTAAAAATAATTATTTTTTGTTAGCTAACACAACTAGCTGAAGGCTTATGATCTTTATGATCTTTTAAAATTAATTACAAAAAATTAAACAAAATGTTTTGTTTTTTTTTCAGAATGAATACTCAAGACGAAGGAAGTCAACCGATGAATGAAGAAGCAGGATCCCGGCAAACCCTTTCCCCATCACCTTCTCCTATCTTTGATATGCCAGAAAGTCAATTGGTGGTTGATGAACCAGAATCCCAACAAGATTTTACTTCATTCACATCTCCTACTAACAAGCTGTCTTCAAAAAGAACATCGATGAGGAAACGATCTTTCATTGATTTGACAAAAGATGATATTGAAACTGGCTCGAAGTGCAAAAAACTAGCTTTGACGGATGTTGGAGACGAAACGCTTTTTCGTCACACCAGAATACCCTTTCAAGATGCTGGAAGTAATGAACTAACCACTCTCACCTACAAGAGCGACGGGTTAATAAACTCTCTCTCTCTCCAGATAGTCTAGAAAAACTTGAAGAGTCCATGGAAATCTGCGAACTACCAGTACCAACAGTTATGGAGGTGTTGTCTGTTGAATTTCGTGATGAATCAAAGTGCGCCATCATTTACAACTACCGAAAGGATAAAAAGAGAACTCGGGTGAAGAGTGATGTTTCAACCGAAATAGGGCTGCTTGTTAATAAAGCTAAGCAAACACGTCCAATTGTTTTAATTTATATGGGAGAAGGAAAGACAGGAGATGCGATTTTTCGTACCGCTGATTCTCAAGGATGTAATCGAAAGATCAACGATCCATTCAACTCATTGTACGGCAAGAGTATGAGACAAATACAGGCTTATTTCAGTGTTGCTCACCTACACGATTTTCCGGCAGGAAGTGTTATAGCTTATGAGAATCCTGGAATGCTAAGAAAATGTGATACTCGTTGGAACAAGACTGCCGATACTCTAGTGGCTAATTACAGATGTATGGTGAATGGAGAGCTATTGAGTGGAGATATTTCCATTCCTCCTCAAATAGCTTCATCTGTGGTGTCGGAAAAAAGCGGTGTAATCGTATTCAAGGGACTAAGTCAAAATACGAACAAAATGATTTCCTACGATATCATTCTACTCTCGGCTCTCCAAGCTTTCATTCAAGCCTCAGAACTGTTTGATACTTTCCCGCAACACACTTTTCTCTCCTACTTTGATGAAAATGAAAAAGAGAATTGTCCAGAACAGCACATCGGAGCCTTAATCGATAACACAAAGGACATGACTCGTCACCTATGATGGTAAGTTTCATATCTATTTAAAGTAGGTTCCGAAGTATTTTTGTAAAAATTAATTCATATAACTATGTATGATAGAGTCATTAGTTACTATGTCTTTTAGATATAACTAAAGAGCGCTCCTGAGGAAGAAAATGAGAAGAACTTATTTACTTCTTGCTTGGAACATTACAAAATAATAGTTTTTATAGGTTCTGTAGTGTTTAGCACAAATAACTAGATAAGTTGTATTTTATTCATTTTATTTGTTATAACAAATAAAAAATCAATTATAATAATTTATTTTAACAATTTACTTAGTAAATTAGTTCCTTGTATATGCACTCCATCTATTCCTTCTACTGCATTATCTTGTATGAACTTGAAGTTAGGATAAGTCTGTATGATAAATCTTCGTATTGAGTGATCTCTCATCTCACTATCTCCTATATCTCGTAAACTTCTAACAATTTCATCCATACTCCACCCTCTACTTCTCAGTAAACAAAAGTATACACAATAATCACCACATACAGTTGACAAAAGATTTTGTAGTTGTGTTTCATTACTTTGTATTGTTTCATATCCTCTATGAATACTTAGTATTTCATTGACATCTGGGTAAAAGGAAACAGAACATCCAAACGAGTCAAAAAAATCCACCTCTGAATCATTAGCGTACACAGCCAACCAATGCTCTCCAGGTTGGTGAGAATAATGGGTGTTGAATACGAAACATCCTGTTGGAAAATTGCAAATTTGCTTCCAAAACTGTTATCTAGCTCCAACGTGAATCCCTACGCTTTGACATAAAACGTCTGAAGATAAGATCGAACAAATTTGCATGGTATTCATCTCTAACTTTTTGTTTAAAGCACTGCGTCTCCCGCGATAGTTAATTGAAGAATGCTGTCCATCTCCAACACACCGTCTTTTACAAAGTATGCTACCAGGGATAATCCATCAGTCGTGTTAGTGCTAAAACGAACTTCCACACTGGTTGTGACATTTTTCATAGAGTGAAATCCTTCTTTAAGAAAATCGCCAGTCAAATCAAATCCATAAAGTGTAGTACCATCAAGGTATTGTTCTTTCGTAATACCAAAACTATCACCTTCAAGCAAAGTTCCGGTAGCGTGTAGAAACTGATGATATTCTCTTCCAAAAATCCCTCTAGCATAATTTGGCTCAAATCTCCTTCCAATTGGACAATCACCAACTCTCAATACAATACTATCAACATTAGCATGTTTCATTCTATATGGATTCAAGGCGAAACGACCGTTCATTGCATTGTGATCAATTAAACCTAAATAGATTTGTTTAGGTTTTTGTTTGTTTTCTTCCAAAGTGACGTCGACCTGCGCAACACCAGCACGAATTCCATAAAGTTTTATCCGTTTTCGATCAACTGGATAAATGTAGTTGTGACCTTCCAACGCCAAACTGAGTTGGGAGTTTTGTATTGTAGGATTCACCTTCACTTTACAAAGATGAAGTTCAAATTTATCAATTCTAATTTTCGCTCCTCCATTAGGCGCCTCATCTGCAGCAAACAAAGCTAGTTTGCTGGAGGCTCTCTCAAACTCCAGCTGCATAGTAGGGCCTGGAATTATTAGTTTCTTTTGCTGAAATAATGCGAGATGAGGTTTTCCAGTTAATTCTATTGTCTTTCCACCTATGATTAGAGCTTTCCTCTTTTTCTTATCTGCAGTTTTGTGTTCAGCAGCGTCTTTGCTAGTTGAATCATCATACACCCATCCCTCCATCTTACCTTGATATTTCTTTCTGTCTGCACTGTTTTCGAGTAGTTGTGAAAAGTAGGAGCGTAAACCGTAGTTGTTAGCGTATTCAACAGTGGTTCCTTCTATCGACATTTTCAACTCGCTGAATAATGTATGCATTGAATCCCCCATCCACACAACTGCATCATCATCATTACCTACAATATCGGTTCCATCATCTTGAACAACCGTGGCTTCAACTTGCAGAAACGAGTTGTAGAGATCTGTGTAATGTTCAGTGCTCCCTGACAAGGTTAACTCAATACTACCATAAGGATCTAACCTATCAGGCCTGATGACAACGTATTCCGATCTCTCTACCGATATGTTTGTTGGTTCCGTAGCAAATACATCCAATGATGGATTTATGTCGTAGGAAGAACCTTCCAACTTATTACCTGTTGTCCCATTTAAGCTTGCCATCTTTTGCGAGTGATGATTGCTTGAAGCGTTATCGCTTAATGAATACAGATATCAAGCTCTGCTGTCTTTATATCGGATTCTGCTGCTATTAAAATATGCCACGTTTACCAACACCTCTCCTTTTTTTTTTCCACCTCTTGTTTTTCTCCTTTTCACACTATCTAGACGGACTGCATTGAGCACATCTCCCCCCAGATCATTCAACTCTGCCAACCCCCTCTTCTTTGCCGATGCTGCAAAGCTTTGTCCATCGATGACATCACGCGCCACATTTTCACCTACAGACAGTGCTCTTTTCCCCAAACTAATCGCTCCTCTTTTCAGCATTGGTGCTGCGGATTTAAGTATACTTGAAAAAAAACTACCAAGACCATTTCCTCTCATATTAGGCATCACCCGCCGTCCACTATACACTCCAATTCCATTTCCAGCTTGCATCTTGTAGTACTCATCAAAAAAATCTTTCGAGTCCTCAGGGGTGTATCGTACCAAACTCATTATAATTGTTTCTCTCTAAAGTGAACCGTCAACACAACCTTTCTACCATCAAATGGTATTCGTTGGTCGTCGTCACTCGTTATAAGTACTTGAATCAGATCACTATTTAGTGATGAAGCGTCGACATAGTGAGGATTTTTAAATTCTTGATACACAACACTATTCTTCTTTCCTTGAACCGGAACTACTCTCAGTAAAGGTACATTCGTATCTCCTACCATTCTATTATCAACAATGTTGGAATAAACATACAGAGATGTTAAACCGGAATTTATATCAGGGGGTGAGATATTATTGTATCTACCATGAGGATACATAGCTTTTGGTCCAAATCCAAAAATATATGCTATATCTTTGGAAAAGCTTATGGTAGTATCACGATCACTGTTAGTTAGTAAAGTGGTGTTGGTGATCTTGTTGTAGGAGATGGTGAACTTTTTGTCTAAATCCATTTCACTCATTCTCTTTCGTATAATCTCCTCCAACTCCTCCATGCTATCATATCTTCCATTACCGATTAAGATGAAGGACTTTTCGCTTTTACCAGAGACATTAGTCTTTTCTAGATATATTTTCCCTTCGGTAACATTCTTCCAATTATTAGAATAAGACATATCTAGCAGAGCTGCCTCCCATTAACCACCATTGATAACCAAATATTTATACAGTCTCACTGTAAATTCGGAATTGCTATTATCAGGAAACTCTTCACCGCTAGAGTTTGAGGGTAAAGTTATCAGCATCGACATTTTCCCAACGTATGATGAATATATCGAGCGTTCTTTCCTTATAAACTATTCATCTACCCACTCGTTGAACTTTTCTCCGTAACCTAACCACTTGACCAAAATCTGTCTTTTACCTCTTCTCGTTCTTCTTCCCAATATCTTTTCAATTCTGAAAATCGTGGGTTTTTTTACTTTTTGCAACTCTTTTTCGTAAAAGGTGCCATCAATCATCTCCTCAGCCAAATCTTTCACCCTATATACAACAGGTTTTTCATCAATAAGTACATCAGTGATTATAAAAATCTCAATCGTCCAATTCGGGGTGTATCCTCTTTCAAACGCTCCTCTTGCCTTACTTATTCTCACATAGTCCCCAATCTTTAGTTTTGCTTCTTGAGTTAAACTATGTTCACCACCTTCATACACACGATTCCATACAAGTTCCTGATTTTGAAAATTCACATCATTCGGTCTCATACCTATAGCACCATTAATTGTGTTGTTGTATGCATTAACCATTTCTGGTAAAACATCAATGTATCTGTCATCATCTTTATATGTCAAATATCTATATATCTTCTCTTTTAAAGTTCTGTTAAAACGCTCCACCATTGATGCCTTTATCGTTTCATTTTCGGTTGTAAAGCGCTTGATTTTTTTCTCCGCCAGCAGAGTCTTGACATTGACGTTGTCAAACTCTTTACCTTTATCAGATTGTAAAGCTTTATAGTTTTCCCCTTCTAGTATTCTTCTCAATCCTCTTGCTACTACCTGTCCTGATTTGTTGATGAGCGGCACAGTCCAACCTTTTCTAGATAGAGAATCAACAGCAGTCAGTAAAAATGCTGTATTATTATTTTCGTCTTTTCGAGATCGAACATCCATCAAATCTACCTGTAACTGTTCCCCTATTCCAGCTACAATTGTAGGACGACGCTTAAACTTAGTTACAACTCTTTTATGTAACGTGTAGGCATCCTCACCACTCAACCATTCACGGATTCTTTTTTCTCCCTCTCGTTTTCTACAAGCTTTCAGTAAAGCTCTAGCTCCTCGTAGAGATGTATGTAATGCAGGATTGTAATACAACTCTTTTAGCGTGTCGATGTCCATGAATTAGTACCGGGAATGACCAACTTTTTCTTCCGACTCCCACGTGTTTGACGTGGGGATTTCCTGACAGTTGTGATTCCTTCATCATTCAGCAAGCTTTTAAATCTACTGTAATTGGTATTTCCCGATTGTATTTTACCTCCTTCGGTTAGAACATCTCGTAGTAAAGTTTTGGAAGTTTAGGGTTCAACCAACGTTCTCCAATTTTCAGTATGTTCTTCTCCGAGTCGAATCTACCAATTTTACTCAGATTATTCAACATTCTGGCAGCAATCGTTTGATCACTCTTTTTTGTTGTTAAATCAGTTGCTTTTTTTTCAAACTCTTTTAAACCTTCGCTTTCACTATCATGCTCATCTTCTCCATCAGTAACAAATGTATTTCCAAGTAGGGTTGAGTCTTCAGTATCAAACAACCTCCCTTTTATTGATTCTATCCCAATGTCATCATCATCATCATTCATTTTTACTGATTCTAACTCACTGACTTCATTGAAATTTGGTGAATAGACACTAGGTTTATCATCAATAACTGTGCTATTGGCCAAAGGAGAAGTAGACTCTATCTTTTTTTTTCTTAATGGAACTCCAACTATCCTTTTGTGGCTGATTTTGATTATTTTTGATCTTTTTGACATCAGACAAATACCTACGTAGGTTTTCAACATTTTCATCTAACTTTTCGTGTGAGGATAAATCAGAATCATAAGCCGTTTCCAGTAGATCATTTCGCTTTCTCTTCATGTTTCTCACTGTTATAGCTTCCATAGGATTATAATACAATGGAGGTCTGGTCTTCTCTTCCTTTACCACTGTTTTATTCTCCTTTTTTTCCGTTAATCTATAGTATTCATCTTCAGTGAGTATAAAATTACGTCTGGAGAATGTTAAAGGCTGACGATTCATCTTTTTATTGATGACAAAACAGATACAATAGGGTTTATAATAGCATCTAAAAGATTCCCTCTACCAGTCTGAATCAAAATTTTACGCTTATCATCAACTGTCCCTCTACCACTAAGTTTATGTAGTTCCTTCTTGTAACGCTGCAACTCAATAAACTGCTCAGAATCAAGAGGAACATTACCTAATATAATATTTTTAACACTTTCTATCAATGATTGAAACAAATCTGAGTAGGCCTTTTCGACTATAGCGATTTTTCCTTTCTTACTCAGATCATCTAGAGCTAAAATTGCCATTTTATTTCGCATCATTCGTGTTGAGACTTTCATCTTTATCTTCCCCCTCCTAGCACACTTTTAAATAACCCAGGAACTATATTGCTGATGATAGGTCCTAGTAGAGCGCCTAAAAATCCTCCTTTTTGCAATACAGCTTTCTTATCATCTAACGTTGATCTTCTTACTAAAGTGCTAATATCCTTCGCGTTCCGCTGCAACTGATTATACTGAGATGTTGTCAATGGTATCGTTCCATTTATAATAGCTTTAGCACATTCCATTAGAGTCATAATAAACTCCTTTTTGGCTTTGGCTATAACAGACTTTTGAATAGCAAAGGTTGCATTGTTGAGTGATAACAACACAGCAGCATTTCTTGTTAATTTTTTCTCCAAAGCTTTAGTCATTATAACTCTTTCGTGTTGCGTCGTTGAATAACAAAATATGATTGTGGTGAAACGAATAGTAATTGTATTTATATCCTTTTACTTGGGTACATATAATATCATAGGGAGATCTGATGTAAAATTTCCCAATAGTCTATGTTGATCATTCGTTTGTTGAGTCGTATCTATTCGTAAATAAGAGTATGGTTTTTTTGTTGCATCTTCAAAAGCCTCTTGTACATATTTTACTTTTGATGGAAAACATTGTCGAGCCAAATAGGAAATAGAAGAAGCATTTCTAGGGTTTTTAAAAAGAAAAAAATAATGACTATTCAAGGAAATTGTACGATTTCCTTTTAAAAACAGATTCTGAACAATAAAAAACACACTTATGTTCAAATGATGACTATGTTTTGTGTACAAAGCATTGCCATCGGCTTTACCAGAAACTTCATCCATGAGATCATCAATTATCAGCCATCGATTTCGACCATCTCTGGGAAAACTCACTGTTATATCTATCATGCCTTCATGAAAATTCACTCCTGGTACATCATCAAAGGCTTTTTGGTAGGCTCCATAACAGTAGTGAATTTCTGTTGGTGGGGGGTGCGCTATAGTCTGACTAGCTTCAATCATTCGAAAAATCGCTTGCGTCTTTCCCGATCCAGTAGGTCCTGCAATCATTGCTGTAAAAGGAGATCGCATCCTTGTGTCATAATTTTCAGATTTCCCATTCATCATAAAAAGATGTTCATCAACCAACAGTAGTTTCATTTATGATTCCAACAGGAGAGTTTCTCGCTTTTTGTATTTTTTCCATAGCTTCTTCATACATACTAAACTCAGTAACACCTCCAAAAGTGGAAAATCCTACGACAAATACCAAAATCATCATAATTATCAACGCTTTACGCTTCATACTCGGTAAAACATCTATCATATCACGTGTAGTACCATCAACAGTATCAACTTCATTCATTGGTCTCATCTCAACATCATCCTCTGTCGACATCTTAACTTCCAATAACAATACAATCATATCACGTTCCATTTTTATACAATGTAAAAAATATCAAAAAAATCAAATGCCATACATTCAAAATCTATACGCCATATAAGTTCAAATTAAGTAAAAAAATAATCAAAACTCAAATGCCACTTAAATGCCACTCAAATGCCACTCAAATTCCTCTCAAATAAAATACAATATAAACTCGGCGAATTCATTCAACGCCGTAACCCATTGCATAAACCCGAAGTGTAATCCACAAAAAAACACTTGGTAGGGAGATCTGCTCATATGTTACTACTCCCGCTCATATTAGAACAGTGAAAAACTTCCATTTCTAATTTGGTGCCCATCCATTCTGGGTCCCAACTCCATAATACTTGTCTTTTTGCTTTCATCCTTTACTGGTGGGCAGTCATCATCCTGGATCTTGGGCCATACTTTTCCGCGATAATTGTTGGCTGGGCTGGTATGCTGGCCCTGGGTAACCCGGAGTAGGCTCTCCATGTTATATATATACGATACAGGTAATCGCAGGGTTGTAGTAGACTCGGGATAGCCGATTTCCTTAACGAGGGATTGCTCTTATATATTATAAAGGTATGATTCCAAGTCCACTTAAAACTGATACTAGGAGACAGGGGAAGGGGTGTAGGGGTAATCTAAAGTAAGGGGAAGGTGAGAACCAGGATCTGGATGTCTTTTATCATAAACTTCTCCCACAATACTTCATCATTGTGTTTAGTTAATAATTATCCTCACGTCGCTAGACTAATGAGATTAAAAACTTCGATAAATATAATCCGTTACAGCCCTGTGAACTGGGAGGGTTGCTAAGTTATAGCCCTGTGAACTGGGTGGGTTGCCAAGTTATATCCCTGTGAACTGGGTGGGTTGCTAAGTTATAGCCCTGTGAACTGGGTGGGTTGCTAAGTTATAGCCCTGTGAACTGGGTGGGTTGCTAAGTTATAGCCCTGTGAACTGGTTGGGTTACTAAGTTATAGCCCTGTGAACTGGTTGGGTTACTAAGTTATAGCCCTGTGAACTGGGTGGGTTGCTAAGTTATAGCCCTGTGAACTGGGTGGGTTGCCAAGTTATAGCCCTGTGAACTGGGTCGGTTGCCAAGTTATAGCCCTGTGAACTGGGTGGGTTGCCAAGTTATATCCCTGTGAACTGGGTGGGTTGCTAAGTTATAGCCCTGTGAACTGGGAGGGTTGCCAAGTTATATCAATCGCATTGTAGTAAGTTGTATAATCTAGTTGAGACAACATGATAACTCCGTATTTGTGCATTGTGCTCTATGTGTAACTGTTAACATTTTCCAGTTGCATGTGCGTCAATGCCCTCTATAAGGGGGGGGGATAACCCCAGTCACAACCCCAATTGCGTAAAATTTCAGTGAAAATTTTTGTATTGCTGCAAACAGATGCTGGCCTTAAAACTAGCAGACCAGTTTTCAAAGTAAACGCAGCTTTAGAGAGAATAGAAGATAAGGGAGAAGTTATAAGCTCCTGTCACCTGGCTGAATTTCCTTGGCTTTTGGGTTGCCTGGAACCTGGTGTTTGTAGTATCTGTAGATAGGAAGGTCATGGAATCATGTTGCTGAAGTTCCTCGGGCTATCCTTAGCTTGAAAACTACAGAGACTACCTTGATGCCGGCCCAGGGTGGCACCCAGAGCTGGTACACTCTGCACTACCCCGTGCCACTGTAGGAATTTTTGCACTCGTTTCTTTAAAATACTTGTAGAAAGTTATTCATTCATTCAGCATTCTTTGGCAGCTGTAAGGAGACTGGTCTGGCTGCATACCATCAGCTACACACACCTCTTAGCTCGAAAATATGTGATATGTTGGGGTAAGAGACTATTTTTTGCATAATTCCACCAAAGCATAAAGTTTAGCAGAATTACAAAACACTACAGGACTTTGGTATTTATGAATAAAGCCACTATTCCAACAGCACTCTGTGTAGCTTGTCTGAGCCGTGGGCTCTGTGTATGCCAGGCGATCCGGCAGTACTAAGGATAGTTGTCACTGTCGTACGGCACAGTTTCTTCTCTGGAAAGGTATAACACATGGGATTAGTGGAATTTCGTGGAACCAGACTGAAATCTATTACAGCCGTACTTGATACCATAACTATGAAAAGCATTTATCACAGACCAACTTGACATAATACTTCTTGAAGTAAATTTCCTCTGAGCAACTTTTCATTTAAGTTTGCTGACGTTGATCCATGAAATCCAGACACAACAGGATTCATTGATTCCTCAGTGCTGATCGTGTTTTCTAAACATGATGTTTGAAGCGTGAGTATCGTCCAATGCCTTTTGGTCACCATTTTCTTTTAAAGTTTTCCAGTTTGAGTACCTTGCTAGCCAGCTCAGCCAATAGGTTGGTACCTGGCCAACAAAGCATACTGTCAATTGTCCATCCATCTAGCAGGACTATTCCAATGTTGCTATAGCATTACACATGGCTAGTACTCTGCTACTAACCAGCTGGCACTCTCCAGTGCAATCATCATGCCTGTGCATGCATACTGCATCGGGATGACCTATGCAAATTTATTGCATCGATACACACCACATTCCTATTTCTTATACAAACAAATGTGAGATCTCTTTCTTGGCTACAACTTTTTATACCTCTACTTACTCAACAAAAGTTTGTGCAATAAAAGAACAACAAGTCAGAAGTTGTAATTGAATGCAGGTGGCAGCTGCTGTTGATCATCAACTTTTGATGTTAATGATTAATAGTTCCTTGATGGCGATAGTGATTTTTTGTCTGCAGTAACTCTACACCAGTCAGCTTTTACATATAGATTACACTGATCAGCGTCTCTTGTCACTTTTGTAGTACTGAACTAAATGTCTACACAGTTTATCAAATAAGTTTTAGGTAAGATGCAGGCAGCCCTATCAGCCTAATCAAAGTAGATTTGCTTTGACTTTAGGACCCAACAAATTAATGATTATTTCACTGTTTTTTTTGCAAATGAACTTTGTTTAATCAATGTTATAATAATCAACAACAGTATTGTAATAGATTTGCATCGCAGTAGTTGCAGTGGAAGGCATGGGAATTCACTGGCTACTTGATTGCATTGAGGGAGTGAATGTGCAATCTGGCAGGTTGCCAGCTGCTAGTAGTAGTAGCATAGAAATCATCCCCCAGCCAGTAGTTAAGCCATTTGAGAGGGCTATGTGCGATCCACCAAGCACACCGACGGAGCCAAATGACTAAACAAACATATTACAGTAGTGGTAATCCGCGTGAGCGTGAGGCGTGACGTGATGGCGTGAGTGACATTTTTTCTATAAAAACATAATAGGAGTTGTCTTTTCATTTTATTATTCCGTTATCACGGCAGCAAATATGTTTGCCCTCAAAATCGTTGAGAAGTTGCCAAACTTCACATGAAAAGACAAATCCAAAAATTATTGTAATTTATCACGTATCAGTTATTTGTTAAATTTTCACTAAAAAAACCTTAACTAATGTTACTGAATTAGTGCCCACGTACGTTAAAGCTCGTTTTTCACACACACAGTGCTGTATGTTTGTTACTTTATATGAGCTCCTGTGATTGCAGAGCTAAAAAGATGAAGAGTGCCCCACAAATATAATTTATCTTTTTGTCAACAAAGAAAGACAGCAGAGGAAATGATGGTTTCTCGTAACATTTTAAAAATTCTGTTTCTTCTTGCTTAAGAAAATTTACTCTAAACAGCAAGCACCAGTTGGCAGTACACAGTCACAGCAGTTGGCAGTACACAGTCACAGCAGTTGGCAGGTCACAGTTGGCAGTACACAGTCACAGTTGGCAGTACACAGTCACAGTTGGCAGTACACAGTCACAGTTGGCAGTACACAATCACAGCTTATTCAATGTTGTAATTTGCTATTAAATTATAAGCTACAATGCAACAAAATTCTGCAGTTTTTTGAAAATGAAAAGTCTTCCAACTATCTGTATAAGTATTTTCACCACCAACAAGCCGGTGAGATTTTTTAAAAGGGCAGTTTAAATTTTTCCAATAGCCTTCATTTGTACCTTCGTATATACATGCATAAACACCAGTTATTTCATTGTACATACTGTTCCCAACGTTGAGTGAATTGTAGCTGATTGTCATACCGTATCCAAGAAAGCTTCACATATTGTAAACCTCAATCTGACATGAGTGAGACATCATTCGGTTTGAATTAATAACTACCACTGCATTCACTTTGCGAACATAATAAGGAATCTCAACATTTTGCTACTAGCTAAGCAGTCTTGTCCTAGAATGATATTCCACACAGGTGATTAACAGAATTAAACATCGTAGTGTTGAAAAACATAGTTTTAAATCCAAGTAAATAATGATTACTGGTTAGCAATTATTGTGCCCACCATTTACTTCAAGCTATTAATTGAAAGATGAAGCGTAACAATTTTTGTTTCCTGCCAAAGCTTGACAAATGAAATTTTGCTACTATGCTTCTATACCGTCGCCATAAGCAAAGCAATTTTTATGCATGTATTGGGGTTTCCTTGAATGTGGCTCCTATCACAAAAAAATGGTATACTTTGTTTAGATTTGTTACTCGTTTTTCAAAAGCTATTGTTTGTTCTGCAAAAGGCCGACAGTTCTTTACATTGAAGCTTTCATTATATTTCTGAGTAAGAAATTGTTTGCTAGAGCATTTAATGCTTTTTCAGCAACATATTATTAAAATACCTGTAACACTTGAGTTCACTTGAAGTAATTCTAAATAATTCCCATATATACTCAATGGTGCCAAACATTGCATCTTTAGTATTGAGTGTGTAGTTGAGCAACATTATAAATTACTTATGCCCAATGAGATGATTGATCTCCATACAAGTGACAGTAATTGAAGACCAGCAGCCATTGTTTTAATGTGAAAGTACACAGTTGTTAAAACCAGCGGACTGCAGCTGATCTAATATTATCTCCCAAAGATTAAATTGCATTAAAGTATGCCTAAGAGGTGTACTAAGTGCAGTACACATTCACCGAGTCTGAATGGGGAAAGTGCTTGTACAAAAAGTCAGCATGAATTCTAAAAAGCTTTGTATTGTAGGAAAAAATCAACAGCACAAATCTAATGGTTTTACCTGTTTAAAACAAACGAGATGTAGGAAAGAAACATGCAGGTGACTGCTTGCATCACGCTGGGTACATAAATAAAATATACTTGTAATGCCATTGCCATTTACCAGAAAATAGTCAGTCATCTACTTCATTAAATTAGACAAACTTAGATTTCAGTCAAGGCTATTGCATGTGTCGCCATCATTTCAGAACCTGAAATTTGTCAATATATGACTTCACATTATAAGTCGTGCGTACTGATTTCCAGTTTAAAGCAATTCTCTTGGCTTATAATAAAATGTAATAAATTGCTGGAATAGCTTGCCAAGAATTACTGGAAGGCAATTTCCCGTTAAATAGGGCCCACTGTCAGAGTTGCACTGACTCAAGACTAGCTAGTAACCAGATGTTGTTTTAATTGCTTGGGAACTGATAGGAAAAGGGTGAAATGTGTAGCGAACAATGTTAAAGTAGTCATCTATGCTGTATATGCCTGTATCAATACCAACTGATTCCAACCTTTGTATATGATGTAAAAGTTGCTATTACCTAACAGTGACGAGTTGGTCCGCCAACAGCTCTACTTGGCTCAGTTTTTTACAAAATAAGCACAATTTTCATATTCAAACTGCACTCTGTGTAGTTTGTCTGAGCTGTGGGCTCTGTGCTTGCTAACAGATCTGGCAGTAGCTGACCATAGTTGTAGCTGCCATACTAGCACAGTGCCCCCTCTGGAGAGAGGTGTAACACTTGATATCAGTGGAATTTCGTGGAAACCATATTGAAATCCATTACAATAGATTATAATCATTTTTATTTAATATCTTTGTATAGGGCATATTTAGAATCACTAATATTCCTTTCTCAACATTCCCTCCTAAAAAGATGTAAATTGTTAGCTTACCACGGCCGCGAAAACCATGAGTCAGCAAAAGTTTTTCCCAAACAGTCCAGAGTGTTAACCAAACTATTGCACCATTACACATAAACTTATAAATATAACCAAATACATAAATAAAACCAATTGCCTAAGTAGAACCACATCTAATACATAGACATCATATTGTTTATCATTTAGTAACTGTCAGTTGCATTGTCATCAGTGAGATATCGAATCAAAGAGTAGATAATTCCAAATTCCTTTGCAGACTACCACCAAAGTATTACAACAATTCCTAAGAACAGCCAAGTAATAAGTGACAAAACTTTGTTGCTGACATTATTAATTATAAGTAGGGCTGTGATTTAATTGAGTCATTTTTACAATTGACGTGAACAGCTTCCAGAAAAGATTAGTTCGATTAAAAATCATCTTTTAATTTATTGCGATAGTCATGACTTCTTTGTTTTACTTTTTTCAAAATGTGGCGATTGCAATTTTGTTAGACTAAATGACATTTTTTATTATCATTATTGCTTGCAGTGTTTAAAGTTTATCATTTCTATGACTGATAAGCAATTCTGATCCACCATGATGCAACACCGTGCTCATAATTTTCAATCAAAGCAGAGAACTCTAAATTATATTGTAGAGAATTGAAGCTAAATTATAGATATCACAAGATATTAATTTTGCGATTATTCAAAAACAATAAATAGGAAAATAAGATTAATCTTGACTAAGTTTCTTAACAATGTCACAGCCTTAATTATAAGAAACAACAATGTCATTGCTAGTACTCTTCATCTGTTAGTACTAACAATATTATCAAACATATTTTTATAGCACTTGGAATTAATACAAAAAGCATTGCAGTAGCTGCTATAAGCGGTAAGAAATATTATTTATCATCGCATTTAGGTAGTAGTACAAAGTTGGCGACTCAAAATTTTGGTCACTAGGTACAGTTTTGTTTTCTGTTGCTATTTCCTCAGATTCGTCTTCAAAAATAGAAAATAATTCTATTGTTCAGCGGTTTGGTCTATTCGGAGTGTTTGGCAGATTGTACATACCCATACGGAAAACAGTCACTCACATCACATCACAGCAGTGGCTAACTTGAATTGAGCCAGCCATTGGAGACAGACAAGCTAGTAGTACTAAACAAACAAAAAGCGTTTTATGAATGTTGGTTTTATAATCCCATTTGTTTCCAACAAAACGTTTCAACAATGTAAAAGTGTAGACACCCAAGTCGGACATATGAGGTTGGTTCTAACATTGGACAATTATAATGTTACATGAGCATCCTATTTATGTTAGTTGTAGCATTATTTCATAATGTTTTGTTGACATGCCAACAATAAGAGTATTCGCGACCTGTTCGTCGAACAAAATACAAAAAATAATAGGTGTTCGTAATTCAATATGTCGCGTATGAAACGGAACATTAGTTTAGAACAACATAATATTCAATGGAATGTTATAGTTTACCGAACAAATCATAAGGAAGATAACTCCCAATTTTTAAAATAATCACAGAAATAATAAAATTTGAACTGCTACAAACTAGAATAGTTTGTAAAGCTGCCCTTCAAGTTAATAAATTTTGAGCGCTTGCAATTATTTTGAATTATTTTTGAAGGATTATAAAACCGGTCTATGGAAATGAAAAAAATCAACTCGCTCGTTATTATTTATTTAGTGTTCAGTTTCATTCGCGACCTACGAACAATATAAATAAATACTTGTTGATTATTTTTTTTATTCAGTGAGCTACTTTTTGTTGACCCACGAGTTCCGAACAAACTGATTATTTATTGATTAAATTTATTGCCCGTCTGTTTATTTTTATTGCAATGTGTTCGGCGAACAGAGGTCGCGAATACTCTAAATGTTGTATTCTTTTTTATTTTTTCAGGTTCTTGAAACATGCTGCAAAAGCTGCGTGTAATATTATTTCATACCTATCCAGCGCACACCACCAATGTTGTATCACACATTCGTTTTTACCTGTGAACATCATAGGAGTGTGTAGAGTAATAATATTTCATAACATATCCAGGATGTACTATCAATGTTGTAATTTTACAATGTCTTTCAACGCTTCTGTAACATCATTTGGACAATATTAGTAATATTACATCATAATGACTTCAGGACCTATAGCCACAGTATCACATTTTACATCCTATGAGTCCATAGCAAATTAATCGACAGTCTGAAAGTTTTGGTACGATATTATAATAGGTTTTAAGCTCCGAAGTCACCTGGACTACTTACAAAGTCAACATACTACGAAGCAATTGAAAAAAGTTAAAAAAGCATTTAAAAAAACTGCTGATAAAAGAACACGAATTGATACTATTCTACAAATAAAAGTTATTTAAAAATGTAGCATATTTGGATTTTAAAAAGTTTTTGATAGTTTCAAAGTCAGTATTGTGGTAGATTTTGGTGGGTGTCAGTAATAAACTGCTTGTTGGCTAGCAAACACCAACATCAGTGCGCTAGAATTCTTACCCCCAGCCCTTGTAATAGTGCTGTGCCATGTAGAATGAATTGCTGTGCCGGTGGCACAGCATGCAGGGCCGGTATTGACCCCTGTAAGGCCAGCAGTGACCCCTGATCAACCCGGTATGGTGATACTGGGCTGGTAAAAGATGGCTGCCTTAGCCGAGGATCTCTAAAACCACCTTGGAGCTTACTCTAACCCTGGAGCCGGAAGTACCCTTCCTCGGAACCCTGTTAGGTCCGCAATAGGACAAGGAGATAGGACTTCGTCCTTTAGCCACTTGGCACCATTTACTCTTAATCATATTCTATCACATGATTTGTTGGTTATTTATACGTATATATCTATTGTTATTGGTCTAATTACCTCCTGTGCATGTAATGTTATATGTAATATGCAAATCACTTCCTGCCAGCCTGCCTATATAATGGCTGGAACTTCTGTACCCCATTGCATTCATTCATTCATATCTTGCCAATCGCCCTAGTGGATAGCCACCCTAGGACTTTGTTGTTGATGAATGAAGCCACTATTCAAACAGCACTTTGTGTAGTTTGTCTGAGCCGTGGGCTCTGTGCTTGCCAACTGATCCGATCATAGTTGTCACTGTCATACAGGCACAGTGTCCCCTCTGGAGAAAGGTATAATATTTGAGCATAGTGGAATTTCTCGGAAACCAGGCCGAAATCTGATACAGTGTATAAAACATGATGCAGGCTTTGACAAGCAAACAAGCAACGTGTTAGTCAAAACCCCTGCTAAGTGCATTAGGCTGTTTCACCAAATTCAATTCTTCTCTAACAATTTACTGATGGCATAAGAAGATGCAAGGCAAAATGAAAAACTAACCTGCTCGCAGTTATTATGATCGCTTCAAGGTGGTTTACTGAGTAGTTAGTTGCCAACAAAGCCAATATATTAGCATCTACATCGTTTGAAACTGGGAGTTGTCTTTCCAAGGTGTATCTTGCTTTGGAAAGGTAACTCCACATTTCTGGCATTGTGTGGCCTGTCAAGAAAGTACCATTAAGGTGACTGCCGTTGCATCAGTTGAGACCACAAAATAATTTGAGCGAAAACCTTTAATATCGCCAAACACAACTAGCTTTTATAACAAGTTTAATTTTTAAGCATTTTCACTAATTTTGTTTCACTCTTTATGGCTGAATTAATTTTCAGTTAATTCCAATTTTTTTTAAAATCAATTGCTTTTTTAGACAAACAGCTTCCAAGAAATGACTCAACAACAACAAAAGAAGTTGTTTTGTGATGAATTGTTGAATTTTTTCTCGTGAACCATTAACTTATAGGATTTAAGAAACACATGAACTATAACTGGATATAGAACAAGTTTCATCAGCTTGCCCAGCACACATAAGGTTGATCAGTTTACGATTGCTTCAAGTTTAATTAACTGCCAAAATTAAACACTACATCAGGTTTCACCAGTAGGGAACATTTTAAATAATCAAAACGTGTCAGGAGTCTCTAAAGGTTTTATTTCCCATTAAATGAGTGGCCATGTTCTTGTCTTAGAAAGCGTTTGTGATATGAATATTTTTTACTGCACAATGCTGATAGTACAGCGCATACACTTTGGTTAAGAAAACTGAATCATTGCTGCATAAACCAAGCTGTCAATTTCAATAATCAATAGCTTTTAGAGTATTATTATGATATGCAAACATCAGGAATGACACACATATCCTGATCGCCCAAGATTGAAAGGTTAAATTAGAGGAAATATTTGCTCACAGCTGCCCAGGACCACAAGCAATGTTTGCATCACTTCAATCATTTCAGGTGCTAAGTCACCTGCAACCAGTAGTTTCAGCTAGCATTCGTAAACACACAGTTTGTTTATGATCTTTTGTTCTCACAGTCAACTCAATATAAAACAGGAAGACAACTCCAAATTACAATTGGACGATGTTGATTGCAGCTGGTTTGAATCATGTTCCTGTTTTGAATTTTTTGAAGTAAAATTTCATTGGTTATTCGATATCAGCAAATGATTTTATTGCAACAATAAGAGCATTCACGACCTGTTCATTGAACAAGTACAAAAAATATTAGGAGTTAGTAATTCAATACGTCGTGTATGCAACGAAACATTCGTTTAGAACAACATATTCAATGAAATGTTATAATTTTTCAACAAATCATACAGAAGGCAACTCCCAATTTTCAAAATAATCAGGAAAATAATAAAACTTGAACTGCTATAAACTGGAATATTTTGTAAACCTGCCCTTCAATTTAGTAATATTTGAATGCTTGTAATAATTTTGAATTATTTTTCAAGGATAGCCTATGGCAAAGCAGCTCTGGGCTGCCTTCCCGCTCTTTTTAGAGTAGTGAAAAATTTCCCTTCCTTATATGGTACTCCTAATTCCTTTGCCTCTGTTCCTGCAGTCTGCATCTTCCCGAATCATTCTGTAATGGTCATCAGCCAACTCTTTGGGTCTCAGGCTATCCATACCAGCCATTTTGGTTGGCTGGCTCGGGGTACTGACTCAGGGTAACCTGGTATAGGTCCTATATGATATATAGAAGAGACCCAGGGTCAACCCAGGCCCGAAATAAACCCGGTATAGCAGGTATCCTTAACCCGGTATGGGCTATACATGTTCTAAAGTTAGAACCCCGAGTCCACATGAAACTGAAGCTGGAAGATAGGGGAAGGTGTTTAGGGAGGATCTAATGCAAGGGTGGGTGGGAGTAGGGGTTCTGTCTGTCTTTAACACACAAATTTCTCACACAATGACTACAGCAGCATTTCCAATTCCAACCATGACTCCAACAAATATCACAATTCCTGTAACTACAATCTCTACTCCAACTCCAATGACAATTACAACTGCAGAGACAATCACAACTGCAGAGACAACTACAACTAGCGATTGTACTTGCAAGAAACAATACATTGTATGTGAAAACAATTCGACAGCAACTACAATCCCACCACCTTTCTGTGGAGTTTTTAGTCAATAACAATATGAAAAATGTTTCAGGAATGAGTCTGTGCATGTCAGAAAATAGCGAACTGATGAATCGAAAAAATCTTCTCATTATCACTTATTCTGAATGTAACAATATTTCTTGCAATGTAATTGACTATTTCACAAATTAAAAAGCTTTATTTACATGCCTTTTATGCTCTACTATTTATCATATACTTGATCTACAATTATTATATCCACTACTATTCGTTTTAATCAAACAAACAAAACACTTAACTTGCTACCAAAACAAACGAGACAAAAAACAAAGCGAACGTGTCAACAGCAATCTACATATGCAGAAAAACCTTCAGCTTAACAACTTTCACCAACAAATATTCTTAGAATTATGATAAATAGCTGGCCAGGCCATCACCAGGCTGGTGGGCTACCAGAAAGAATCTGAAAATGCTACCCAATAGACAAACAATAGTGCGTTTGGAAAAAAATATTCTATTTCTTCTCTTAGGATGGTTTCCACAAGCTGATACATCAATAATTGTTCCATCCTGACGGGTTGTTTTTCAGCAAATATGCATTTTTGTATTCATTAAAAAAGCATAGGAACAAACAAAAATATTCAGATTAATCTTAAGAGTGAACACATTTCATGGTTTGACAACTCCTCAAATCAGGGTTTCACATTTGATAAATGATAATTTATTACAATCTATGTGTAAGGTTGTACGTCAGTAACACTGGCACAAGTTATTATGGCTCAGATTACCAATTGTGCAGGCAATGCGATATTACAAGCAGCATATTGGCCTTGATGTAGTGGTACTTATCACTTGTGTAGCGTACGTGCACTGTCACCCTAATAAATGATTAAAATGGTGTTTACTCTGGTGAGAGGTTGCTTGAACTCGGTATGAGACCAAATTAATTTTACGAGATGTTTATTCACACAGCAGGTCAATGGCCATACCTGTCATGTCTATTGATTTTTCCCCCACAATTATCTAGGATTAATTGATCATTTAGCCATCTCCTGAAAAGTACTTGACTCCCTGAAACCTCCAGGGACTTGAACAATCTCCCTAGAATCTCTTGCTTACTCTTACTAAATTTGACTTTGTTCAGCCTCAGTCAACGAGTGTTTGATGAGTGCAGGCAAACAGACTTTGTTATTGCTCACTGTCTACTCAGCACATCAATATCTTATGATACTGTTAATGACAGTAGTATAATAGGAGCAGATCTCCGCTAAAAAAATCAGACCTGCCAACATATCCAAAACATAAGTTTTCTTTGTTAGATTTTTTTGATTGTTTACAGACTTATCAAAAATGTATTTGTCAGTTTTCAGACGACTTTGTATCAGTATAATACGCATATGCATAATAAAACATACCTGCTAACATATTACATAGTTGTTTTTAGGTGTGAATATTTTTACAGACAGGTTACAGTATATTTATATAAATACGTTAATGTGTGTTTGGTAATGTAAATGATAGTTGACATTTGCACAGAGTTGTAAGATATTTTTTGATATGTTATTTGATTATGCTGGGTTTTTCCCTCCCGTTATAGATCGTGGTTGACACGGACCCTTTGTTTGTCTACTCTTGTGTTGGTTAGGGGCTAGGCATCATATTTATTTGATTAAAACGGTATAAAATGTATAATAATATAGTGTAAGAAGCGAATGTAAAAAATTATAACATAATAGGGTAAAAAGTGTAGGTATAGTGGATAACGCTTGTAATAAAACGTATTAAATAGTATAGAGTGTATAACAACTTTTTAATTTGTAAAATAATCAATGACATTGCAAGAAGTATCATTACATTCGGGATGAATGATAATGAGAAGACTTTTTCCATTTTTTAGTTCATGATTTTCCAACACAAACAGACTCATTTCTGAGTTTTCCAAATCATTAAAACTAAAGACTCGATAAAAAGAGGGTTAGGTATTATGTTTACTTGATTAAAACGGTGTAAGGTATATAATAATGGTGTAAGCAGTGAGTGTAATAAAATATAACATAATAGCGTAAGAAGCTTAAGTAAAATGGATAAAATTTTAATAGGAGTGTATAGTTAATAAGTGTTGATTGAATAAAATTTTTGTTTGCTAGTAAAAAGTTTGGGCACAATTTTACTAATCAAAGCATTGCAGTTTGTAGCAGACTTTTTACTGAGACTTGGATGATAATAGAGTGTTTCTTTAGAATTTCGTATCAGCTTTATTTTTTCTATATCTAAAACAAAAAATCAGTTGATAAACAAATTATTTCAACTAAATTGAAATGAAGCATTAAGCTACAATTAATAGATTACGTTATATAGAACAGATAAAAAACTCACTGAGGTGTATTGGAACTGCTCGATCACAATTCTTGTCTTGTAGTTTAGGTTCTTCCAAATAGGTAGAAGCGATATTTTCAGCTGAAAGCAGTAGCACACTGTCCTTGAGAATTTCATCTGCGGCAGAGCATTTCAACTTTTCAGACCCATTGGGTTTATTGGTTATGTTTTGCGCTGCTTCCATTGCCTACATTGGTGTGAATATGGCGATGTCTTGTTAAAGATTCCCAACTCCACTAATTTATCGATTTCATAAGATGATAAATCCTGTTTCAATTCGTTTTATGTCAGCAGCGTGTCTTTTGGGTGCATACTAAGATCCCATTATCGATCCATTGTATTGCAAGCATCTGTAGCTGACTAGTAGAGCGTTCATTGCCACTTCTCCATTGGGTAAATTTAAATGACGTACTACTTGAGGATATTAGTAGTAATATATGAGTAGATCTCCCTACCAAGTGTTTTTTTGTGGATGAGTGCTCGGGGTTGAGGCAATGGGTTACGGCGTTGAATGAATTCGCCGAGTTTATATTGTATTTCATTTGAGGGGCATTTGAGTGGCATTTGAGTGGCACTTAAGTGGCATTTGAGTTTTGATTATTTTTTTACTTAATTTGAACTTATATGGCATATAGATTTTGAATGTATGGCATTTAAGTTTTGATAATTTTTTTACATAACTCGAACTCATATGGTATCTTGAGAGAGAGGGGAGAGGAGAGAAGAGAGATGGGAGGTGAGAGAGGAGAGAGAGAGAGGAGAGAAAGGAGAGAGAGGAGAGAGATTCTTTAGTTTTCTATACATTCATATATATATGGATAATTATGTACATATTTATGGATATATTTATATCTACATTGAATAATATACATTTATTACATAATAAGTATATTGAATATACTATAAAATATGTTGAAAAATCACCAAATTAGTCCTCTGGATGGTTAAAATTTAACGTATTTGGGAAATAACTGCAAGAGAGGAGAGAGGAGTATTTGGTAGAGGAGAGAGGAGAGAGAAGAGAAGAGAAAGAGGAGAGAGAAGAGAGGAGAGAGAGAGGAGAGAGAGGAGAGAGAGAGATTTTTTCGTTTTTTATACATTCATGTATATATGGCCAATTATGTACATATTTATGGATATATTTATATCTACATTGAATAATATACATTTATTACATAATAAGTATATTGAACGCTATAAAATATGTTGGAAATCACCAAATTAGTCCTCTAGATGGTTAAAATTTACAGTATTTGGGAAATAACTGCAAGAGAGGAGAGAGGAGAATTTGGTAGAGGAGAGAGGAGAGAGGAGAGAGAGGAGGCTTGAGCGTAAATATTTATTTTAGTTATTTACATAATAAGTATATTGAATACTATAAAATATCCTGGAAAATTGTCAAATTAGACCTCTAGATGGTTAAAATTTACAGTATTTGGGAAATAACTACAACAGAAAACATTATGAATGTATGGCATTTAAGTATTGATAGTTTTTTTACATAATTCGAACTCATATGGTATCTTGAGAGAGAGGAGAGAGGAAAAGAGGAGAGAGGAGGGGAAATAATTGCACTCAAATGAAAAAAATAGATAAAGCTAGATATTCATCTATTTGTATACATCCACAAGAAAAAATGGGGTATTTGGTAAAATATTCTTTCATTCCATGCAATTTTCATTAATTTTTTAATCGAGTTGAAGTATTATTTACAATGGTTAGAATTTATTAAAATTACTGCTCAATCCTTTATCCAACACCTACAATAATTTTTAGTAATAGTAGTGTAATGAGACTGAGTAATAATCTACACACACCTTGTTCACTCTGTATGCGGTAGTACATGTTATTCCTTTGGTTATCTGCAGTTACTTCAATTGGATCTTATCCAGATGTTTTATAGTCTTTGCTGCTACTGCGTTTTGTCTCAAACAAGAGTCCAAAGTAGGCATTGTGTCTACAAAATACAAAAAATTGATTGTTACAATTGATTCATTTATTTTCATTGGCTTTATCTACATATACATAAAGTAGCGAAGAAACAGTTTGTGTGAGTATGAAACTATCTAGTAGAGATAAATTTATATCTAGGTTCAACTAGCATTAAATAATTATTATTATTTGGTTAATAATAAATAATTAGAGTCGGTTACTTTACTAGTGCTCGGACAAACACACAATTTTGTTAATGTCAAAGTCTGTGATCTTACAATGAAATAGCTAAGACATTAATAGCATAAAAGTATCTAGTAAAGATAAATTTACCTAGGAGTAAATTCTAGTTGAGGTTCGATTTTTTTAATGATAAATAATTAAACCCGCTTGGACAAACAGACAGATTTGTCAATGACACAGCTTGTGTTCTTGCGAGCGAATAGCTTAGACACTGTGCGTATAAAATTATCTAGTAAAGTTAAATATATGTCTAGAGGCGAAAATGGAGGACAACTCCGTATCGCAACTAGTTGAGCTTTTCAACTAGTGTTAAATACTCATTCATTATTTATTTTAAAAATAAATAATTAGAGCTTTCTACTAGTGTTAAATACTTATTGATTATTTTTTACCTTATCACCACTTAGAGCCAGATGATTTAATTAACTAAAGAGAAATAATTATTTTAGCATTTCTTACCTTGATGCTGGATGGTCTCCTAGTAGCTGTAGTAGATGATGCTTCTCAGCTTGCTGTTGAAGAACTGGATGCTTTCTGTATAAAAACAGTGGCTCTTAAATAGCTAAAGTTGCACTGATTAAACCCTATGAATCAGCATTTTTCCCAATGCTTTCGCGGGAATAAAAACTGTTTATTCCCGCGAAAGCAACGGTTTCCATTCGCGTGAAAATAAATTATTTATTCCCGCGAAAGCAACGGTTTCCATTCGCGTGAAAATAAATTATTTATTTCCGCGAAAGCAACGGTTTCCATTCGCGTGAAAATAAATTATTTATTCCCGAATAAAGCAACAGTTTCTATTCGCGTGAAAATAAACTATTTATTCCCGCGAAAGCAACAGTTTCTATTCGCGTGAAAATAAATTATTTATTCCCGCGAAAGCAACAGTTTCCATTCGCGTGAAAATAAATTATTTATTCCCGCAAAAGCAACGGTTTCTATTCGCGTGAAAATAAACTATTTATTCCCGCGAAAGCAACAGTTTCTATTCGCGTGAAAATAAATTATTTATTCCCGCGAAAGCAACGGTTTCCATTCGCGTGAAAATAAATTATTTATTCCCGCAAAAGCAACGGTTTCCATTCGCGTGAAAATAAATTATTTATTCCCGCGAAAGCAACGGTTTCTATTCGCGTGAAAATAAACTATTTATTCCCGCGAAAGCAACAGTTTCTATCCGCGTAAAAATAAATTATTTATTCCCGCGAAAGCAACAGTTTCTATTCGCGTGAAAATAAATTATTTATTCCCGCGAAAGCAACGGTTTCCATTCGCGTGAAAATAAATTATTTATTCCCGCGAATGCAATGGTTTCTATCCGCGTGAAAATAAACTATTTATTCCCGCGAAAGCAACAGTTTCTATCCGCGTGAAAATAAATTATTTATTCCCGCGAAAGCAACAGTTTCTATTCGCGTGAAAATAAATTATTTATTCCCGCGAAAGCAACGGTTTCCATTCGCGTGAAAATAAATTATTTATTCCCGCGAAAGCATTGGGAAAATTGCTGATTCATAGGGTTTAATTAGTGCAACTTTAGCTATTTAAGAGCCACTGTTTTCACACAGAAAGCATCCAGTTCTTCAACAGCAAGCGGAGAAGTATCATATACTACAGCTACTAGGAGACCATCCAGCATCAAGGTAAGAAATGCTAAAATAATTATTTCTCTTTAGTTAATTAAATCATCTGGCTCTAAGTGGTGATAAGGTAAAAAATAATCGATAATTATTTAACACTAGTAGAAAGCTCTAATTATTTATTTTTAAAATAAATAATAGACAATTATTTAACACTAGTTGAAAAGCTCAACTAGTTGCGATACGGAGTTGTCCTCCATTTTCGCCTCTAGACATAAATTTAACTTTACTAGATAATTTTATACCCACAGTGTCTAAGCTGTTCGCTCGCAAGAACGCAAGCTGTGTCATTGACAAATCTGTTTGTTTGTCCAAGCGATTTCAATTATTTATTATAAAAATATGAGCCCTCAACTGGAATTCACTCCTAGGTAATTTATCTTTACTAGATAACTTTATGATCTTTAAAATTAATTACAAAAAATTAAACAAAATATTTGTTTTTTTTCAGAATGAATACTCAAGACCTTCTCCTATCTTTGATATCTCAGAAAGTCAATTGGTGGTTGATGAACCGGAATCCCAACAAGATTTTACTTCATTCACATATCTGCTACTAGGAGAGCAACCAGCATCGAGGTAAGAAGTGCTAAAATAATTATTTGTCTGTAGTTAATTAAATCATCTAGTTCTTTGGAACTAGTTTTTTATTATTATTTTATTATTTAGATCACTACAACCACTAGGAGGACTCTAAGTAGAGTTAAGGTAAAAAGGCTCTAATTATTTATTTTTACAATGAATAATAACTGTTTTATGCTGATAATGAAGTAAAATAATACAATATTGAACGTTTTAATCATTTTTTGGTTGTAAAGTTCAAAATCGACCTGTAGTTCAAGACATCATTTAATATGCTAACCTATTAATTCTCTCGGACATACGGCAATTCTGTCAATCAATGTCAAAAAACTGCGATCTTGAGCGGAAACAGGATGGGTTCCATGAGCATAAAATTATCTAGGAGAGATACTTCTATGGTCAAGAGAACGACTCCATATTGTAATAGGAGGATAACTCCATAGTGCAACTAGTTGAGTTCTTCAACTAGTGTTAAATAATAATTTTAATCACTTACCTTAATACAGAAAGTCTCCTAGTAGTTGTAGTAGATGTTGATCCTTCAGTCACTGTTGTTGAAGTGGATGCTTTCTGTGTAAAAGCGATGCTTCTTATATAGCTAGGTTGTACTAGGTACCGATTGACACGAGCTGATTCCAATGAAAAGCCTTTATAATATATAAGGTCTTTACGCGGAAAACTCACGCGAAAACTAAAAAAAACATTCTTCGCGGGAGTTTTCCGTCTTATATGTTATAAAGGCTTTACGCAAAAAACTCACGCGAAAACCAAAACTATATAAAAACTTCTTCGCGGGAGTTTTCCTTCTTATGCAGCTTTATGCAAAAAACTCACGCGAAAACGAAAAAATAAAAAAACTTCTTCGCGGGAGTTTTCCTTCTATGTACTATAAAGGCCTTACGCGGAAAACTACCGGTAAAAAAAATTCCGTGAGTTTTCTGCATAAAGCCTTTATAACATAAAAGAAGGAAAACTCCCGCGAAAGAATTGTTTTGTATTTCCCGTTTTCGGGTGAGTTTTCCGTGTAAAGCCTTTATAGTATATAGAAGGAAAACTCCCGCGAAGAGAATTTTTTTACTGTTTCACTTTCGCGTGAGTTTTCCGCGTAAAACCTTTATGACTTATAAGAAGGAAAACTCCCGCGAAGATTTTTTTTTTAGTTTCGGTTTTCGCGTGAGTTTTCCGCGTAAAGACCTGCTTATATATTATAAAGGCTTTTCATTGGAATCAACTCGTGTCAATCGGTACCTAGTACCTAGTACAACCTAGCTATATAAGAAGCACCGCTTTTACACGGAAAGCATCCACTTCAACAACAGTGACTGAAGGATCAACATCTACTACAACTACTAGGAGACTTTCTGTATTAAGGTAAGGAATAATAAATAACTATTTAACACTAGTTGAAGAACTCAACTAGTTGCACTATGGAGTTATCCTCATATTGCGATATGGAGTCGTTCTCTTGACCATAGAAGTATCTCTCCTAGATAATTTTATGCTCATAGAACCTATCCTGTTTCCGCTCAAGATCGCAGTCTTTTGGCATTGATTGACAGAATTGTCGTAGGTCCGAGAGAAAAAATAGGTTAGCCTTAAATGACATCTTGAACGACAGGTTGATTTAGAACTTTACAGCCAAAAAATGATTACAACTTTCATTATTGTATTGTTTTACTTCATTATCAACATAAAACAGTTATTATTCATTGTATTCAATATGAAAAATAATTTTTACTGATGAGATGATGATTATTATTCTTATTATTATTATTGTTAATATTATTGTGATTTCATTTGGTTTTCATTGTTACTTTATTGAATTTTGTTCAAGTCTTGTGATCTAAATAATAAAAGAATGATAAATATTTATTTACCACTAGTTGAAAAACTCACCTACTTGCACTATGGAGAAAATAGCCTCCTACAACCAAATCCGTTTGTGTTACAAACCCTGTCTTTGGATATTGATAAAAATGTTATCTTCTTTGTATTATGATTAAATAATAATAAATAGCTCACATTTTTTAAAATATTTCTTATTTTTTGTCTTTTTAGATTGGATAGTTAAGATGGCAAAAGTCAATCGGTGATTGAAAAGTCAGAGATCCGGGAATTTATTCCTCTACCTTCATCTCCCATCTACAATCAAAGAATGCAAAACCCAACCAAACTGAACTCTAAAATCTCGGATTTTTAAGACAGCACACTTCTCCAACACAGCAAGAATTCCTTTCAAGATCTACCACCTACTTAGATGATGCCAAACCAATGAAGACTCAAACTACATGGATTTTGAAGACAGCACACTTCTCCAACACAGCAAGAATTCCTTTCAAGATCTACCACCTACTCAGATGATACCAAACCAATGAAGATTCAAATCACATGGATTTTGAAGACGACACACTTCTCCTACATGGATTTTGAAAACAGCATACTTCTCCAACACAGCAAGAATTCCTTTCAAGAACTAACGCCTACTTAAATGATACCAAATCAATGAAGACTCAAACTACATGGATTTTGAAGACAGCATACTTCTCCAACACAGCAAGAATTCCTTTCAAGATCTACCACCTACTTAGATGATACCAAATCAATGAAGACTCAAACTACATGGATTTTGAAGACAGCACACTTCTCCAACACAGCAAGAATTCCTTTCAAGATCTACCACCTACTTGGATGATACCAAACCAATGAAGACTCAAACTACATGGATTTTGAAGACAGCACACTTCTCCAACACAGCAAGCACACTTATCCAACACAGAAAGAATTCCTTTCAAGATCTACCACCTACTTAGATGATACCAACTCAATGAAGACTCAAACTACATGGATTTTGAAGACAGCACACTTCTCCAACACAGCAAGAATTAATTTCAAGATCTACCTCCTACTTAGATGATACCAAACCAATGAAGACTCAAACTACATGGATTTTGAAGACAGCACACTTCTCCAACACAGCAAGAATTCCTTTCAAGATCTACCACCTACTTAGACGATACCAAACCAATGAAGACTCAAACTACATGGATTTTGAAGACAGCATACTTCTCCAACACAGCAAGAATTCCTTTCAAGATCTACTACCTACTTAGATGATACCAAATCAATGAAGACTCAAACTACATGGATTTTGAAGACAGCGTACTTCTCCAACACAGCAAGAATTCCTTTCAAGATCTACCACCTACTTAGATGATACCAAATCAATGAAGACTCAAACTACATGGATTTTGAAGACAGCACACTTCTCCAACACAGCAAGAATTCCTTTCAAGATCTACCACCTACTTAGACGATACCAAACCAATGAAGACTCAAACTACATGGATTTTGAAGACAGCATACTTCTCCAACACAGCAAGAATTCCTTTCAAGATCTACCACCTACTTAGATGATACCAAATCAATGAAGACTCAAACTACATGGATTTTGAAGACAGCACACTTCTCCAACACAGCAAGAATTCCTTTCAAGATCTACCACCTACTTGGATGATACCAAACCAATGAAGACTCAAACTACATGGATTTTGAAGACAGCACACTTCTCCAACACAGCAAGCACACTTATCCAACACAGAAAGAATTCCTTTCAAGATCTACCACCTACTTAGATGATACCAACTCAATGAAGACTCAAACTACATGGATTTTGAAGACAGCACACTTCTCCAACACAGCAAGAATTAATTTCAAGATCTACCTCCTACTTAGATGATACCAAACCAATGAAGACTCAAACTACATGGATTTTGAAGACAGCACACTTCTCCAACACAGCAAGAATTCCTTTCAAGATCTACCACCTACTTAGACGATACCAAACCAATGAAGACTCAAACTACATGGATTTTGAAGACAGCATACTTCTCCAACACAGCAAGAATTCCTTTCAAGATCTACTACCTACTTAGATGATACCAAATCAATGAAGACTCAAACTACATGGATTTTGAAGACAGCGTACTTCTCCAACACAGCAAGAATTCCTTTCAAGATCTACCACCTACTTAGATGATACCAAATCAATGAAGACTCAAACTACATGGATTTTGAAGACAGCACACTTCTCCAACACAGCAAGAATTCCTTTCAAGATCTACCACCTACTTAGACGATACCAAACCAATGAAGACTCAAACTACATGGATTTTGAAGATAGCATACTTCTCCAACACAGCAAAAATTCCTTTCAAGATCTACCACCTACTTAGATGATACCAAACCAATGAAGACTCAAACTACATGGATTCTACTTCGATGATGCTGAAAAAGAAAACTGTCCAGAACAAGAGCTCAAGAAGCTAATCTATAACTCAAGGCAACCATATCACTATAGGTGAGTTTTACTAATTTTTACCATAAATTAAACAAAATGCTGAATGTATACATTTTCCAGTTGAAAAAAAGGCTTTTTTGGTGAAATTAGGGTATTTTTTACAACAAAATGCTGAATATATACATTTTCTAGGTGAAAAAAGGAATTTTTTGTATTTTGTAGACACGATGCCTACTTTGGACTCTTGTTTGAGACAAAACGCAGCAGCAGTAAAGACTATAAAACATCTGGATCAGATCCAATTGAAGTAATTGCAGATAACTAAAGGAATAACATGTACTACGGCATACAGAGTGAACAAGGTGCGTGTAGATTATTACTCAGTCTCATTACACTACTATTACTAAAAATTATTGTAGGTGTTGGATAAAGGATTAAGCAGTAATGTATTAGCAAGCATTAGCAATAAACATAGACTTTTCAACAATGACATTAACCAAAAAATATAGTATAACAAAGTCATGTTTGAGCTAATAAGTTGTTGCTAAGATGTTTGAATTAACAACTAGGTAGCTAAAATAAGTTTTTCATGAGGATCTCCTGACAGTTGTGATTCCTTGAGTGGTGAGCAGACTTTTAAATCTACTGTAGTTATCTTTTGTTGATCTTATTGAGTCTTTATCAGTTAGTACATCTTGCAACAAATTCTTTGATAGCTTAGTGCTAAGCCATCTTCCCTTGAGTTTTATCCTGTCAGTATCCAGATCGTATTTTCCAGAGTCTCTCAATCGATACAATATTTTTACACCTAACGCTTGATTGTCTTTACTAGCTGTCATGTTGGATACTTTCTTTTTAAACTCTTCTAATTGTTGCATCATTCTCTCCGAATCTCTATTGCTATCATCGTCAATTGTGTTTCTATCAAACGATGATGGTGAGAGCTTTGGTGTTTTAGCAGAGCTCCAGCTCTTTGGTTGCTTGTACTCTCCCCTAATCTTTCCAACATCACTCCGATAGGTTTTTGTGCTTAGAACATTTTCATTTGTCCTTTTGCGCTCAAGCAACTCGTTTTTGATTCCCATTACTATTTCATTCGTTTCAACCAAAATATTCTGGATTTTCTCGATATCTCTCACCATTTTGTCTTTTGTCGGGTTGTCATACAATGATGACGCAAACTTGTCTTGGTCGGTTGATTTAGCCCTACTGTTCTTTTCCATCAAACTATAATACTCCTCTTCTGGTATAGCAAAATAACGTTCATCATATTTTAAAGGCGGAAGATTCATTTTGTATTGATATTAAAACCTGTGCAATCAGGATGATTATAGGGTCTAAAAAAAGCTACCTCTCCCAATCTGCATCAAAATTCGTTGTTTGTCAGCAATCAGTGTTTTGTACCTCCTTGAAGCGCTACTACCTAATAAACTGAGTTGTGTACTGATTAGTTTTTTGTAGTTCTTTTTTGAAGCGCTACTACCCAATAAACTGTTCCGTATCTAAGAAACATTTTCTAATATACTGTTTTTGTGACACAAAATCGCTGGCATGATTCCTTTAATTAATCATTATCAACATATCACGTTGATGCTTATTATCATTTACTAGTTGCGTTGTTTTCTTTTGATTTTAGATTATGATGACAACAACAAAAAGCATGAATTAGATATAGTCATAAGCGAACATGTACATAGCTATAAAATGTTAATATGGACATGATTTTGGACATGGACATGTACATAAATATGAACATAGGTATGTACATAAATGGACATGAATATGTACATGAATATGGACATGTACATAAATGGACATGAATATGGACATGTGTATAAATGGACATGAATACGTACATGTACATGAATATGGACATGTGCATGAATGGATATGGATATGTACATAAATTGAAATGAATATGTACGTGGGTGATTTTCCAACATATTTTATAGCATTCAATATACTTATTATGTAATAAATGTATATTATTCAATGTAGATATAAATATATCCATAAATATGTACATAATTATCCATATATACATGAATGTATAGAAAACTAAAAAATCTCTCTCCTCTCTCCCTCCTCTCTTTTCTCTCATCTCTCATCTCTCATCTCTCCTTTCCCCTCTCTCCTCTCTCTCAAGATACCATATGAGTTCGAATTATGTAAGAAAATTATCAAAACTTAAATGCCATATGAGTTAGAATTATGTATAGAATTATCAAAACTTAAATGCCATACATTCAAAATCTATATGTCATATAAGTTCAAATTAAGTAAAAAAATAATCAAAACTCAAATGCCACTTAAATGCCACTCAAATGCCCCTCAAATGAAATACAATATAAACTCGGCGAATTCATTCAACGCCGTAACCCATTGCATCACCCCAGATTATGACCCCACAAAAAAACACTTGGTAGGGAGATCTGCTCATATATTACTACTGATATTCAAAACTAACTTCATTATCTACCAAAAATTGAGACAAGGTTGCGATACGGATCATGTTGATCAACTGAGAAGGCGTTTTGTTTCTTATTAACCTAGTTGCTTGTTTTGCATTTTCAGCGGTTATAGTAGCGGGAAATTTGTTCAGATGAAGAATCAGTTGTTTTTCTTGATCGAATCCCATGAAGATCACCAGCTTTGACACATTGAGTTCAATGGTACTAACTTGTTGACTGCCTTTTTAGTTACGATAGATCTGACTTGACGTTTTTTCCTAAATTTTTGGACCACGTAGTGGATAGTGAAAAGTTTTTATAAACATTGACGACCGGTGTTTCAATGTAAGCTATGTTCAAAAGCAATGGCGTTGGGTTTAGGTGAGGCTGTTGAAATCTTCCAACCAGTATTCTTCCATTCATGTGACAAGAGTTCAGCTTACCAGTTGCGTTTTTTTGCCAAACAGGAAAGGTTTTAACTAGAAGGATCTTCTAGACCAAATGCGCTTTCGAGCATTTTACTTTTATCGTAATTCCATGGTTTTTGTCTAAGTTTTCTACAACTCTTTCTTGGTATAGGCAACTCAGGAGGAATGTTTTTTTTCTCATTGGGATATGGTTCGAATGTTGAAAGTTTGCCTGTTTTTTGTCACCATCTTTATCCATTGTATTGAGTGAAAAGTTCAACTAAAAATCCAAAAGACTAGATAGTAGTAGAGTTCTGATTTAATAGAATTAGCAATGTGAAAAAATATACTCCACAATGCGAAATAATGAAGTACTATTAATAACAAATAATTAAAACCTTGAAGATAACTCTCAGACAGTCCACGCGCAACTAAATGAGTTTGGACCACTAGTGTTAAATAATTATTTATTGATGCTTACCTTATTGCTGAGAGTCCTCCTAGTAGTTGTAGTAGATGCTGGAGTAGATGTTGTTCCTTCAGTCGTTGTTTCTGGAGTGGATATTTTCTGTGTACAAACAGTGCTTGTTAAATAGTCAAAATTGCACCGGTTGACCCAAGCTTACAATCAATGAGAATGTTCGCAAGAAAAACGCTTTACAGCATTTAAGAACTCGTAGTTTACAGAAAAAACGTTGTTTTCTTTGCGCAAAAATCCGTTTATATTATACAAGAATTTCGAGCGAATGAAAGAAATTTTTCTTTGCGCGAAAATCCCTTTATAACATATAAGAATTTCACATGAATAACAAAATTTTCTTCGAGCGAAAACCCCTTTATACAAGAAGTTCGCCAAAGAAAAAAAATTTTCTTTGCACGAAGTTCCCTCATAATACATAAGAATTTCATGCACATAAAAATTTTCTTCACACAAATATCCCTTTCATAATACAAGAATTTCATGGGCATAAAAAAATTTTCTTCACACAAAAATCCCATTATAATATATAAAAATTTTCTCGCAAAGAAAAAAAATTTCTCCGTCCGAAAATCACACTATGTTATATCAGAAATTTCATGAGAATAAAAATCTTTTTGTGCGCAAAAGTCCCTTTATGATATATAAGAATTTTGCTCAAAGAGAAAATTTTTTTAATTTCTTATATATTATAAAGCGTTTTTCGCACGAGACTTTTCATTGGTTTTTAGATAAGGTCAATCTGTGCAATTTCAGGTATTTAAAAGCCACTGCTCTTACTCAGAAAGCATCCACTCCAACAACTGCTTCTGAACGAACAACATCTACCACAGCTACTAGGAGGACTCTCAGCGATAAGGTAAGAAATAATACATGAATAGTTAACACTAGTTGAAGCACTCATCCAGTTTTGCTTTAAAATGATGTGCTCCTAGAACCTATTCGGTTTGCTCTCAAAACTGCAAAGTCTTTGTCTTTGACAAAATTTCGCTTTGGACAGAGAGGTAACAGCCGAGTTGGGTTCTTGTTACTTATTATCTCCTCTTGTATTTACGTATGTCATTTATCTTAAATAAAAAGTATTAATTTATTTTACAGTTGCAATCATTTGATATCTTTACAATCAGAAGTCATCCAATCTCCACTTATCCAAAGATTACTAAGCTTTCAATGTTATGTGAGTTTCCTAAAACTATTTTTTATAGTGTGGTAATAGATAGTATTTATGTAGTCGTAAATCACAAACACACGCTTTACCAACTCATTTTGTTACTTTTTTTATTTCAAGTTATCAATGAGATTTAGCTTTTTTCTGCTTTGATGGGAATCAATTTATATTCAAACAACTATACCTATGACAAAAGCAAACCTTCATTTATAACGTAAGTTTTTATAAACATGTTAGTTGTAATCTATTCAAATGTGCATCGATAAAAAGAATTACTCTCCTTTTTTGTTATATTGTTTTTTTTCATTTTAGGTTATCAATTATTGACAAATGAGAGTAGAATTTCAATTTCCATCATCAGTTACCTTTCGAGCAGTAATGGATGAGTTACTATTTGTTCTTTTGTACACAACTCAAAAAATTTGTCATTGTATGAAAAACAATCATGTGTCGCGAGTTGAACATCGAACATGTATCGAATACTCTCCACACAATAAACATGCGGGTGATAAAAAAGTCAAAACTACTTTGATAACGCTGAGATTCCTATTCGATGGAAAAATGATGTTCTACCTACCACCAAATTGTTGTTTTTGTAACGTTGTTTCCCACCGTTAATGCATTAATTTATGTCGTTGCAACTTATCCAGACAACCACTGTAATCTACTGTCATTAAAATTAAAAAAAACAGTAGCCGAACTTTCCCCAAAGGACTTTTTCAAGTTCAGTTATGAGGAGCTCTCCTTTTATGAAAGGATACTTTTATGCTTGATGAGAATTATCAAAGAAAGTTATGTTGTACCAATTGGAGTCATGTAGGTAGAACTCGGGTGAAAAAATGGCAATGTCCGGATTTTACAACCTTGGAAAATACAATAGCATTCAGTGCGCATTCTGCAGAGGCACATTACTAAAGTGGAGGAGCGAAGACGAGCATCCGATGATAAAGCACGCTAAAATTTTTCCACTTTGTCGTTTTGTTGAAAGACTATCGACTCGCAATAGAGTTTACAGAGCTAGGACACTAACTGAGGAAGAACTGGCAAACATCTCTGTTGTCAAAAGCTATACGATTTAAGAGCAAAGAAATAGACAGTTGATGGGTTTGATTGCAGAAGTTTTATCTCTGTGTATCTCGATTGATTGCATTGGTGTAATCAGATTTGCTCCTGGATTGGCGAGAAGAGAATGTTTCAATCGGTGGAAGCATAAAGTTCCTATGAAACTTCTTTGCAAAGCGAGTTTTACTACACAGGTTTTGGTGATGGTGTAAGATGTTTTTTTTGCTCGAGGAGCTCAAATAATGGAATGAGGGTGATAGACTGCGAGAGGAACACTGTCGTTGGTTTCCAGATTGTTCCTTTTTTACTTGTGAGTGAGGGACAAAAATATGTTGAAGAAGTTCGCAAACAAATGGAAAAGTAAAAAAAATGTGAGCGAGAGCTTGGACGCATCGACAGAAAAACAAGAATCATTTAGCTCAGTTCAATGAAAAAAAAAAACGATGAAACTTATCTCTGAAAAAGTGGTACATAGTCGAAACCATGTAGAAGAAGTTGGAATGCTGAGTGGAAAGCCGTTTGAATGAAAAGGATACATGATTGAAGCTTTGCAGGCTTTTTAAAATGTGAAAACTTCCGCTGGAAACCCAGAAGAAAATTTGAATGATGATGGAACCAATGTTTTGGATGAGAGAAAATCAAATAGAGGATCATGTGGTGACAAAGTTTCATTAGGCGCTAAAAGAAATAAAAACAAGAAGAAAGAGGAAGACAACTTGAAGCAATGTGGACTTGCTCAATGTGTATTTGAGGCACACAAAAACAAATCCCAGCCAATCATATATCTCTCTTCCATGCGGACATCTCATTTACTGCAGCGAGTGTAAAGAAAAAACATATGCCGCGTGCTCATCAGAACTAAAGCGCTGTCCAAACTATAATTTTCACATCAAGATAAAAGGTGTTATGAGAATCTACCTGAGCTAAAGCATCATTTATAAAACTTAACCTCGAAAAAAGGAAAAAAAGAAAAATAACTAAAAATTTTAACGATTAATTACATATTCTCATTTGATAACACACCATTCACATTTTGTATCTCATCGGAATAACAACAAACATGTTGCATGCTAAAGACTCTGCTCACCAAGAAGCTTCCAAGGTTATAGGAGACAATACCTTTTGTTCTAAGTTTCCGATGAAATGCTGAAGAAGTTTTTTACGAAAGAATATGTATATTGCCCACTAGAAGGTAGTTTTTACAAACAAGCAACAAGTCTATGGCTACTAAAAGGTAACTGTTCGTACGATGATACCCAGTGTTCCATTTGTGATAGTTACGCTGAGATGGCAGAAAGTTTTGCGCCTACCGAACAAGAACTGTTAGATGACATAGATTGGATCAGCGGAAGAACAGTTTTGAAAAATGCTAAAGTGGGATTGTTGGTGCATGCTGAATGGATAGACAAAGCTTTTTCTGAACTTTCCTCGATTGATTTAAAGACTCCATTTATGTTGAAAAACTTACTCGCTCGATTACTTTCCTATCTACTACCCGCATCTCAAAGCAAACTATCTTACCAGCGTTTAAAAGATGGATTGTTTGCAATAGCAGATGGCTATCCAAATGCACTCAGTCTTGACGATGATTGCTCAAACAACTCAATGAGCGATGATGACTCAAAGATAATGGGCTCATAAAAGAAGCGTCACAAAAGAATTTACATCATTTATCACCAAGTCCTAAGAGAAACATGAACGGAAAAAATCGAGGTCTAAAGTCAATCACAACGCTGGGTGATTTTGTTCCCAGATTTGTAAAGACTCACATTGAGCGCATTCCTTTGGAGCGCTTGGATTCTTTTTTCATTCAACTTGTTACCGAAGAAGTATTCCATTTTGTGTTAGGACTCAATCTAGCTCGCAAGAAAATATAAAGTAGATTTCTACATTGTAATCGTATTTCAAGAGCAAACCCTCTCGAATGTTTAAACTGCTGTGGAAACTTTGATTCAAAAGTCTGTTGTCCCGAAGACAAGACAATAGATTTTTGCGGATCTGAAGAGAGTGATCAAACTGATTGATGTAAAACAATGTTTGAAAGAGGCTGAGTTAGGCAGTTTGGTGGAAATTTTAATTTTAAAGGGATTATGCTCATTTCAGTAGACATCTCTGGATATTCTTTTGTCTCAAACGCAAATAAAACCGTAATTACATTATGCCAATCACTTTGATGGAATTGTCTTACACCTCCAAAAACAGGTGAGTGAGATGAATAAGCTAATAGCCAACTACGTATAAATTTTTTGCTCGTCGTCGAGTGAAAGCATTTAATTGTTGATGCTGAAAGCAGAAGCACTTTGGAGACTGGATATTTGGACTGGACTTTGGAGATTGGCGACTTGATTTCTCAGCACCAAAGGAAACTTCTACATTGACAACATCAATGAATGCATCAACGAAGCTATGGAAAGAGATTATGACTTTTCTTTGCCCATTTTGAAAGGAGTATACAATGTACAGATGCGGATGACAATAACTGCCTGAGAACCCTTCTGACTTTTTGTAGCGCGAAATTTTTCATCCCTCAATACGCCTTTTGGATTTGCAAAGGCCAAAAGTCTGCATTTGATTCATCCTGTAATACTCCAACAAAATACAGTCCAAATGAAGAGGAATGTATGTTGGGAGTTAAAAATGCTACGGAAGGTCATGCCCAAAACGCAAAGTGTGTTGGAATAGGGAATTGTGCGCATTCGACTACAAAGCACAAAGCCACTTGTCTGATCTGTCCATTGTCGCAAGAATTAAAGAATTTCGATTTTGCATGAGAGGTGCAATCACTCGAGCAACACCAAACCAACTACTCTCATCACTGATGTTGATGGTTTCGAAGATATGAACTTGTCGTTTTCGAGCTTTGAAAGTCCAAAGACTGTTCAAAGCAAGATCATCGTTAACATAACATGTAGAGGAGATAACAAAGACTGACGCAATCCCAATGTCCTGTATACCGAGTTTTAATTGTGACGGATTAACCAAGAGCAGTCGATGTTTGAGACAGTTAACTCTAGACGTTGGATGTGCGAATTAAAGTAAAAAAAGTTTCTCTCTCTCAAAAAAAAGATGAAACACCGAATCTATTTTTTATTTTTCTCTACTCTTTTCAGGCATTGTCTTGCAACAGAGTTTTTGTCCCTCCGTTTTATCTCCTCGGTCTTTGGGATGTCAACAGAGAACTTTAGGTATCAGAGGTGTTTGGGTAGCGGCTCGTCTTTTGGATCAAACTTTGAAATATCGAATGCGCTCATCTACGTGCTCTATGATTCCCTACCGACGAGCACCAAACTGCTCCAGAACCGACAGGATGAATTAATACCAATTTGTTTGCAAAACTGGTGAAGCTTTATTTGGATTGATCAAGAGTTACAACAACTACTCCAATAACAACTACTCCTGCCATGACAGCAGCAACTCTACTTATTACAGATCCAACATTTCCCTTCGTTTTTTCTCCAAGTACAGATGATTGCTCTGAAGATACTCTCGGTTACGCGGATCTTCAACAAATAACGCGAATTTTGAATTGTTCTTAAAGGATCAAAATTTTTAGCTTTTCTTGCATTGCAAACCCTATCAACGGAAATTGTGATCCCACATTTGGCGATTACAATTACGCATGCAAAACCAATGAAACTATGGAATATCTCGAAAGATATAAAAGTTCTTCGACTACGACTCCAAACACAACTCCAATTCTAACTACAGCTCCAACAACCAACACACTTCTTGCGACTACAATTTCTACTCCAACAAAAAACCATCACAACTCTGGAGACAACTAATGATTGTACATGCGAAAAACAATACACCGCATGCGAAAACAATTCGATAGCAATTCCAACTTGACCATCATTTTATGGAGTATTTAGTTTAACAACTCGGAAAAAAATTTTCAGGAATGAGTCCGTCCGTCTGTGTCGGAAAATGGTGAATAAAAAAATGGAAAAGAATATTCTCATTATTATTCAGCCCAAATGTAACGATATTGCTTGCAATGTTCCTGCAATATTACTTTATTTTGTTTATTACAAGTGTTATCCACCATACATACACTTTTTACCCTAATATGTTATAATTTATTACATTCGCTTCTTACGCTATTATTATATACTGTGAGAGATTTGCATGATAAGTCTACCCCCCCCCCCCCACCTCCCATCCCACCCCAAGACACCCCTCAACCCCTTGCCCTGTCAACAATCAAGATAGAAACAACCCCTGAGCCTTCCTCCCTCCATATCTATACAAATTCCCCCATAAAATGGATACCGAGGACCCCGGCACTGTATAGACCCTGTATCCATGCCTATACAACATATATAACCTACCCCGGGTTACCCCGAGTCTACCCCGGGTCAGCTATCCCGGGACAATATCTAAAAAAGTTGATTCAGCTAGCCTGCGACCTATAGGACTGGATACCCAACCCAAAAAGTGAATGAGCAGAGTACCGTAGCCTAGAATACAGACTAAGGAGTTAAATACCCTAATAAGGAGTGCAAAAAATTCAAGCCAAGGAAAGAGCGGGTAAAGTAGCCCAGCGTACTTCAACATGTGCTCACTAATACTATTGGATGGCTTTGTGTACTAATTTTGTATTGCATGTTCTGATTGATGTATCTTTATTATTATGTTATGTGATTGGTTCACCCTAACAAGGGGGTGAACTTTCCTCTTATTCTCCTATAAAAAAGCTCTTTTGGAGCATTTGAGACGGAAGTCTTGAGGATCTTGTTAAGAACCTTACCTTGTATTGCTAAATGGATTTGAGTAAATAAATTATTATTTGTAGAAACTCTGTTATCGCGTGTCTGGGTCGAGGACCCCGTGAGGTTGGCAACATCAATTCAGAGTGGTCCCCGAATTATAGCAAATAGTTCACTGTGGATACTGTTGTGTCGGTAGTAGAGAACGCAAAACTACTACAATACTGTAGTGTTTTTCTGTTTACACCACCGACACAACGGCCTCCATGTACTCCTTGTTTGCAATAATAATGTCCAGATAACGATACAATTGTTCCTTGTTAATAATACTATATTATGCACATTCTATTTAGCAAGATATAAGTATATTTATCAATCCACTATCACTGCAAGCCATACATAACAACTTCTCAGTAATCCATAGCAACTTCTGCCTCCCTGATCTCCAACAATTCTTTTTATAGGAGAGATCAGGAAGGCACACTCCCTTATTAGGGTAAACCAATACAACAGATTCTTACAAAATATCAACAAATCGTCACAATCAATACATAATATAAACAAAGACAATCAAATAAGATTTGTGCACACATGGCACATTGTTCATCAGACCCAAGGCTCCTCCTCCTTTAGCTTGGGTCCCACTTCGACGCTCTTTCTCTTGTATGACTTCAAAAGGCTGTCATGCTTTCTCGTGCACTCAAGCTTGTCCATTGGTGGCCATTTATGACCGAGTGTCTCTGTATAGCGGCCATATATGACCGAGTGTCTCTGTATAGCAGCCATTTATCTCCGTATGACTCACTCAGTATAGCATGTAGCTGGGCATACATGATGAATAGATGGTTAGAGGTATCCCTGTATAATAGAAGTGAAGGGAAGGGGACTCTTTTGCACTCTTCCAGGGGTGACAAGGGGTGTAGGGTAGGGGGTTGAGGGGGACGGGAAGGGCTGGGGTCACTGGTTTCACACAAATCTCCTACAATACTTTATATCGTATTAATCAAATAAACATAATACCTAACCCACTACCAAATCAAGAGTGACTAAACAAAGCGCCCGTGTCAACCACAATTTATATCGGGAAGGCAACCCCCAGTATAATCAAATAACAAATCAATAAATATCTTACAGATCTGTGCAAATGTCCACTATCATTTACATCACCAAACATATGTACATATGTAGTGTTTTTCTATCGTTAGTTACACCACCGACACAACGGCTTCCATGTACTCCCTGATTATGCTAATAATGTCCAGACAAACGACAAGAGTGTTCCTTGTTAATAATGATACTTTATTATTAACATTCTATTTAGCAAGATATAATGATTACTGCAAGTCATACATAACGACTCCACAATAACCCACAATAACTTCTGCCCTCCTGATCTCCAACAATTCCTTTTATAGGAGAGACCAGGAAGGCACACTCCCTTATTAGGGTAAACCAATACAATAATTGCTTACAAGCTATTAACAAATCAGCCTAACTAATACATAAATAAACAGTAAACAAGGTGGATTGTCTTGTTAGCTCCTAGGCTCCTCCTCTGTAAGCTTAGTTCCTCTTTTGCTACTCCTCTTCTTGTATAGCTCCATTAGGCTGTTTAGATTCCTTGCTCACTCAGGCTTATCCTTTGGCGGCCATATATGCCCGGCTAATCCCCGAATGGTGGCCATATATGACCGAGTGAATCTCCGAATGACTCATCAGTGTAGTGGGTGGCTGGGCATGCATTATAAGTTAGTAGTTGCACAGCTTGATCTAGAAGCATCCATACAAACACCTAAGCTGTGCAAGGGGAATGGGTTCTATTACACTCTTCTGGGGTGGCAAGGGTGCAGGGTAGGGGGGGGTTGAGGGGGAAGGAAGGGGCTGGGGTCACTGATGTTACACAAATCTCCCACATACTCCGCTCCATTAGGGACACCGTCTCTAATTAATGAATCAACAATAAAGATTTGTGGTGTACCTCACCGGGAATAATATATATTTGATTGAAAGGAATACAGTTAATACAATACAGCCTATTGTACACTGGCAAACAGGTTGCCTCGGACCTCTGTAGCCAAACTGCGGAGGGAGGCAGCTTCAAGTTCTGCGGCTTCGTACTCCATCTTTATATCTCTTTTTGCGGCTGGCAAGGTGTGGGGCTTTAGCAGTGCCTGGCGAAGCGCTCGTAGGTCAGCCTCCAGGTCTGCGACTAGTTGATCTAAGACTATGGCTGCACTCTCTCTCTTGACTAGAAAGTCTCCAGTCGGCTGGGGGTATGGGGGGGTGTCTGCGGGGGGGGGTGCCTGAGCAAGGGGAGAAGTCTCACGGGGTGGAGTAGGTGGGGAGACAGGGGGGAGGGTGGTGGCAGGAGTTGACTTCTTTGGTATACGGTAATTAGTTAAACGGACAGACATCAAGCTGGGGATGGGGTTAGAAAGACGCTTGTTGGAGGATTGAGTGTCACTTGGTGAATGGTCACGTTTGGGGACTTTGGCTGGTGAAGTAAGAGTTGTACCCGTTTGCGTGGGTACACACTGTTCAAATTTGGGGGGGTCGTTCCATTGTGTAAATTCACAGAAGCGCTCGTAGGACTGCCTGTCTACCGCATAGATCATCCCTGTTTTGCCTACGTGTTCAGGCTCTCCGTCATTATCCAGCCTACTTTGATGTCCATAAACCGTATCTCTGCTCTCACTCGTAAAGCGGCATCGGCAGAAATGCTTTATGTAATGTTGGTTAATGTGTACGGCTAGCTGCCGGGGATTGCGGCTCCGGTATTCACATTTAGCACAGGTCAGGTGACTGGATCGCCGCAGCAGGCGCTGGACCTTGTCCTCAGTAGGTTGACTTATCCATTTCCACATTCTCCAACGGGCAGGGTTTCTTCTACCATCAGCCCCAAAGGTGACTGTAGGCTCGTCTTTCAACGTAAGGGAAGAGGGGGGGGGCAACAGGAACCGTTCGTATCAACCGTACCGATACGTTGGGTAGGTCTGACGGTGTACTCTTGGTCTCTACAACAGACGTAACATGATGACAGTGTCGTTTGTTAGGTGGGGAGGTAGGGGGGGCAACCTGGGGTGGGGTAACTCGAGACAATAGGGGGGATACTATTACTTGACTATTACTAGTTGGAGAAGTGGTAATTGGCCGTTCGGTTAATACTTTTTTACGTTCCAACGCCAGATCTACTCCGTGGGGGTGGTGTGAGGTTCTTTTGAGGGTGATCCATCTATCCCGAGCCGGGGTAGCTGGATCCCGAGCCGGGGTAGTGCCGGGGTCACTGGAAAAAGGGGGATTTGACTTGGGGGGTTTCTTCACACATTGGCTGTAGCTATAATCAAGTTTTGTGGGAGGAATGATGGTAGTAGGGGCCAGGGGATGGTTAGGGGGTGGTCTTTTAGCTGTAGCAAGGGGTGGAAACTCGTCTAAGTCGATTAGGGGGGGAGAGGGCACAAGGGTGGTGAGAGCTAAAGGGTCACTGGCCGTAGCGTTCTCGAGTACCCACTTATCATAGGCACTTTTCAACTCACCAGGTTGACTTGACGTGGCTGCTGGTAGCGTAGTGGATGCTGACTCTCCTGTTATGCCTAACAGCTGGTCCTCGCTGTGGGTAGAGGGTGGCTGATATTCAGCTAGATTAGCTTCGAGCAGGAGGTTGTCGTCATCATCCTCAAGCTGTAAGCAGGCGGAAGTTTCGGGATTCATGCTTTGCAAGTAGTTCTGAAGGAGCTGTAGTAAGTAAGCGGACTGCTCAGTAAGCAAGTTAGCAGACAAAAGGGCAATGTTTTCTTGACTATTCAGCTGCAAACCGGTTTGCTCTGCTACTTGGGGGTATGACTCATAACAGAGGGGGAAAAGAGGGGTATCTTTGGGGGCTCCTGCAGGGGGTTTGAATGGAGGGAGTCAGCTGAAATTTGGAGGGGGGGTAGGGGAGACTCTAGCGATTCTTTTAAGACTAGGCAAGGGGGGGGCGTGGTCCTCAGGCTTAGTAGTGAATACTTTAACCGTAGCCAATAACTTGGTTCTTTCTTCCTGTAGTGTATCACTTCTTGCAGTGACTTGGTGACACCAAGGTTGGCCATATCTTTGGGGTGGTCCTACATTTCGTCTAGGGCGGCCTGTAGGTACTGGGGCTAAGGGAGGGGGGCGTGCAACTGGCGGGAGGACAACTTCTGGGTTTACCGTATGACCTACTGCTCGGCCAGTTCTCGTCCGATTGGATTGATTTTCGCTGGAGAGATTCGGTGAGCATTCTTCTACAGGTTGAGGTGCTCTGGGTGCTGCTCTCTCTACAGGTTGACTTGCTCTGGGTGCTGCTCTCTCTACAGGGGGAGAGATTGGAGGGGAGGGGGGCGCCGCATAAGGGGAAGGCATTGGGAGGTCCAGGAGTGGAAAGGGTATTTCTTGTAAAGGGGGAGGGGGTTGTGTTCTCCTGCGGGGAGCAGCGCCACGCATGTTGGGGCGGCGGACGGGTTCCAAAGCTGCAGGGGCTTGTCCGTACGGCTCCAGGCATGCCCTATACGGTTTCAGGCGACTGCCATTTTGCACTGACTGTTGGCCGTGTCGATTGATCAGGTATGTGTGGTTACTGTAGGCTTCCTCTATTATATAGGGGCCCACGAACTTGGGTTGGAGTTTGGGGTTCTCTCCCTTCCTTCTCCTTTGGTTCTCCAACCATACTTCATCTCCTGTTTTGAATAGAGACGGCTCCTCTCCTTCGTCTCCTCTTATCTGTTGCTGCTCCATTCGGAGAGTCTCATGAACCTCTTCAAGTCTAGTAGTAATATATGAGCAGATCTCCCTACCAAGTGTTTTTTTGTGGATTAGATTTTGGAGTTTAGGCAATGGGTTACGACGTTGGGTGAATTCGCCGAGTTTATATTGTATTTCATTTGAGGGGTACTTGAGTGGCATTTGAGTGGCATTTAAGTGGCATTTGAATTTTGATTCTTTTTTTACTTAATTTGAACTTATATGGCATATAGATTTTGAATGTATGGCTTTCAAGTTTTAATAACTTTTTTACATAACTCGAACTCATATGGTATCTTGAGAGAGAGGGGAGAGGAGAGAGGAGAGATGGGAGATGAGAGAGGAGAGAGAGAGAGGAGAGAGATTTTTTAGTTTTCTATACATTCATGTATATATGGTTAATTATGTACATATTTATGGCTATATTTATATCTACATAGAGAGGGAGAGAGAGATCTTTTAGTTTTCTATACATTCATGTATATATGGTTAATTATGGACGTATTTATGGATATATTTATATCTAGATAGAGAGAGGAGATATATCTACATTGAATAAATATGTTGATCAAAAATGAGAATTATATGATTATATACCTGATTACATAATAAGTAGGGAAAATCTTCCTATATAATATAGCTAGAGTCAGTAAATACTAAGTTATACAAAGCAATACAACTTGTAATGACATTCAATGCATTCATACATACATACATACATATGGTATCTTGAGAGAGAGAAAAGAGAGAGAGGAGAGAGATCTTTTAGTTTTCTAGCAATTAATGTATATATGGTCAATTATGTACATATTTATGGGTATATTTATATCTACATAGAGAGAGAAGAGAGGAGTTATATCTAAATTGAATAAATATATTGATTAAAAATGAATCGTTATATGATTATATACATTTATTACATAATAAGTAAGGAAAATCTCCCCACATAATATAGCTAGAGTCAGTAAATACTACGTAATACAAAGCGCTACAACTTGTAATAAATACAAAGTAATAACAGTTAATGCATAGTTTGTTCCTTTACAATGTTGTCTTTGATGTACTGATGTTATATCTTAGGAAGGAAGACTTCTGTTCTATGTGCTTTTAATTTCGTAATGAACTAAAATAAAAAAATTATGTATTAGTATAGAATGATTAAGCAAAAATGTAAAATAATTACATGAATTTGAATTATAGTTCTAGTTACATTAGATAGTTTACATTATTAGAAAAGGGAAATAACTCACCAAGTTACATTGTTCAACTTGTTCTTTCTTGAGCATTATTTTCACCAAGTGCTTTTGATTCTCTTTCATCTATCTAAAACAAAACAAAAAATACTTGCTTTATAAATATGTTGTAAAAAAATACACTAATTACACCAAAAAAGTGCTTTTTTTTTACCTGAAAAAAATGTATATGTTCAACATTTTTGTTGTAAAAACTACGTTAATTACACCCAAAAAGTCCTTTTCTTTACCATGAAAATGTATATATTCAGCATTTTGTTGTAAAAAATACACTAATTACATCAAAAAAGTCCTTTTTTCACCTAGAAAATGTATATATTCAGCATTTTGTTTAATTTATGGTAAAAATTAGTAAAACTCACCAATAGTGATATGATTGCCTTGAGTTATAGATTAGCTTTTTGAACTCTTGTTCTGGACAGTTTTTTCAGCATCATCGAAATATAATATAAGTAATTTTTAGAGTCTTCATTGGTTTGGTATCATCTAAGTAGGTGATAGATCTTGAAAGAAATTTTTACTGTGTTGGAGAAGTGTGCTGTCTTCAGAATCCATGTAGTTTGAGTCTTCATTGATTTGGTATCATCTAAGTAAGTCGTAGATCTTGAAAGGAATTCTTGCTGTGTTGGAGAAGTAGACTGTCTTCAAAATTCATGTAGTTTGAGTCTTCATTGGTTTGGTATCATTTAAGTAGGTGGTAGATCTTGAAATGAATTTTTGCTGTGTTGGAGAAGTATGCTGTCTTCAAAATTCATGTAGTTTGAGTCTTCATTGGTTTGGTATCATCTAAGTAGGTGATAGATCTTGAAAGAAATTCTTGCTGTGTTGGAGAAGTGTGCTGTCTTCAGAATCCATGTAGTTTGAGTCTTCATTGATTTGGTATCATCTAAGTAAGTCGTAGATCTTGAAAGGAATTATTGCTGTGTTGGAGAAGTAGACTGTCTTCAAAATTCATGTAGTTTGAGTCTTCATTGGTTTGGTATCATTTAAGTAGGTGGTAGATCTTGAAATGAATATTTGCTGTGTTGGAGAAGTATGCTGTCTTCAAAATTCATGTAGTTTGAGTCTTCATTGGTTTGGTATCATATAAGTAGGTGATAGAGCTTGAAAGGAATTCTTTCTGTGTTGGAGAAGTATGCTGTCTTCAAAATTCATGTAGTTTGAGTCTTCATTGGTTTGGTATCATCTAAGTAGGTGGTAGATCTTGAAATGAATTCTTGCTGTGTTGGAGAAGTGCGCTGTCTTCAAAATCAATGTAGTTTGAGTCTTCATTGATTCGGTATCATCTAATTAAGTCGTAGATCTTGAAAGGAATTCTTGCTGTGTTGGAGAAGTATACTGTCTTCAAAATTCATGTAGTTTCAGTCTTCATTGGTTTGGTATCATTTAAGTAGGTGGTAGATCTTGAAATGAATTTTTGCTGTGTTGGAGAAGTGTGCTGTCTTCAAAATTCATGTAGTTTGAGTCTTCATTGGTTTGGTATCATCTAAGTAGGTGGTAGATCTTGAAAGGAGTTCTTGCTGTGTTGGAGAAGTCGGCTGTCTTCAAAATTCATGTAGTTTGAGTCTTCATTGGTTTGGTATCATCTAAGTAGGTGGTAGATCTTGAAATGAACTCTTGCTGTGTTGGAGAAGTGTGCTGTCTTCAAAATTCATGTAGTTTGAGTCTTCATTGGTTTGGTATCATCTAAGTAGGTGGTAGATCTTGAAAGAAATTCTTGCTGTGTTGGAGAAGTCGACTGTCTTCAAAATCCATGTAGTTTGAGTCTTCATTGGTTTGGTATCATCTAAGTAGGTGGTAGATCTTGAAAGGAGTTCTTGCTGTGTTGGAGAAGTCGAGTGTCTTCAAAATTCATGTAGTTTGAGTCTTCATTGGTTTGGTATCATCTAAGCAGGTGGTAGATCTTGAAATGAATTCTTGCTGTGTTGGAGAAGTGCGCTGTCTTCAAAATTGATGTAGTTTGAGTCTTCATTGGTTTGGTATCATCTAAGTAGGTGGTAGATCTTGAAAGAAATTCTTGCTGTGTTGAAAAAGTCGACTGTCTTCAAAATTCATGTAGTTTGAGTCTTCATTGGTTTGGTATCATCTAAGTAGGTGGTAGATCTTGAAATGAATTCTTGCTGTGTTGGAGAAGTGCGCTGTCTTCAAAATCGATGTAGTTTGAGTCTTCATTGATTTGGTATCAGGTATCATCTAATTAAGTCGTAGATCTTGAGAGGAATTCTTGCTGTGTTGGAGAAGTATGCTGTCTTCAAAATTCATGTAGTTTGAGTCTTCATTGGTTTGGTATCATTTAAGTAGGTGGTAGATCTTGAAATGAATAAATATTTGCTGTGTTGGAGAAGTATGCTGTCTTCAAAATTCATGTAGTTTGAGTCTTCATTGGTTTGGTATCATCTAAGTAGGTGGTAGATCTTGAAAGGAGTTCTTGCTGTGTTGGAGAAGTCGACTGTCTTCAAAATTCATGTAGTTTGAGTCTTCATTGGTTTGGTATCATCTAAGTAGGTGGTAGATCTTGAAATGAATTCTTGCTGTGTTGGAGAAGTGTGCTGTCTTCAAAATTGATGTAGTTTGAGTCTTCATTGGTTTGGTATCATCTAAGTAGGTGGTAGATCTTGAAAGAAATTCTTGCTGTGTTGGAGAAGTGTGATGTCTTCATCTTCATTGGCTTGGTATCATCTAAGTAGGTGGTAGATCTTGAAATGAATTCTTGTTGTGTTGGGGAAGTATGCTGTCTTCAAAATCTATGTAGTTTGAGTCTTCATTGGTTTGGTATCATCTAAGTAGGTGGTAGATCTTGAAAGGAATTCTTGCTCTTGCTGTGTTGGAGAAGTGTGCTGTCTTGAAAATTGATGTAGTTTGAGTCTTCATTGGTTTGGTATCATCTAAGTAGGTGGATCTTGAAAGGAATTCTTGCTGTGTCACATAAGTAGGAGAGAAATTCATGTTGTTTTACATCTATCATTGGTGTTGGTAGATCTTGACCACATGTTTATAGTCTTTGCTACTGCTGCATTTCGTCTCAAACAAGACTCCAAAGTAGACATCATAACTACAAAATACAATAAAAATTGATTGTTACAATTGATTCATTTATTTTCATTGGCTTTAGCTTTATCTACATAGAGTAGCGAAGAAAAAGTTTGTGTGAGCATAAAACTATCTAGTAGAGATAAATTTATATCTAGGTTCAACTAGCATTGAATAATTATCATTATTTTGTTAATAATAAATAAGTAGAGTCTGCTACTTTACTAGAGCTTGGACAAACACTTATTTTAAAAATGAATAATTAGAGCTTTCTACTAGTGTTAAATAATTGTTGATAATAATTTACCTTATCACCACTTAGAGCCAGATGATTTAATTAACTAAAGACAAATAATTATTTTAGCGTTTCTTACCTTGATGCTGGATGTTCTCCTAGTAGCTGTAGTAGATGATGGTTCTCCGCTTGCTGTTGAAGAACTGGATGCTTTCTGTGTGAAAACAGTGGCTCTTAAATAGCTAAAGTTGCACTGATTAAACCCTATGAATCAGCATTTTTTCCAATGCTTTCGCGGGAATAAATAATTTATTTTCACGCGAATAGAAACAGTTGCTTTCGCGGGAATAAATAGTTTATTTTCACGCGAATAGAAACTGTTGCTTTCGCGGGAATAAATAGTTTATTTTCACGCGAATAGAAACAGTTGCTTTCGCGGGAATAAATAATTTATTTTCACACGAATAGAAACAGTTGCTTTCGCGGGAATAAATAATTTATTTTCACACGAATAGAAACAGTTGCTTTCGCGGGAATAAATAGTTTATTTTCACGCGGATAGAAACAGTTGCTTTCGCGGGAGTTGAAGTTTTTTATCAGTATATGTTAAAGAATTATTTAGTGATTCTCACCTTATTGAGTTTCAAGTAAATGTAGTAGTTGGTGTGTAGATGTTGCTTCCTTGCTAGCTATTGTAGAACTGGATGCTTTCTGTGTGAAAACACTGGTTCTTAAATAGCTAAAGCTGTACTAATTAACCCTATGAAACCTTTATAATATATCTATGACTCAGCAGTTTTTTCACGCGATATTCCCGCGAAAGCTTTGATTTTTATTCGCGTGAAAATTATTTTTTTTACTCCCGCGAAAGCAATGGTTTCTATTCGCGTGAAAATAAACTATTTATTCCCGCGAAAACATTGGTTTGTATTCGCGTGAAAATAAAATATTTATTCCCGCGAAAGCAACGGTTTCCATTCGCGTGAAAATAAACTATTTATTCCCGCGAAAACATTGGTTTGTATTCGCGTGAAAAAAAAATATTTATTCCCGCGAAAGCAACGGTTTCCATTCGCGTGAAAATGAAGTATTGATTCCCGCGAAAGCTTTGGTTTGTATTCGCGGGAAAATAAAATTTCTATTCCCGCGAAAGCAGCGGTTTCCATCCGTGTGAAAATAAATTATTTATTCCCGCGAAAACATTGGTTTGTATTCCCGTGAAAATAAAATATTTATTCCCGCGAAAGCAACGGTTTCCATTCGCGTGAAAATGAAGTATTGATTCCCGCGAAAGCTTTGGTTTGTATTCGCGGGAAAATAAAATTTCTATTCCCGCGAAAACAACGGTTTCTATCCGTGTGAAAATAAATTATTTATTCCCGCGAAAACATTGGTTTGTATTCGCGTGAAAATAAAATATTTATTCCCGCGAAAGCAACGGTTTCCATTCGCGTGAAAATGAAGTATTGATTCCCGCGAAAGCTTTGGTTTGTATTCGCGGGAAAATAAAATTTCTATTCCCGCGAAAGCAACGGTTTCCATCCGTGTGAAAATAAATTATTTATTCCCGCGAAAACATTGGTTTGTATTCCCGTGAAAATAAAATATTTATTCCCGCGAAAGCAACGGTTTCCATTCGCGTGAAAATGAAGTATTGATTCCCACGAAAGCTTTGGTTTGTATTCGCGGGAAAATAAAATTTCTATTCCCGCGAAAACAACGGTTTCTATCCGTGTGAAAATAAATTATTTATTCCCGCGAAAACATTGGTTTGTATTCGCGTGAAAATAAAATATTTATTCCCGCGAAAGCAACGGTTTCCATTCGCGTGAAAATGAAGTATTGATTCCCGCGAAAGCTTTGGTTTGTATTCGCGGGAAAATAAAATTTCTATTCCCGCGAAAACAACGGTTTCTATCCGTGTGAAAATAAGTGATTTATTCCCGCGAAAACATTGGTTTGTATTCGCGTGAAAATAAAAGATTTATTCCCGCGAAAGCAACGGTTTCCATTCGCGTGAAAATAAAGTATTGATTCCCGCGAAAGCAACGGTTTCCATTCGCGTGAAAATAAAGTTTTGATTCCCGCGAAAGCTTTGGTTTGTATTCGCGGGAAAATAAAATTTCTATTCCCGCGAAAGCAAGGGTTTCCATCCGTGTGAAAATAAATTATTTATTCCCGCGAAAACATTGGTTTGTATTCGCGTGAAAATAAAATATTTATTCCCACGAAAGCATCGGTTTCCATTCATGTGAAAATAAAATATTGATTCCCGCGAAAGCATTGCTTTGTATTCGCGTGAAAATAAAATTTTTATTCCCGCGAAAGCAACGCTTTCCATTCGCGTGAAAATAAATTATCTATTCCCGCGAAAACATTGGTTTGTATTCGCGTGAAAATAAAATATTTATTCCCGCGAAAGCAACGGTTTCCATTCGCGTGAAAATAAAATATTAATTCCCGCGAAAGCATTGGTTTGTATTCGCGTGAAAATAAATTTTTTATTCCCGCGAAAGCAACGGTTTCCATTCGCGTGAAAATAAATTATTTATTCCCGCGAAAGCATTGGTTTGTATTCGCGTGAAAATAATTTTGTTATTCCCGCGAAAGCAACGGTTTCCATTCATGTGAAAATAATGCTGATTCATAGCAGTGCAACTTAAGCTATATAAGAAGCACTGTTTTCATACAGAAAGCATTCACTTCATCGTTAGTAACTGAAGGAAGAAGATCTACTACATCATCATCTACTACAGCCCTCCTTCTTCATCATTTGAGTTACATAGGAAACAGCTGAAGTTCAAACAACTATGTATATAATTCATCTAATTCAAAGAACAACAAGTCTTCATTTATGATGTAAGTATTTATATTTCGTTTTAATTGTAATCAATTTAAGCGTGAAGACATTTTCTGAACAAAAAACAAGATTATTCACTATTTAAGATATCAAAAAATGTTGTATGTAAGTTTTAATTATGGTTATTCTTATTATTTCAGGGCTTCAAAATGAAAAAAGTACTCCTTCTTCATCCGAATTTTATAGAAAGCAGCTCTCAAGTTCAAACTAACTGAAGGAAGAAGATCTACTACATCATCATCTACTACAACCCTCCTTTTTCATCATTTGAGTTACATAGGAAACAGCTGAAGTTCAAACAACTATGTATATATTTCATCTAATTTAAAGAAAAACAAGTCTTCATTTGTGATGTAAGTATTTATATTTCGTTTTAATTGTAATCAATTTAAGCGTGAAGACATTTTCTGAACAAAAAACAAGATTATTCACTATTTAAGATATCAAAAAAATGCTGTATGTAAGTTTTAATTATGTTTATTCTTATTATTTCAAGGCTTCAAAATGAAAAAAGTACTCCTTCTTCATCCGAATTTTATAGAAAGCAGCTCTCAAGTTCAAACTAACTGAAGGAAGAAGATCTACTACATCATCATCTACTACAACCCTCCTTCTTCATCATTTGAGTTACATAGGAAACAGCTGAAGTTCAAACAACTATGTATATAATTCATTAAAGAAAAACAAGTCTTCATTTGTGATGTAAGTATTTATATTTTGTTTTAATTGTAATCGATTTAAGCGTGAAGACATTTTCTGAATAAAAAACAAGATTATTCACTATTTAAGATATCAAAAAAATGCTGTATGTAAGTTTTAATTATGTTTATTCTTATTATTTCAGGACTTCAAAATGAAAAATGTACTCTTTCTTCATCCGAATTTTATAGAAAGCAGCTCTCAAGTTCAAACTACTAGGAATATCATTCATTTTAATTCAAAAGAAAGACAAGTCTTCATTTCTGATGTAAGTATTTACGTTCTATTATAATAGTAATCAATTCAAGTATATTGAAAAAAAATTGAAACCTTAGTCTTTTTTTATTTTTTTGCTATAAAGCATTATCATTGCAGTTATTTCCCAAATACTGTAAATTTTAACCATCTAGAGGACTAATTTGGTGATTTTCCAACATGTTTTATAGCATTCAATATAGTTATTATGTCATAGATGTATATTATTCAATCTAGATATAAATATATCCGATATAGTTATTATGTCATAGATGTATATTATTCATTCTAGATATAAATATATCCGTAAATATGTACATAATTATCCATATATACATGGTTGTATAAAAAACTAAAAAATCTCTCTCTCTCTCCTCTCTTCTCTCTCCTCTGTACATAGCTATAAAATGTTAATATGGACATGAATTTGGACATGCGCATGTACATAAATATGGACATAGGTATGTACATAAATGGACATGAATATGGACATGTACATAAATGGACATGAATATGGACATGAATATGGACATGAATATGGACATAGGTATGTACATAAATGGACATGAATATGGACATGTACATAAATGGACATGAATATGGACATGAATATGGACATGAATATGGACATGAATATGGACATGAATATGGACATGAATATGGACATGTACCTATTCATGTCCATTTATGCACATGTACATGAATATGGACATGTGCGTATTTACTGACTCTAGCTATATTATATAGGAAGATTTTCCCTACTTATTATGTAATAAATGTATATAATCATACAATGATTCATTTTCGATCAATATATTTATTCAATTTAGATATATCTCCTCTCTCATCTCTCTATGTAGATATAAATATACTCATAAATATGTACATAATCAACCATATATACATGAATGTATAGAAAACTAAAAAATCTCTCTCCTCTCTCTCTCCTCTCTCTCTTTCTTTCTCTCATGATACCATATGTATGTATGTATGCATTGATTGTCATTACGAGTTGTGGTGCTTTGTATTACTTAGTATTTACTGACTCTAGCTATGTTATATAGGAAGATTTTCCCTACTTATTATGTAATCAGGTATATAATCAGATAATGTTTCATTTTTGATCAATATATTTATTCAATGTAGATATATCTCCTCTCTCTCTATGTAGATATAAATATATCCATAAATATGTACATAATTAACCATATATATATATATAGGAATGTACAGAAAACTAAAGAATCTCCCTCTCCTCTCTCTCCTCTCTCTCCCTCTCTCCTCTATCTCTTTCTTTCTCTCAAGATACCATATGTATGTATGTATGTATGTATGTATTGATTTTCGTTACAGGTTGTAGTGCTTTGTATTACTTAGTATTTACTGACTCTAGCTATATTATATAGGATAGCTATATTATATAGGAAGATTTTCCCTACTTATTATGTAATCAGGTATATAATCATATAGTTTTCATTTTTGATCAATATATTTGTTCAATGTAGATATATCTCCTCTCTCTATGTAGATATAAATATACCCATAAATACATCCATAATAAACCATATATACATGAATGTATAGAAAACTAAAAAATCTCTCTCTCCTCTCTCTCTCCCTCTCTCCTCCCTCTCCTCCTCTATCTCTTTCTTTCTCTCAAGTATGTATATAATTATGTAAAAAAATTATCAAAACTTGAATGCCATACATTCAAAATCTATATGTCATATAAGTTCAAATCAAGTAAAAAAAATAATCAAAACTCAAATGCCACTTAAATGCCACTCAAATGCCACTCAAGTACCCCTCAAATGAAATACAATATAAACTCGGCGAATCCATCCAACGCCGTAACCCATTGTTTTCACCCCAAGGTCTAATCCACAAAAAAACACTTGGTAGGGAGATCTGCTCATATATTACTACTAAGTCTTTCCTGTAGGGCTTGGGCGTATTCGTGTACGGGCACACACTCAACCAAGGGGGGGTGATAAGTTAGTTGGTCGGGGAGCCGTAATTCCCTTCCCATCATCAGGAAGTTTGGCGTTTCGCCTGTAGTAGAATGGGGGGTGGCACGGAACGCTCTCATTATTTGGGGGAGAATCAAGTCCCATTTGCCGGGCTGTCTCTTCAATAGGAGAGAGCGTAGGGCATCTCCTAATACCCTATTATTGCGCTCTACTAAACCGTTGGATTGGGGGTGGTAGGGAGTGGTCCGAGTCTTTTTTACCCGCCAGAGAGTACAGAGTTCGTGCATGAGACTCGACTCAAACTGGGCACCCTGATCGGTGTGCATCTGCTCGGGTAGTCCGAAGTAGCAGAACACGTGTTCGTCGAGGGCAGTGGCAACAACAGGGGCAGTGGCATCAGGGAGGGGGAGGGCATCTTGCCAACGGGTAAAGTGGTCTGTTAAGACAAGTATCCACTTGTTTCCTCTATCGGTCTCAGGGAGGGGGCCCACCAGGTCTACGGCCAACTTTTGCCAAGGGCGGCCGGCATACATTCGCTGCCGTGTGGGGTTGGGTTTTGTACCGCCATGTTTAGCCCGCTGACAGGTTTCACAACTGTTAATGGCTCTCCGTACATCCGCGGTCATACCTGGCCAGTACCATGTGAGGCCTACTCTCTTTAATGTCCGTTGTATGCCTTGGTGGGCCAAGACGTGTGTCTCCCACACTACTTTACTTCTCAGGCTGGGGGGGCACACAGCACACCAGTGGGCTCTGTTCTGTCCGGCTTGGTGTACCTCTAGAATACCATCTGGGCGGATCTGCATAGAGTGTTGGCGTTTCTCCAGCTGTCGGAGTTCATTACTTCCGAGTTCCAACTGCTGTGGGGGAATAGGGGTACGGTTCTTTACCGCCTGGTAGATTATGGCTACCGGGTGGTGGCCTGTTCTCTGAGCGTCCAGTAGGTCGGTGTCAGGGGGTGGGGGGCGAGTGATAGCTACCATTTGAGGGTGTGACGGGGTGGGGTCAGCTGGGATGGATGGGGGAGGGGAGAAGGGGTGGGGCAAGGTTTGCAATATTTCTTTCTTCGTGGGTCCGCCGTCTCTGGCTTCAATGTGATTACATTGCTTACAATTGGAGGGACACCGTCTACTAAGGCCGTCAGCATTTCCATGCAAGTGTCCACTCCGGTGTTCGATGGTAAACTGGAACTCCGACAGAGTTTCGAGCCACCTGGCTACTTGGCTGGACGGCTCTTTACGTTTACATAACCACATGAGGGAAGCGTGGTCTGTTCTCACCCGAAAGGTTCGACCGTAAAGGTAGGGCTTGAAATGTTTTGTGGCTTTGACTACGGCCAGTAGTTCTCTGCGAGTGACACAATAGTTGCGTTCAGGGGGGCTCAGTGTTTTGCTATAATACGCTATCACTCTTTCTTCACCATTCTGTAGTTGGGAGAGGACAGCTCCAACACCGTCATCGCTTGCATCGGTGTCCAAGATGTACGGGCTATCGGCATCTGGGTAGCCGAGGATGGGGGCAGACAGCAGTCCAGCTTTAAGCTGTACAAAAGCTTCTCTCTGAGGGGTGGTCCATTCCCATGGAACGTCCTTGCAGGTTAACTTGGTCAGGGGTTTGGCCGTAGTGGAGAAGCGAGGGAGGTATTGTCGGTAATACCCGACTGTACCGAGGAATGCTTGGAGTTCTTTAAGGCAGGTGGGGGTGGGCCAGTCACGGACTACTGCGATTTTGTCGGGATCCGTGGAAACACCATGCTCACTGACGAGGTGTCCAAGATAGCGGACTTGTGACTGTAGCAGTTCGCATTTGCTGGGCTTTAATTTAAGTCCTGCTGCTTTGAGCCGCTGTAACACTTCTGCCAGCCGGTGTAGGTGGGTGGGGAAGTCGGGACTGATGACAATAATGTCATCTAGGTATAGGAGGAGTGACTTCCAGTGAAGTCCATGTAGTACTCGTTCCATGAGTCTTTGGAAGGTGGCTGGGGCAGAAGTGAGGCCGAAGGGGAGGACCTTCCACTTGTATAGGCCTGAGCGAGTTGAAAAGGCAGATTTGTCGCTGGCGTCTGCATCGAGGGGCACCTGCCAATACCCGCTCACTAGGTCAAGGGTACTAAAATACCGACTTCCAGACAGCGCATCTAGGCTCTCGTCTATACGGGGGAGGGGGTAGGCGTCCTGTTGAGTTACCGCATTTAGACGCCGGTAATCAATACAGAAGCGCCAGGTGCCATCTTTCTTCTTCACCAATACTACGGGGGAACTCCAAGCACCAGTGCTGGGTTCTATCAAACTCCGTTCGAGCAGCTTGGCTACTTGTTCTTCAGCCTCTCTCTCTTTATGAGGCCCTAGCCTGTGGGGATGTTGACGGATGGGTTGTGCGCCAGGTCTCAGGGGAATGCTGTGGGCTACTAGGTTGGTAAGGCCGACATCGTGGTCACCTTTACTGAATACTTCTTCATATGAGTGCAAGAGTTGTGCCAATTTGAACGCCTCCTGGGGGGTGTGACAGTTGCCTAGTGCTTGGACATACAACTCTTTTAGATGCTCGGGGACAGGGGGGGAATGGCAGTGGAGGGGGGAGAAGTGGGCTCATCTTCTTTTACTTGTGATCCTACATCACCGTTGTGTACTCCAGTGTACCTTCCTATCGTTTTGCCAGCTTTCAAGTCTAGCGGTTGGTTGGTGGGGTTGAGACACCTCACCAATAGCTGATGCCGGTCATTCGGAGTATTAAGACTGGCAGCTAGGGGGGGGGAGTTGGGGATACCTTCTACGATACCGAGGGGAAGGTGTATGGAGTGGGTAGTTCGGCACAGTATGGTTGCTTCGGTGTGGGGGGGGATCTGAGTGTCTCTAACCACCTGGACTCCAGTAGCCAGTACTCTGCCTTGCTGGTCTGTACACAGCAGTTCTTGGCCATTAACTTCTATCACTGACAGGTCGAACTTCATGCGACACTGATGAGAAGTGAGAAATGGCATGCCCAGAATGGCGTCCTCATTTATTTGGCCTACGACGAAAGTGGCTTCCGTTTTGACATCTCGCAGCCGAATGGGTAGGCGGATGGTGCCAAAGAAGGGGATGTGAGATCCGTCGGCTAACACACCGTGTGAATCACCTTCTTGCAGGGAGCTCTTAGTAGTTGGGGCCAGTCGATTGAACAGGTGTTGCGATAAGAGGTTGGTGGTGCATCCAGTATCGATGAGTACTGACACCGGTTTTCCCTCTACTCGACCGGGTAGGAAGTAGCTTGCCTTGTAAGGGCGCTCTGATGGGGGGTAAGTGAGGTCAGCGGGTTTAACTGCTGAGGGTTGGGGGGTAGGGGAGCGTCTATGTCGAGTACGGGAGGGTCGCTCAGTGGGCAACGGGGTTGAGGGGGGGAGTAGTTTCTTAGCCAAAGACTGACGAGGTGGGGGTGGCTCGGTGTCCTGTGTAGGGTGGCACACCAGGTGACCGTGGTCAGCAAAACTTTGTCTATGAGAAGGGGTGGGTTGGGTATACAGGTCAGTAGGGTAGTAGTCCGACTCTGCTTTACTGGGTACCGGGGAGTAGAGCTCTTCGTCTCCTATATCTTGGAGGGGGGTATACCGGTTGGTGGTGGGTAGTTGCCAGGGTTCTGAGATGGGTACTACACGCCGCCTCTCTCTCTGCCGTGGGGGAATCTCTAGTACGGGGTTGTACTGTTCTACTCTAGCCAACTTTCTTTGATAACGCCGGGGTGCCCGGGGGCAGTGAGGGGCCGGTTTCCCTACTGCGGGCGGCGCCCGTTTTTTGACTGCTGGTTAGGGGGGGGCGGAGTAGAGGGCCAAGGTTTGACCGGGCAGCTTCTTTGTAAATGGCCGATAGTGCCACATCCCCAACACTGGAGGGGGGCGGATGTAGGGAGAGGGTGGGGGAGGGAGGGGGCAAGGGGAGGGTTGACTTGTTGTTGTAATTGTTGCAATGTGTCGGACTGGAGCTTAACTGCTTCGGTCAACGTCTGTAGGTTCTTCATCAAGGCACTGAGGGTGTCTGGTAGGGTGGCCGTCTGTTGGACTTGGTTAGGGGGGGATTGAGGGGAGGGCCGGTCACTGGGTGGGGGTAAGTGTTCTTCCTCCTCTTCCACTATTCTCACTCTGGAGGGCCTGTCTTCGAATCCAACTTTGACTTGCAGGAATTCGTTTCCAGCTCTAATAGCCTCCTCAATCGTGTGTGGTTGGACTGCCAGCAGGTGCCGTTGTAGATAGGCATTACCAATAGTGCTGGCGAAAGTCTCTAGCACCATTCGGTCGAATCTTCGGGGGGGTAGGTCATCGTATGCCACACGAACTAATTTCTCCACTTCGTTGGCGTGTTGTTGTAGTGAGGCTTGGGCAGAGCGACGCAACACAATTAACTTGGCCTGCGCCTCCTTTGGGGTGAGTCCGAAACGGGCTCGGAGGGCGGCGAAGATACCTTCTACGTGAGGGGGGCGTCCACACTCTAGTGCCTCGTCCTTCAGTGCTGCTCGGAGATGCATCAGGGCTGTAGCTTGGCCCCAGTCATTGGCATCTGCGACCTCGAGGAACCGAGTGACAAAATACTCGATGTCTCCCGTCCCGTCGTACTTTGGGGCCTTGAAGGGTGTCTGTATTGGTCCTCGGGGAGGCTGTACCAACATCTGCAGAGCTTCGGTGAGTTGCTCCAGCGATACGGTAGGTTGTGCTCCGACAGGGTTTCTACCGGCACTCCTAGCTCTTTGGGTGGCCATGTTAGATACAATGGCAAGCTAGGGGGGGTTGAGTGACTGTTTTTGGCAAGAGTAAGCTGGTATACAGGGTATACAGGCTCGGTATAGCTTCGGGGTAGGTAGTATGTGGCTATACAGGCTCGGTATGACTTCTGGGGAGAGGGGAAGGTGGTATACAGGGTATACAGGCTCGGTATAGCTTCGGGGTAGGTAGTATATGGCTATACAGGCTCGGTGTGACTTCTGGGGAGGGGGGAAGGTGGTATACAGGGTATACAGGCTCGGTATAGCTTCGGGGTAGGTAGTATATGGCTATACAGGCTCGGTGTGACTTCTGGGGAGGGGGGAAGGTGGTATACAGGGTATACAGGCTCGGTATAGCTTCGGGGTAGGTAGTATATGGCTATACAGGCTCGGTGTGACTTCTGGGGAGGGGGGGAAGGTGGTATACAGGGTATACAGGCTCGGTGTAGCTTCGGGGTAGGTAGTATATGGCTATACAGGCTCGGTGTGACTTCGGGGTAGGTAGTATACAGAGGGATACTGACACAGAGTAGCTTCTGAAGGGGGGGAAGGTGGTATGCAAGAGATACAGGCTTGGTATAGCTCCTAGTTCTTCCTACCTTCTTCTCTCTCTAACTTCTTCTTTTCCTACCTTCTTCTCTTCCTATCCGTTGTGTCTCTCTTGTTCATACAATCCCACCGCTGCCACCAATGTAGTGTTTTTCTATCGTTAGTTACACCACCGACACAACGGCTTCCATGTACTCCCTGATTATGCTAATAATGTCCAGACAAACGACAAGAGTGTTCCTTGTTAATAATGATACTTTATTATTAACATTCTATTTAGCAAGATATAATGATTACTGCAAGTCATACATAACGACTCCACAATAACCCACAATAACTTCTGCCCTCCTGATCTCCAACAATTCCTTTTATAGGAGAGACCAGGAAGGCACACTCCCTTATTAGGGTAAACCAATACAATAATTGCTTACAAGCTATTAACAAATCAGCCTAACTAATACATAAATAAACAGTAAACAAGGTGGATTGTCTTGTTAGCTCCTAGGCTCCTCCTCTGTAAGCTTAGTTCCTCTTTTGCTACTCCTCTTCTTGTATAGCTCCATTAGGCTGTTTAGATTCCTTGCTCACTCAGGCTTATCCTTTGGCGGCCATATATGCCCGGCTAATCCCCGAATGGTGGCCATATATGACCGAGTGAATCTCCGAATGACTCATCAGTGTAGTGGGTGGCTGGGCATGCATTATAAGTTAGTAGTTGCACAGCTTGATCTAGAAGCATCCATACAAACACCTAAGCTGTGCAAGGGGAATGGGTTCTATTACACTCTTCTGGGGTGGCAAGGGTGCAGGGTAGGGGGGGGTTGAGGGGGAAGGAAGGGGCTGGGGTCACTGATGTTACACAAATCTCCCACACATACATACCTATATAAACATACTGCAACAGGTCTGCAAAAATATTCATACCAAAAAACAGCAAGGTAACATGTTAGCAGTTCTGCTTTCTCATGCTTATACATATTATACTGATAAAAATCATCTAAAAAAACTAACAAATTAATTTTTGATAATTTTTTTAAACAATCCAACAAATCTAACAAAAAAAGTTATTCTTTGGATATGTTGGCAGGTCTGATTTTTTACCGAGATCTGCTCCTATTATACTACTAATGACTATTTTATTACGTGCTTTATCTATTCTCTTGGACTATATCCAAATGCTTGCGCAGCATCTATAGAATATTCTATGGCAGCACCCACATTGAGCTCATTGAAAACTACAACATCACTATCGAGAGAATGAGTTGACATCATTAAGAAATATCAACAGTGCACAGTCGTATAGATAATAAGCAAGACAACACATTAAAGCTACATTAACATTACCCAATTATCTACCAATTTTCCCTTGCCATTTAGAAATTACAACAGGGTGGTTACCTTGTGTCTTTCTCTACTTGCTATTCGCATGCAAAACCGGTTAAAATTGTTTTACTTGATGTCTTAATTGGTCATAAAATGCTTTCAAACAACAAAAACGAGAAGCTTTTAGAACAACTCTTTTTATATAAATATTTGTGCTTGAAAACATTTTTATAGGAAAGGTTAAAACCCCAAGCAGTGATATGATAGGTCAAACCACGAATTGTGTACTGATTTTTTTAGTTGGATTAAAACCTGCCGATTACCTCGAAAAAACATGCTACCGATTTCTTGGCGATTCATCCGAAAACAGTGGCTGCAAAATCACTCAACCGGTAAGGCTAATTGGTAGTTAATCAGTAGGTGTATGGGTACAATAAACTGTCTATGGATTTCCTAAGTTCAACTGCATCATCTATTCGTTGTTTACTGCAGAGGATTATCTCCGTTTCAAGAGTAGACAACTCTAGGCTTATTCACTCACAAATCATAGCAAGCATCTCATCCATTAGATAGCTGTGCATCATGATTTGCTATTAGCTGATCATGTAGTAGAAGCCATGTACTGAGCACCAAGTGCAACTTTGGCATGTTATATCATATTCTATTATATCTGCTTTTAAAAATTTTTAACTGCCATTACGGAAATATTGATCTGTAAATGAACATAAATATGCAATGTGATTTTTTCTCATTCACCACACTGTATTCATAATATAGATATGATATATGGATCAGCTCATATCAACTAACTTTAAAACCTTCCATTATTTTCCTAAGCCAACATGACAGGTATGTCAATAGCGATGTGATCTGATGAAAAACTGTTTGTCTAAATAATGCTGATGCATCAGTCTGCCCGAGTTACCCTTACTTGAGCTCTAGTTTATGATTGCGTAATGTATACAACCGGAAATTTGCTTAAAAACTGAAAGTCACAAACATTTGCAACAGCGTATACTTGATAAAATACGCAAACCAGGCAGTAGAATTTACCTGAGTCCAAACAATCGCAAGTAACAAGGTCAAAGAAAACTGAAAATTTTCCATGTCTGAAGTAATATTTTTTGTTAGGCTATTGGAGGGAAGACAAGGGGCTATGTAGATAGGTGACGGTGCAGGCAAGGGTAGGACAATCGATGAGAGGTGAGGTAGGGTTGTAGCGGCAGCAACATTACACCAAAAGTGTTGGTCATTGCCTGAAGCACTAAAAGCCATGCAAATCCATTACACCCATACCACACTTTTTTAAATGCTGAATGGTACTTCTGAATAAAATGAGTGAACAAAAATGTTAAGACATATTTGATAACTAAATGTTGTCTACTTCTTACACGATAAAACTCAAGCAGTGTGGCATAAGTCAGTGAATGATGAGTGCATCACTGATTATTTGTACTGGTACAGGAAAAATCAATACCATTAACAGCTTGTGCGCTAGATATGTGAAGGCAGTAGGGGAGCTTCTCTTTGTACGCAGCTAATTGGCTAGCAATCAATATACTGGGCTATGATTGCATTCATTACATGGCCTAATAGCTTTTTTATGGCTTTTGCTTGCAGATAGTCTTCCTTCACCCTCCTCGCCCAAACCTTCACCCCTGCCACCCACCCCACCCCTGCCTAATACCCCATATTCTCTCTCCTAGAATAAAGAACTCTCATATAGTAGGGTAAGTAAACAACCTGCTGCCATCAGAAGGCCTTCCTATGGAATCCACAGCAATATTTGCATGCTGATGGATTTGATCGTAAGCCACACTAACATGTTCGTCTTTGCTTGGCATTGATAACATAATGGTACTTTGTAAATGATGAAACAAACTACATTTACTAGCTCCTCAGGTTTAACCATATAAAACACACACATATTTTTGGTTGAAAAAGTTATGTCAAGTTTAAGTACTGAAGAACTGCTAAGTAACGGAGCTTGTATGTCAATCAACTTGCACCCAAACTTTTTTAATGAAGTGTAGCTGCTGAAAAAAATTTTGCATTCTGATGAAATTATTTCATATGTTGCAAAAAATGATTACATAAATAAAACGTCATCATTGGTAATAATGTCAATTTATAATGATAACTCTAACAATAATTATAAATTATGATTAAAAATAATATTATAACTATTTATTATTAAATAATTCGCAAACATACGCATAAATAATGATTGTTATATTTATTTTTATTAATAATTATTAAACAGTTGTTGTTATTGCGGAATGTTGAAGTGTAGAGCATCGTAACAACAGATTTAGAGATGGACCATAGGCTTACAGCCACTATTGAGCGATGTACAGCTGTAGCTGCTAATTAATAGGTGATGTTTATTTCCAACACATTCATTTGGGTTTGGATAAAAAATAGGAGACAACTCCATATAAATTTATTAATAATGATTTATCTAAAATAAAATCATGTATCTTTAGTATCTGTCCGTAATGTAGGTAGTTTCAGTAGTCTTACAGTAGAGTTCTTATTTTTCTACGCATTATATAAATATATATACTGTTACGGAAAACATAACATCTGTGTGACGTGAAAATTGATGACATTACAGAAAGTGAAAAATAGCGATTTATTATAATAATAAATATCCTAATCATGTGCATTTAATAGTAATATTATGAACAAACTAATCATTGTGACAATATGAAAGCATATTCGTTTTGTTAAATAATAAAAAACACTGTTTTATTATAAATAAATGTTATTGATAAATTTTTTACTGAGTTGTCTTCTCTTTTTTTATCCAAATCTAAATGAACTGCTTGGAAATAAACGCCGCCTGTTTAATGACGTACATAGTTGAAACGAGATAGAAGCGTACTAACGCAATATGATCATATTTTAACTTTCGTTCTACGCAGGCAAAGGCAGGGCTCACAACTGATTGCGTGTAGCGTGTAGCAATCAGCGATAATTGTTCTATCAGCAGCACATCGTATCTCGAGGCCAAAATATAGAATTGACTGTGTTGGGCTCACTAAAAGGTATGCCCTATATTATTTCTATTTTCTTTGCGTTGTCTGTCATCTGTTATCTGTCACCTGTAACAAAACCTTACATCCTAATTTGATGTGATGCATAAATTCTTCTGATTTGTTCTTTCTGACCACGAAAAAAATGATTATTTGTTTTTGATCTATTCCCCTAGCATCCAAATATAACATGTGTTGGGCCCAGACTAACTGTTCTTTACTGCTTATTTTGATGGATGTAACTTTAAATTGACCTGAATCTGCTGTTTATGTATGGTTAGATCAAGTGAAAAGTTAAATGCCAAAACAATATACTATGCAAAGTTATGTAATACAATTTTGTACACAAGCGAAAACATATCTTAAAAAACAAACGAATGAGTTGGTTTTTTTAACATTTTTATTAATAAATGAGGGACAAAAAACAAATTTTCTATTGTTAGTGTGCATGTAAAAAAGACTATTTATCTCTGAGAGATGGAAAAGGCACAAAGCTACTTAGCTAGCCAATTATAAATGATTGTATAATTGACTATCAGCCTGTCGGTGTGCCTCAGGGCGCGGAGAAAGCTGATATAATCATAAGAACAGGCAGCTATTATTGGTAGTATAATAGGAGCAGATCTGCGTCATGGTGCGTATGGACAATAAAGCTCACCTGCTTCCAAAGTGCTTTTTTGAGCACCAGGTGTCCATGAGAACCTTTTGGATACATTTTTGTGCGCACCAGGTGTTGATTATGTCAGTTGTTAGTGCTTGTAATATTGTATGACTATTTATTATCTAAGTATTTATTGCGCAGATGTTGTTTATATTGGGGTTTTATCACGGTTTTGATTGTTGGACTAACCTAGTGTTTGCATAGAGGATTATTGTAAATGTTTTATTACGAGTATACAATGTATAAAATAAAGACAAGAAATTAGGTAGATATTCATTGATTACTTCAACAATCTATTCTAGTGCACGTACAGTTATGTCAAATACAAAAGGTTTAATGTATATAATGATTGTATAAATAGAAAGTTGACTAATGATTGTTATATTAAATAAAAATATGTATGCAGAACTAATGTAAGAAAGATGAAGTTTAAGATAAAGCGATATGTTTGCTTTTTTACTGGACACTAGTGGGTTCTGTTGACACTCCGTCGGAACATACTCGTCTTTTAGCGTAAAAATATGTGAGTCCTTGTTTTGTCTGTCCGCAAGTTGGCATTCTTCGTCTATTACTACCAAATTGCGATTGTTTCCTTCAAACTGCTTTCCCATCCTCAACACATTCAGGTAACTGTGTTTGTTTGAATTGTTATTTTCTTGTTTAAATTTTTCAAGCTAAACTTGTTTCTTTTTTTCACTTCAACAATAGTAGGATTTAGAGTTGAGCTCGACAAATTAATCTCCCATGAAATCCTCTTTGACCAACCCAGGTGTTCTTTTACCATGTTCTAGCACTTTGGCGCAGCATTCCATGGCCATTGTTTTAACTCTCAAAAACTCATCCCTGTGTATGTTGCTGTGTGGCCGCTGAACCTAACTGGCGTAATCAGCTTAAAACTTTCTTTTTATGTCTGCTTTCACCAATGTTTCTATCGATTTATTCAAAGCCACATACGCGCTATCTGTATCCATTTTTATGTACTGGAAATCACTTCTATCACTGTCTCTATAAATAAAAAATGCTAATGAGCATATTATTTACAGTTATGTTTATGTTCTTAGGTTTTAATAGAGAAAAAGTACGGGTTACTTACTTTTCCATAAAGTCGTAGTAAAACTGCAACATTCTTAGCTCGGCGTATTGTAGTACAAAGAAACCCAAGTGTACCGGGACATTCCTGTTCAGCTGAAAAAATAGTATAATGATTAATGGGACAAACTTAAAGAGCGTAACAGTTTCTTATTCTGACTCCACCAAATTGCAGAGTTCAGCATCTTCCAAATATTGCTTTACATCCAATAGCTTGTTTGCTCTCTCCAAACCCAAAGAATCTACCACTTGTTCTTAGAAAACAACAAGCTGTATCCTCCAATCATTTGCAAAATAGTTTGTTGTGACTCGAAATTAATGAATAGGTGCTCAATCTGAAGCTTAAAAGTTTCATTATGAAAATAGTTTTCAAATCACTTGTCGAAACCTGCAGAGATGCTCCTAACTATTCGTCATTCACCAACAGACCTACCTTAACTTGTTTAAAAACTGTTTTTTGATTAACCACCGAGTACACAGTACACACGTTTTTCAGTAAAAACAGTCCTCAGCGTTTCTTTGGAAACTTCTGCCAAAAAAGTGTTTAATCCCATTAAGTCAGAAGCATCTTTGTGAGCAAAGTCTTCAATCTTTTGTAGTTGTTTTAGTTTGATAAACCTCATTTAGACATTGAGCGCTGTCGTGTTGCGTCGAGTTGTCTTATTTTCTCAACTCATCTAATTTTCTGCTATCATTCACCGTCAGTATTTTCCCTTCGTCGATCGAATCTTACTGATTATCTGCATCCAAATCTCTCATTTCCTCCAATGACTGCAAAGCTTCAATCATCTCTCCTATTTGATTGAAAGATTTTCCATTCAGTGTCAACACTCTTTCTATATCAGTTTGAGTATGTCCGAATTTATTGCGGATAGTTTTCGTCATCTTGTTCTCATTTGCCTTGATGAAAAGTTTTTTTTTCAATCTTTCTTTTTCAATCATTTGCTTACACTTTTTCAACTCTTTTTTTCTTTTGTGAACTTATTTGACATACTTTTCTCCCTTATGCATCAGCAAAAATGAGCAGTCTGGAAACCACTGAGTATGTTCCTCCCATGATATTTCATCCTCCTTCCATTCTTTGAGCTCACCGGAGCAAAAGAAACATCTCACACCATTGTGATTAATCATTATGCCCAGTTCCACCCCTAATTCCTCTCTACATCCCATTTGTTGTTCCTCAAATATTCAGCTTTTAACACAGTGATATTTTTTGTTAGCCTGTCGTCAGGTTCGCCGGTCTGTGCTCCCAGTTATGGCTAGCATATCCTTTCACAAGTTGGCAAAACAGAAAACTTTTAACTGTTTGTCTTCACTCTTCCATTTAATCAATTTCCATCTGCAAAACCAACAGCGAATGCTACCATCTAGCCCCGAGTTTTTAAATCTTGCTTTAGCCATGTTTTCATCCGACAACAAACCTTGATGCAACCAGTTAATGAGAAAAACTCCCAATCGATATCGCTCAACTAACAACAGATACTCTTTGTCAACAATCGACATCTCATCATAAGTAAATTTTAAAAACTCCTTTGGAGTTAGCTCATCAGCTTTTTTGTATTTTAGAAGACAGAGGAACATATCCGTTATTGTAGGAGATGATGACAATGTATATCGATGAAAGAATGATGGGAAAAGACTGTTGTACAAACAACGATGTAGCAATAGGACTTTCAATTTTTTTCTTCCTCCATTTTCAAAATAGGCATAATTCGCCACATTGCTATTGCTATTGCTATTGCTATGGACATTGCTATATCCTATCGAATGAATGGTTCTTATATTGTAGATTTAACAACCCATGTCCCTGACTAGTTATTGATTGATGAAAAAATTAGTCATGTCTTGTCTTTCCTTTTCTTTTTATTAGCCAATAAGTACTCAAATGTGAGATTGTTTAAAAGTTGACTGTCAGTTTCCAACCAAACTCATATGTTGATGAGAATTTAAAATGAACAAAAGTCCATGATAAAACAAGTAACTTTTTACGTTTGAAAATAAACAAAGAATATAACAACGAAAAAAATGTTGTTTGAAAAATGTGTAAGTGGACCACAACAAATAATTATAAAAGCTTAGGTACTCTTGAAGAGTTCTTTTGGTTCTTAGGTAAATGATGCTTATATAGCTGTTGATTCCTAAATTGAGAGGGTGTAGCTGCAAAATATAAAAACTTTCTGATAATATCTCAACCCCAAAATCAAAATACCCAACTTGACTAATAATAAATAAAATGTAGTTGGCTCTCTGATAAATCCGAATTTATCAACGTCATTGCATTCTGGAGATTATCTTCACAGACTCTAAGTCATTTTCAATATCAAACAAAAAACTACATAACTAAACACAACAATACAAACAATAAGTATTCAAAAGTTGCTAGTAATTGACTAGTCTTTAACTAGACTAACAATTGTCAATTATTCACCGAGACTAAAACGACTATTTATAAAGACTCGCAAGTAGTAATATATGAGCAGATCTCCCTACCAAGTGTTTTTTTGTGGATTTGATCTTGGAGTTTAGGCAATGGGTTACGACGTTGGATGAATTCGCCGAGTTTATATTGTATTTTACTTGAGGGGTATTTGAGTGGCATTTGAGTGGCATTTAAGTGGCATTTGAGTTTTGATTATTTTTTTACTTAATTTGAACTTATAAATTTTGAATGTATGGCATTCAAGTTTTGATAATCTTGTACATAATTATATACATAACTTTAACTCATAGAGCATCTAGATTTTGAATGTATGGCATTTAAGTTTTGATATTTTTTTGTAATTCGACTCATTATATCTACATTGAATAAATACAGTAATTAAAAATGAAACAATATGTGAATATATACATTTATTGTGCAATAAGTAGGGAAAATTTCAAATAATATAGCTAGAGTCAGTAAATATTAAATAATACCAAACACTACAACTTGTAATGACAATCAATGCATAAGCTTTTACTAAAAACTATATTGAAAACCTTCAAAACATGATCCCAAATGGAAAAAAAATGGATAAAGTTAGATATTCATCTATTTGTTTACATCTACAAAAAAGAGGTATTTGGTGAAATATTTTTTCGATTTATTCAATTTTCATTAATTTTTTACAAAAACAAATCATCCTCTAAATCGTTAAATTTCATCTAATTGTACAAATTTACAAAAAAACAGGGTATTTGGTAAAATATTTTTTCATTTCATTAAATGTTCATTATTTTTTTGCAAAAAAGAAATCACCCTTTAAATGGTTAAATTTTATCTGTTTGTATATCTTTACAAAAAAACAGGGTATTTGGTAAAATATTTCCTTTATTCTATTCAATTTTCATTAATTTTTTCAATAATTGCTTAAATATACATTATTCACTATTTTCTTATTCTAATTGTACAAATTTACAAAAAAAACAAGGTATTTGGTAAAATATTCTTTCATTTCATTAAATCTTCATTATTTTTTTGCAAAAAAGAAATCATCCTTTAAATGGTCAAATTTTATCTGTTTGTATATCTTTACAAAAAAAACAGACTATTTGATAAAATATTTCTTTTATTCTATTCAATTTTCATTAATTTTTTCAATAATTGCTTAAATATAAATTATTCATTATTTTCTTATTATTAGGTGAGCAACCTATCATACAAAATTAGTTTCTTGAGTGAGGGTTTTATCCTGCATTTTCCTTTTGAATTTTTTTCAAAAATTTACCATTTTTTTCAAAAACAATCATTTATATATACAATTTCCATTATTTTTTTAAACAGAACAGTAGTAATATATGAGCAGATCTCCCTACCAAGTGTTTTTTTGTGGATTAGACCTTGGAGTTTAGTCAATGGGTTACGGTGTTGGATGAATTCGCCGAGTTTATATTGTATTTCATTTGAGGGGTACTTGAGTGGCATTTGAGTGGCATTTAAGTGGCATTTGAGTTTTGATTATTTTTTTACTTAATTTGAACTCATATGGTAGCTAGATTTTGAATGTATGGCATTTAAGTTTTGATAATTCTATACATAATTCGAACTCATATGGTATCTTGAGAGAGAGGAGAGAGGAAAAGAGGAGAGAGAGGAGAGAGGAGATACATCTACATTGAATAAATACATTGATTAAAAATGAAACAATATGTGAATATATACATTTATTGTATAATAAGTAGGGATACATAAAGAGAACATATTAAATATTGTAAGCTTGAAATAGTTCCAATATCATTTCAAATGAAAAAATGGATGATGAGAGATTTTCATCCGTTTGTATGTATCTACATATATCTGATTGAAAATGATATAATAATTCAGTAGTCCATTGTATTGAAATCAATTTTTGAGTGAGCTCTTTATTCCACACTTTTCTTTGAATTTTCTTTAAGTAATCATTAATACTGACAGTTTTTGACATTTTTTACAACTGTTTGAAAATTGTTTTTAGTCATATGCTTAAATATTTGTACTGAATTGTCAACGTATTTATGTGTAGTGTATGGTCGGTATTGTATCGGTGAAAGTTCTCCATGTAAAGAAGCTACAGTTAGCAAATGCTGTGTCATACATAATAATATAGCTTGTAATGTCAAGCGATATCCAATCTTTTCCTGTACTTCAACATTTTCTTTAATATAGCTATGATATATCTTTGGAAGGTAGTCTTTGATTGTGTATCTTTTTGAACTCATAATGAACTAAAATAAAATGTTAAGTATTAGTATATGATGATTAAACAGTGTTGTAAAATAATTACATTTTAACTTTTATTAAATAATTTTTCTATTAATTCTTACCTTATCACCAAGAAATCAGCTGTAGTAGTCGATGAAATCAGTTGTAGCAGTTGATGAAATCAGCTGTAGTAGTTGATGTTTTATTGCTGGAGAGAATGATTTCTATGCAGAGAGAGCTGTTCTTATATAGTATAAGCCACTCCTACTCATTTAGCTTATAGCCATTAAAAACACTCACGCGAAAACTCTATCAGAATAGTGTTATTACCGTGAAATATCCCTGTTTTATTCGCGTGAAAATAAAAAATTTCATTCCCGCGAAAGCAACGGTTTCCATTCGCGTGAAAATAAAGTATATATTCCCGCGAAAGCATTGGTTTGTATTCGCGTGAAAATAAAATTTTTATTCCCGCGAAAGCAACGGTTTCCATTCGCGTGAAAATAAAGTATATATTCCCGCGAAAGCATTGGTTTGTATTCGCGTGAAAATAAAATTTTTATTCCCGCGAAAACATTGGTTTGTATTCGCGTGAAAATAAAATGTTTATTCCCGCGAAAGCATTGGTTTGTATTCGCGTGAAAATAAATTATTTATTCCCGCAAAAACATTGGTTTATATTCGCGTGAAAATAAAATGTTTGTTCCCGCGAAAGCAATGGTTTCCATTCGTGTGAAAATAATTTATTTATTCCCGCGAAAACATTGGTTTGTATTCGCGTGAAAATAAAATGTTTATTCCCGCGAAAGCAACGGTTTCCATTCGTGTGAAAATAATTTATTTATTCCCGCGAAAACATTGGTTTGTATTCGCGTGAAAATAAATCATTTATTCCCGCGAAAGCATTGGTTTCCATTCGCGTGAAAATAAATTATTTATTCCCGCGAAAACATTGGTTTCTATTCGCGTGAAAATAAAATGTTTATTCCCGCGAAAGCAACGGTTTCCATTCGCGTGAAAATAAATTATTTATTCCCGCGAAAACATTGGTTTCTATTCGCGTGAAAATAAAATGTTTATTCCCGCGAAAGCAACGGTTTCCATTCGCGTGAAAATAAATTATTTATTCCCGCGAAAACATTGGTTTGTATTCGCGTGAAAATGAAATACTTATTCCCGCGAAAGCAACGGTTTGTATTCGCGTGAAAATAAAGTATTCATTCCCGCGAAAGCAACAGTTTCCATTCGCGTGAAAATTAAATGTTTATTCCCGCGAAAGCATTGGTTTGTATTCGCGTGAAAATAAAGTATTCATTCCCGCGAAAGCAACAGTTTCTATTCGCGTGAAACAAAATTATTTATTCCCGCGAAAGCATTGGTTTGTATTCGTGTGCAAATAAAATTGTTATTCCCGCGAAAGCAACAGTTTCCATTCGCGTGAAAATAAATTATTTATTCCCGCGAAAGCATTGGGATGTCTTCGCGTGAAAAAATGTTGATTCATAGGATTTAATCAGTGCAACTTTACCTATTTAAGAGCCACTGTTTTCACACAGAAAGCATCCAGTTCTACAACAGCTAGCGGAGAAGCAACATCTACTAAATCTTTCATTGCAACAACTAGGAGCTCATCTTCTTTATAAAGGTAAGAGTAAAAATATTTATTTTTTGTTAGCTAACACTACTAGCTGAAGGTTTATGATCTTTATGATCTTTTAAAATTAATTACGAAAAATTAAACAAAATGTTTTGTTTTTTTAGAATGAATACTCAAGACGAAGGAAATCAACCGATGAATGAAGAAGCAGGATCCCAGCAAACCCTTTCCCCATCACCTTCTCCTATCTTTGATATGGCAGAAAGTCAATTGGTGGTTGATGAACCAGAATCCCAACAAGATTTTACTTCATTCACATCTCCTACTAACAAACTGTCTTCAAAAAGAACATCGATGAGGAAACGATCTTTTATTGATTTGACAAAAGATGATAATGAAACTGGCTCGAAGTGCAAAAAACTAGTTTTGACGGATGTTGGAGATGAAACGCTTTTTCGTCACACCAGAATACCCTTTCAAGATGCTGGAAGTAATGAACTAACCACTCTCACCTACAAGAGCGCTGGGTTAATAAACTCTCTCTCTCCAGATAGTCTAGAAAAACTTGAAGAATCCATGGAAATCCGCGAACTACCAGTACCAACAGTTATGGAGGTGTTGTCTGTTGAATTTCGTGATGAATCAAAGTGCACCATGATTTACAACTACCGAAAGGATAAGAAGATAACTCGGGTGAAGAGTGATGTTTCAACCGAAATAGGACTGCTTGTTAATAAAGCTAAGCAAACACGTCCAATTGTTTTAATTTATATGGGAGAAGGAAAGACAGGAGATGCGATTTTTCGTACTGCTGAATCTCATGGATGTAATCGAAAGATCAACGATCCATTCAACTCATTGTATGGCAAGAGTTTGAGACAAATACAGGCTTATTTCAGTGTTGCTCACCTACACGATTTTCCGACAGGAAGTGTTATAGCTTATGAGAATCCTGGAATGCTAAGAAAATGTGATACTCGTTGGAACAAGACTGCTGATGTTATAGTGGCTAATTACAGATGTATGGTGAATGGAGAGCTATTGATTGGAGATCTTAGCATCCCTGCTCAAATAGCTTCATCTGTGGTGGCGGAAAAAAGTGGTGTAATCGTATTCAGAGGACTGAAACAAAATACGAACAACATGATTTCCTACGACATCATTCTACTCTCAGCTCTTCAAGCGTTCATTCAAGTCTCAGAATTGTTTGATACTTCACTGCAGCACACCTGTCTCTCCTACTTTGATGAAAATGAAAAAGAGAATTGTCCAGAACAGCATATCAGAGTCTTAATCGATAACACAAAGGATGTGACTCGTCTTCTATGATGGTAAGTTTCATATCTATTTAAAGAAAGATCTGAAGTATTTTTGTAAAATTAATTCATATAACTATGTATGATAGAGTCATTAGTTACTATGTCTTTTAGATATAACTAAAGAGCGCTCCTGAGGAAGAAAATGAGAAGATCTTATTTACTTCTTGCTTGAAACATTACAAAATAATAGTTTTTATAGATTCTGTAGTGTTTAGCACAAATAATGAGATAAGTTGTATTTTATTCATTATATTTGTTATATCAAATAAAAATCAATTATAATAATTTATTTTAACAATTTACTTAGTAAATTAGTTCCTTGTATATGTACACCATCTATTCCTTCTACTGTATTATCTTCTATGAACTCGAAGTTAGGATAGGTCTGTATGATAAATCTCCGTATTGAGTGATCTCTCATCTCACTATCTCCTATGTCTCGTAAACTTCTAACAATTTCATCCATACTCCATCCTCTACTTCTCAGTAAACAAAAGTATACACAATAGTCGCCACATACAGTTGACAAAAAATTTTGTAGTTGTGTTTCATTACTTCGTATTGTTTCATATCCTCCATGAATACTTAGTATTTCATTTACATCCGGATAAAAGGAAACAGAACGTCCAAACGAGTCAAAAAAATCCACCTCTGAATCATTAGCGTACACAGCCAACCAATGCTCTCCGGGTTGATGAGAATAATGGGTGTTGAATACGAAACACCCTGTTGGAAAATTGCAAATTTGCTTCCAAAACTGTTCTCTAGCTCCAACATGAATCCCTACGCTTTGACATAAAACGTCTGAAGATAAGATCGAATGAATTTGTATGGTATTCATCTGTAACTTTCTGTTTAAAGCACTGCGTCGCCTCCGATAGTTAATTGAAGAATGCTATCCATCTCCAACACACCGTCTTTTACAAAGTATGCTACCAGGGATAATCCGTTCGTCGTGTTAGCGCTAAAACGAATTTCCACACTCGTTGTGACATTTTTCATAGAGTGAAAACCTTCTTTAAGAAAATCACCAGTCAAATCAAATCCATAAAGTGTAGTACCATCAAGGTATTGTTCTTTCGTAATACCAAGACTATCGCCTTCAAGCAAAGTTCCGGTAGCGTGTAGAAACTGATGATATTCTTTTCCAAAAATTCCTCTAGCATAATTTGGTTCAAATCTTCTTCCAATCGGACAATCACCAACTCTCAATACAATACTATCAACACTAGCATGCTGCATTCTATATGGATTCAAGGCGAAACGCCCGTTCATTGCGTTGTGATCAACTAAACCTAAATAAATTTGTTTAGGTTTTTGTTTGTTTTCTTCCAAAGTGATGTCGATCTGCGCAACACCAGCACGAATTCCATATAGTTTTATCCGTTTTCGATCAACAGGATAAATGTAGTTGTGACCCTCCAATGCCAAACTGAGTTGGGAGTTTTGTATTGTAGGATTCACCTTAACTTTACAAAGATGAAGTTCAAATTTATCAATTCTAATCTTCGCCCCTCCTGCAGGCGCCTCATTCGCAGCAAACAAAGCTACTTTGGCAGAGGCACGCTCAAACTCCAGCTGCATAGTAGGACCTGGTATTATTAGTTTTTTCTGCTGAAATAATGCGAGATGAGGTTTTCCAGTTAATTCTATTGTCTTTCCACCTATGATTAGAGCTCTCCTCTTTTTCTTATCAGCGGTTTTGTGATCAGTACCGTCTTTGCTAGTTGAATCATCATACAACCATCCTTCCATCTTACCTTGATATTTCTTTCTTTCTGCACTGTTTTCGAGTAGTTGTGAAAAGTAGGAGCGTAAACCGTAGTTGTTAGCGTATTCAACAGTGGTTCCTTCTATCGACATTTTCAACTCACTGAATAATGCATGCATTGAATCCCCCATCCACACAACCGCATCATTATCATTACCTGCAATATTGGCTCCATCATCTTGAACAACCGTGGCTTCAACTTGCAGAAACGAGTTGTAAAGATCTGTGTAATGTTCAGTGCTCCCTGACAAGGTTAACTCAATACTACCATAAGGATCTAACCTATCAGGTCTGATGACAACATATTCCGATCTTTCTACCGATATGTTTGTTGGTTCCGTAGCAAATACATCCAACGTTGGATTTATGTTGTAGGAAGAACCTTCCAACTTATTACCTGTTGTTCCATTTAGGCTAGCCATCTTTTGCGAGTGATGAATGCTTGAAGCGTTACCGCTTAATGAATATAGATATCAAGCTCAGCTGTCTTTATACCGGATTCTACTGCTATTAAAATATACCACGATTACCAACACCTCTCCTCTTCTTTCCACCTCTTGTTTTTCTCCTTTTCATTCTATCTGGACGGACTGCATTGAGCACATCTCCCCCCAGATCATTCAACTCTGCCAATCCCCTCTTCTTTGCTGACGCTGCAAAACTTTGACCATCGATGACATCACGCGCTACATTTCCACCTACAGACAATGCTCTTTTCCCCAAACTAATTGCTCCTCTTTTCAGTATTGGTGCTGCAGATTTAAGTAAACTTGAAAAAATACTACCAAGTCCATTTCCTCTCATATTAGGCATCACTCGTCGTCCACTATACACTCCAATTCCATTTCCAGCTTGCATCTTGTAGTACTCATCAAAAAAATCTTTTGAATCCTCAGGAGTGTATCGTACCAAACTCATTATAATTCTTTCTCTCTATAGTGAACCGTCAACACAACCTTTCCACCATCAAATGGTATTCGTTGACCGTCGTCACTCGTTATAAGTACTTTAATCATATCACTATTTAGTGATGAAGCGTCAACATAGTGAGGATTTTTAAATTCTTGATACACAACACTATTCTTCTTTCCTTGAACTGGAACTACTCTCAATAAAGGTACATTCGTATCTCCTACCATTCTATTATCAACAATGTTGGAATAAACATACAGGGATGTTAAACCGGAATTTATATCAGGAGGTGTGATATTATTGTATCTACCACGAGGGTATGTAGTTTTTGATTCAAATCCAAAAATATATGCTATATCTTTGGAAAAGCTTATGACAGTATCAGGATCACTGTTAGTTAGTAAAGCGGTGTTGGTGATCTTGTTGTAGGAGATGGCGAATTTCTTGTCTAAATCCATTTCATTCATTCTCTTTCGTATAATCTCCTCCAACTCCTCTATACTATCATATCTTCCATTACCGATTAGGATGGAGGACTTTTCGCTTTTACCAGAGACATTAGTCTTTTCTAGATATATTTTCCCTTCGGTAACATTTTTCCAATTATTAGAATAAGACATATCTAGCAGAGCTACCTCCCATTTACCGCCATTGATAACCAAATATTTATACAGCCTCACTGTAAATTCGGAATTGTTATTATCAGGAAACTCTTCACCACTAGAGTTTGAGGGTAAAGTTATCAGCATCGACATTTTCCCAACGTATGATGATTATATCAAGCGTTGTTTCCTTATAAACTATTCATCTACCCACTCATTGAACTTTTCTCCATAACCTAACCACTTAACCAGAATCTGTCTTTTACCTCTTCTCATTCTTCTTCCCAGTATCTTTTCGATTCTGAAAATCGTGGGTTTTTTTACTTTTTGCAACTCTTTTTCGTAAAAGGTGCCATCAATCATCTCCTCAGCTAAATCTTTCACCCTATATACAACAGGTTTTTCATCAATAAGTACATCGGTGATTATAAAAATCTCAATCGTCCAATTCGGGGTGTATCCTCTTTCAAACACTCCTCTTGCCTTACTTATTCTCACATAATCCCCAACCTTTAGTTTTGCTTCTTGAGTTAAACTATGTTCACCTCCTTCATACACACGATTCCATACAAGTTCTTGATTTTGAAAATTCACATCATTTGGTCTCATACCTATAGCACCATGAATTGTGTTGTTGTATGCATTAACCATTTCTGGTAAAACATCAATGTATCTATCGTCATCTTTATATGTCAAATATCTATATATCTTCTCTTTTAAAGTTCTGTTAAAACGCTCCACCATTGATGCCTTTATCGTTTCATTTTCGGTTGTAAAGCGCTTGATCTTTTTTTCCGCCAGCAGAGTCTTGACATTGACGTTGTCAAACTCTTTACCTTTATCAGATTGTAAAGCTTTATAGTTTTCCCCTTCTAGTATTCTTCTCAATCCTCTTGCTACTACCGGTCCTGATTTGTTGATGAGCGGCACAGCCCAACCTTTTCTAGATAAAGAATCAATAGCAGTCAGTAAAAATGCTGTATTATTATTTTCATCTCTTCGAGATCGAACATCCATCAAATCTACCTGTAGCTGCTCCCCTATTCCAGCTACAATTGTAGGACGACGCTTAAACTTGGTTACAACTTTTTTATGTAACGTGTAGGCATCCTCACCACTCAACCATTCACGGATTCTTTTTTCTCCCTCTCGTTTTCTACGAGCTTTCAGTAAAGCTCTAGCTCCTCGTAGAGATGTATGTAATGCAGGATTGTAATACAACTCTTTTAGCGTGTCGATGTCCATGAATTAGTACCGGGAACGACCAACTTTTTCTTCTGAGTACGTGTTCGATGCGGGGATTTTCTGACAGTTGTGATTCCTTCATCGGTTAGCAGGCTTTTAAATCTACTGTAATTGGTATTTCCCGATTGTATTTTACCTCCTTCGGTTAGAACGTCTCGTAGTAAAGTTTTGGAAGTCCTAGGATTCAACCAATGTTCTCCAATTTTCAGTCTGTTCTTCTTCGAGTCGAATCTACCAATTTTACTCAGATTATTCAACATTCTGACAGCGATCGTTTGATCACTCTTTTTTGTTGTTAAATCAGCTGCTTTTTTTTCAAAATCTTTTAAATTTTCGCTTTCATTATCGTGCCCATCTTCTCCATCAGTAAGAAATGTACTTCCTAGTAAGGTTGTGTCTTCAGTATCAAACAACCTTCCTTTTATTAATTCCATCCCAATATCATCATCATCATCAACCACTTTCACTGATTCTAACTCATTGTCTTTATCAACATTTGGTGAAAAGACATTAGGTTTATTATCGATAACTGTGCTATTGGCCAAAGGAAAAGTAGACTCTGTCTTTTTTTTCTTAATGAGATTCCAACTATCCTTTTGTGTCTGGTTTTGGTTATTTTTAATCTTTTTGACATCAGACAAATACCTACGTAGGTTTTCAACATTTTCATCTAACTTTTCGTATGAGGATAAGTCAGAATCATAAGCCGTTTCCAGTAGATCATTTCGCTTTCGCTTCATATTTCTCACTGTTATAGCTTCCATAGGATTATAATACAATGGAGGTCTGGTTTTCTCTTCCTTTACCACTGTTTTATCATCCTTTCTTTCCGTTAATCTATAGTATTCATCTTCAGTGAGTATAAAATTACGTCTGGAGAATGTTAAAGGCTGACGATTCATCTTTTTATTGATGATAAAACAGATACAATAGGTGTTATAATAGCATCCAAAAGATTCCCTCTACCACTCTGAATCAAAATTTTACGCTTATCATCAACTCTCCCTCTACCACTAAGTTTATGTAGCTCCTTCTTGTAACGCTGCAACTCAATAAACTGCTCAGAATCAAGAGGAACATTACCTAATATAATATTTTTAACACTTTCTATCAATGATTGAAACAAATCTGAGTTGGCCTTTTCGACTATAGCGATTTTTCCTTTCTTACTCAGATCATCCAGAGCTAAAATCGCCATTCTATTTCGCATCATTCGTGTTGAGAGTTTCATTTTTATCTTCTCCCTCCGCCTAGCACACTTTTAAGTAACCCAGGAACTATATTGCTGATGATAGGCCCTAGTAGAGCGCCTAAAAATCCTCCTTTTTGCAATACAGCTTTCTTATCATCTAACGTTGATTTTCTTACTAAAGCGCTAATATCCTTCACGTTTTGCTGCAACTCATTATACTGAGATGATGTCAATGGTATCGTTCCATTTATAATAGCTTTAGCACATTCCATTAGAGTCATAATAAACTCCTTTTTGGCTTTGGCTATAACAGACTTTTGAATAGCAAAGGTTGTATTGTTGAGCGATAACAACACAGCTGCATTTTTTGTTAATTTTTTCTCCAAAGCTTTAGACATTATAATGCTTTCGTGTTGCGTCGTTGAATAACAAAATATGATTGAGGTGAAGTGAATAGTAATTGTATTTATATCCTTTTACTTGGGTACATATAATATCATAGGGAGAACTGATGTAAAATTTCCCAATAGTCTATGTTGATCATTCGTTTGTTGAGTCGTATCTATTCGTAAATAAGAGTATGGTTTCTTTGTTGCATCTTCAAAAGCCTCTTGTACATATTTTAATTTTGATGGAAAACATTGTCGAGCCAAATAGGAAATAGAAGAAGCATCTCTAGGGTTTTTAAAAAGAAAAAAATACTGACTATTCAAGGAAATTGTACGATTTCCTTTTAAAAACAGATTCTGAACAATAAAAAACACACTTATGTTCAAATGATGACTATGTTTTGTATACAAAGCATTAGCATCGGCTTTACCAGAAACTTCATCCATGAGATCATCAATTATCAGCCATCGATTTTTACCATCTCTGGGAAAACTCACTGTTATATCTATCATGCCTTCATGAAAAAACACTCCTGATACATCATCAAAGGCTTTTTGGTAGGCTCCATAACAGTAGTGAATCTCTGTTGGTGGAGGGTGTGCTATAGTCTGACTAGCTTCAATCATTCGAAAAATCGCTTGCGTCTTTCCCGATCCAGTTGGTCCTGCAATCATTGCTGTAAAAGGAGATCGCATCCTCGGGTCATAATCTTCAGGTTTCCCATTCATCATAAAAAGATGTTCATCAATCAACAGTAGTTTCATTTATGATTCCAACAGGAGAGTTTCTCGCTTTTTGTATTTTTTCCATAGCTTCTTCATACATACTAAACTCAGTAACACCTCCAAAAGTGGAAAACCCTACGACAAATACCAAAATTATCATAATTATCAACGCTTTACGCTTCATACTCGGTAAAACATCTATCATATCACGTTCAGTACCATCAATAGTATCAACTTCATTCATCGGTCTCATCTCAACATCATCCTCTGTCGACATCTTAACTTCCAATAACCATACAATCTTATCACGTTTTCATTTATATACAATGTTAAAACTATCAAAAAAATCAAATGCCATACATGCAAAATCTATATACCATATAAGTTCAAAATAAGTAAAAAAATAATCAAAAACTCAAATGCCACTTAAATGCCACTCAAATGCCACTCAAGTACCCCTCAAATGAAATACAATATAAACTCGGCGAATTCATCCAACGTCGTAACCCATTGCCTAAACTCCAAGATCAAATCCACAAAAAAACACTTGGTAGGGAGATCTGCTCATATATTACTACTCAGAACAATTCCTATCTCTGAGAGGTTGGAGATATTGGGGTAGAAAACTTAGACATGATGATGAGAAGGCTATGGATTTTTCCGTTTAAGAACAAACCATTTTCGATGGCAATTTCAATTCGGAAAACTAAAACAATGTAATTTGTTTTTCAAAATGCAATCATCAGAAAGCTTTTGTCATGATGAGGAGGAGGCTATGGATTTACCCATTCAAGAACAAACCATTTTCGATGGCGACTTCAATTCTAAAAACGAATTAGAACTGAAGTATGTGGTATTACGTAATAATTTTTTTAAACAAGAACAAACCATTTTTGATAGCAACTTTAATTCTAAAAACTAAATCAATGTAACTTTTTTTATTCTTTGTCTCCCATGAAATTGTTCAAAACGAATTAGAACTGAAGTATGTGGTATTACATGATAATTTTTTTAAAAAAACACATCAAAATCGACAAATTACTCCTCTAGATAGTTCAAGTTTACAATATTTGAGAATTAATCACAATAGAAACATTAAGCCTACTTGATAAAAAAGAATTTGACTGTTAAATTTAACTAATTGATTCAATGTTATTATTTGGATCTTTTGAAAATAAACATTTCAATGAAAACATCATATTTAGTCTTTGACACACTTGAAACCATTTTCCAGTAAATTTCACCAACAATATTTCAGAAATTTTTACTAGATATTTACAAGAAAAATGAGGTATTTTGGTAAAATATTCTTTTATTACATTCCTTTTTAATTTTTTATGTTTTAAAACAGGGTTTTATTACAAAGTTTTTTTGTTTTTTCAACTTTTTAAAAAAATAATCATTATAATATATAGTTTTCGATATTTTTTTAAAAAAAATAAATACATATAGAGATTTTCACTTTATATTCTTTTATTCCATTCAATTTTCAATAATTTTTTGAGTGAGGATTTTATCCTACACCTTCCTTTTAAATTTTTTTATTTTTTTAAAAAATAATCATTGAAATATATAGTTTTCGATATTATTTTAAAAACAATGTATATATATATATATAGAGTTTTTTACTTTATATTTACAAAACTTTGGTATTTGGGAAAATATTTTTTTATTTCATTCAATTTTCAATAATTTTTTGAGTGAAAATTTTATCCTACACAATCCTTTTAAATTTTTTATGTTTCAAAACAGAGCTTTATTACATTTTTTGAACTTTTTAAAAAATAATCATTGAAATATATAGTTTTCGATATTTTTTGATTTTTTTGTACTTTTTAACTTTTTTAAAAACTGTCAAAAAATCACCAAATTACCTCTCTAGATGAATAAAATTTACAAGTAAATAATTGTAATAGAAAATACCATATCTAGTTTTTACATTCATAAAACTGTTTTATAGTAAATTTTCTGTAATACAAACTACTATAGCTTACGATATCAATGGTTACAAAGCACTTTTCTTGAACAATATCTTCCTCGATATTCTTCTGGTATATTATTAGACCCAGGGAGGAACTCTTGTATTCTGTATTCTCTGTGATCCAATAATTGACTAAAATACAAAAGTTATTCATTATATAAATAAATTTTACCGAATTTAAATTTTACTCTTAGCTACATTAGATAGTTTACATTATATATAACAGGAAAATAACTCACTGAGTTACATCATTCAGCTCAATATTTCTTAGGGAAAGTTCTTTACTCTGTTTTCTTTTTACGATATAATGGACTAAAATAAAAAATGATGTATTAGTATAGTATGATTAAAATTAATGTAAAATAAATATAAACTTTTGTTATTTTTTCAACTTCTATGTAAAAGAAATACACTGATTACACACGAAAAAGTCCTTTTTTTCATTTGGATTCGGAATGTATAAATATAAATATATATATATATATATAATTTTAAAAATGTTTTACAACAAACACTCATGAATAAGCCATTTATGTGATAAAACGTGTTATTTACGTGAAAAATTAAGCATTTTTGTAAAATAATTATAACCTTTTGTGATTTTTTTTTCAACTTCTAGCTAAAAAAATACATTGATTACACAAAAAAAACCCTTTTTTTTAATCCAAAATATATATAATTTAAAAATGTTTTACAAAAAATGTATATGAATTGATCATTTATGTGAAAAACTAAACATTTTTGTAAAATAACTATAACCTTTTGTTATTTTTTAAACTTTTATGTAAAAAAAATACACTGATTGCACAAAAAAGTCCTTTTTTAATCCGAAATAGATATAATTTAAAAATGTTTTACAAAAAATGTTTATGAATTGATCATTTATGTGAAAAACTAAACATTTTTGTAAAATAATTATAACCTTTTGTTATTTTTTTAAACTTTTATGTAAAAAAAATACACTGATTGCACAAAAAAGTCCTTTTTTTAATCCGAAATAGATATAATTTAAACATGTTTTACAAAAAATGTTTATGAATTGATCATTTATGTGAAAAACTAAACATTTTTGTAAAATAATTATAACCTTTTGTTATTTTTTAAACTTTTATGTAAAAAAATACACTGATTGCACAAAAAAATCCTTTTTTTAATCCGAAATAGATATAATTTAAAAATGTTTTACAAAAAATGTTTATGAATTGATCATTTATGTGAAAAACTAAACATTTTTGCAAAATAATTATAACCTTTTGTTATTTTTTAAACTTTTATGTAAAAAAATACACTGATTACACAAAAAAGTCCTTTTTTTAATCCGAAATATATATAATTTAAAAATGTTTTACAAAAAAAGGTTATGAGTTGATCATTTATGTGAAAAATTGAACATTTTTGTAAAATAATTATCACCTTTTGTTATTTTTCCAACTTTTATGTAAAAAAATACACTGATGACACAACAAAATCCTTTTTTAATTTGAAATATATATATATAACTTAAAAATGTTTTACAAAAATGTTCACAAATTTATCATTTTACGGGGTTTTTCATTGTAAGAATACACAAAATTTTCACAAATCAACTTTTTAAAATTATGGTAAAAATTAATAAAACTTACCTATAGTGATATGAATCCCTTGAGTTATAGATTAGCTTCTCGAGAGTTTGTTCTCCACAGTCTTCTTTTTCAGCATCATCGAAGTGGTTGAGAAAATCCTCAGATTTTGGATTATCAGCCAGTTCCGAGGCTTGGACGAAGGCTTGATGAGCTGCGAGTACACTGATGTTGTAGAAAATTGAATTGTCTGCGTTTCGACTCAGACCCTTGAACAAAATCACTCCAAATCTCTCCAATGTCACAGCAGAAGCTATTTGATGAGGAATGCGCATATCTCCGATCAGTAATTCTTCATCTACAACACTTCTGTATTGAACTAGAAGAGTCTCTTCATTTCCATTCCATCGCCTGTCAGACTTTGTTATAACTTCAGGGTTTTGGAAACATATGACACTATCTGTTGGGAAATCCTGAAGATTAGCTACCTCGAAATAAGCATTGATTTGTCGCATACTTTTTTCTGGTAATACATCAAACACATTCTTACACCTCAAAGTAGTTCCTGTTTCTGTAGCAGTACGAAAAATTGCTTTTCCAGTCTTTTCAACACCCATGTAGATCAAAACCAGTGGTCTTATTTGCGAAGCTTCATTGACAAGTAATCCTGCTGCTAATGGAATAGCGCTCTTCACTCTAACTACCTTTCCATCCTTTTTATAGTTGTATATGATGGTGCAGTTCGTTTCATCATGGAGCTCAACGGTTAACACCTGCATAACTGTAGGTATTGGTAAATCTTCAACTTTGACTATGTTTTCAATGTTTCTTCTGGAAGCTGGAGATAGAGTACTTAACAGAGAGGCGCTTTTGATGATGAGAGTTGCCAGAGTATTCAGACTGGCGCTTTGAAAGGGAATCATAGTGCGTTGAAGAAGTACATTGTCATCAATCACCTTATCTTGTGAAGGTTTTGGTTCTTTATTCTTCAGTTGTTTTGTATTGACTTGTGTCGACATTCTAAAAGATAAAGTAAAAATCCATGTTATGATTTCTTTTTCAAACCAATTTGAAGATATATATACATATATATATATTTACTCAATATCATACCGCTGTTAGTATCTAAATCGATAAAAATTAAATTTATACTCAATCAAGTTGACTTACCTCCAAACAGAAAAGTCCTTCTAGCAGTTGTAGTAGATGATGTTGTAGTAGATCTTGCTCCTTCAGTTGCTAATGTCGAAGTGACTGCTTTCTGTGTAAAAACAGTGCTTCTTATATAGCTGAAATCATGCCATTTATCATAAGGTTAAATTAATGAAACATTGTTTTTACGGAAGAACACCAATGCTTTCGCGGGAATAAATAATTTATTTTCACGCGAATACAAACCAATGCTTTCGCGGGAATAAACATTTTATTTTCACGCGAATGGAAACTGTTGCTTTCGCGGGAATGAATACTTTATTTTCACGCGAATACAAACCAATGCTTTCGCGGGAATAAACATTTAATTTTCACGCGAATGGAAACTGTTGCTTTCGCGGGAATGAATACTTTATTTTCACGCGAATACAAACCAATGCTTTCGCGGGGAATAAACATTTAATTTTCACGCGAATGGAAACTGTTGCTTTCGCGGGAATGAATACTTTATTTTCACGCAAATACAAACCAATGCTTTCGCGGGAATAAACATTTTATTTTCACGCGAATGGAAACTGTTGCTTTCGCGAGAATGAATACTTTATTTTCACGCGATTACAAACCAATGCTTTCGCGGGAATAAACATTTAATTTTCACGCGAATGGAAACTGTTGCTTTCGCGAGAATGAATACTTTGTTTTCACGCGAATACAAACCAATGCTTTCGCGGGAATAAACATTTTATTTTCACGCGAATGGAAACTGTTGCTTTTGCGGGAATGAATACTTTATTTTCACGCGAATACAAACCAATGCTTTCGCGGGAATAAACATTTAATTTTCACGCGAATGGAAACTGTTGCTTTCGCGGGAATGAATACTTTATTTTCACGCGAATACAAACCAATGCTTTCGCGGGAATAAACATTTAATTTTCACGCGAATGGAAACTGTTGTTTTCGCGGGAAAATTAAATGTTTATTCCCGCGAATACAAACCAATGTTTTCGCGGGAATAAACATTTAATTTTCACGCGAATGGAAACTGTTGCTTTCGCGGGAATGAATAATTTATTTTCACGCGAATACAAACCAATGCTTTCGCAGGAATAAACATTTTATTTTCACGCGAATGGAAACTGTTGCTTTCGCGGGAATGAATACTTTATTTTCACGCGAATACAAACCAATGCTTTCGCGGGAATAAACATTCAATTTTCACGCGAATGGAAACTGTTGCTTTCGCGGGAATAAACATTTTTTTTTCAGGCGAATAAAAACCAATGCTTTCGCGGGAATAAACAATTTATTTTCACGCGAATACAAACCAATGCTTTTGCGGGAATAAAAGATTTATTTTCACACATTCACCTATATAAGAGACAACGGTTTCAGACAGAAAGCATCCAGTTCAACAACAGTGAGCAAAGGAGCAACATCTATCTACTACATCTTCCATTGCAACTACTAAGAGTTCTCTCTTCATAAAGGTAAAACTTAAATTCAAATATTTCCGCTAGCTAACACAACTATCTGAAGGCTTTATGACATATCTATCTTTAAATTGGTTATAAACAATTGAACCAATTTTTTCTGTTTTTTCAGAATGAATACTCAAGTCGTAGAAAGTCAACCATTGTATCTAAAGTCGGAATCTCAGCCTGATGAAAAGGTAAGAATTAATAAAAAATACTATTTAACATCTGTTGAACACCTTTAATTATTTTAGTTATCTAATTATCGCTTGTATTTTAGAACAATGCAACAACAAATCCAATCTTCTTAAAGGACTTTCTTCCAGAAATGTATCATAACTATGTGATAAATAATGATGTTGTTGAAGAAAAAGCTGTAGAACGTTTGACATTCCAAGTTATAATATTCTGTATAACTCATCACATGATGAGTATGGGGATGTGTTTTAAGAAACGTGATATATCTACAGAACGTTTTGATGACATTATAAAAAACTGTTTCGAAATCGTTTTGTCAATGGTGGAAGTCGTTAATATTAATAATTTTTTAAAAGAAATTGAAAGAAGTGCTTGGAATCAAATAGTTTTCAAAAAATTATACAACATGACGTGGAACAAAAAAACTTTTTATAAATTCAGAAAGCATATTTATAATTATGTCCAAATAGATAAAGCTCTATCCTCTTCTGTAGGTATTTTAGAACTAATGTTAGAAGCGTTTCATACATATTTATGAAAAATTTTTAGTTGTTTTTTATTATTTTACAATATTTTGTTCAAACTATTATATTTTATTTCTTACCAATTGAGATGTTAAAAGCAGTATGATATTAAGTAAATACATATATATATATATATATTTGAATACATCCTTTGTTGTCTGTCTCCACATCCCAATAGTTTAATAAGCACATTCTCAATCTACCATAACTCTATGATCTTAACTGCTTTTGGCATAAATACATATATATATATATATATATATATATAAGACACTCTAAGTAATAAATACACTCTTAGCCACTCATGCAAATATTACCCTTTTATTTTTAGAATGTTATGGATGCTCTTTCTGAAGAGCTCCTTAGCACAGATCCATATCCAACAGAAAATAAAATGAAAAACGGCAAAACAACTCCTAAGAGAAGGAAAACTGCTCCAAAAAAGCGAATAGTAAGGAAACGAAAACAAATAGTGAGAAAACAAACTACTTCCGTTGATAAGCAAACAATGGAGAGTGCAGCTATAACTCATTTAACAGTTGAATGTCTCAACGAAAGGAGAGCTAGGGAATTAGAAAAGTCTAAAGGTTCTCAAGTGATTGACTCACCAAAAGTTCCGATTTGCAAAACATTTGAAGATCTTCCTATCCCAAGCATTATGCGAGTGACTGGTGTGATACATCCATCAAGTAAGGAGAAGTGTAGATATTCTCAAGTACACTACCATGATCCTTCAGATATAAATGAACTCGAACCCAAAATACTCCTCTGTCCAGTTGAAATAGCTAAAAACTTCAACTGTGATAATTACCCCCCTCCGTTTAACGTTGTATATTTGGGTAGAAAGGGAAAACCAAAAAATAAAAGCGTTCTTTGCTATGATGTCAGACGTGTTACCAGACATCCTCTAAGCAAAAAGAAAGCTGAAGAGGAATCACTATATTTTAGTACATTGACTAAAGGTCAGCTCAAACGCTTCTTGAACATCAACACCCTCAATAGTTTTCAACCCGGCGCTATTTTTCCTTACCAAGATGTTGTTGATAGATTCGTTCCTCATCGATTTAAAGGAGGGCAGTCGAATGTAATTTGTATCCGTTATAGCATTGAACAATGTGGAGAAACGCTGTTGAAGACGCTTGCCATACCAGACAAATATGCTTCAGAAGCTAACAAATATACTCCAGGTGTGATGATCTACAGAGGAAAAACAACCCACGGAAAATTTAAGACAGAATACGATCTTTCATTTTGCTCTCCATACTGTCTCGGTCGAATGTATTGGAAACAATATTGTGATCAAGCAAAGCACAACAAAACAATATTAGAAATTGATGATGATGATGAACTTGAAGATTTTCTACGTGGAGACTTTGATGATTTTGAGACAGGATATGTTGCTGAAAAAAAATGATGAGTGTTTTAGCGATGGATAGTCTCTAATTCAAAAAACAAGTTGGACAATGTGACTTGGTGAGCTATTTCCCTTTTCTATATAATGTAAACTATCCAATGTAACTAAAGCTATAATTCAATTTCATGTAATTATTTTAAATTTTTGTTTAATCATTCTATACTAATACATAACTTTTTATTTTAGTTCATTACGAATTCAAAAGCACATAAAACAGAAGTCTCCCTTCTTAAGATATAACATCACTACATCAAAGACATCATTGTAAAAAAAGACTATGTATTAATTGTTATTACTTAGTATTTACTGACTCTAGCTATATTATATGGAGAGATTTTCCCTACTTATTACACAATAAATGTATATATTCACATATTGTTTCATTTTTAATCACTGTATTTATTCAATGTAGATATATCTCCTCTCTCTCAAGATATCATATGAGTCGGAATTACAGAAAATTATCAAACCTTAAATGCCTTACATTCAAAATCTAGATACCCTATGAGTTATAATTATGTATACAGTTATGTAATAATTATCATAACCTAAATGCCATACATTCAAAATTTAGATACCATATAAGTTCAAATTAAGTAAAAAAATAATCAAAACTCAAATGCCACTTAAATGCCACTCAAATGCCACTCAAGTACCCCTCAAATGAAATACAATATAAACTCGGCGAATTCATCCAACGTCGTAACCCATTGCCTAAACTCCAAGGTCTAATCCACAAAAAAACACTTGGTAGGGAGATCTGCTCATATATTACTACTCTCGCATATTTTTGAAAGTATGGTTTGACTTTAGGCAAGTTTTGCTCATATAGCTTATTGGTTTTAAAAAAAAACACGCTCTGTATCTGCAAACAAAACCAGTGAGCTGTATTAAAGTTTTAAATTCAAACTGAAAGTACAGTTCAAGCGGATTTGATAATAATAAAAACACCAACAAAGAAATTAGTTATTTTTTAAATCTCCAAACTTGAGCTACCAAACCAGAATTAGAGTAATAAATAAGTCTAATTTAGTTTTCTCTCCAATAAAATCGCTTTTATCAATGCTCAAAGACAATGCAGTCTCAAAAGCAATGTTATTGGTCTCTAGGAGAACTCCCTTCCTCAGCGCAACTAAACTAACTAACTAAACCTAACAATAAATATAATCTAGTTTTCTCTTTGATAAAATCACTTTTATGAACGCCTAAATCCTTGCAGTCTTGAGAGCAAACATGTTAGATTCCAGGAGAATACCTTTCTCCAGCCTGAGTTATCTAAGTTACCTGAATTACCTAAGTACAATTAATGATAGTAAATAGAATCCACTTACCTCTCTGATAAAACTTTCATTTTATCAACACCCAAAGTATCTGTGTTTTTGGGAGGAACTATTTCAGAATCTAGGAGAACAGCCATCTTGCTGCGCAACTAGCTGAGCTCTTCAGCTAGTGTGAAATAACTATTTATTAAGCCTTACCTAATTGCTGAAGAGTCCGAGTAGTTCCAATTGATGCTGTTTCTTCAGACCCTGGGGCTGGAGTGAATGCTCTGTGTCTGAAAACGGTGGCTCTTACATAGCTAAAATTGCACCGATAAACCTAGCTCTACATCCAATGAGTTTCATCATGTGAAAGATTGCATTTAAAACAGTGTTTTTTGTTTCAAGCGAAAGAAGAAAATTTTTGTAAATTCTTTGCTCAAAAATTTAGTTATTTGATTAGTTTTCTTTGTTTGAAAATTTGCCTACTTTTGTACTTTTACTTACATGAAGAATTTGCGAAACTTGACTTTTTGCATGCAAAAATTAAGCTACTTTAATCCTTTTTCTTTCGGCAAATATTTATATACTCTTGTCTTTTTTGTAGCATGGAGAACATGTAAAAACTCATTCTTTTTGTACAAAAGTTTAATTAGTTTTGTCATTTTTCTTTCTGCAAAAGTTTAGCTACTTTTTTCCTTTTAGTCATGCGAAGAACTTGCAAAAGTAACATATTTTTCTGCGTGAACATTTAGCAATTTTTCTATTTTTTCTGTGAAAGTTTAGCTACTTTTGTCCTTTTTTTTGCTCGAAGAAATAGCAATAATTAATTTTTTTTACATGAAACTTCTGCCATGTCTGTTTCTTTTCCTTGCAGAAGAATTCAGCTGTTTTTATTTGTTTTTTTTAACGCAGAGAATTTGCAAAGATTCAGTTTTTTATACGGTCAAGTTTAGATATTTTTGTCATTTTCCTTTGCACAAAATGTGGCTCTTTTTGTAGTTTTTTGACAGTAATAATTTGTAAAAATCATCTTTTTTCACGGAAAAAATATAAGTTTTTTCTGGAATCTTTACTATGATGATTCTTATTGGATGTGGGGATAGGTTACTCGGCGCAATTTTAGCCATACAAGAGCCTCTGATTTGAGACAGAGAGCATTCACTCTAGCCCCAAGATCTGAAATAACAACATCTGCTGCAACTACCAGGATTTTTTATCAATAAGATTAGTCCTATTAAATAGCTATTTCACACTAGTTGAAGAACTCAACTAGTTGCGCTGGAGGAAAGTTGTTCTCATAGAATCTGAGAGAGCCCCTTCTCAAGACTGCCAAGACTTTGGGCATTGATGAAATCAATTTTTATCAGAGAGGTGATTGGATTGTATTTATTATTATCATAATTGTACTAAGGTAACTCTAGCTGGAGAAGGGTGTACTCCTAAAATCTAAGAGAGTTCTTCTTTAGATTGTAAAGCCTTTGGGCATTGATGAAAGTGATTTTAGTGGAGAGAAAATTGGATTATATTGAGTTATTATTGTTAATTGTAGTTTGGTAGCTCGTGCTCTTAGCTAGTATATTAACTAAATGTAATATTGTAATGGGTTTTACATAGAGTGGCCACTGTGCTGGTTAGTTGCAGGCATCGCTTGCTAAGCTAGTTAGCGACTTGCAGCCAGCATGTTGTTGACTACACCGGCGGTGAGTCACTTGAATGCACGAGCTGAACACCCTTGGGCTTGCTCAGTTGATAGCCTGTTGACTGCAGCAAAGAAGACACTAAGTTAGAGAATTCCCCTTCTACTCATCATTAACCCTGCCATTTATAACCATTTATCATAGTTTTTATTGTCTTATAACCCAACAGCTTGTAGCATTATTTTATTGCATAGTGTATGCTTATTGTTGTTTTTATGTTCACTAAAGTGTAAATGGTCTGATGTTTTTGAGCCAATCAGATTATAGTATTTTCAACTGCTTTATTTGCATGATTACTCTTTAAATCTATGGACAATACCCCAGAGAAGCAGAGTTGATTGTGAGGTTGTACAGAGAACTTCTCAGCAAGCTTTTGTGTTTTGTGAGAATAGCGTATTTATAATCTGAACTCCGTGTGTTTAGATTGGCAGGTTGCCTGATATCGGTTAATTCTTCTACAAACGGCAGAAACTGGTGTACAGTTCCATTCCTACTGTTTACAGTAGCGCGCTCTACCCGGTACAGCTTAGCTTAGTTTTCACCATATGTTGCAGTATTGTTGATAGCACGACAACCTACCAGTTGTCTGCAGTTTGACACAGGGTATACTTTCTCTAGTAGCTGTTCGGTAAAGGCACGGAAAAATCCTTTACAATATCCTTATTCTCTTTTATTTAGTATTTATAAGATGCTTTTTCATTATCTGAGTTTTCTCAATTTCTAAATTTGCCATTTCTTTTGTTATTTTAGATAAATTTCTCATATATCACAATGGCCGACATTTGAATGACTACGTATTGTAAAAATAACTTCCATCGATTCATTTACTGAGCAGGAAAAAAATTATTCCGCCCTATGTCAACCAAGCCGATGAGGAGAACCAAGGCAAAGCCAACAAGGTTTCATGCTACCAAACCGTATGACAATAGGTTTTCTTTAGAAAACGTTTCAAGTCAATGCGTTGCCATTTCGGCAAAAAAGGTCCTGTCTGCTAAGCTCTTGCCAACTGGCACAAAGAATGATGATTAGGAAAATTCAAAAACTGAATTCTGTTCAATCCTCTGCTTTTTCAGAGTTATTTTCCATTAAAGAAGCTAGTGGAGATCTCTATAAAGACTTACCAATTGTCTACTACATAGTAAAAAAGTTGAGTGATAAATGTAAATCCAGTTCACTCGTGAATAAAAGGAAATTCAAAAATTAGGTCCAATGTGACTCGATATGCCAAAGCTGGCAATCTTCGCAGAATTATACAATCACTAACAACCAGTGCAATATCCATTTAAAATTTCCCATGATAAAATGCTAGAAAGCTAACTCGGTTATTTGGGGTAAAACTCCCGGGAGTTGCTAACAATGTTTTGTGTTGCAACTCTTAGCCAATTCTTTGTCGGCAGCGTGATTAGTTTTGAGAATCTGGTGATTATAAATCATTTCACATTATCAAATGGACAAACAATGACAAATGCATTGTTGGTAAGCAATAGATGTTTGCAGCGAAACAGATGAATGATAAGTTCTTCGTACATACCCGAGGAAAATACTGCATATGTGAAAAAGATTCAAACACGCACAACCTCCCACGAAATTGAGAATTCAACATTTCTGACATAAAAATATTGCATTCAAACCATTGAAAGTGTTCGAAGAGGTTATGACTATTTCAAGCTGGCCGAATAGTTCCGAGAATTTGACATACTTTCGTGCGGATGAAATCATGAAAGACAGCTTGCTAAGGTCACAGCAAAGTCGTACATTCATAATCAGAGTAGATACACCAAGCATCGAAGTATGGGTAATAGCCAGCAAGTTGAGGATAGACGTCGCAACTTGGTGAGTAACTTAAATTTTTGTTTTAAGTTAATTTAATATGTAACTTCTCTTGGTTGTAATAGCCAACTCACAATTTTTTTCTATTTCAGATTTGGAACATACAATGATGGATACATCAAGTTAAATACTGACAATAACAGATGATTAAACATCAGTTAAACCTTTCATTCTCTACTACAAACATCAACATCGATAGGTTAATAAACATTTATATTCCATTGCTTGTCTAACTAATATCATAGTGAACAACTAGCGATTTCGTATAATCAATATTCATATATTTTATGTTTTATTAAATATCAATCGATAATACGCTTTATCTACCATACACGCTACTATCTATTATGCATAAAATTATTATTACGAACAGCTACTCTCTGCTATATACCTTACTTATTTTACGAATCTTATCTATTTTACCTTTTATACACGCTAATGTCTATTATGACATTTATATTCAAATAAATTATCGTATTCAAACCATCATACAAAACGGCGTATGAACATAACATTTTAATCTTGTGAACAAAAGAAAACCTAGGTTTCTCCACCAATACTTACCACTCAAAGAACATCCCACCATATTGCACTCAAAAACACACTCATAAAAACCCCGGTGTCGTTAATACCACTCAAATTCTATATAAATACTTAAAATCAATTACAAATACACACAGCAACTCACAACATTCTACAAAACGGTGAACCTAAACACCGAGTGCATCTAACATATATGGTAAATTGGTTAAAATAGTCTCAGACAGCTGAAAAAATATCAACTATGCTTATCGCATCAAATTACACAACCATTATACGACAAGCCTGTCAATAATCAACGTGATATGTTGGCATGGCTGTTTTTTTCTGGAGTTCTGCTTCTATTATACTACTTTTAAAAAATTATAACTTTCTACTTCTAAACAATTCAAAATTTTTCAACTTGTTAAAGACTTGTTGATCAGAATTATCTTTTCATTGTTGTTGAGCACCGCAACAGTGCCGGAAATGCAACTGCAGCACTAAAATCTTGACTCAAACTAATTTTCTAGTTCACTCTTTTTGTTCTTTTGTCAATTTTAAATGGACAGATCATTTTTCAAATTGATTTTTTGCTCCAGTTTTTGAGCGACTCGCAGTGCTACACCGTCACATGACTACTGCATTACATCGTCACATGACCTCTGCACTACATCGTCACATGACCTCTGCTATAAGCAAATAAGAAGAAATCAACATAAAGGTTGACTCAATGAAAATGTCAGCAAAAAAATGTTCTACTTAGCTTTATTCATTTTTAGATGCAATACTTAGTCTTTTTACACTACGTGATTTAGTACAACTGCTTGGAAACATCCATTATGAGCACCAATAAACAAGCAAAAAGAGAACCATTTTCTGCTGCATTGACTGAAAATTGTGGATAAAAGCCCAAGTTGGCTCGCATCAATGTTGCTCTTCACTCTTACTGGGTCAGGCATTTAGCGGCAAATGTGGCAGAAACAGTGAATAGACTCAGTTCCATCAACAAAAACAGTGAACAATTTTCACAGCAGATTTTTACGTTCAATCAGCGATTAACAGAGAGTTAATAAGCAGCTACTACAGTGACCATTCAAACAATTCTAGAAACTAATCTAGTCTTTGTTAAAAAATTTTCCTTTGCAATTGACAAACAAGTTTTACTCGAGCGAGCGTTTAACTGTTAATTATTCTTCCATCATATACTTTATGTTACAGATAAGCTGACGCAACAAGGATGGATAGTCTTATGTTGGTAACTCTATTGTTGCTTATTGTTGCAGTGCCAATGGCTGACTCACTCAATGCTGACTCAGGTATACAACTCTATTTAGGACATCCATATGATTAATAATGTGAAGGAGTTGTATGCATATGCGCTACTTTCCTTGCGTCCATTTACCAGTTCCACACCCCTCTACTCCCCCATGGTTCCTTCCCTTACCCTCCACACCCCCTGCTCTCCTATTCACCCCTTTTTCCCCCTCCTAGTCTTGCTACCGGGACATTCCCCAACGGAAGTCCAATGAAAGTTGACTAATATGCCCAAAAAAGGAATTCACCAACTAAAACTGACTTTTGGAGGAAGCCAGATACCCCCACCCGTGATGCTGTTAGGAGGCAAGTGATTTAGCAGCCTTGTTATGTGAGGTAGATTAGCTTGAGTGCTTCACTTAGCCTTACTTTTCAAGCTTAAAGCATGCCAGCACTGATCACTTTTTTTGAGTTTCTGAATATTTATGTCCTAAGCAGCAGATTTATGTAATAAGTAAACCTCTAGGCCTACTCAGTCCTAATTTACAAGCTTCGCAAAAAGCCATTGGCCACAAATGATCGCCGCATCCGCTGAAATTTAATTTATTATAACTTCCATTGATTGCCGTGTACGTCATTTTCGGATTGTGGGGGTGGTCAATTATAATAAATAATAGCAATTTTTTATAAATGAAGTTCCATCCTCTGCGTTTAAAATGAAATCTGATTGGGCAATTCATTTAGTCTTTGCTCTACTGAAGGCCAGTGTAACAGGAAAAAGGAATCTTTCCGAAGACACCCCATCAAAAATTGATTCCAAGATTTAATGTTGGGATTTACTGTTACGTGCCATTTTTTATCTGGCTTGTATTTGCTCGCTGCACACATAAAATCAGGATTAATGGTTTCTCACAATATGGACAGAATTAGTGAACACATATAGTAAACAAAATCAACGCTTGTTTCTTAAGCAAATTTCATATGCAAAATGGCAACAAGAGACGATTGTGGGATTTGTCAGGTGTTCCAAGTGATCACAATCACAAGGATCATGTTATACTCTTCACATCAACAGGATCAAAAAAAATTGTGCTTGTTTTTGGTGAGTTAGGGAACAATAAATGGTGTTCATACAAGAATGGACAGTAGTATGTAGATGGAAAAATAATAAATAAGATAATAATAAAAATAAATAGCGGGATCTGATTGGCCAAATAAATACTGTACGACAAAGAAGTAAATATACTTCCGATATGAAGATGACGTCAATTTTAGCAGTGTAAAAATTGGCGAGAATTTCTGGAAGAGCGGTATTTTGCATACTTACAGATCAGCACTGAGTAGGCCGAGAGGGTTGTTCAATGCATCAATGTTCTGCTTAAGACTTGAATATTCAAAAATTCAACAAGAAATTGTTCAATGCTGGGATGCTTTAAGACGGCTTCGATAATGATTTTTATATAAGATGAGTGGAAGGCTGGTATTGCACTATACATCCAAGGTTTAAATTCTGGCGTGTAGCTAAGAATTCAAAAGGAAAGAAGAAGTACAAGCAGTTAAAAGGAAATAAAGAATGCCAATCTGGTGTACTGGAAATGGAGCGACAACAACTTACTTGTTGCCTATCTTTGTGCCACTGCTTATGGTGGCCAATTCCATTGCACTGTTTTTAACCCACTCATTATCACATTATTTTCTATGAGTATAGCCATTGATAGATAGCATTATTTGCCAGAACAGGTTAGGTGCTTGTATATGTACTTCATGGTAACTTTGAGGGTTATTGATGGTACATTATTGTTAACTCTAATTTTCATAGGAAATACAATTATTATAGCTTTGCTATTAAGCTTATTAGTCTGGCAGGTTGCCATACCGATAAATACCAATAGAATCCAACACAGATGTTACTCTGACATTATTTGACATGGTTTATAAAAGAAGACTGTGAGAACCCTGGTTTACCTGTCAAATCTCTAGTGGACTCATTTACTATGTTTCCATATCATGACAAATTGGCGATACTACCGGCAATAAAGGGAAATTTTTGTTGAAAATGCCATTGTCGGTAAACTTGTCGTGAGATTTATCGAAAATATTTGTCGCTCTCTGAAAGCGAAAAATTGGCGATAAGCCAAATTTCAGATGTTTATTGCTATTGGAAACGCTAGTGTCGCCAAAGGCGATAAAACCAGGCATGCATAATAAAACAGGAAGCCACAAATTATCCATTGTAACCACACGGCATCGTTAGCTTGTATGTGCTTATATTAATAATAAGAATAAGAATAAGATGGAATGGTGTCTGAAGCACGCAGGTGGAAGCACAGGGGGTGTGGCGCCGCCATGTTGTAACCTACTAAGTTGACGGAAGCGTAACACTATACTTATATGAAAACACCCAACTTCAACTTGCCCTTCCATTGGATAATGCAACGGATAGCCCTTGTACCCTACATCATTGGATATCTAACAAACTAATCTATCCAATGGGCCTATGGAGCTGTAGCTCTCGCGTCCTATTGTTCTAAAAGCACACCATTATTATACAAGGCCCGTTAGCAGGTTACATGCTCGCATGATGATATGAAATTGAAACTTACTGTGCATATAACAATTTTTAGTGTAGTATCGATTAATTGAAATTCTGATATTGAATAACAACAGTAAACAGCTATTTGTTAATAGATTTCGCATTTTTATTTATTATCGTAAACAAAGCTATTTATTTATATACGAACTGTAGAGCTACACTGCCAAAATATATCACAATCAATTAATCAGGTTATTAAAAATACCTAAAGCAAGATGTTTTGTGACATTTTTATTAATTATCCTGGTAGATCCAAAAGTTTTCTCTTTTTTGCCCATAGAAATTTTAAAGATCAGCAGTTTTGTGAGAAAATAAAAAATATTTTGTTGGAGTATGTACTTCAACCGCAATGATAACTATCAGTGTGTATCCGACTGAATTGGTAAGTTAAAAAATGGCGGCGCCACCGTCCCCCTAGCTTCACACGTGACTACAGGCATTGAACTGAGACGGCATTCCAACTTATTCAATGCCACCACTACAGAGAGGGAGGCAAGTAGTAATATATGAGCAGATCTCCCTACCAAGTGTTTTTTTGTGGATTAGGCCTTGGAGTTGAGGTAATGGGTTACGGCGTTGGATGGATTCGCCGAGTTTATATTGTATTTTATTTGAGGGGTATTTGAGTGGCATTTGAGTGGCATTTAAGTGGCATTTGAGTTTTGATTATTTTTTTACTTGATTTGAACTTATATGGCATATAGATTTTGAATGTATGGCACTCATATGACAACATTTTTGATGGAGTTGTAATTGTCACTGAATTGTTTTTGTATATGATATAACCATCTACAACGCTATAGTTATTGTTATAGTTTTATTATTACATAATAAGTATTACATTATTTGCTTACTGGAGAATGTAATAAAATATATATCATAATAAAGTGTAATAGGATGAATATATAGTGTTAAAGTCTATAAAAGCTTTTTAATTTGTAAAGTATTTGATGACTTTACAAGAAATATCATAACATTCAGGTTCAATCACGATGACAAGATTTTCTTCAAGTTTAAGTTTACTATCTTCCAATATAGATAGAGAAAGTTTTGAAAAATCCTCCAAGTCATTATAAATAAAAACTCTATAAATCGATGGTGTTGAATTTGTAATTGCTGCTGAATTGTTTTCGCATATGATGTATCTATCACACACACAATCAGTAGTTGTTTCGATTTCTTCATAATTGTATATAGTAGAGTTTGTAGGACTTGGGTGTTCCAAAATTAAACCGACTAAACCCAGAGCTTGTGGAAGAGATGGAATTGATGGTGATAAAGCTGGAACTAGTGACTCGTTTGTAATTTTTGTTGTCGTCGTCGTTGTCTGCGGAGTTGTGGTGATTGTTGAAGTTGTTCTTCGAATCGTAGGTAGTAATCCTTCGTCGTATAAACGAATGTAATTTAAAGCTTCATCGGTTTTGCAAACAAAGTATTCTTGAGGCCACATATCATAAGTGTCACAGCTTCTACGTTGGTGAGAAAACTGCATGAAACATGTGAGTGTATGCATACGATATTTTAAGTTTTTTCCTAAAATATGAGTTACTGAATCAACCGCCTCCATATTAAGAGTTCCCGAAAAACATCCAGACTGTCTATGAGATAAAGTGAATGGTCGAATCTCTGTTGCAAGACAATAACTGCTTAGGATTGGGAATAATAGAAGATAGATTCGATATTTCATTTTTATTCAGAGAGAGAGACTTTTAACCTAGTTTATGCTTTCATCATCTAGAGTTAACTGTCTTGCATTTCGGTGGACTTTGGTTAATATGCTCCAACTAAAGTTCTATATATATAACTTTGGGATCGCATTTGTCTTTGTTATCTCCTTGACATGTGATGCTGATGATAATCTTGTTTTGAATAGACTTCAAACTTTCAAAACTCAAAAATGACAAATTTACACCTTCAATACCATTGATGTTAGTGATGATAGTAGCTATTTTCGGCTTCTCATTGGTCGAATGATTGCATTCCACACATGCAAAGTTGGTTGACTCAAACTCTTCTGTTGGTGGACAAATCAAACGTGAGGTGTTGTATTCAAATACACATAATTCATCATTCCAAAATAGTTTTGTATTTTGAGTAAGACCTTCCGTATTATTTTTAACCCCTATTGCACATTCCTCCTGCTTCAGAGTGTATTTTGTTGGCGTATTGCAGGTCAGGCTATCTGTAGAAGTTTTGCTTTTGCAGATCCAAGAAGCGTTTTGAGCGATAATAAAACTACAAAGTAATTAGTTGGAAGGATAGAGTCTCACACAGTTTGTTCCATTTTCATCTTTATATCGAATACTCTTTTCAAAAGGTGAAAAAAATAACACATCATTTTTTTCCATAACTCCATCTATACATTCATCGATTTCGTCGGCATAAAATACTTCGCTGACATTGAAACTGTCGAAACTCGAAAATGTTGAATTCACACTTTCGATTTTAGTGATGTTAGTGATGTTAGCTGGATTTGATTCCTCATTTACACCTTCGATATCATTGATGGTAGTGATGTTAGCTGAAATTGATTCCTTGGTATCTGTAGAATCTTTACTCTTACAGATCCAAGAAGCGTTTCGAGGGATGAAAAAACCGCAATATATATAGTCAGAAGGGTAGAGTCTCACACAGTTTTCCCCATTTTCATCTTTATATCGTATAGTCCTTTCAAAAGGTGAAAAAACCAAGACATCATTTTTTTCCATAACTCCAGCTAGACATTTATCAATTTTGTTGCTATAATACACTCCACTAGTTTTGAAACTGTCAAAAGTCGAAAGTGATGAATCTTTGATGTTAGTGATGTTAACTGGTTTTGGTTCCTTGTTGATCGAATGATCGGAATGAGCACATTGCACGCATGCAAATTTGTATGTCATAAATTGTCTTCTCATTGGACAGATCACACGTCCGCCAATGTATTGAAATGCACATAAATTCCCATTTCGATATACTTTTGTATTTTGAGTAAGTCCTTGCGTATTATTTGTAATACCTATTTCACATTCCTCTTGATTCAAAACGTATCTTGTTGAAGTATCACAAGACACAGCATCTGTAGAAGTTGTGCTCTTGCAGATCCAAGAAGCGCTTTGAGGGATGAAAAAACCGCAATATAATAAGTCAGGAGGGTAGAGTCGCACACAGTTTGATCCATTTTCATCTTTATATCGTATAGTCCTTTCGAAAGGTGAAAAAACCAAGACATCATTTTTATCCATAACTCCGGCTATACATTCATCAATTTCATTGGTATAGAATACTCCACTAACATTGGGAAATGTTAGTGCTAATAGCAAGATAAATACGCAGCTCATTTTTTAAAATGTTTTTGCTTTCAGTGTTGAAAGTTGAATACTTTCTTTCTTGATGTTCTTTCTATTTATACGTGAGTGGCTAGTGGTTTGTTCAGCTCTCTGAGCTGATTTTGAAGATGTGAAACAATCTCATCAAAGTGGTTACCAAAATGTAAGTATGGTTCCAATCGAGATTGAGACAAAAGAACATGTGTTCCTGTCCAGCGAAATGAAGTCAAACCTCTTAAAATCGAAATATCTATCAAATCACCTAGTTCAGCATCTTTCAAACATTGCTTAATATCAATCAGTTTGATCGCTCTTTTGAGATCTTCAAAATCTATCAACTTGTCTTGCGGACAGCATACTTTTGGATCAAAGCTCCTAGAACAGTTTAAGCATTCGAGAGGATTTGCTCTTGAAATACAATTACAGCTCAAAAGCATGCTTTGTATTGATTTACGAACTAGATTGAATCCTAACACAAAATAAAATACTTCTTCGGTGATGAGTTGAACAAAAAGAGGATTCGAACGCTCTAAAGGAATGTGTTCAAAATGAGTCCTTATGAACTTAGGAACAAAATCAGCCAATGTAGCAATTGACTTGAATCCTTCAGTTTTTCCACTCATGTTTCTTCTGTAGTTCAGAGATAAATGAAGCAACATTTTTTGTAGCGGTTCTTTTATGAGTCCTCAGATATACTTGTCGAATCAATAGGTATTATCGGGTTGACTGAGTCTTCTTTTTCATCAGGAGTATAAGCATATGGATATCCTTCTGCTATCGCAAGTAATTTATCCTTTAGACGTTGATAAGCCAGTTTGCTCTGACTAGTAGGTAATAGGTAGGGATTTAATCGTGCTCTCAAATTTGTTAACATAAAGGGAGACTTCAAATCATCAGAGGAAAGATCCAAAAAAGCATTAATCCATTCATCATGCACCAAAAAACCCATTTTAGCGTTTTTCAAAACTTGTCTTCTATCAATCCAGTCGATAGAATCACCCAATTCTTTTTTGGTAGGTGTAGCACCTTCAACCATTTCAGCATATCTTTTACAAGTGATACATTTATCATCAACGTGTGAACAGTAACAGTTTAGCAGTGATAGATTGGTTGCTTGCTTGTAAAAACTTCCTCCTAGTACACAGTATACACATTCTTCCGTAAAATAAATCCTCAACATTTCATCAGAAACCTCAGCCAAAAAAGTTTTAGATCCTATAGCATCGGAAGCTTCTTGGTGAGCAAAGTCTTCAACACGTAACATATTTGTTGTTATTCCGTTAAATTACAAAACACGAATGATCCGTTTTTAATTTGAAATACCTATTTAATCATTCATTACTTTTTCTTTTTTTTGAGGTTAATTGTTATGCTAGCTCATGTAGATCTTCATAAATGCTTTAATTTCAACCTGACAACCATCGATTGGACAAGGTTTTACTTCTGATGAGCATTCAGTAAGTGCTTTTTCCTTACACTCACTACAGTAAATGAGATGACCACATGGAAGAGAGATATGATTTGCAATTACTTTTTTTTCATGTGACTCAGACACACATTGAGCAAGTTTGCTTTGCTTAGTCTGATCTTTATCTTTTTTTAACAAATCAATTGTTTTAGCATCATTTTTTAACAGTGTTGACGAATTCTCAACAGATGTAAAATCATTTTCAAAAGTATGTAAGGCTTCAATCATAAAACCTATTCGCTCAAAAGGTTTTCCATTTAACACTAAAACTTGTTCGATATCGTTTTGACTGTATCCTAGTTTTTTGCAAATAAGTTTCATTTCTTCGGTGTCATTGTTGAGCGTTATTTGTTTTACTTTTTCTCGATATTTTTCAACCCCTCGCTTACACCTTTTGCCTTTTTCCGTTCGCATGTAAACATCTTCAACATACTCTTCACCTTTACTGCTGAGTAAAAAAGAACTTTCTGGGAACCATCGACAGTGTTCCTCCCACGGTAGATCACTCTCTTCCCATTCTTTAAGTTCACCTGAGCAAAAGAAGCATTTTACACTATCTCCGAACTTAGTATAGTAGAAACCTGCATTGGAAAGGAGTTTCATGGAAACTTTACCCTTCCATTGTTTGAAACTGTCTTCTCTAGATGTTTCAGTAGCAAAACGTGGTGTACCAGCACGATCAATTGATATACCTAGAGGTAATACTTCTGCAGTTAAAACTCCTCTTCTAGTTTTTTGTTCTTCCATCGTATAACTTTTGACAATTGAGATGTTTTTCATTTCATCTGCAAGTAGTTTCCTAGGTCTATACACACGATTGTGAGTGTTAAATCCTCTAACAAATCGACAAAACGGAAAACTTTTAGCATGTTCTTTCATCGGATGTTCATCTTCATCCTTCCAGTTTAGTAATACCCCTCGACAAAAAGCACATCGAACAGCGTTGTCTTTTTCAAGGTTTTAGAAACCAGCTCCAGCCATGTTTTCACCACAATGTTTACCTACTCGTCTCCAATTTGTAAGAAATGATTTTCTTCGATAACTTTCATCAAGCATTAAAGTCTCTCTTTCATAAAAAGAGAGTTCATTGCAAATGAACTTGAAAAAGTCCGTTGGGGAAAATTGCGCAATAGTTTTTTGTAATTTTAGTGACAAAAGACTACAGTGATTATCCGGATAAGTTGTGACGACATAAGTTATTGCAGTGGTATCAGGAAAAGTTCGTTGCAAAAACAACGACGAAGTAACGAGTAAACTATCATCTATCCATTCGGTGTAGTCTTTAGTATTTTCAAAGCAATTCCGAGTTTTTTGCATTTCTTTTTTTCATTATAACTAGTGTTTGCTACATATCTGTTGTTTGTTACTCGACACATTATTTATATATAATATAAGTAGTAGCTTCAGTTATTACTCAAGTTGAAGTTGTTGGAAAGTTCTTTCCCTTTGATCTAGTTCGTTGTTATTCTAAAAAAAAATGATAATGCTTTATAGCAAAAAAATCAAAAAAGTCTGAGGTTTCAATTTTTTTCAATATACTTGAATTGATTACTATTGTAATAGAATGTAAATACTTACATCAGAAATGAAGACTTGTCTTTCTTTGAATTAAAATGAATGATATTCCTAGTTGTTTGAACTTGAGCTGCTTTCTATAAAATTCGGATGAAGAAGGAGTACTTTTTTATTTTGAAGTCCTGAAATAATAATAATAATTAACATAATTAAAACTTACATACAACATTTTTTGATATCTTAAATAGTGAATAATCTTGTTTTTTTCAGAAAAATGTCTTCATGTTTAAATTGATTACAATTAAAACAAAATATAAATACTTACATCACAAATGAAGACTTGTGTTTTTTGAATTAGATGAATTATACACATAGTTGTTTGAACTTCAGCCGTTTCCTATGTAATTCAAATGATGAAGAAGGAGTGCTGTAGTAGATGATGATGTAGTAGATCTTGTACCTTCAGTTACTAACGATGAAGTGAATGCTTTCTGTATGAAAACAGTGCTTCTTATATAGCTTAAGTTGCACTGCTATGAATCAGCATTATTTTCACGCGAATGGGAACCGTTGCTTTCGCGGGAATAACAAAATTATTTTCACGCGAATACAAACCAATGCTTTCGCGGGAATAAATACTTTATTTTCACGCGAATGGAAACTGTTGTTTTCACGGGAATAAATATTTTATTTTCACGCGAATACAAACCAATGTTTTCGCGGGAATAAATAATTTATTTTCACGCGAATGGAAACCGTTGCTTTCGCGGGAATGAAAATTTTATTTTCACGCGGATAGAAACCAATGCTTTTGCGGGAATAAACAATATATTTTCACACGAATAGAAACCGTTGCTTTCGCGGGAATAAATATTTTATTTTCATACGAATACAAACCAATGTTTTCGCGGGAATAAATATTTTATTTTCATATGAATACAAACCAATGTTTTCGCGGGAATAAATATTTTATTTTCACGCGAATACAAACCAATGCTTTCACGGGAATAAATACTTTATTTTCACGCGAATGGAAACTGTTGTTTTCACGGGAATAAATATTTTATTTTCACGCGAATACAAACCAATGTTTTCGCGGGAATAAATAATTTATTTTCACGCGAATGGAAACCGTTGCTTTCGCGGGAATGCAAATTTTATTTTCACGCGGATAGAAACCAATGCTTTCGCGGGAATAAACAATATATTTTCACACGAATAGAAACCGTTGCTTTGGCGGGAATAAATATTTTATTTTCATACGAATACAAACCAATGTTTTCGCGGGAATAAATAATTTATTTTCACGCGAATGGAAACCGTTGCTTTTGCGGGAATAAATATTTTATTTTCACGCGAATACAAACCAATGCTTTCGCGGGAATCAATACTTTATTTTCACGCGAATGGAAACCGTTGCTTTCGCGGGAATAAATATTTTATTTTCACGCGAATACAAACCAATGTTTTCGCGGGAATAAATAATTTATTTTCACGCGAATGGAAACCGTTGCTTTCGCGGGAATGAAAATTTTATTTTCACGCGGATAGAAACCAATGCTTTCGCGGGAATAAAACAATTATTTCCATATGGATAAAACCGTTGCTTTCGCGGGAGTAAAAAAAATAATTTTCACGCAAATAAAAACACATGCTTTCGCGGGAATATCGCGTGAAAAACTGCTGAGTCATAGATGTATTATAAAGAAGGTTTCACGAGATGGTTTTCATAGGGTTAATTAGTACAGCTTTAGCTATTTAAGAACCAGTGTTTTCACACAGAAAGCATCCAGTTCTACAATAGCTAGCGAAGAAGCAACATCTACACACCAACTACTACATTTACTTGAAACTATAGAAAGACTTTCAGTCAATAAGGTGATAATCACTAAATAATTCTTTAACATATATTGATAGAAAACTTCAACTAGATTTGCTATAATACTTCAGAAAGTTAATTTTATGTTTTAATATTTTGTTCTTATTAATAAAAGATCAAATAGTTTCACCATAATGCATCAGAAAAATCATTTTGGTTTTGATTATGTGTTTATTTTATAAATATCTAGTTAGTTTATTCTTTTCAAATATTTTTCAAATTCCAACCATCTGTTACATATTTTTTACTCTTTTTTCAGTTCCAACTTCTCACTGAACGCTCTGAATATGAATGAAGACCGTAATACCTCATTTCTCTCAACATTCGAACCATACTCTGATGATAAAGAAAATATCCCTCCTGATTCACATATAATAAAAAGGAAACTGAAAACAATTCGACCAAAGCCATGGGATTCGGATAGAAATAAAACGTTTGACTATGCTTGGACTTTGAAAGCACCATCTCTTTCTCATCTTTCCTGCTTGTCAAAAAATGCTGCTAGTTTGCTCAATTCTTGCGATACCAATGACAGAGTAATGATTCGAAAGTTTCAACCGCTTCACTTAAATCAAACACCATCGCTTCTCGAGATAATCTCCATCGAAAGACCAACTGAGGAGGTATATAAAAACTTATGTATTATCCACTACAATGTCGAAACATTTGGCAACAGACGACAAGTGAGATCCATGGTGAGAAATGAGGATTACAACAAATTAGCTCCAACACAACTGGATGTTCCAAAACTGGTGGTTTTTATGGGATTCGATTCAGACAAGCATCCAATCTTTCACCCTATCAACTTCCCATCCAATATTTCCCTTGAGGAAGCTAAACAGCTAAGTAGATTAATTAAAAAAAAACACCTAGTCAGTTGATCAGTATGGTTCGTATCGCAACACTCTCTCAATTTGCTGTTGGAAGTGTAATCAGTTTTGAATCTCCTCAAATATCAACTCAGTTAACATTACCTAATGGAGAAGTGGTGATGGATGCGCTACTGGTAAACTACAGATGTTTGCAATACGATGGTTTGATGATGGGAGTTCTATATATACCTGAAAAACATGCTAGCAACGTCAAACGAATTGGAACAGGAGTCATACTTGTAAGAAATCGTGAAGTTAGTAGATTTGGTTATCATCGACATGATATAATCACATTCACAGCATTACAAGCGATAGAAACAGCTCAAAACCTATCCAACAAACTTGATGATTCCAACCAGATGAAGTACTTTACTACAGATGAGGTTGTTGAGAACAAGATCTTAGTGCTTTCAATGGGAGCGGGAAACACATCTTCTACATCTTTGAGAGAACCAACACCTCCTGGTGAAAACTATATTCAAGAAGAGCACGTCAGACAACGCAACCCAGTGAGTGTTTTTTATTTAATGTAAACTAATTGATATAAGTTATACTTCCAATTAGACAAAATTTATTTATAAAGCAATTATTTTTTGTTTCGCTTTAGATAGAAGAGAGAGAATCAAAAACACTTGATGAAAATTATGCTCAAGAAAAAACAGACCGAACAATATAACTTGGTGAGTTACTTCCCTTTACTATATAATGTTAACTAACCAATGTAAAAAGAATTATAATTCAAATTCATGTAATTATTTTACATTTTTGTTTAATCATCCTATACTAATACATAACTTTTTATTTTAGTTCATTATGGAATCAAAAGTACATAGAACAGAAGTCTTCCTTCCTAAGTTATAACATCAGTACAACAATGACCATATTGTAAAGAAAAAGACTATCATCCATCGATTGTCATTACAAGTTGTAGTGCTTTGTATTACTTAATATTTACTAGCTCTAGCTATATTATACAAGGATATTTCCCTACTTGATATGTAATAAATGTATATAATCATATATTGATTCAATGTAGTTATATATCCTCATTCTTCTCTCCTCTCTCTCAAAATATCATATGAGTTCGAGTTATGTAAAAAAATTATCAACACTTGAATGTCATGCATTCAAAATCTATATGCTATAAGTTCAAATTAAGTAAAAAAATAATCAAAACTCAAATGCCACTTAAATGCCACTCAAATGCCACTCAAATACCCCTCAAATAAAATACAATATAAACTCGGCGAATCCATCCAAAGTCGTAACTCATTGCATAACCCCAAGGTCTGATCCACAAAAAAACACTTGGTAGGGAGATCTGCTCATATATTACTACTGAGGCAGTTTATTTTGCTTCCTGATTACCTTTGACTTCGCTTGTTTGTAGCCAATGATATTGTTGCATTTCAATTATATTAAATTTTCTCTATGAATATAGCTCTAGTTTGCTTTGTTAGTCACATTGTGTTAGCACTTGTATGAAGCAGTTGTTTTGTGTGAAAGCTTTTTGCATTGCTTTGAGCCCCAGTTTAATTAAAAAAATACATTGGTGTGACATCTACAACTTATCTTGTTAGTCTGGCCGGTTGCCACCGTAATATTACCAGCTAGAATTTGTATCGGATTTTACTCAATCATTTTCCGATAATGATCAAATTTGACAGCAGAAGAGACACAAAGAGTATTCGTGACCTCTGTTCGCCGAACACAATGCAATAAAAATAAGCAGGCCGGCAATAAATTTAATCAATAAATAATCATTTTGTTCAGAACTCGTGGGTCATCAAAAAGTAGCTCACTGAATAAAAAAGTTATCAACGAGTATTTATTTATACTGTTCATAGGTCGCGAATGAAACTGAACACTAAATAAATAATAACGAGTGAGTTGATTTTTTTCATTTTCATAGACCGGTTTTTTATCCTTGAAAAATAATCCAAAATAATTGGAAGTGTTTAAACTTTACTAAATTGAAAGGCAGCTTTACAAACTATCCCAGTTTATAACAGTTCAAACTTTATCATTTTCTTGATTACTTAAAAATTGGGAGTTATTTTCTTTAGGATTTGTTAGTAGTAATATATGAGCAGATCTCCCTACCAAGTGTTTTTTTGTGGGGTCATTATCTGGGGTTATGCAATGGGTTACGGCGTTGGATGAATTCGCCGAGTTTATATTGTGTTTTATTTGAGGGGTACTTGAGTGGCATTTGAGTGGCATTTAAGCGGCATTTGAGTTTTGATTATTTTTTACTTAATTTGAACTTATATGGTATATAGATTTTGAATGTATGGCATCTAAGTTATGATAATTTTTTACATAATTGTATACATAATTCTAACTCATAGGGTATATAGATTTTGAATGTATGACATTTAAGTTTTGATAAATTTTTTAATTCCTACTCATATGATATCTTGAGAGAGAGGAGAAAGGGAAGCATTAGTTATCTTTAGAGAGAGGAGAGAGAGAGGAGAGAGAGAGAGGAGAGAGGGACTACATCTACACTGAATAAATCCGATGATTAAAAATAAAACAATATGTGAATATATACATTTATTGTATAATAAGTAGGGATACATAAAGAGAACATATTAAATATTGTGAGCTTGAAATAGTTCCAATATCATTTCAAATGAAATAGCGGATGATGAGAGATTTTCATCCATTTGTATGTATCTATTGTTGTACTGATGTTATAACTTAGGAAGGAAGACTTCTGCTCTATGTACTTTTGATTCCATAATGAACTAAAATAAAAAGTTATGTATTAGTATAGGATGATTAAACAAAAATGTAAAATAATTACATGAATTTGAATTATAGTTCTTTTCACATTGGTTAGTTAACATTATATAGTAAAGGGAAGTAACTCACCAAGTTATATTGTTCGGCTTGTTTTTTCTTGAGCATAATTTTCATCAAGTGTTTTTGATTCTCTCTCTTCTATCTAAAGCAAAACAAAAAAACAATTACTTTATAAATAAATTCTATCTAATTGGAAGTATTACTTATATCAGTTAGTTTACATTAAATAAAAAACACTCACTAGGTTGTGTTGTCTGACTTGCTTTTCTTGAATATAGTTTTCACCAGGGGGTGTTGGTTCTCTCAAAGATGTAGAAGATGTGTTTCCCGCTCCCATTGAAAGTACTAAGACCTTGTTCTCAAGAACCTCATCTGTAGTAAAGTACTTCATCTGGTTGGAATCATCAAGTTTGTTGGATAGGTTTTGAGCCGTTTCTATCGCTTGTAATGCTGTGAATGTGATTATATCATGTCGATGATAACCAAATCTACTAACTTCACGATTTCTTACAAGTATGACTCCTGTTCCAATTCGTTTGACATCGCTAGCATGTTTTTCAGGTATATATAGAACTCCCATCATCAAACCGTCGTATTGCAAACATCTGTAGTTTACCAGTAGCGCATCCATCACCACTTCTCCGTTAGGTAATGTTAACTGAGTTGATATTTGAGGAGATTCAAAACTGATTACACTTCCAACAGCAAATTGAGAGAGTGTTGCGATACGAACCATACTGATCAACTGACTAGGTGTTTTTTTTTTATTAATCTACTTAGCTGTTTAGCTTCCTCAAGGGAAATATTGGATGGAAAGTTGATAGGGTGAAAGATTGGATGTTTGTCTGAATCGAATCCCATAAAAACCACCAGTTTTGGAACATCCGGTTGTGTTGGAGCTAATTTGTTACAATCCTCATTTCTCACCATGGATCTCACTTGTCGCCTGTTGCCAAATGTTTCGACATTGTAGCGGATAATACATAAGTTTTTATATACATCCTCAGCTGGTCTTTCGATGGAAATTATCTCGAGAAGTGATGGTGTTTGATTTAAGTGAAGTGGTTGAAACCTTCCAATCATTACTCTGTCATTGGTATCGCAAGAATTGAGCAAACTAGCGGCATTTTTTGACAAGCAGGAAAGATGAGAAAGAGATGGTGCTTTCAAAGTCCAAGCATAGTCAATCATTTTATTTCTATCCGAATCCCATGGCTTTGGTCGAACTGTTTTCAGTTTCCTTTTTATTATATGTGAATCGGGAGGGATATTTTCTTTATCATCGGAGTATGGTTCGAATGTTGAGAGAAATGAGGTATTAGGGTCTTCATTCATATTCAGAGCGTTCAGTGAAAAGTTGGAACTGAAAAGAGAGTAAAAAAAATATGTAACAGATGGTTGGAATTTTGAAAAATATTTGAAAAGAATAAACTACCTAGATATTTATAAAATAAACACATAATCAAAACCAAAAATAATTTTTCTGATGTGTTATGGTGAAACTATTTGATCTTTTATTAATATGTTGGAACTGAAAAGAGAGTAAAAAATATGTAACAGATGGTTGGAATTTGAAAAATATTTGAAAAGAATGAACTAACTAGATATTTATAAAATAAACACATGATCAAAACCAAAATAATTTTTCTGATGCATTATGGTGAAACTATTTGATCTTTTATTAATAAGAACAAAATATTAAAACATAAAATTAACTTTTTGAAGTATTAGAGCAAATCTAGTTGAAGTTTTCTATCAATATATGTTAAAGAATTATTTAGTGATTCTCACCTTATTGACTGAAAGTCTTTCTATAGTTTCAAGTAAATGTAGTAGTTGGTGTGTAGATGTTGCTTCCTTGCTAGCTATTGTAGAACTGGATGCTTTCTGTGTGAAAACACTGGTTCTTAAATAGCTAAAGCTGTACTAATTAACCCTATGAAACCTTCTATATAATATATCTACGACTCAGCAGTTTTTTCACGTGATATTCCCGCGAAAGCTTTGGTTTTTTATTCGCGTGAAAATTATTTTTTTTACTCCCGCGAAAGCAACGGTTTCATCCCTATTGAAATAATTGTTTTATTCCCGCGAAAGCATTGGTTTCTATTCGCGTGAAAATGAAATGTTTATTCCCGCGAAAGCAACTGTTTCCATTCGCGTGAAAATAAATTAGTTATTCCCGCGAAAGCAACAGTTTCTATTCGCGTGAAAATGAAATGTTTATTCCCGCGAAAGCAACTGTTTCCATTCGCGTGAAAATAAACTAGTTATTCCCGCGAAAGCAACAGTTTCTATTCGCGTGAAAACAAATTATTTATTCCCGCGAAAGCGACAGTTTCCATTCGCGTGAAAATGAAGTATTGATTCCCGCGAAAGTTTTGGTTTGTATTCGCGGGAAAATAAAATTCCTATTCCCGCAAAAGCAACGGTTTCCATCCGTGTGAAAATAAATTATTTATTCCCGCGAAAACATTGGTTTGTATTTGCGTGAAAATAAAATATTTATTCCCGCGAAAGCAACGGTTTCCATTCGCGTGAAAATAAAGTATTGATTCCCGCGAAAGCTTTGGTTTGTATTCGCGGGAAAATAAAATATTTATTCCCGCGAAAGCAACAGTTTCCATTCGCGTGAAAATGAAGTATTGATTCCCGCGAAAGTTTTGGTTTGTATTCGCGGGAAAATAAAATTTCTATTCCCGCGAAAGCAACGGTTTCCATCCGTGTGAAAATAAATTGTTAATTCCCGCGAAAACATTGGTTTGTATTCGCGTGAAAATAAAATATTTATTCCCGCGAAAGCAACGGTTTCCATTCGCGTGAAAATAAAGTATTGATTCCCGCGAAAGCTTTGGTTTGTATTCGCGGGAAAATAAAATATTTATTCCCGCAAAAGCAACGGTTTCCATTCGCGTGAAAATGAAGTATTGATTCCCGCGAAAGTTTTGGTTTGTATTCGGGGGAAAATAAAATTTCTATTCCCGCGAAAGCAACGATTTCCATCCGTGTGAAAATAAATTATTTATTCCCGCGAAAACATTGGTTTGTATTCGCGTGAAAATAAAATATTTATTCCCGCGAAAGCAACGGTTTCCATTCGCGTGAAAATAAAGTATTGATTCCCGCGAAAGCTTTGGATTGTATTCGCGGGAAAATAAAATTTCTATTCCCGCGAAAGCAACGGTTTCCATCCGTGTGAAAATAAATTATTTATTCCCGCGAAAACATTGGTTTGTATTCGCGTGAAAATAAAATATTTATTCCCGCGAAAGCAACGGTTTCCATTCGCGTGAAAATAAAACATTGATTCCCGCGAAAGCATTGGTTTGTATTCGCGGGAAAATAAACTTTCTATTCCCGCGAAAGCAACGGTTTCCATTCATGTGAAAATAATGCTGATTCATAGCAGTGCAACTTAAGCTATATAAGAAGCACTGTTTTCATACAGAAAGCATTCACTTCATCGTTAGTAACTGAAGGAAGAAGATCTACTACATCATCATCTACTACAACCCTCCTTCTTCATCATTTGAGTTACATAGGAAACAGCTGAAGTTCAAACAACTATGTATATAATTCATCTAATTCAAAGAAAAACAAGTCTTCATTTGTGATGTAAGTATTTATAATTGGTTTCAATTGTAATCAATTTAAGCGTGAAGACATTTTCTGAACAAAAAACAAGATTATTCACTATTTAAGATATCAAAAAATGCTGTATGTAAGTTTTAATTATGTTTATTCTTATTATTTCAGGGCTTCAAAATGAAAAAAGTACTCCTTTTTCATCCGAATTTTATAGAAAGCAGCTCTCAAGTTCAAACTGCTAGGAATATCATTCATTTTAATTCAAAAGAAAGACAAGTCTTCATTTCTGATGTAAGTATTTACATTCTATTACAATAGTAATCAATTCAAGTATATTGAAAAAAAAATTGAAACCTTAGTCTTTTTTTATTTTTTTGCTATAAAGCATTATCATTTTTTTTAGAATAACAACGAACTAGATCAAAAGGAAAGAACTTTCCAACAAAACTTCAACTTGAGTAATAACTGAAGCTACTACTTGTATTATATATAAATAATGTGTCGAGTAACAAACAACAGATATGTAGCAAACACTATTCATAATGAAAAAAAAGAAATGCGAAAAACTCGGAATTGCTTTGAAAATACTAAAGACTGCACCGAATGGATAGATGATAGTTTACTCGTTACTTCGTCGTTGTTTTTACAACAAAATTTTCCTGATACCACTGCAATCACTTATGTCGTCGCAACTTATCCGGATAATCACTGTAGTCTTTTGTCATTAAAATTACAAAAAACTATTGCGCAACTTTCCCCAGCGGACTTTTTCAAGTTCATTTACAATGAACTCTCTTTTTATGAAAGAGAGGCTTTAATGCTTGATGAAAGTTATCGAAGAAAATCATTTCTTACAAATTGGAGACGAGTAGGTAAACATTGTGGTGAAAACATGGCTGCAGCTGGTTTCTATAACCTTGAAAAAGACAACGCTGTTCGATGTGTTTTTTGCCAAGGGGTATTACTAAATTGGAAGGATGAAGATGAACATCCGATGAAAGAACACGCTAAAAGTTTTCCGTTTTGTCGATTTGTTAGAGGATTTAACACTCACAATCGTCTGTATAGACCTAGGAAACTACTTGCAGATGAAATGAAAAACATCTCAATTGTCAAAAGTTATACGATGGAAGAACAAAAGACCAGAAGAGGAGATTTAACTGCAGAAGTATTACCTCTAGGTATATCAATTGGTCGTGCTGATACACCACGTTTTGCTACTGAAACATCTAGAGAAGACAGTTTCAAACAATGGAAGGGTAAAGTCTCCATGAAACTCCTTTCCAATGCAGGTTTCTACTATACTAAGTTCGGAGATAGTGTAAAATGCTTCTTTTGCTCAGGTGAACTTAAAGAATGGGAAGAGAGTGATCTACCGTGGGAGGAACACTGTCGATGGTTCCCAGACTGTTATTTTTTACTCGGGAGTAAAGGTGAAGAGTATGTTGAGGATGTTTACATGCGAACGAAAAAGGCAAAAGGTGTAAGCGACGGGTTGAAAAATATCGAGAAAAAGTAAAACAAATAACACTCAACAATGACACCGAAGAAATGAAACTTATTTGCAAAAAACTAGGATACAGTCAAAACGATATCGAACAAGTTTTAGCGTTAAATGGAAAACCTTTTGAGCGAATAGGTTTTATGATTGACGCCTTACATATTTTTGAAAATGATTTTACAACTGTTGAGAATTCGTCAACACTGTTAAAAAATGATGCTAAATCAATTGATTCGTTAAAAAAAGATAAAGATCAGACTAAGCAAAGCAAACTCGCTCAATGTGTGTCTGAGACGCATGAAAAAAAAGTAATTGCAAATCATATCTCTCTTCCATGTGGTCATCTCATTTACTGTAGTGAGTGTAAGGAAAAAGCACTTACTGAATGCTCATCAGAAGTAAAACCTTGCCCAATCGATGGTTGTCAGATTGAAATTAAAGCATTTATGAAGATCTACATGAGCTAGCATAACAATTAACCTCAAAAAAAAGAAAAAGTAATGAATGATTAAATAGGTGTTTCAATTTGAAAACGTATCATTCGCGTTTTGTAATTTAACGGAATAACAACAAATATGTTACGTGTTGAAGACTTTGCTCACCAAGAAGCTTCCGATGCTATAGGACCTAGGACTTTTTTGGCTGAGGTTTCTGATGAAATGCTGAGGATTTATTTTACGGAGGAATGTGTATACTGTGTACTAGGAGGAAGTTTTTACAAGCAAGCAACCAATCTATCGCTACTAAACTGTTACTGTTCACACGTTGATGACAAATGTATCACAGTAGTAATATATGAGCAGATCTCCCTACCAAGTGTTTTTTTGTGGATCTGATCTTGGAGTGGGGCAATGGGTTATGGCGTTGAATGAATTCGCCGAGTTTATATTGTATTTTATTTGAGGGGCATTTGAATGGCATTTGAGTGGCATTTAAGTGGCATTTGAGTTTTGATTATTTTTTTACTTGATTTGAACTTATATGACATATAGATTTTGAATGTATGGCATTCAAGTTTTGATAATTTTTTTACATAACTATATACATACTTGAGAGAAAGAAAGAGATAGAGGAGAGAGAGGGAGGAGAGAGGGAGAGAGAGAGGAGAGAGAGATTTTTTGTAGTTTTCTATACATTCATTTATATATGGTTAATTATGTACGTAGTTATGGGTATATTTATATCTACATAGAGAGAGGAGATATATCTACATTGAATAAATATTTTGATCAAAAATGAAACATTATATGATTATATACCTGATTACATAATAAGTAGGGAAAATCTTCCTATATAATATAGCTAGAGTCAGTAAATACTAAGTTATACAAAGCAATACAACTTGTAATGACAATCAATGCATTCATACATACATACATACATATGGTATCTTGAGAGAGAAAGAGAGAGAGGAGAGAGAAATCTTTTAGTTTTCTAGCAATTAATGTATATATGGTCAATTATGTGCATATTTAAGGGTATATTTATATCTACATAGAGAGAGAGAGAAGAGAGGAGATATATCTAAATTGAATTAATACATTGATTAAAAATGAATCATTATATGATTATATACATTTATTACATAATCAGTAAGGAAAATCTCCCCATGTAATATAGCTAGAGTCAGTAAATACTAAGTAATACAAAGCACTACAACTTGTAATAAATACAAAGTAGTAACAGTTAATGCATAGTTTGTTCCTTTACAATGATGTCTTTGATGTAGTGATGTTATATCTTAGGAAGGAAGACTTCTGTTCTATGTGCTTTTAATTTCGTAATGAACTAAAATAAAAAAGTTATGCATTAGTATAGAATGATTAAGCGAAAATGTAAAATAATTACATGAATTTGAATTATAGTTCTAGTTACATTGGATATTTTACATTATTAGAAAAGGGAAATAACTCACCAAGTTGCATTGTTCAACTTGTTCTTTCTTGAGCATTATTTTCACCAAGTGTTTTTGATTCTCTTTCATCTATCTAAAACAAATACCATGAAAATGTATATATTCAGCATTTTGTTGTAAAAAATACACTAATTACATCAAAAAAGTCCTTTTTTCACCTAGAAAATGTATATGTTCAGCATTTTTGTTGTAAAAAAATACACTATTTACACCAAAAAAGTCCTTTTTTCCCTGAAAAATGTATATATTCAGCATTTTGTTGTAAAAAATACACTAATTTCACCAAAAAAGTCCTTTTTTCACTTGTAAAATGTATATATTCAGCATTTTGTTTAATTTATGGTAAAAATTAGTAAAACTCACCTATAGTGATATGATAGCCTTGAGTTATAGATTAGCTTCTTGAGCTCTTGTTCTGGACAGTTTTCTTTTTCAGCATCATCGAAGTAGAATCCATGTAGTTTGAGTCTTCATTGGTTTGGTATCATCTAAGCAGGAGAGAAAGTAATGTTGTGTAACATTGAGTCTTCATTGGTTTGCTATCATCTTATCTTCAAAATCCATGTTATTTGAGTCTTCATTGGTTTGCCATCATCTAAGTAGGTGGTAGATCTTGAAAGGAATTTTTGCTGTGTTGGAGAAGTATGCTGTCTTCAAAACTCATGTAGTTTGAGTCTTCATTGGTTTGGTATCATCTAAGTAGGTGGTAGATCTTGAAAGGAATTCTTGCTGTGTTGGAGAAGTATGCTGTCTTCAAAATTCATGTAGTTTGAGTCTTCATTGGTTTGATATGATCTAAGTAGGTGGTAGATCTTGAAAGGAATTCTTGTGAAAGGAATTTTTGCTGTGTTGGAGAAGTATGCTGTCTTCAAAACTCATGTAGTTTGAGTCTTCATTGGTTTGGTATCATCTAAGTAGGTGGTAGATCTTGAAAGGAATTCTTGCTGTGTTGGAGAAGTATGCTGTCTTCAAAATTCATGTAGTTTGAGTCTTCATTGGTTTGATATGATCTAAGTAGGTGGTAGATCTTGAAAGGAATTCTTGCTGTGTTGGAGAAGTGTGCTGTCTTCAAAATTGATGTAGTTTGAGTCTTCATTGGTTTGGCATCATCTAAGTAGGTGGTAGATCTTGAAAGGAATTCTTGCTGTGTTGGAGAAGTATGCTGTCTTCAAAACTCATGTAGTTTGAGTCTTCATTGGTTTGGTATCATCTAAGTAGGTGGTAGATCTTGAAAGGAATTCTTGCTGTGTTGGAGAAGTATGCTGTCTTCAAAATTCATGTAGTTTGAGTCTTCATTGGTTTTCAAAACTCATGTAGTTTGAGTCTTCATTGGTTTGGTATCATCTAAGTAGGTGGTAGATCTTGAAAGGAATTCTTGCTGTGTTGGAGAAGTATGCTGTCTTCAAAATTCATGTAGTTTGAGTCTTCATTGGTTTGATATGATCTAAGTAGGTGGTAGATCTTGAAAGGAATTCTTGCTGTGTTGGAGAAGTGTGCTGTCTTCAAAATTGATGTAGTTTGAGTCTTCATTGGTTTGGCATCATCTACGTAGGTGGTAGATCTTAAAAGGAATTCTTGCTGTGTTGGAGAAGTATGCTGTCTTCAAAACTCATGTAGTTTGAGTCTTCATTGGTTTGGTATCATCTAAGTAGGTGGTAGATCTTGAAAGGAATTCTTGCTGTGTTGGAGAAGTATGCTGTCTTCAAAATTCATGTAGTTTGAGTCTTCATTGGTTTGATACGATCTAAGTAGGTGGTAGATCTTGAAAGGAATTCTTGCTGTGTTGGAGAAGTGTGCTGTCTTCAAAATTGATGTAGTTTGAGTCTTCATTGGTTTGGCATCATCTAAGTAGGTGGTAGATCTTGAAAGGAATTCTTGCTGTGTTGGAGAAGTATGCTGTCTTCAAAATTCATGTAGTTTGAGTCTTCATTGGTTTTCAAAACTCATGTAGTTTGAGTCTTCATTGGTTTGGTATCATCTAAGTAGGTGGTAGATCTTGAAAGGAATTCTTGCTGTGTTGGAGAAGTATGCTGTCTTCAAAATTCATGTAGTTTGAGTTTTCATTGGTTTGATATGATCTAAGTAGGTGGTAGATCTTGAAAGGAATTCTTGCTGTGTTGGAGAAGTGTGCTGTCTGCAAAATTGATGTAGTTTGAGTCTTCATTGGTTTGGCATCATCTAAGTAGGTGGTAGATCTTGAAAGGAATTCTTGTTGTGTTGGAGAAGTATGCTGTCTTCAAAACTCATGTAGTTTGAGTCTTCATTGGTTTGGTATCATCTAAGTAGGGGGTAGATCTTGAAAGGAATTCTTGCTGTGTTGGAGAAGTATGCTGTCTTCAAAATTCATGTAGTTTGAGTCTTCATTGGTTTTCAAAACTCATGTAGTTTGAGTCTTCATTGGTTTGGTATCATCTAAGTAGGTGGTAGATCTTGAAAGGAATTCTTGCTGTGTTGGAGAAGTATGCTGTCTTCAAAATTCATGTAGTTTGAGTCTTCATTGGTTTGATATCATCTAAGTAGGTGGTAGATCTTGAAAGGAATTCTTGCTGTGTTGGAGAAGTGTGCTGTCTTCAAAATTGATGTAGTTTGAGTCTTCATTGGTTTGGCGTCATCTAAATAGGTGGTAGATCTTGAAAGGAATTTTTGCTGTGTTGGAGAAGTATGCTGTCTTCAAAACTCATGTAGTTTGAGTCTTCATTGGTTTGGTATCATCTAAATAGGTGGTAGATCTTGAAAGGAATTCTTGCTGTGTTGGAGAAGTATGCTGTCTTCAAAATTCATGTAGTTTGAGTCTTCATTGGTTTTCAAAACTCATGTAGTTTGAGTCTTCATTGGTTTGGTATCATCTAAGTAGGTGGTAGATCTTGAAAGGAATTCTTGCTGTGTTGGAGAAGTATCTGTCTTCAAAATTCATGTAGTTTGAGTCTTCATTGGTTTTCAAAACTCATGTAGTTTGAGTCTTCATTGGTTTGGTATCATCTAAGTAGGTGGTAGATCTTGAAAGGAATTCTTGCTGTGTTGGAGAAGTATCTGTCTTCAAAATTCATGTAGTTTGAGTCTTCATTGGTTTTCAAAGCTCATGTAGTTTGAGTCTTCATTGGTTTGGTATCATCTAAGTAGGTGGTAGATCTTGAAAGAAATTCTTGCTGTGTTGGAGAAGTGTGCTGTTGGTAGATCTTAACCAGATGTTTTATAGTCTTTGCTACTGATGCATTTCGTCTCAAACAAGAGTCCAAAGTACACATTGCGTCTACAAAATACAAAAAATTGATTGTTACAATTGATTCATTTATTTTCATTGGCTTTATATACAGCGTTTTGTCTCTAACTAGCATAAAATTTAAAAATAAATAATTAGAGCTTTCTACTAGTGTTATATAATTATTGATATTGATTAGTTTTTACCTTATCACTGCTTAGAGCCAGATGATTTAATTAACTAAAGACAAATAATTATTTTAGCATCTCTTACCTTGATGGTCTCCTAGTAGCTGTTGTAGATGATGCTTCTCCGCTTGCTGTTGAAGAACTGGATGCTTTCTGTGTGAAAACAGTGGCTCTTAAATAGCTAAGGTTGCACTGATAAAACCCTATGAATCAGCATTTTTTCCAATGCTTTCGCGGGAATATAAACTGTTTTTTCGCGTGAATAAAAAACAGTGTTTTCGCGGGAATAAATAATTTATTTTCACGCGAATGGAAACCGTTGCTTTCGCGGGAATACAAATTTTATTTTCACACAAATACAAACCAATGTTTTCGCGGGAATAAATAATTTATTTTCAGGCGAATACAAACCGTTGCTTTCGCGGGAATAAATATTTTATTTTCACACGAATGGAAACTGTTGCTTTCGCGGGAATAAATACTTTATTTTCACGCGAATGGAAACCGTTGCTTTCGCGGGAATAAACATTTTATTTTCAGGCGAATACAAACCATTGCTTTCGCGGGAATAAATAATTTATTTTCAGGCGAATACAAACCGTTGCTTTCGCGGGAATAAACATTTTATGTTCAGACGAATACAAACCGTTGCTTTCGCGGGAATAAACATTTTATTTTCAGGCAAATACAAACCGTTGCTTTCGCGGGAATAAATAATTTATTTTCAGGCGAATACAAACCGTTGCTTTCGCGGGAATAAATAATTTATTTTCACACGAATGGAAACCGTTGCTTTCGCGGGAATAAACATTTTATTTTCAGGCGAATACAAACCGTTGCTTTCGCGGGAATAAATAATTTATTTTCAGGCGAATACAAACCGTTGCTTTCGCGGGAATAAATAATTTATTTTCACACGAATGGAAACCGTTGCTTTCGCGGGAATAAACATTTTATTTTCAGGCGAATACAAACCGTTGCTTTCGCGGGAATAAATAATTTATTTTCAGGCGAATACAAACCGTTGCTTTCGCGGGAATAAATAATTTATTTTCACACGAATGGAAACCGTTGCTTTCGCGGGAATAAACACTTTATTTTCACACGAATGGAAACCGTTGCTTTCGCGGGAATAAACATTTTATTTTCAGGCGAATACAAACCGTTGCTTTCGCGGGAATAAATAATTTATTTTCAGGCGAATACAAACCGTTGCTTTCGCGGGAATAAATAATTTATTTTCACACGAATGGAAACCGTTGCTTTCGCGGGAATAAACACTTTATTTTCACGCGAATAGAAACCGTTGCTTTCGCGGGAATAAATAGTTTATTTTCACGCGAATAGAAACCGTTGCTTTCGCGGGAATAAATAACTTATTTTCACGCGAATAGAAACAGTTGCTTTCGCGGGAACAAATAGTTTATTTTCACGCGAATAGAAACTGTCGCTTTCGCGGGAACAAATAATTTATTTTCACGCGAATAGAAACAGTTGCTTTCGCGGGAATGAATAGTTTCTTTTCACGCGAATAGAAACTGTTGCTTTCGCGGGAATAAATAGTTTATTTTCACGCGAATAGAAACCGTTGCTTTCGCGGGAATAAAGAATTTTATTTTCACGCGAATGGAAACCGTTGCTTTCGCGGGAATAAACAGTTTTTATTCCCGCGAAAGCATTGGAAAAAATGCTGATTCATAGGGTTTAATCAGTGCAACTTTAGCTATTTAAGAGTCACTGTTTTCACATAGAAAGCATCCAGTTCTTCAACAGCAAGCGGAGAAGCATCATCTACTACAGCTACTAGGAGAGCATCAAGGTAAGAAACGCTAAAATAATTATTTGTCTTTAGTTAATTAAATCATCTGGCTCTAAGTGGTGATAAGGTAAAAAACAATCAATAATAATTTAACACCAGTAGAAAGCTCTAATTATTTATTTTTAAAATAAATAATAAAAACTTGTGAAAATGAACTGGTAACATTACGTTGACTGAAATAATGCCTAAAACGTCTCGCATAAATTTTGGTCTGACCAAAAATGGACTGAAAACTTTTACCTTTAGAGCGAGTACAAAATTATCGTAACTTGCTATAGCGAATATTCTAAGAAATATTTTGTTTTTCCGTTGCTAACTTGACGTAAATATTTGTAACGGATGTCACATGATCTCAATCGGTTTTTGCCAACTGAATCACTTAGTTACTCGTAAACATTTGATACTCGCTTGATCTTTTGGTTGATAACAGCAATGTCCCAATTTGGTTTATCGTAAATATTTCAAAAACGGATATCGCATGATTTCTGTTAGTTTTTTCTACTGAATCGCTTAGTTACTCGTAAACATTTGAAAATCGCTTGACTTTTTCGTTGATAAAACCTGTCGCAAGTATCTATTAACAAATATTACCGTGATTTCGATCAGTTTTCCTTACTAGATTACTTAGTTACTCATCAACATTTCATAATCGCTTTCATTAATAGTCGTTGCAAAGCAATGCTGTATTTGAAAAATATTACTACGATTCCAATCAATTTCCTTACTGAATTACTTAATTACTCGCAGGTATTTCATAATTTCTTTCACTAATATTTACAAAGTAATATTGTAAATATATAATGCAGTAGATGCTAAATTGACACAAATTTCATTTATATGATTCTAAAACTTAACTAATGTAGTTTTTTACCAGAAATAATAATAGTTTTTAAACAAAAATCAAAAATTAACGCTGATTACATGTATGGTAAACATAATAAGTGTAAATATATATAACTAAAAGAAATATTTATGCTCTAGATAGTTTCATACTCACACAAACTGTTTCTTCGCTACTTTATGTATATGTAGATAAAGTCAATGAAAATAAATGAATCAATTGTAACAATCAATTTTTTTGTATTTTGTAGACACAATGCCTACTTTGGACTTCTGTTTGAGACAAAACACAGCAGCAGCAAAGACTATAAAACATCTGGATAAGATCCAATTGAAGTAACTGCAGATAACTAAAGGAAAAACATGTGTTACAGCATACAGAGTGAACAAGGTGTGTGTAGATTATTACTCAGTCTCATTACACTACTATTACTAAGAATTATTGTAGGTGTTGGATAAAGGATTGAGCAGTAATGTTAATAAATTCTAACCATTGTAAATAATACTTCAACTCAAATAAAATTAATGAAAATTGAATGGAATAAAAGAATATTTCACCAAATACCCCTGTTTTCTTTTGGATATATACAAATAGATGAATATCTAGCTTCATCTATTTTTTTCATTTGAGTGCAATTATTTCCCCTCCTCTGTCCTCTTTTCCTCTCTCCTTTCTCTCAAGATACCATATGAGTTCGAATTATGTAAAAAACTATCAATACTTAAATGCTATACATTCATAATGTTTTCTATTGTAGTTATTTCCCAAATACTGTAAATTTTAACCATCTAGAGGTCTAATTTGACGATTTTCCAAGATATTTTATAGTATTCAATATACCTATTATGTAAATAACTAAAAGAAATATTTACGCTCAAGCCTCCTCTCTCTCCTCTCTCCTCTCTCCTCTACCAAATACTCCTCTCTCCTCTCTTGCAGTTATTTCCCAAATACTGTAAATTTTAACCATCTAGAGGGCTAATTTGGTGATTTTCCAACATATTTTATAGCATTCAATATAGTTATTATGTCATAAATGTATATTATTCAATCTAGATATAAATATATCCATAAATATGTACATAATTATCCATATATACATGGTTGTACAAAAAACTAAAAAATACACTACTATTACTAAGAATTGTTGTAGGTGTTGGATAAAGGATTGAGCAGCAATTTTAATAAATTCTAACCATTGTAAATAATACTTCAATTCAAATGAAATTAATAAAAATTGAATGGAATAAAAGAATACTTCACCAAATACCCTAGTTTTCTTGTGGATATATACAAATAGATGAATATCTAGCTTCATCTATTTTTTTCATTTGAGTGCAATTATTTCCCTCCTCTCTCCTCTTTCCCTGTCTCCTTTTTCTCAAGATACCATATGAGTTCAAATTATGTAAAAAACTAGTAATACTTAAATGCCATACATTCATAATGTTTTCTATTGTAGTTATTTCCCAAATACTGTAAATTTTAACCATCTAGAGGTCTAATTTGACAATTTTCCAAGATATTTATGCTCAAGCCCCCTCTCTCTCCTCTCTCCTCCCTCCTCTACCAAATACTCCTCTCTCCTCTCTTGCAGTTATTTCCCAAATACTGTAACTGTAGATTTTAACCATCTAGAGGTCTAATTTGCTGATTTTCCAACATATTTTATAGCATTTAATATACTTATTATGTAATAAATGTATATTATGCAATGTAAATGTAAATATATCCATAAATATGTACATAATTATCCATATATACATGAATGTATAGAAAACTAAAAAGTCTCTCTCCTCTCTCTCCTCTCTCTTCTCTCCTCTCTCTTCTCTCCTCTCTCATCTCTCCTCTCCCCTCTCCCCTCTCTCCTCTCTCTCTCTCAAGTAACCATATGAATTCGAATTATGTAAAAAAATTATCAAACTGTAAATTTTAACCATCTAGAGGTCTAATTTGACAATTTTCCAAGATATTTTATAGTATTCAATATACTTATTATGTAAATAACTAAAATTCAATGTAGATATATCTCCTCTCTCCTCTCTCTATGTAGATATAAATATAGCCATAAATATGTACATAATTAACCATATATACATGAATGTATAGAAAACTAAAAAAATCTCTCTCCTCTCTCTCTCCTCTCTCTCTTTCTCTCAAGATACCATATGTATGTATGTATGCATTGATTGTCATTACAAGTTGTAGTGCTTTGTATTACTTAGTATTTACTGACTCTAGCTATATTATATAGGAAGATTTTCCCTACTTATTATGTAATCAATGTATATAATCATATTATTTCCCAAATACTGTAGATTTTAACCATCTAGAGGTCTAATTTGGTGATTTTCCAACATATTTTATAGCATTTAATATACTTATTATGTAATAAATGTATATTATGCAGTGTAAATGTAAATATAACCATAAATATGTACATAATTATCCATATATACATGAATGTATAGAAAACTAAAAAGTCTCTCTCCTCTTTCTCCTCTCTCCTCTCTCTTCTCTCCTCTCTCATCTCTCCTCCCCCCTCTCCCCTCTCTCCTTTCTCTCTCTCAAGTAACCATATGAATTTGAATTATGTAAAAAATTATCAAAACTTGAATGCTATATGAGTTAGAATTATGTATAGAATTATCAAAACTTAAATGCCATACATTCAAAATCCATATGCCATATAAGTTTAAGTTAAGTAAAAAAATAATCAAAACTCAAATGCCACTTAAATGCCACTTAAATGCCACTCAAATGCCCCTCAAATAAAATACAATATAAACTCGGCGAATTCATCCAACGCCGTAACCCATTGCATAACCCCAGATAATGACCCCACAAAAAAACACTTGGTAGGGATATCTGCTCATATATTACTACTTATCACTTGTAAAAGATATGCTGAAATGGTTGAAGGTGCTACACCTACCAAAAAAGAATTGGGTGATGCTATCGACTGGATTGATAGAAGACAAGTTTTGAAAAATGCTAAAATGGGTTTTTTGGTGCATGATGAATGGATTAATGCTTTTTTGGATCTTTCCACTGATGATTTGAAGTCTCCCTTTTTGTTAACAAGTTTGAGAGCACGATTAAATCCCTACCTATTACCTACTAGTCAGAGCAAACTGGCTTATCAACGACTAAAGGATAAATTACTTGCGATAGCAGAAGAATATCCATACGCTCACACTCTTGATGAAAAAGAAGACTCAGTCAACCCGATAATAACTATTGATTCGACAAATATATCTGAAGACTCATAAAAGAACTGCTACAAAAAAAGTTGCTTCATTTATCTCTGAACTACAGCAGAAACATGAGTGGAAAAACTCAAGGATTCAAGTCAATTGGTACATTGGCTGATTTTGTTCCTAAGTTCATAAGGGCTCATTTTGAACACATTCCTTTAGAGCGTTCGAATCCTCTTTTTGTTCAACTCATCACCGAAGAAGTATTTTATTTTGTGTTAGGATTCAATCTAGTTCGTAAATCAATACAAAGCATGCTTTTGAGCTGTAATTGTATTTCAAGAGCAAATCCTCTCGAATGCTTAAACTGTTCTAGGAGCTTTGATCCAAAAGTATGCTGTCCGCAAGCCAAGTTGATAGATTTTGAAGATCTCAAAAGAGCGATCGAACTGATTGATATAAAGCAATGTTTGAAGATGCTGAACTGGGTGATTTGATAGATATTTCGATTTTAAGAGGTTTGACTTCATTTCGCTGGACAGAAACACATATTCTTTTGTCTCAATCTCGATTGGAACCATACTTACATTTTGGTAACCACTTTGATGAGATTGTTTCACATCTTCAAAATCCGTTGAGAGAGCTGAACAAGCCGCTAGCCGCTTACATATAAATAGAAAAAACCTCAAGAAAGAAAGTATTCAACTTTCAACACTGAAAGCGAAAACATTTTAAAAAATGAGCTGCGTATTTATCTTGCTACTGGCACTAACATTTCCCAATGTTAGTGGAGTATTCTATACCAACGAAATTGATGAATGTATAGCCGGAGCTATGGATAAAAATGATGTCTTGGTTTTTTCACCTTTCGAAAGGACTATACGATATAAAGATGAAAATGGAAAAAACTGTGTGCGACTCTACCCTCCCGACTTATTATATTGCGGTTTTTTCATCCCTCAAAGCGCTTCTTGGATCTGCAAGGACACAACTTCTACAGATTCTGTGCCTTGTGATACTACAATAAAATACGTTTTGAATCAAGCGGAATGTGAAATGGGTATTACAAATAATACGGAAGGACTTACTCAAAATACAAAAGTATATCGAAATGGGGGTTTATGTGCATTTCAATACAACAGCAGACGTATGATCTGTCCAATAAGAAGACAGTTTGAGACGTTCAAATTTGCATGCATGCAATGCGCTCATTCCGATCATTCGATCAACAAGGAGCCTACAGATACCCTGACCTGCAATACACCAACAAAATACACTCTGAATCAGGAGGAATGCGCAATAGGGGTTAAAAATAATACGGAAGGTCTTACTCAAAATACAAAACTATTTTGGAATGATGAATTATGTGTATTTGAATACAACACCTCACGTTTGATTTGTCCACCAACAGAAGAGTTTGAGACAACCAACTTTGCATGTGTGGAATGCAATCGTTTGACCAACGAGGAGCCAAAAATAGCTACTATCATCACTAACATCAATGGTATTGAAGGTGTAAATTTGTCATTTTCGAGTTTTGAAAGTTTGAAGTCTGTTCAAAACAAGATTATCATCAGTATCACATGTCAAGGAGATACCAAAGACAAATGCAATCCCAAGGTTATATATATAGAGCTTTAGTTGAAGCATATTAACCAAAGACCACCGAAATGCAAGACAGTTAACTCTAGATGATGAAAGCATAAACTAGGTTAAAAGTCTCTCTCTCTGAATAAAAAAATGAGATATTGCATCTATCTCCTATTATTCCCAATCCTAAGCGGTTATTGTCTTGTAACAGAGATTGAACCATTCACTTTATCTCATAGAGCGTCTGGATGTTTTCAGGGAATTCTTAATATGGAAGCGGTTGATTCAGTAACTCGTATTTTAAGAAAAAACTTAAAATATCATATGTTTAGACTCACATGTTTCATGGAACCTGCTCACCTACGTAGAAGCTGTGACACTCATGATATGTGGCCTCAACACTACTTTGTTTGCAAAACCGCTGAAGCTTTAAATTACATCCGTTTATACGATGAGGGATTACTAACTACGACTCGAAGAACAACTTCAACAACAACCACTGCAACTCCACATACAACGACAAAAATCACCACAACTCCGCAGACAACGACGATGACAACCACTACAACTTCAACATCGACAAAAACTACAAACAAGCCAGTAGTTCCAGCTTTATCACCATCAATTCCATCTCTTCCACAAGCTCTGGGTTTAGTCGATTTAATTTTGGAACAGCCAAGCCCTACAAACTCTACTATATACAATTCTGACGAAATCGAAACTTCTACTGATTGTGTGTGTGATAGATACATCATATGCGAAAACAATTCAGTATCAATTACAAATTCAACACCGTCGATTTATAGAGTTTTTATTTATAATGATTTGGAGGGTTTTTCAAAACTTTCTCTGTCTATATCGGAAAATAGTAAACTTAAGCTTGAAGAAAATCTTCTCATCATCATTGAACCTGAATGTGATGATATTTCTTGTAAAGTCATCAAATACTTTACAAATTAAAAAGTTTTTATAGACTTTAACTCTATATATTCAACTTATTACACTCTATTATGATATCTATTTTATTACATTCTCCTTTTTTTTGTAAATTTGTACAATTAGATGAAATTTAACCATTTAGAGAATGATTTCTTTTTGCAAAAAAATTAATGAAAATTGAATGAAATGAAAAAATATTTCACCAAAAACCTCTTTTTTGTCAAAGAAAGGTGTAGAATAAAGAGCTCACTCAAAAATTGATTTCAATACAATGGACTACTGAGTTATTATATCATTTTCAATCAGATATATGTAGATACATACAATTGGATGAAAATCTCTCATCATCCACTTTTTCATTTGAAATGATATTGGAACTATTTCAAGCTCACAATATTTAACATGTTCTCTTTATGTATCCCTACTTATTATACAATAAATGTATATATTCACATATTGTTTCATTTTTAATCATCGGATTTATTCAGTGTAGATGTATCTGTAGAATTATCAAAACTTAAATGTCATACATTCAAAGTCTATAAGTTCAAATTAAGTAAAAAAATAATCAAAACTCAAATGCCACTTAAATGCCACTCAAATGCCACTCAAGTACCCCTCAAGTAAAATACAATATAAACTCGGCGAATTCATCCAACGTCGTAACCCATTGTCTCAACCCCAAGGTCTAATCCACAAAAAAACACTTGGTAGGGAGATCTGCTCATATATTACTACTTTTGTTTGGTAAACTATAACATTTCGTTGAATATTTATGTTGTTCTAAACTAATGTTCGGTTGTATTGAATTACGAACACCTATTACTTTGTGTATTTTGTTCGACGAACAGGTCACGAATACTCTTACTGCTTTCACCAACAGCACTCTAATAGTGTTTGGTAGAGGTCGAGCAAAAATTCTTTACATTGGTGGTAGCAGTCGGGTTGTGGCGGCCTACAGAAACTGCTAAAAGATGCTACCATGTCATACTTAGCCCTCATTACTCCCCCCCCCCCTTCATTTCCTTTATTTCCTCCTTATTGGTATTTATGTCTGTGCAACGGTTACTGACGTGATAATTGATCAAGCAGTGTTCCTTATATCATTGCATTGGTAGTGTTACCAGCCCTGATACAGTGTTTCTGCAACCAATACAGTTACCCCCAACACTGTTACAGCTATCCTCAACAAAGACAACAACTCTTTGACTCAGCGGACACCTTTCCCCGACCCAAGAACCACTCTTACTCCCCTATTTTGTAACTGATATAACAGCTATTATCGCTTCGGTGATTAATCTTACAGTTTTGCTGAGCCATGAGCAGCAACCTCTTGCCTGGTTGAAACCCCACCCCGACCATAAAAGATACACTCTATTCCCTCATCCCTCCAACTTGGAGGGCACCCTCAATCTAGGAACAGCTTCTGTATTAGAGCCATTACCAGCATGGGAACGATTTTACTGTTTTACGAAGTGAAACACAGATACGCCCCAATTTGATTGCGCCCCTCCCCCCCCCCCCCCATCCAACTTTCAAGGACATTCTTCCACTCCAACCTTGCTACAAGAACCACCGACACAGGAGCAGCTTTTACAGCAGTTCTCGACTCCTGAACCGCTCTAACAGCTATTACCAACTTGGTGATTGGTTTCGCATCTTTCCTAAGTCATAAGCAGACACCCCCGACCTTTTTGCACCACCCCCCCCCCCCCCCATATCCTCCTTCAACTTGGAAAGACACCCCCCATTTTCAAACTCCTCAGACAAAACACCCCACCCACACTGCCACACTGGAGATCCTTCTTAAACCCAGAAGGTTGACTTCTTTAATCTATGAACGTAGCACAGAGAGCTAGAAGTGCTGGTAGTATTAAAGCTGGCACAGCGGAAGCAGCAGCTTTAGACAGACTAACTCAGACATTAAAAACGGTGCCAGAGCCGCAGCCCCAGTGGTACCCAGTACAATTGACTAGCAGGTTTTCTGCTACCTGAGCATCCCTGAAAAGATGCACATAGATTGAGTGGCTCAATTCTAATCTCATCTGATGTAGGAGCTGTGTGCATTCTGGGGGATAGAGAATACCCAAACTACCCTTTATCACTCACAGGTGAACCAGATTTTTGATGGGAACAATTGTGTGTTGGGTGACTTCTCTGTCGTCTCTGGTACTAAAATTTACTCCTAAAAAGTGTTATGAGCGTTGAGGACGATAGCCAATGAAAGACTTTTTAAGAGTAGCAGACGCATTAGGAGAGAATAGCAGATGGTGGAAATCTGGGTCAGCTTATGGACATGAACTTCAAGGATGAGTCAAGCCACTGCTACAGAGATTGGCTGTTCATTTTACTTCCTAATTATTTTTGTCTGCGCTTGCTTGTGGCTAATGGTATTGTTATATTTCAGCTGCTTTGTTTTTGTATAAGCATAGATCTATTTTTTTATTGTTAGTTAGATTGCGGTAGGTGCTGGTATAAAGCAGTTGACTTTTCTGGAAGCATTGTACACAGCTTATATAGGAAAATACATTATTGCAACATCTACAACACACGTTGTTAGTCTGGCTTGTTGCCATACGAATAATAGCAGCTACAATACTATTCGGATTTCACTCAATCAGTGCCACATAATCATTATAGTTGACAGCAGAATGGACATTCTTTTCAGCAACAGCTGTCTAGTTGTGTTTGCTAAAGGTCAGGTGTAAATCCTATACAACATTTACACTAAAAAACTTAGTCATATTCTGATTGAGTCTCTCTCAGTTTATGTTCGAGTTACCTCCGTTCCACTCTTGTCAGAGTTTATTTTTTGCAACCAGCACAGCCTGGTTGAAACAAAACTAAGCAATGGCGGCCAGCCAAGTAAGCAAGTTTTGGATTTTACGGAGTTAAGAGTTTGATAATAATGATAAATTAAAAAATGTGCTGTATACAATAAGAGTATTTGCAACCTCTGTTCGCCCAACACATTGCAGTACAAATAATCAGACCGGCAATAAATTTAATCAATAAATAACTATTTTGTTTGAAACTCGTGGGTCAACAAAAACTAGCTTACCAAATAAAAGATAATAATCAATGAGTATTTCATTATATTGTTCGTAGGTCGCGAATAAAACTGAACACTAAATAAATAATAACAAGCGAGTTGATTCTTTTCATTTTCCTAGACCGGTTTTTATCCTTAAAAAATAATTCAAAATAATTGCCAATATTCAAAATTACTAAATTGAAGGGCAACTTTGCAAACTATTCCAGTTTATAGCAGTTCAAATTTTATTATTTACTTGATCATTTTAAGAATCGGGAGTTATTTTCTTTATGATATGTTCGGTAAACTATAACAAATCATTGAATATCTATGTTGTTCTAAACTATTGTTCTGTTGCATACGCGATGTATTGAATTACGAACACCTATCACTTTTTGTATTTTGTTTGACGAACAGGTCGCGAATACTCTTAATCTCTACAAAATTCAGTATAACATCAGTAATCAGTCTTTTTTACTCCAACAGCAAGCACTCATCAGTCTACTCAGTTTGTTTCTGTTACAACAAAAAGAATCAAACCATAGATTTTATAAGGTAGTCAGTTCATTCCTGTTTCAATAGGTCGAATCATGGGGAAGCTATTGAGTGTCAACAAAGCATCAAAGTTGGTAAAACAATCAGACCGTTCACGGGATCCATTTTCTTTTTTATAATAGTAGAGGTAGACTACTCTGATAATGCACATTCTATAAATGTAACCTAACCTTACAGGGAAGTTAAACCGTTTTGTCTTGCATTAGTCACTTTTAACTTAGAAGACGGGTTGAGGATATGGCTGAAAGATTTCAAGGGCTGGGGGGACGGCTGTGGGGAGGGGCAGAAAAGAGTTCCAGATGCGCTGTTTACAATTAGAAATTTTGAAGTAACTTTGTATCCAATCTACTAAAGGTAAAAAGAGAGGTTTGTTCAAGTAGTGTAGTGCTTTGGGAAGGATAGGGGTGTCTAGGGAGGGGGCGTGGGCAATAGGGAGCAGGAGTGGGTAGAGCCAAGAGAAGACATAGCGGAGCTGAAACCTACTTCATCACTTGATTTATCCGCAATATACTGAGTGGAAAAACAATTTTTTTGCATTGAGCAAATAAACAAACATTCTTTTCATTATATAGGGCGATTGATTGCATGTGAGTTGAAACTTACACAAAGGTTTGTAAGACATTTATGGATCAGAACCTATGTTCAACCTTTCCAGGATTAGCTGCATTAATTTGTCACACATATATTGTAGGAGAAGTCAAAATTGATGAGTCACTCCTTGAACTAGGCGATTCCGTTCTGAACGCTGTGGAGGTGTATGATGATTGGGCGGACAAGTACCGTGCAAAGGCTTTGGTCAAGGTCAACAATTATTTAGATCGATATCTAACGCAATGTAGAGTGGTTGACACCAAAGGTAAAACGATGAGTGATGTACCAATAGCTGTAAGCTCCGGTTATCAAGAGGGCTTTGTTGCTAAACAAAACAAACCACTCGCAGGACTTGACATGATTTTCACATGCCGCTTGAGATCGGGTAATAAAAAATATCTAATCGCCACACACTTCAATATCGATCAGAAAGTGGCTGGAAGGAAAAAAAATGAGTTGGGTGTGAGTGCAGCTGTCGATGAAGACAACGACTATGACACGAGCTTTCCATCGGGAATCACTAGTACTAAGAAATTCACAGGTGCCGTGCAATGTGCTGCCGCTGACTTTGCTATACAAGCTACGATGATAACCAAGCATCAGGGTAATGTAACTATCAGTGTATACCCGAAGCTTGTGGAGAATTTTGCTTCAAACATGACTCAGAGTTTGAGCGCGTTGTCCGAGTTACAAGAAAAGCTGGATGCCATTCTTAATATCCGACAATCTTGCACATCCCGCGTAGTTGGAGCAGGTTCCTACATCAGAATCTCTTCAGCCATAATGATTGGTGCATTCGTTTGTCAACTACTGTTATAAAGAAATTTTTTATGTAACTGCTTTATCTAAAATCAAATTTCTGTTGTATCATTTGGTAAAAATTAAAAAAAAAATAGTAGTTTCTAGTTTGATGTATCGCTATTCAGCAATTTTTTTTATAAATGTAATAAACCTGTTCTTTGAGGGAGCAGTGCAGTGTCAATTTTTCACTTAGAACCTACATAAGATATTTTAAATTGAACGTGATGTATGATTTTTATAACTTTTCCGATGAATAACAAACAAAATATAAATATTATTTCTTTAAGCACAAACTTACTTTGCATTATTCACTTGACACACCTTTAAGTAACAGGTTAATTTTTAATATTGTGTCAAATTCTGATTGTTGGTTTCTATCTGGTCTCTGTTGCCAGAAACACATCAACAAATAATAAAGTGATTATTTTTGCCACAGTTGTTATTTTATCTATCTGTGATTCTACATTGACAAAATAATGAATGAGAAAGGAGTTTAAACCGGTTTGAAAAGTCACCAATATAAAAAAATTATAATTTTCTTACACCAGGTTGTTTTCTGACTGTTCAAAATGCATGTCTAACACAACCAATGGACATGATGAGAAGTACATATATGTCCAAACTGAGTTAATCATAACTGATTAGTTACCTTAAAGAGCTTAAGACGGGCTTTTCAAGACGCACTTTGTGTGTAGAATTGTTTTCCGATCAAGCATTGTAAAAATATTGAGAAAACTCACTTGCGGCAACAAGAGTGCAATAGCTGTGTAAAGGTCTACGGAGGTCTATGACAACGCGTTCCACAGAAGGGATTATCTACATTATGATATTATATTGGATATTCCAGCAAGTAGTTTGTACCATTTCTGTTACTTTTTCAGTTTAAAACTACCTTTTAAAAATCTTAATTATTGTCTATATCCGGTCATCAAAAAATTACCACTATAGCCTTAGAGCCAAAAATAAACTAAATCACTTCAGAAGCGTATCTCCGCAAGATATCTGCCTAGAGACTTGCCTTAAGGTGGACCACAAGCCAGTAAAGCCCTAAGAGGCAAGATTATGCAATACTCCACATGATTGACTAATTTGCTCATAAACTCCACCTTCTATGTTTGGGCGCTTAATCTACTTAATCTTATTCCTTGCATGTGACTGCGCACTATTTATAATATGTATATTCATTCACATAATTATGTATTATATTATTGTTATTCACTACATGTCTATCTAGGACAATCAGTTTCTGTGTCTCTGCCTATAAAAAGGGGATTTTTTGCCATACTCCCTTATACTGTACCAGAATTCTACCCATGCACATGTCTGGTCAGTGAGATACTGTACCACTGGTTACCTTAAATGAGAATGTAAAATAATAAATGCGTAGAATCCTAAAGCATTGAGTTATGAGTCTGAGCCGTGAGCTCACAATAGCTGTGAAGCTGAAAGCGACTCCTTCATAGCACTGTTGATGTAAACCGGCATTGGGTAATTTCTGGTAGTGAAGTTGAGTTTGACAAGAAGGCAAACAGTCGCTACCAAATTATTGTGCCAGCAAACGAGGTGACTGACTGGTGATGGTGCACTTTAGCGATTTTCAACAGATCCCAGAAAATCCATCACGGTATTCAAAAGTATAAAGCTTGCAACAATGTTATTATGCAATGACAAGGAGATGATGAATTAGTTGAATCAGCTTCCTTTTTTCTCTAATAACAGCAGCACTGAAATTAGTTTGTTTCCCACTCTAAACTCTAAGTTTTCAAGTGCTCTTCTGAATTTTACAGGTCCGTGTAGAATTCAGTCTCTGCCCTTTGCTATGCCAGCCAATGAGGAACCGGTGGCGGTGGACTACGCCCTCTTCTCTGTCTTCTCTCTTTAGCTGTCTCACTTTGGATGGCTGGAAAAAGAAAAATGGTGGATTTTGTCAATTAGGCCTGCTTTACTTCAGGCACTAATCAGAACACGTATGATTTTTCTTTTCATTCTCAAAAACAAACAAAAAACTGTCAAGAAGTAAAAGCAAAGTATCTTTTGTATTTTCAAATTTTAAACTGTGCTCTTCGTAACCCTCAAAATTGTGTGGCTTTTGCAAATATCTAAGTATATATTTTACACTGCACTACATACGTGTGTCCATAGGGAAAGGTGATGCAGCAGGTGGGGGCCTTTGCCGAGAATGAACCATTTGAGGCTGAGGATTTACAAAGTGCTGGTGCCGCTCCACTTCAAATCGCTTCGGCTGCCAATAAAGCTGGTTTTGGTGCACATTGGATTGGTTCTGATGTCCTTTAGATTGTTTTTGCTGCGGAGTTGGTTTTGTGGTCTGGCTTTGCTTCTTAAGTTTGGCAGGTTGCTGTTTACCTTTGGCAGCTTCAGGTTTTCGTACAACTTCAACTGTTGGTACAGTTTTGCTTGTTGACTGAGATCTGTTTTCTGGCACAGTCTTGTGTCCTGGCACATCTTTCTTGGTTGTCTGTTTCTCTGTTTCTTTTATGTGCTTGAATCTTTTAACTGGACGAGTTCTTGAGGCATATCTAGGTGTGTTTAACACTCTTCTACCGCAATCCTTATAAGGACATCTGACTAGTGAATGTGGTTCTACACAATACACCAGTTTATTCATGTGTTCTATCTGTTAAGCAAGCACAAATCATCATTATAAAACACAGTAAAAAATCTTTAGTGGAAAATATTCCGATCTGAGCAGTTTGCACAAAATTCAAATGGTAGTTAATAACTACTACTCACTGGTATCGTGTGTCCACAGTCAAATAGAACAATCCATCTGGTAGCTTCTGATACCTCCAAACCCATCTGTTGTCTCAGCAGTTTCATTTTGTAAGGTAGATTACAGAATATACACATCTGTGGGCAGGTTTCTCCACACATACCCTTGCATGGGTAAGTCTATTTTTATAATAAGAATTATTAGTTATGAATTCAAACCCGTACCAGCGCTAACAACTTACTGATGCAAGAAACCCAAAAACCATGTAAACTTTTAATGCTTTTAATGAAATACAAATCAGGTCTATGATAAAGGTTTACCTAACTAGAGAGTTTAAAACTCATTAAAATATAAAAATTAATGGCTTGCCATGTTCTGCCAATGTTGAAAGCAGAGAAATTTATCGAAGCTTTATATTACTCCCAGAAACATATAAGCAGTAATTAAATACCATGGCCATTCACAGGCTATTTATGTTTTTTCAACATTCATTGCAGAGAGGATAAAGCAACTAAGTTACCATGTGAAATAAAGGTCATAATTAATAGACATTTGAAACACTGACCTCCTTGCATCGTTTGCATCTCAATTCCTTGTCACATGGTTTGTCACAAGGTACAAATGAGCATGGTTCTCCACAGTTTCTTTCACATTTCTTGTGTCTACATCCCCATTTACATTTGAGGTCGTCAGTTTTTACAACAAACAGACAGTCTTCGCAGCATTTCTTTATACATCTAGCTCTGTGGCTACATCTACATGTATGTTAAAAAAAATGTTATTCTACTTTGATGGTTAAAATAAATAAATTAATAAAATATGCCATTGACATTTTTATGTCCAAACAGTTTCCAGTTTACAATGGATTTTCACAAAGCTTCTACATTTATCTTTGTTTCTATTGGTAGCATAATAACTAAAAGTGGTGAAGGGCAGTTCGACAAAATATTACTAGTGTTAAACAGCTTCCTTAGTAAAAAAATTACTTATACTTGAGTTTTGGTAACTTAACAGAAGTAGAGGTCATTGAAATACAGTCAAGTGAGATTCGGGAAATTTATTAGCCCGGAAAGTGCCTCATTTGTATTTGTTAAAAGACAGGGTTTCCCTATTTAGTTTACATGTGAAACATTTGAGCAGGTCACAAAAAAGATGCAAGAGCACAAGTCGATAAGCACTGAAGGTTAACGAATACAAAGAAGGATCAACAGTCTGGTGTTGTAAAGCATGAGTGCAAAAACAAACAGTAGTGCACCAGGTTAAAGATAGCCTTAGACATAATTACAAGAAAAATTGTAAAGTGCAGATTAAAAATGATTTTTCAATTTCTAAAAGTTGCATCATTTGGTTGCAGTATTGTGGTAAATGTTGATGAGGAGTAACATTTACTCCCCAATCCTTAGCTACCTACCAACTTATCCCCCCTACTAGCTTGTTTTTTTGAAACTGGTAAAAACACCTGTTATTGTCTCCATTATTATGAGTTGTCTTCCCTTTGCACTAAGCTCATCGGAAATAAAATAATTTATTGATCATGTTCGGACCTAGGACATACTGTGGTGGATTTTAGCATACACATCCTCTGCGCACACCAGTATTACATCCTGGCATCACTACAATAGCCATTGGATAGCCAGGATGCCTAGTAACTACTAACCAAGTGGACGGTGACTGTATTTATTCCTATACCGACCCTGTGTACACCCATACCGACACTGTGTACCACCTATACCGACCCTGTGTGCACCTATACCGACCTCACTGGGCTGGCAGGAAGTGAGTCAGCAGAGCCTGAGATCTTAGAAGTAGCCTGGGAGGACCTAAGAGCAATCTGCCGGAAGTAGCCACCCTTACCCCTTACCAAAGATGCTGGATTAAGAGCTGGAAAGACCGAGGACCCAGAGACTAGATGTGATTGGTTAAAGAGCCTATGAATCCGCCTATTACCACAGGGCGCCTATTCCTTTTAAGCCCTTTACTGTGATCTTACTCGCTATGTATTTATATATTTCCTCTCATTGGTGTATATTGTGATATTGTATTATAATTGGATGATTGTTCTGGTGCACGGCCTATAAAAGGCAGAACTTTGGCCATAACAGTCAGTCGTAATTGGGACTTCTTACTAACTCCTTTTATTCTGATTGAATAAAGGCATGTGGACTCGACTACTTTGAGATATGTGTCTGAGCCGAGGGCTCACAATTGATTGCAGAGTAGCAGTACTCTATCTTATATGCATTCGGTATCTCACCGACCCTGTTGTTGTAACTGTTTAATCTAGCAACTGGTGGCAGCAAGCTACCAACCTCAGCTAGTGATTTTACGCCCCCGAAATCCACTACATTGGTGGCAGCAGTGGGATCCGTTGCACACCTCACTCAGCTACGTTATCCTGGCTCTGCACTAAACAGAACCAGCTTCCCGCTCCTGTATTCACAGTACAGGACGAAAAAGGACACTCCTGCGAAAGACGTCGACTTCCCTCCGACTGCAGCAGTGTTCCCAGCAATTGACGTTGAGTTCACTCCATCTTGCGTATCAACACAGACAGTATTTTTGAGCAGACAGACTTGCACATAGGCGTCGACTACCCTCCGCCTGCAACAGTTTGTTACAGCAATCGACGTAGAGTCTACACTCCGTCTTGCGAAGCTACACGGACATTCTTGTGAATGTTGATGAACAACTACTGGACAGCCCGACCCTGCAGCAGTCTATACCAACCCTGTATAGCACCTATACCGGCACAGCAGCCAGTACTACCGACCCTGCGTTCGTTAACACCGACGCAGCTCTCTGTTAGATAGCACCCTTTGTAGATTTAGGGTTGATTATTCCTCTTGTCGTAGCAATGGCGACCAACAGAGCTTGTAGTGCAGGCAGAGCCCCTGCTGCTAACCCTGAAACCACAGCCATGGATCGTTTGGCGGAAGCTTTACAAGCTGCCATGCGACCAGCTAATGGCAACGCTCGCCCAACTTTTAAGGCACCCAAGTACGAAGGCGAAGGAGATGTGGAATACTTCATCACACGCTTCATTGAGGTTGCCGAGGCTAATGACTGGCAAGAGCAGATTGCTATGTTGCACTTGCGGGAGTCAATGAGAGGCAGCGCGTTAGAGTGTGGAAAGCCCCCACAGATACAAGGGATCTTCACTGCACGCTTTGGAGTGACCCCTAGAGAAGCCATGTTGAGGTCGACTAGTCTTCGAAGGTTATATAAGACCTCCGTACAGGAACACACTAATGAGGTGGAGTGGTTGATTCGTCTGGCGTACGAAGACCTCCCTCAGAGAGCAGTGCAACGCATGATGCTTGACACATTTAGTTCAACGATAGGGAATGCATAACTGCAGAGGCATCTCTTGGCTATTCAGCCAACAAACCTTGCAGACGCTGTAAGAGCAGGTAACGAATACCTGCAGATCAAGACAGCCCATGAAGAGCGCCCCACGCATGTGCGCGCTATAGGAGACAAAACGGACGATGATGATGAGTATGGAGGCGGTGTTCCTCTGTTGCCATCTACTCCGGCTCCCCTTAACTCTCCGGTGCAACAAGTCAGTGCACCGCCCAGCACTGGACAGGACCCACTTCAGCTGGTGATGAAAACCTTGCAGGCTTTGACGCAAGAAATAAAGTCACTAAAGAAAGACAACTCCCCAGCACCCACTCCTCTAATGGAAGCCACACCCACACTGCGCTGTTGGGGCTGTGGAGGAGACGGACATGTACAGAGGTACTGTACGCAGAGACCTTGGCAGAGTAAGGTTAGCCAACCGTCGAGAAAGGGAAATGGTCACCGACCTCAGTAGAGCCGACGGCATCGAGCTGCGATAAGGCCAGCCGTACACCCCCTAAACGAGGTCAGCAGGTGGACTACGTCCCTGCGAGTAAACCTCCTGAGATGCAGGCAACAGAGGTTGCCAGTAACAACTTAAAACGCCCATACCAAGCAAGTTACTTCTTGTCTGGCAAGATTGACGGGCGCTTAATGTCCATTCTGGTAGATACCGGGTGCACCACTAATTTACTGTCGCGGCATGCTTACCGTCGACTACCTCAGTGGGTACAAGACACCCTTCAGGATAGTGAACCCCATGGTCTGATGGCAGACGATTCAAAAATCCACTTCTATGGTACGGTACAGGTATCTTTACAACTCCGTGGACTCCGGACTACAGTGAATTTTGTCATTAGTGACACTCACGAGGACGCCATTATAGGAATGCCGTTCCTCACCGGCCACGAGTGTATGATGCGCTTTATAGATTCGACCATCATAATAGATGGCCATGAGCTACCCTGCACTGACAAGCATGGGAGATTGCTGAAGGATAGTGTCAGGCTGCTGGACGCAGATCCAGCGAAGAGAGGTGACTTGAGGTACAGCGCAGCACTGTTCCCCCTTGGCAGGGATGGATTTCCCCCTACCACACCTAGCTGGGCAGACATAGCTGCTAAAAAACTAGCCCATACTCTGGAGAGAGGGGAGGTATGCCTCTCCAGAAAGTTTTAGCCAAATGCGGCCGAAACTGAGAAAGTTATGGAGGAAAAGGTGAAAGTTGTCACTACGCCCCTGTTGGCTACACCCCTTGTAGCCAAGAATTCGCCTAACAGCCAGGAGCAATGGAGAAGCCCTCCCATACAGCAGAAGCAATTGCAAGCAGTGCAACATGCAGTTCAAGGCGGTTGCCCGGAAGGAGTGTAGACAGAATCTACGATGCAATACATAGAATGTGCGGGAAAAACGTTCCAGTAGCCGTAGATGCCAAACTGTACACGCCAGAACAGCCGTGCTTGATGTCTATGGAACCCCCACAGACACACTTGCCACCCACCTACCTGCTTCTGCTGTACGGACAGCTGGACAGCCAACAGCAGGCGGCAAAGATTGCCCCAAATACCCCCACTACAGCTCCACTGCATAAAAGTACATGCACGTTGAGTTACAGTTATGAGAGACCATGCAGCAGAGGAGAAACGTTCATTCTTTCTGAAAACAGTGACCAGTGCAGACCACTACTTGACCAGCCACATTTTGTAGATAAGATGGCTGCTTGCTTGGACCTAAATGAAGACAACGAAAACGTCCTGTTGGAAGCAGGACTGGTGGAGTACCAGCCCTTCGCAGGATTAGAGGAGGAAGCTCTGCTGGCTATGCCCACAGCTGATCTACTAAGAGATCCTACAGGATGTACTCCTGCTGCCGCTGCCAAGAATACCCTGCCTGAAGCCACCACTGGTAAGTTGAGTGATTCAGAAATTGCCGAGTGGATATTTAAACACAGCAATAGTTCAGATCCATTAGCATTACGTAGTGGCAGTCCCTCAAAGCCCCAAACCCAAGGGCAACTACCAAGTAATTCTGGTAGGAAAGCTCCCCCACTGACTTAGAACCAGCTAGGACCCTCAATCTGGCAGCAGGATTGAAATTGAGTAAAATTAAGTCGACTGCTCCATTGGTTAACTTTATGCCGGCCCGGCAGCACTCTATGCCGGCCTGGGGTCCTTCTATACCGGCCCGGGGTCACCCTGCAACAGGCAAAAAGTTGCAGAAATTGGCCAAAGGCGATAGCCACCCTTCGCGACCCCTTCAGAGTAGAAAGAACAGTGCCACTGCTCGGATAGTAAGCACTCCCCACACAGAGAGTGTGGAACAGACACCTGCAGAGTCTGTGCCTTCCATCCCCCACCCAGGGGCGTGGGAGAAGTCTTGCGAGAGAACAAGAACCCCAGAACATAGACCGACGACGTCGGTGTTCGCTAGAAGGCGTTGCCCCCTTCTACTGTCCCTTTGGACGGTGCTCAGACACCACCTGTGATAGAAAGGCCTGTAAAGGTGCCACAATTCAGCCCCCAATTTCCCCCTGCCACATAACACTGCCAGTGCACAACGCTTGTACTGTTTCCTGTAAGGATGTTATTGTTGCAGCTGCTGAAAAGCCAAAGTTGGTGGTACGGCTGGTGAGAACAACTCCTCCAACAGCGTTGGAAGAAGGAGAGCTGGGAGAGGAAGAGCAGCTCACGGTAGAGGATGAGCCAACTACTTCGTGGTCACCTGAAGGGAACCGAAACCCCACCCGGTGGCGTATGCTACAGTGGGTAACGGTAGCCACTGAAGCAAGGATAGACACCTTGATGCAAGAGGCATGCAATGCTGTCTGCCCCAAGTGCTACTTCCAAGCCAAGAATGCGTGGCAGTTGCGCATACATGTGGGACGACATTACATAAGGCATTACTGCCGTTGCCACTATGGAAGTGAAAGTCGTGATGCGGTCTATTCACACCAAGCAAAATTCGACGCACCAGGAGATCCGGTACACCATCTAAAGACTGGAATTTTATACACGGTAGACAGGGCGAGTTATAGCCGATTCTGCCAGTTTGTGTGGTGGGAGAACCCCGCAAAGTTCAGGAGATGCCAGCCTACTCAAAGTGGTCGTCGCCCGACACCACCACCAGTTAAACGGAGATGCTCTCCAGAGCGCCAGGTGAACAAGGTGGCAGTAACCACAGCAGCCGACTCATTAGCAGCAGTCCGGCAGTATAAGATACCTAAGCTTATACAACGGGGTGCCAGTACCACACTACCCCTTCTTGAGAGACAGAGCCCAAAGGACGAGCCTACTGTACAGACAGTAATTAGACCATCACTGCGGTTTCCACAGCATAACAACCGCCTGGCAGAGACCGTAGAACAACATGCGGCCACCCTAGAACAGACATTGCAAGAGCTGCGGCGTATTATCGTTACCCAGCAGCTTACCGAGAAAGACATTACCCTCACCAAAACAGAAGCACGAGCCGTCACGCAGGAAATGCCGAGGCTCAGAATGCAGGCTAACCACCTACGTGGAGATTTGTTCTAAAGGAACAAGACACTGTATATAGTAATATTACTCATTTGTGCATTGCTCTGCAGACCTAGTCTCTGCAGCATTATTGTTACACTTTTTATCTGCAACAAAAAGATTGCAGAAAATATATATTAATCTGAACACGGGAGTTGTTCACCCCTTATTTCTTCTCTTGTTTGATATAGTTTATTAAAAACAAGAGAATGTTTTTAATGGAGAGAGGTGTGTGGTGGATTTTAGTGTACACATCCTCTGCGCACAACTAGCACTACATCCTGGCTTCGCTACAATAGCCATTGGACAGCCAGGATACCTAGTAATTACTACCAAGTGGGCAGTGACTGTATTTATTCCTATGCCGACCCTGTGTACACCCATACCGACCCTGTATACCACCTATACCGACCCTGTATGCACCCATACGGACCTCACTGGGCCGGCAGGAAGTGAGTCAGCAGAGCCTGAGATCCCGAAAGTAGCCTGGGAGAACCTAAGCACCATCTGATGGAAGTAGCCGCCCTTACCCCTCACCAAAGAAGCTGGATCAAGAGCTGCAAGGACTGAGTACCCAGAGATTGGACGTGATTGGCTAAAGAGATTATGACTCCGCCTATTACCACAGGGCACTTATTCATTTTAAGCCCTTTACTGTATTCTTACTTGTTATGTATTTATATATTTAATCTCATTGGTGTATTTTGTGACATTGCATGATAATTGGATGACCGTTCTTTTGCACTGCTTATAAAAGGCAGAACTTTGGCCATAACAGTCAGTTGTAATTGGGATTACTTACTAACTCGTTTTATTCTGGTTGAATAAAGTCATGTATACTCAACTACTTTGAGGTATGCGTTTGAACCGAGGGCTCGCATTTGGTTGCAGAGTAGCAATACTCTGTCTGATATACATTCGGTACCTCACCGACCCTGTTGTTGTAACAGGTTAATCTAACAACTGGTGGCAGCAAGCTACCAACCACAGCTAGGGATTTTCACGCCCCCAAAATCCACTACATTATTCACTAAAATCTACCACAATACTGTGGGAGAATTTGCTGGCGAGCCGAGCTCAATAAATGAGACAGTTGTAGCTGACCATAATCGCTAGTGAAGAATTATACAAAGGTTATCAGTTGTCTCCCCCAAACAGTACCAAGAGTAGACAACTCTAGACAATTTGAACAAATGATATCAAAGGGTCAAAGGTCGGACAGGAGTCCGCCCCTATTCTTGTTAAAGACCAATGAGACTGTGAATAAGCGCTATGCTTAAGTGATTTACTCTTTGTTTCATTATTATCATGTAACCTGATTGGTTCTGTATTATATTGTATATACCATACTTTTGTATAAATATGAGGGACTGAGCCAGAGAGCTCAGTTTTATTCCTTGCAATAAAGCTCAAGCTTCAAGACTAGTCTTGTTGATGCCCTATATAGGGAGTTGCAGAATAATAAATAGACAAGCAGATTAGCAGTTGTGGCCAAGTAGCAGCAAAAAGCACTACATTGGTGGCAGCGGTGGGATATTGCATTCAATACCCACAAGGTCACAACTGCTCAAAGAGACAACCATGCTACCAAGCTAACCATTACGGAGAAACATGGCTACCAGGAGAACAAGAAATGCAGCTGCCCAGCCAGCTGCTCAGACAGCTGTATAGCAAGCAGGAGAGCCAGCTGCTCAGACAGCTACACAGCAAGCAGCCCAGCCGGTTGCTCAAGCAGCTACACAGCAAGCAGTAGAGCCAGCTGCTCAGATAGCTGCACAACAAGCCACTCAACCGGCACAGCAAGCTGCTCAACCAGGCATACAGCCTGCAATACTGCAAGCTGCTCAACCAGTCATACAGCCTGCAATACAGCAAGCTGTTCAACCAGCTAATCAGCAAGCCATTCAACCGGCACAGCAAGCTGCTCAACCAGGCATACAGCCTGTAATACTGCAAGCTGCTCAACCAGGCATACAGCCTGCAATACTGCAAGCTGCTCAACCAGTCATACAGCCTGCAATACAGCAAGCTGTTCAACCAGCTAATCAGCAAGCCATTCAACCGGCACAGCAAGCTGCTCAACCAGTCATACAGCCTGCAATACTGCAAGCTGCTCAACCAGTCATACAGCCTGCAATACAGCAAGCTGTTCAACCAGCTAATCAGCAAGCCATTCAACCGGCGCAGCAAGCTGCTCGACTAGTACAGCCAGCCATTCAGCTGGCAGCACAACCAGCCGTTGACCCAATTCAACTGTTGACACAAGTGCTGCAAGGCGCCACTCAACACCGTGCTGCGCAGACTGCCTTTAAAATACCAAAGTTTGAAGGGTCAGGAGACGTGGAATATTTTATTGCACGTTTCACAGAAGTTGCCGATGCCAATGACTGGGGACACAACACCACACTCCTGCATTTAAGAGGGGCTCTCAGAGGAGACGCTCTGGAGTGTGGCAAGCCTAGTAATGTACAGAGAGTATACACTGCTCTTAGGGCCCGTTTTGGCCTGACGGCCGGAGAAGCACTAGCCAAGCTGTCCAGCATGCGTCGGTCACACAATACAACCTTACAAGAACACGCCAACGAGGTGCAACGTCTCGTGAATGTGGCGTACGATGATTTGCCACCACGTCGGGTGGAAAGGATGGTGCTAGATACTTTTTCTAGCACTCTGGGAAATGCTGCCCTACAACGCCACCTCCTCGCAGTTCAACCATAGAGGATGCAGTCAGAAGCGGCAGTGAATACTTACAGATCAAGTCATTCCCAGAAGAGCGACCCAACAGGGTTCGTATGGTGGACGGTGAGGAAGAAGAAGAGGGTGAGCTACAAACCACTCAACCAACCTCACCCCCAGTTGCTCAAGACAAAGAATGTACGGAACAAAACATGTTGATGACGATAATGAAGACTGTACAAGGATTGTTGGAGGAGATCAAAACACAGAAGCACACTCCACCTACCCCCCAGACAGACAAGGAGGAGCTGGTCCCACCAAGTTGCTGGGGCTGTGGGAAGCAAGGACACTCCCGCAGTGGCTGCCCCTCCAAGCCATGGAGCGGTAAGCCCAAGCAGACCAACAAACAGCCGGGAAACGGAAAAGGCCCGGTGCAGTAACTCCAACTGCTAGCCAACCACGGGCAACCCGGAGATTTGGCTAGACAATTCAGCGCTTGGAACAACACAATCCTGTAGATGGCCAACCTACAACGCTGACCACACCAGTGGCCACCCAACCCCACTGGGAAGTACCTACTTCCAACCGGTTCGCAGCGTTACAAGAGACATACGAACTAGAGGCAAGCCCAGAGCTATGTGACCAACCACACGAGCATATACAGTCGGCAAAGCCTGCTACCTCAACTGAACTGCGCACCCAACCCAAGCAAAGCTCCAAACAAACAACTCCTAAAGTACGATCAGCCAATATAATGGAGGAACCCCTCGAACGCCCCTATACGGCGAGCTACTTTCTGCCGGGCAAGTTGGAAGGGAAAGCAATCTCTATCCTAGTAGATACAGGCTGTACTACTAATTTGTTGTCTCAACACACCTTTCGGCGACTTTCATCTGCTACTAGGCAAACCTTGCAAGAGAGTGACACGCACGGACTCATGGCCGACGGCTCCCGCATCCCCTTTTACGGCACGATTCGGATTCCTCTTAGGCTCAGAGATGTCAAGACTGAAGTTACGTTTGTAGTTAGCCACATAAGTGAAGATGCAATTGTTGGGATGCCTTTCCTACAGTCACACCAGTGTCAGCTCAAATTCGATGAAGCCATAATTGTTCTGGATGGGCAGGAACTTGCATGTACTGATAAGCATGGCAGAATGATGGTCAGTCAAGTGCTAGTACTCAGGGACGCCCAACTCCCACCATGCTCAGAAGCCATGCTGTGGTGTAAGCTGAACAACTCAAACCACCCTCCACTGGGGCTGATAGAGGGGCGGACAGATGGACCACCTTTGGCAGCTAACTTAAACCACCCAGATGAGCAGGGCAGAATTCTAGTACGATGTCTGAACCCCACGGACCAACCTTTACAATTAAAGGCAGGAAAAAAGGTAGGAAATTACCTGGCTGTCTCACCAGATGAATGCATGGATAAAGATCCACCAGCCAAGAGAGCACCTTCACGTGGCACAACAGTACTTACCCACCCGGTGCCAGAACACCTGCAAGAAGTCTATGACGCAGCATTGCCGAACTGCAAGAATCAGGAAGAAGCCCAACAGCTAGCGCAGCTGTTGGGACAATATCAAACAGTTTTCAGCAAAGGAGAACAAGATATGGGTCGCACAAACCTCGTAGCTCACAGCATCCCCTTACTGCCCGGCACCAAGCCCATAAGACAACCCCCACATCGCCTGGGTCCTCAAAAAGAAGAGGAGGCAGAAAGACAGGTGACCCAATTATTGAAGAGAGGTTTGATCGAACCAGCCTCAGGGGCCTTGAGCTCGCCAGTGGTGCTGGTGAAGAAAAAAGATGGAAGCTGGCGATTCTGTATTGATTACAGAAAGCTGAATGCCGTGACCCACGTGGATGCATACCCACTGCCTCGGATCGACGAGAGTTTAGACGCACTCTCAGGTAGTAAATATTTTACTACACTGGACCTGGTCAGTGGCTACTGGCAGGTGCCACTAGACGAAGACGCCAGAGAGAAGTCCTCTTTTTCCACCAGAACCGGACTGTGGCGATGGAAGGTGCTGCCTTTTGGGCTGACCTCAGCTCCTGCCACATTCCAACGTCTCATGGAAAAGGTGCTGCACGGACTCCATTGGCAAACGCTTCTCCTATACCTGGACGACATTATTGTCATTGCTCCAGACTTTCAGACCCATCTACACAGACTGGCAGAGGTGCTACAACGACTCCAACACGCCGGCTTGAAACTCAAGCCGGAGAAGTGTGAGCTGTTACAGTCACAAGTCAAATACCTAGGCCATGTGGTCAGTGAGAAAGGGGTAGCCACCGACCCAGCTAAAGTGGAAGCAGTTAAAGGCTGGAGACCTCCGAAGGACCTGAAAAGCCTTCAAGCATTCCTTGGAACTGTAGGCTATTATAGACAGTTTATTCCCGACTTCGCTACAGTCGCCAAACCACTAACCAGATTAACCAGCAAGGAAGCCACTTGGGAGTGGGACACTGACCAACAGAGAGCGTTCCAGCAACTCAAACATAGCCTGCTTACAGCACCCATTCTGGGCTACCCAGAGGCCAAAGGAACCTACATCTTGGACAGTGATGCAAGTCAAGATGGCCTGGGAGCAGTGTTATCACAAGAGCAAGGAGGACGAGAGCGAGTTATCTCGTACTACAGCAAAACATTGGGTCCAGCCGAACGCAATTACTGCGTCACAAGGAAGAAACTGCTTGCTGTTGTTAAAGCTGTTAAGCATTACCGCCCATACCTGTACGGGCAGAAATTCAGACTGCGCACTGACCATGCCTCGCTCTTGTGGCTGTGTTGAAAAAAGGAGCCAACCAGCCAGGTGGCTCGCTGGCTAGAGATCTTGTCAGAGTTCACCTACACTCTGGAGCACAGGAGTGGGTCGCAGCACGGCAACGCAGACGGCCTCAGCAGGCATTGTGCTACTGATTGCCGACAGTGCACCCACATCCAAAATAGAGATGGTGGACCTACCAAGGCAGAAGTAGCTGAGGATGCAGGGGTAAACTTTCCATTGACAGGAACACCCCTATCCGGCACCACCACTGATGGAGCCCAAGTTGCAGCTGTGAGCAGAAGCAATGCTGCACCCGCTGACAAAGACCTGGCTAAAGCACAAAAGGAGGGCAACCATCCCACAGCAGTTATCTATGCAGCCATAGAGAGTGGGACCCTGTTGACTAAGGAGCAACTGGAGTTGGGTTGTCGGGAACTCAGACAGATGAGCGCACGTCAACCATCACTCCGCATAAGGGCTGATGGCGTGCTGGAAGTTCATATAGTGGTTGGCAATAGAGCCCGTTGGTGTGCCATCTGTCCACCCAGCCTTCGAGGAACTGTGATGTGGCAGACCCACTCACTAGCCCATGCAGGCATAAAAAAGACCACCAAACGACTACAGTTGACCTGGTACTGGCCAGGAATGAATGCAGATGCGCGCCGGTTGGTTGCAAGCTGTGAAGTTTGCCAGTGTGCAAAAAGTGGTGGCACGAAGCCCAACCCTGCCAGACAGCGAATGTATGCTGGTCGCCCCTGGTAAAAGCTGGCTGTCGATCTGGTTGGGCCCCTGCCTGAAACCGACAGAGGAAATCTGTGGATACTAGTGCTCACAGACCATTTTACCCGATGGCAGGATGCACTAGCTATTCCTGATGCAACTACGCCAGTGGTGGCTGCAGCTCTCGATGAGAGAATATTTTGTTACTTTGGCATCCCTGAACAAATCCACACAGACCAGGGTGCACAGTTTGAGTCAGGTCTGATGAAAGAGCTGTGCACCCTGTGGAATGTTGAAAAGACCCGAACAACACCCTATCACCCCCAAGCCAATGGAATGGTCGAGAGAAACAATCGAGTGCTTGGTGACTCACTACGTTCTCTGTTACTAACAAGGAGGCCTGAAGAATGGGACTTGGTGCTACCTCAACTCATGAGGGCATTCAGGGCTACTCCCCATTCAGTGACGGATGAAACACCCAACTACCTAATGTTGGGAAGAGAACTCAGACTCCCAGACCAAATTGATTACCATCCACCACTTACTGACCATATGCCAGTACACCAATATGCTCAGAACTTGAAAGAGCGTCTAGAGTCAGTACATGACACGTTAAGAGAGACGCAGAGACAATTCAAGAATGAAGAGGGGGAGGAGCCAACCCTTTTTGCTGTCGGAGACCAAGTCTGGCTCGAAAACAGAAGGATGCGCAAGGGTGAAAATCCCAAGCTACAGCCAAAGTTTGTGGGCCCATTTACGGTGGAAGAAGCATATTCTAACCACACCTACTTGATCACACGCCATGGGCAGTCATCAATACAGAATGGATCACGCTTGAAGCCATACAAGAGCTGCCCGGATCCCAGAGGGCAGGTCCCTGCTGCCGTAGAACCCAACAGGCGTCCCAACATGAGAGGAGCGGTAGCCCGGCGCCCAAAAGCAGCCCGTTCGGCTAAACCAGCAGAGCCTACTGCTGAATTATTGGCACCGGCACCCCAGCTAACAGAACCAATAGTGGACAATCCTTCCCTGCAGGGAGAGGAAGTCACCACCAACCTCCCCTGCAAACTATATGAAGGTGGACCAGATATTCTACCAGCTATAGGTGAAAACGGTGCAGCAAGCGCTACACCCCTGCTGGCTACACCACTGACAGTCCAAGGTCATTGCCCTGTTGCAGGTGAAGAAGAAAGGGGATTACCCAAAAGAAATACAGGACCACCCATAAGATATGGCCAGGCTGTTTGCCATCAAGTAGAGAGGCACCTTCATGAAAATGATGCAAGGTCACAATGGCAGGCCGCGAGAAAACACACCTCACAAGAGAAAAGATTTATGCTAGCCAGAGAACCACTGGGAGGAGCACAGCCATTCTTGGTGTCAAATGAGCCCACGAGAGCCACTCATTCACCCAATATACAACCTGAGACCAGAAAAAAAGCTGGCAAATCTTTCCAGAATTCACAAATGCTTCCAGTAGGTCATGCTAGACAGACGATGGGTCAACAGTTTGCAGACTGGTGTGCAGTAGTGAGCAAGTTCGCTCGTACACAGCAGCCTGAGGTAACCACACCTAATCCAACTGCTTTTCTAACTACAAACAACATGGCTACAAACTACTTTGAAAAGGATTCATCTGAGGTAGATGAAGAGGCGCTCCTACAGGAGAATCTAGACAGTTTCGACCCTATCCTACCGGAAGAGGAAGAAGCGTTGTTGTCCACACCTGTGAAAGGTGCACCTAAAGGGGGGCAGACGGAGATGGTTGATCAAGAACGACCATCTAATGTTGCAGAAAACCACACTGAAAGCAGAGGAGAAAAGAGTAAGGCTAATGGTGATGAGTGTGACTATTATAGTAATTGGATGATAGCCAATAGAAGTAGCAATGACCCACTGGCTCTTAAGAGCAGGGTGCCCTCACCCACATTCTTTGAGGACTTTCCTCCGCTTCCTACGAGGAGGGCTGCAGTAAAAAATGACAGCAAAAGCGCTATTGAAAGTAAAACTTTGTATAGCCAATGCCACCTAAGGTTTAAAAACCCCCCGGGCCAGGCAGGAGTTGCCCCGGGCCGGAGACACCCAACAGAGCCATCTAGCTTGTGTATACCTGCCCAAAGACTTACGAGAGGGTTTAAAAACCATACCATCAGTGTACCAATAGAACCACTGGCAGTGAGGGCTGTACAATCTCTATGTTGTAACACCACCTCTCTGAATGATGCAGATCTCATCCCAAGCTGGGATGAGAGATATCCGCCTTTAGGCTATACTGTTGCAGACAAACAACTGGGCATTGGTTGTATGCTTTTAGGAAAAGAAAGGCGGAGCCGATTAAAGGTAACTACTCAACCTAAACTGTCCGTAGGAGTAGTAAAAGACAGCAAGAAAAGTTTGGTAGGGGAACCACCAGCAAATGCTATATTATTGTTATTAGAGCCCACAGCCTCTAATGGGGCGGAGTATGTAGGAGAATTTGCTGGCGAGCCGAGCTCAATAAATGAGACAGTTGTAGCTGACCATAATCGTTAGTGAAGAATTATACAAAGGTTATCAGTTGTCTCCCCCAAACAGTACCAAGAGTAGACAACTCTAGACAATTTGAACAAATGATATCAAAGGGTCAAAGGTCGGACAGGAGTCCGCCCCTATTCTTGTTAAAGACCAATGAGACTGTGAATAAGCGCTATGCTTAAGTGATTTACTCTTTGTTTCATTATTATCATGTAACCTGATTGGTTCTGTATTATATTGTATATACCATACTTTTGTATAAATATGAGGGACTGAGCCAGAGAGCTCAGTTTTATTCCTTGCAATAAAGCTCAAGCTTCAAGACTAGTCTTTTTGATGCCCTATATAGGGAGTTGCAGAATAATAAATAGACAAGCAGATTAGCGGTTGTGGCCAAGTAGCAGCAAAAAGCACTACAATACTATTCTCAAGCTCTGCCTTATGTGTCTGAGCCGAGAGCTCTATACTAGTTGTGGAGTAGAGAACACACTTCCACTTTCAATTTGTTGTAGTACCGACCTGTTGTTACCTCTAGGTGAAAGGTAACTGGTTGCAGCATACCTTCGGAATGCTACCGATTTCCCTGTGCCAGTGAAAGAGGATTTCGGCTGGTCACAGCACTCAGCTGATGGATTAGAAACCCCAAAATCCACTACATTATCATGGATGTTTATAATTTTAGCAACATTGTAATGACTTGGAATTTTTCTGGAAGCTTTGTAAATTGTATTTCTACATTGGAAATAATTTGGAGCAAGGGACAAACAGCTAAACTAATATAATCTCAATAACGGCTTGGCGAAGTTAATAAATAACAATTTTTCTTGGTAGTTACAGAGCTCTATTCAATAAACCTGGTTTTCCTGTTTGAAAACTCTAAAAACTTTCAAGTAGTTGCTCCGCAAAAAATTCAGACGTTATGAACTGATTCAGATGGCTTGAAAAAATGCAAATTTTGTGTATGCTTTAGAACTAGTAGAACTATTTAACATAATAGCAGATTAATATAACCGAAAATGCTTTGAAATGAAAAACATTTATACACTTTTTCAAATACAAAACAATTTGAGCCCCTCTTCCCTGTTTATGGGTGGGCTCTTTTTCAACTTGGTGTCACTTGTATGCATAAAGCATACTAAGAAACTAGCAATGAATAGTTTTATGTCGATATCTGGACCAGAATTGTAGGATTTCCTATTTTCTTCCTGGAAGACCCATATCAGATTTTTAGTTTAGTTATTCTTCAAACCATGACAACTAAGCTTTATTGTTTTTTGCTAAAATATTGACAAAAAATAACAAGAGACCAACCAATAAATAGTTCCAAATAGCTAGCCTGCAGCCTTTGAACTAGTATGAATTCTAAGATTGAGAATACATGCTGCTCTTATGAATTGAACAAAGACCTAAAGACCCATTCTAGTGAAAGAATAAAATGGAAATAAATTGTAAAATTGGTGTTCTCTTACAAAAGATCCAGCCGACAATAGATTTCAGTGTGACTAATAGTCTACTCTGTAGTGGTAGAGGGATTGTAACACATACGCTTAAGGCTGGTTCCCATAGGCTTTAAGGGATCCCAGACAAGTTGCAGATAGTTTAAGATAACAGATCTGAGACAATCTGAGACAATCTTAAACAGTCTCAGACTCTTGGTTCCCATAGAAAAAATTTCTTAGGATATCTTAAGATAAGATGTCCTAAGACAGTCTGGGACTATCTAAGACACATGGTTCACATTCACATACAGTCTTAGACTGTCTTAGACAATCATCAGAGGCGGCCAATGAAATTGCAACTTTTGTGAATTTTAAAAATTAAAAATATAACATTTGTTTTATGATATTTATTTGTGTATTATACATAAAGTGGACAACGAAGCGACCCACAATAACATTAGCACTAAAAGTTTGAAACTGAATTATAAATTTTTTCAAACTAAAAAACCTAGCAGATGTAGTTAAAGTATCTGTGCTATTGTCTCGGTGTTTCATCCAGAGTTGTTACTGGCTTCCCAGCTTGCAGCCAACTTCCTCAGGATACTGATCATCATAATTTGCTAAAAAATAAACAAATAATTTATGTCCATTGTAATTTGTTCGCTTTACTACATGCATACACTATTCATGATAAATAGTATACATACATACAACAAATAATATGTATTATATTATTATAATTATTGCTTTATCATCAAAACAATTCAACATTATTATAATTATTATTATTAACAATGATTCACTAATGCAAAATAATAAATGAGTGAATAATAATTCTTAGAAGAAAAATATATATACAAATTACATTTATTATATGTATGTACAGTACATATATTATTATTATTTTTATATATATTATATATATATGTGTGTGTCAATTCATTTACTTATCTTGTCAATGACAGTTGTTTATCAACATCAATCCACAGTGAGCCATGTATGATTGATAACAAACAGGAATTCCTGTTTGTTACCAATAATTATAATTATACATGACTCACTGTGCATCAATCATAATAGTATTTGAGAAAAATAATAAAACAATGAATAACAATATTATTAAATAGGATATCATTTATTATTATTAATAATTAATTAATATAAATAATAATTAAAATAATAAATAAACAATATATTTATTTTTTATTATTATTCTTGTTATTGCTGTCTGTTGTTAAATAATTTGAAAGCCTTAATTTTTACTATTACCCTAACTATTATGATTGTTCTAAACGAATGTTATAGAAGCCATTGCTACTTACACTGACTGACACTTGATGCATTGACTAGGATAGCGATAAATAATCAAAGAGAGTATTTCACACTTCAAAATACCAATAAAAAAAGAAACAACTGCTTGTTCGTTGCCAGGTGGAAATAAAGCGGAACGAGCAAGTGCATTGTGGTTACACTATCTGATGATGATCTGCTGCAATCGCACGACTGGTTCACATAGACCTGTTGCATAACTATCGTAGTCGTAAGGTCGTAAACTAGTCGTAAAAGGTTGGCTTGTTCAAACTTTCCCGATTTGATCTTACGACCTTACGATTGTTGTAACACATCGTGGTGAATCGTAAGCTGATTACGATTGTGGTTCACATAGACTTGCTGCTGCGATCTTACGACCAGTCGCCGTCTTTTCTACGACTGTTACGACTCTATGGGAACCAGCCTTTAGGTATAATGAATCTTGTGGTATTATTGGTGCGAGGAATCGAAAAACTCAGTAAAAATAGATCCAATATCCATACCTCATATTTCTTTGTTTGAACATCTGTACCCACAATTACCTTGAAGAATCCCAAGGACTGATATCTCAGATTTTTGTTCGGTATACTACAAAAGCTCCCACACAACATTAACGAAGCTTACCATTAGAGGAGTATGCAATGGTTAAAGGATATTGTATTCAAGGACTCAGAGCTCAGCATAAGTAGTACGAGAATGATATACAAAAAAAACAGAGCCAAACTGAAGAACTCAAACTATCCCATAGTGTTTTGGGTCGCTACTATTTAATCCATGCGTTTTCATCATTGCTAATTATTGCCGCGTGTTATCTAATTAGGATTGAAATTTGTGGTTTGTTTATATAAAGCCTGGTTCCCATAGGCTTTAGGCGATCCCAGACAAGTTGCAGATAGTTTAAGATAACAGATCTTAGATGATCTGAGACAATCTTAAGCAGTCTCAGACTCTTGGTTTCCATGGAAAAAGTTTCTTAGGATATTTTAAGAGCTAAGACGTCCTAAGACAGTCTGGGATTATCTGAGACACATGGTTCGCATTCACATACAGTCTTAGCCTATCTTAGACAATCATCAGAGGTGGCCAATGAAAGTGCAACTTTTGTGAATTTTAAAAATCAGAGATGGTGCAAGTAGTAATACATGAGCAGATCTCCCTACCAAGTGTTTTTTTGTGGATCTGGCCTTGGGGGTTATGCAATGAGTTACGACGTTGGGTGAATTCGCCGAGTTTATATTGTATTTCATTTGAGAGGTATTTGAGTGGCATTTGAGTGGCATTTAAGTGGCATTTGAGTTTTGATTATTTTTTTACTTGATTTGAACTCATATGCCAGCTAGATTTTGAATGTATGGCATTTAAGTTTTGATACTTTTTCGATAGCTATATATATATATATTTATGTACATTGAATAGAAATTAAATATTATATGATTGTATATATTAAAGTTTATGTTCTTGAAAAAGCCATAACATAACTTCAAACGAAGTAATAGATGAATATAAACATTCATCTGTTTGAATATAGCGTAAAATAATAGGTTTAAACTTGAGCATTAGTTCTTCACTCCATTGAGCTTTAACTAATCTTTGTGTGAGATCTTGATCCCATACCTTTTTCTTAATTTTTTTTAAAAAATGGTTAATATTTACGATTTTAGACATTTTCAAAACTGTCTCAAAATTGTTTTGAATTGCTAGTTTTAATAATGTTTTCTGATTGTCAGCATTCTTGAGTAATGAATGTGGTTGGTACTGTATGGGTAGCTCTCCGTATAAAGATGCTAAAGTTAGCAAATGCTGCGTTATACAGAATAACACAGCTTGCAATGTTAATGGATATTTTGCATTTTCCTGCACGGCTACATTTTCTTTGATATACTGGTGATAAATCTCTGGGAGGAAGTCTGTTATTGTACATGACTTTGAACTCATAATGAACTAAAATAAAAAAGTTATGTGTTAGTATAGGATGATTAAACAGTGTTGTAAAATAATTACATTTTAGCTTTGATTAAAATAGTTTTTTTTATTAATTATTACCTTATCACCAAGAAAATCAGCTGTAGTAGTTGATACTCCTGAGGTTATTGTAGTAGTTAATGCTCCTGAGGTTATTGCTGAAGAGAATGATTTTTATGTAGAGAGAGTTGTTCTTATATACTATAAGACACTCCTACTCATTTAACTTATAACCAATAAAAACACTCACGCGAAAACTCTATCAGAATAGTGTTATTCGCGTGAAATATTCCTGTTTCATTCGGGTGAAAATAACTTTTTTATTCCCGCGAAAGCAACGGTTTCCATTCGCGTGAAAATAAAGTATTTATTCCCGCGGAAGAATTGGTTTGTATTCGCGTGAAAATAAAATGTTTATTCCCGCGAAAGCAACGGTTTCCATTCGCGTGAAAATAAATTAGTTATTCCCGCGAAAGCATTGGTTTGTATTCGTGTGAAAATAAAATGTTTATTCCCGCGAAAGCAACGGTTTCCATTTGCGTGAAAAGAAATTATTTATTCCCGCGAAAGCATTGGTTTGTATTCGCGGGAAAATAAAATTTTTATTCCCGCGAAAGCATTGGTTTGTATTCGTGGGAAAACAAAATGTTTATTCCCGCGAAAGCAACTGTTTCCATTCGCGTGAAAATAAATTAGTTATTCCCGCGAAAGCATTGGTTTGTATTCGCGGGAAAATAAAATTTTTATTCCCGCGAAAGCAACAGGTTCCATTCGCGGGAAAATAAATTATTTATTCCCGCGAAAGCAAGGGTTTCTATTCGCGTGAAAATAAAATGTTTATTCCCGCGAAAGCATTGGTTTGTATTCGCGTGAAAATAAAATGTTTATTCCCGCGAAAGCAACGGTTTCCATTCGCGTGAAAATAAATTATTCATTCCCGAGAAAGCATTGGTTTGTATTCGCGTGAAAATGAAATGTTTATTCCCGCGAAAGCAACTGTTTCCATTCGCGTGAAAATAAATTAGTTATTCCCGCGAAAGCATTGGTTTGTATTCGTGTGAAAATAAAATGTTTATTCCCGCGAAAGCAACGGTTTCCATTCGCGTGAAAAAAAAATTATTTTTTCCCGCGAAAGCATTGGTTTGTATTCGCGGGAAAATAAAATTTTTATTCCCGCGAAAGCATTGGTTTGTATTCGTGGGAAAATAATATGTTTATTCCCGCGAAAGCAACTGTTTCCATTCGCGTGAAAATAAATTAGTTATTCCCGCGAAAGCATTGGTTTGTATTCGCGGGAAAATAAAATTTTTATTCCCGCGAAAGCAACAGGTTCCATTCGCGGGAAAATAAATTATTTATTCCTGCGAAAGCAAGGGTTTCTATTCGCATGAAAATAAAATGTTTATTCCCGCGAAAGCATTGGTTTGTATTCGTGGGAAAATAAAATGTTTATTCCCGCGAAAGCAACGGTTTCCATTCGCGTGAAAAGAAATTATTTATTCCCGCGAAAGCATTGGTTTGTATTCGCGGGAAAATGAAATTTTTATTCCCGCGAAAGCAACAGGTTCCATTCGCGGGAAAATAAATTATTTATTCCCGCGAAAGCAAGGGTTTCTATTCGCGTGAAAATAAAATGTTTATTCCCGCGAAAGCATTGGTTTGTATTCGTGGGAAAATAAAATGTTTATTCCCGCGAAAGAAACTGTTTCCATTCGCGTGAAAATAAATTAGTTATTCCCGCGAAAGCATTGGTTTGTATTCGCGGGAAAATAAAATTTTTATTCCCGCGAAAGCAACAGGTTCCATTCGCGGGAAAATAAATTATTTATTCCCGCGAAAGCAAGGGTTTCTATTCGCGTGAAAATAAAATGTTTATTCCCGCGAAAGCAACGCTTTCCATTCGCGTGAAAATAAAATATTTATTCCCGCGAAAGCATTGGTTTTCGCGTGGACAAAATGTTGTTTCATAGTTATATTATAAAGAAGGTTGGTATTCATAGGATTTAATCAGCGTAACTTTACCTATTTAAGAGCCACTGTTTTCACACAGAAAGCATCCAGTTCTACAACAGCTAGCGGAGAAGCAACATCTACTAAACCTTCTATTGCAACTACTAGGAGCTCACCTTCTTTATAAAGGTAAGAGTAAAAATATTTATTTTCTATTAGCTAACACAACTAGCTGAAGGCTTATGATCTTTATGATCTTTTAAAATTAATTACGAAAAATTAAACAAAATGTTTTGTTTTTTTAGAATGAATACTCAAGACGAAGGAAGTCAACCAATGAATGAAGAAGCAGAACCCCAGCAAACCTTTTCCCCATCACCTTCTCCTATCTTTGACATGCCGGAAAGTCAATTGGTGGTTGATGAACCAGAATCCCAAAAAGATTTTACTTCATTCACATCTCCTACTAACAAGCTACCTTCAAAAAGAACATCAATGAGGAAACGATCTTTTATTGATTTGACAAAAGATGATAATGAAACTGGCTCGAAGTGCAGAAAACTAGTTTTGACGGATGTTGGAGATGAAACGCTTGTTCGTCACACCAGAATACCCTTTCAAGATGCTGAAAGTAATGAACTAACCACTCTCACCTACAAGAGTGCTGGGTTAATAAACTCTCTCTCTCCAGATAGTCTAGAAAAACTTGAAGAATCCATGGAAATCCGCGAACTACCAGTACCAACAGTTATGGAGGTGTTGTCTGTTGAATTTCGTGATGAATCAAAGTGCACCATGATTTACAACTACCGAAAGGATAAGAAGATAACTCGGGTGAAGAGCGATGTTTCAACCAAAATAGGACTGCTTGTTAATAAAGCTAAGCAAACACGTCCAATTGTTTTAATTTATATGGGAGAAGGAAAGACAGGAGATGCGATTTTTCGTACTGCTGAATCTCATGGATGTAATCGAAAGATCAACGATCCATTCAACTCATTGTATGGCAAGAGTTTGAGACAAATACAGGCTTTTTTCAGTGTTGCTCACCTACACGATTTTCCGACAGGAAGTGTTATAGCTTATGAGAATCCTGGAATGCTAAGAAAATGTGATACTCGTTGGAACAAGACTGCTGATGTTATAGTGGCTAATTACAGATGTATGGTGAAAGGAGAGCTATTGATTGGAGATCTTAGCATCCCTGCTCAAATAGCTTCATCTGTGGTGGCGGAAAAAAGTGGTGTAATCGTATTCAGAGGACTAAAACAAAATACGAACAGCATGATTTCCTACGACATCATTCTACTCTCAGCTCTTCAAGCTTTCATTCAAGTCTCAGAACTGTTTGATACTTCGCTGCAGCACACCTGTCTCTCCTACTTTGATGAAAATGAAAAAGAGAATTGTCTAGAACAGCATATCGAAGTCTTAATCGATAACACAAAGGACGTGACTCGTCTTCTATGATGGTAAGTTTCATATCTATTTAAAGAAAGATCTGAAGTATTTTTGTAAAATTAATTCATATAACTATGTATGATAGAGTCGTTAGTTACTATGTCTTTTAGATATAACTAAAGAGCGCTCCTGAGGAAGAAAATGAGAAGATCTTATTTACTTCTTGCTTGAAACATTACAAAATAATAGTTTTTATAGGTTCTGTAGTGTTTAGCACAAATAATGAGATAAGTTGTATTTTATTCATTTTATTTGTTATATCAAATAAAAATCAATTATAATAATTTATTTTAACAATTTACTTAGTAAATTAGCTCCTTGTATATGTAAACCATCTATTCCTTCTACTGTATTATCTTCTATGAACTCGAAGTTAGGATAGGTCTGTATGATAAATCTCTGTATTGAGTGATCTCTCATCTCACTATCTCCTATGTCTCGTAAACTTCTAACAATTTCATCCATACTCCATCCTCTACTTCTCAGTAAACAAAAGTATACACAATAGTCGCCACATACAGTTGACAAAAAATTTTGTAGTTGTGTTTCATTACTTCGTATTGTTTCATATCCTCCATGAATACTTAGTATTTCATTTACATCCGGATAAAAGGAAACAGAACGCCCAAATGAGTAAAAAAAATCCACCTCTGAATCATTAGCGTACACAGCCAACCAATGCTCTCCAGGTTGGTGAGAATAATGGGTGTTGAATACGAAACATCCTCTTGGAAAATTGTAAATTTGCTTCCAAAACTGTTCTCTAGCTCCAACATGAATCCCTACGCTTTGACATAAAACGTCTGAAGATAAGATCGAACGAATTTGCATGGTATTCATCTCTAACTTTCTGTTTAAAGCACTGCGTCTCCCCCGATAGTTAATTGAAGAATGCTATCCATCTCCAGCACACCGTCTTTTACAAAGTATGCTACCAAGGATAATCCATCAGTCGTGTTAGTGCTAAAACGAATTTCCACACTTGTTGTAACATTTTTCATAGAGTGAAATCCTTCTTTAAGAAAATCACCAGTCAAATCAAATCCATAAAGTGTAGTACCATCAAGGTATTGTTCTTTCGTAATACCGAGACTATCACCTTCAAGCAAAGTTCCGGTAGCGTGTAGAAACTGATGATATTCTCTTCCAAAAACCCCTCTAGCATAATTTGGCTCAAATCTTCTTCCAATTGGACAATCACCAACTCTCAATACAATACTATCAACATTAGCGTGTATCATTCTATATGGATTCAAGGCAAAACGTCCGTTCATTGCGTTGTGATCAACTAAACCTAAATAGATCTGTTTAGGTTTTTGTTTGTTTTCTTCCAAAGTGATGTCAATCTGCGCAACCCCAGCACGAATTCCATATAGTTTTATCCGTTTTCGATCAACTGGATAAATGTAGTTGTGACCTTCCAACGCCAAACTGAGTTGGGAGTTTTGTATTGTAGGATTCACCTTAACTTTACAAAGATGAAGTTCAAATTTATCAATTCTAATCTTTGCTCCTCCTGCAGGCATCTCATTTGCAGCAAACAAAGCTAGTTTGCCGGAGGCACGCTCAAACTCCAGCTGCATACTAGGACCTGGAATTATTAGTTTTTTTCTGCTGAAATAACGCAAGATGAGGTTTTCCAGTTAATTCTATTGTCTTTCCACTTATGATTAGAGCTCTCCTCTTTTTCTTATCTGCGGTTTTATGATCAGCAGCGTCTTTGCTAGTTGAATCATCATACAGCCATCCTTCCATCTTACCTTGATATTTCTTTCTTTCTGCACTGTTTTCGAGTAGTTGTGAAAAGTAGGAGCGTAAACCGTAGTTGTTAGCGTATTCAACGGTGGTTCCTTCTATCGACATTTTCAACTCACTGAATAATGTATGCATTGAATCCCCCATCCACACAACTGCATCATCATCATTACCTGTAATATCGCTTCCATCATCTTGAACAACAGTGGCTTCAACTTGCAGAAACGAGTTGTAGAGATCTGTGTAATGTTCAGTGCTCCCTGACAAGGTTAACTCAATACTACCATAAGGATCTAACCTATCAGGTCTGATGACAACATATTCTGATCTTTCTACCGATATGTTTGTTGGTTCCGTAGCAAATACATCCAATGTTGGATTTATGTTGTAGGAAGAGCCTTCCAACTTATTACCTGTTGTTCCATTTAGGCTAGCCATCTTTTGCGAATGATGAATGCTTGAGGTGTTACTGCTTAATGAATATAGTTATCAAGCTCTGCTGTCTTTGTAGCAGATTCTGCTACTATTAAAATATGCCACGTTTACCAACACCTCTTCTCTTCTTTCCACCTTTTGTTTTTCTCCTTTTCATACTATCTAGACGGACTGCATTGAGCACATCTCCCCTCAGATCATTCAACTCCGCCAACCCCCTCTTCTTTGCTGATGCTGCAAAGCTTTGTCCATCGATGACATCACGCGCTACATTTTCACCTACAGACAGTGCTCTTTTCCCCAAACTAATTGCTCCTCTTTTCAGCATTGGTGCTGCGGATTTAAGTATACTTGAAAAAATACTACCAAGTCCATTTCCTCTCATATTAGGCATCACCCGCCGTCCACTATACACTCCAATTCCATTTCCAGCTTGCATCTTGTAGTACTCATCAAAAAAATCTTTTGAGTCCTCAGGGGTGTATCGTACCAAACTCATGATAATATTTTCTCTCTAAAGTGAACCGTCAACACAACCTTTCCACCATCAAATGGTATTCGTTGGCCGTCGTCACTCGTTATAAGTACTTGAATCATATCACTATTTATTGATGAAGCGTCAACATAGTGAGGATTTTTAAATTCTTGATACACAACACTATTCTTCTTTCCTTGAACCAGAACTACTCTCAGTAAAGGTACATTCGTATCTCCTACCATTCGATTATCAACAATGTTGGAATAAACATACAGAGATGTTAAACCAGAATTTATATCAGGGGGTGAGATATTATTGTATCTACCATGAGGGTACATAGTTTTTGGTTCAAAACCAAAAATATATGCTATATCTTTGGAAAAGCTTATGGCAGTATCAGGATCGCTGTTAGTTAGTAAAGTGGTGTTGGTGATCTTGTTGTAGGAGATGGCAAATTTTTTGTCTAAATCCATTTCACTCATTCTCTTTCGTATAATCTCCTCCAACTCCTCCATACTATCATATCTTCCATTACCGATTAAGATGAAGGACTTTTCGCTTTTACCAGAGACATTAGTCTTTTCTAGATATATTTTCCCTTCGGTAACATTCTTCCAATTATTAGAATAAGACATATCTAGCAGAGCTACTTCCCATTTTCCGCCATCGATAACCAAATATTTATACAGTCTCACTGTAAATTCGGAATTGTTATTATCAGGAAACTCTTCAGCGCTAGAGTTTGAGGGTAAAGTTATCAACATCGACATTTTCTCAACGTATGATGATTATATCAAGCGTTCTTTCCTTATAAACTATTCATCTACCCACTCGTTGAACTTTTCTCCATATCCTAACCACTTAACTAGAATCTGTCTTTTACCTCTTCTCATTCTTCTTCCCAATATCTTTTCAATTCTGAAAATTGTGGGTTTTTTTACTTTTTGCAACTCTTTTTCGTAAAAGGTGCCGTCAATCATCTCCTCAGCCAAATCTTTCACCCTATATACAACAGGTTTTTCATCAATAAGTACATCAGTGATTATAAAAATCTCAATCGTCCAATTCGGAGTGTAACCTCTTTCAAACGCTCCTCTTGCCTTACTTATTCTCACATAATCCCCAATCTTTAGTTTTGCTTCTTGAGCTAAACTATGTTCACCTCCTTCATACACACGATTCCATACAAGTTCCTGATTTTGAAAATTCACATCATTCGGTCTCATACCTATAGCACCATGAATTGTGTTGTTGTATGCATCAACCATTTCTGGTAAAACATCAATGTACCTGTCATCATCTTTATATGTCAAATATCTATAAATCTTTTCCTTTAAAGTTCTGTTAAAACAATCCACCATCGATGCCTTTGTCGTCTCATTTTCGGTTGTAAAGCGCTTGATTTTTTTTTCCGCCAGGAGAGTCTTTACATTGACATTGTCAAACTCTTTACCTTTATCAGATTGTAAAGCTTTATAGTTTTCCCCTTCTACTATTCTTCTCAATCCTCTTGCCACTACCTGTCCTGATTTGTTGATGAGCGGTACAGCCCAACCTTTTCTAGATAGAGAATCAACAGCAGTCAGTAAAAATGCTGTATTATTATTTTCTTTTTTTCGAGATCGAACATCCATCAAATCTATCTGTAACTGTTCCCCTATTCCAGCTACAATTGTAGGACGACGTTTAAACTTAGTTACAACTCTTTTATGTAACGTGTAGGCATCCTCACCACTCAACCATTCACGGATTCTTTTTTCCCACTCTCGCTTTCTACGAGCTTTCAGTAAAGCTCTAGCTCCTTGTAGAGATGTATGTAATGCAGGATTGTAATACAACTCTTTTAGCGTGTCGATGTCCATGAATTAGTACCTGGAAAGAGCAACTTTTTCCTCTTACGTGTTTGATGCGGGGATTTTCTGACAGTTGTGATTCCTTCATCAGTTAGCAAGCTTTTAAATCTACTGTAATTGGTATTTCCCGATTGTATTTTACCTCATTCAGTTAGAACGTCTCGTAGTAAAGTTTTGGAAGTCTTAGGATTCAACCAATGTTCTCCAATTTTCACTCTGTTTTTGTCCGAGTCGAATCTACCAATTTTACTCAGATTATTCAACATTCTGACAGCGATCGTTCGATCACTCTTTTTTGTTGTTAATTCAGTTGCTTTTTTTTCAAACTCTTTTAAATTTTCGCTTTCACTATCATGCTCATCTTCTCCATCAGTAAGAAATGTATTTCCAAGTAGGGTTGAGTCTTCAGTATCAAACAACTTCCCTTTTATTAATTCTATTCCGATATCATCATCATCATCCATTTTCACTGATTCTAACTCAATGTCTTTATGAGCATTCGGTGAAAGGGTATTAGGTTTATCATCAATAACTGTGCTATTGGCTAAAGGAGAATAAGACTCTATCTTCTTTTTCTTAATGGGACTCCAACTATCCTTCTGTGTCTGATTTTGGTTATTTTTAATCTTTTTGACATCAGACAAATACTTACGTAAGTTTTCAACATTTTCATCTAACTTTTCGTGTGAGGATAAGTCAGAATCATAAGCCGTTTCCAGTAGATCATTTCGCTTTCTCTTCATATTCTTCACTGTTATACCTTCCATAGGATTATAATACAATGGAGGTCTGGTCTTCTCTTCCTTTACCACTGTTTTATTTTCCTTTTTTTCCGTTAATCTATAGTATTCATTTTCAGTGAGTATAAAAATACGTCTGGAGAATGTTAAAGGCTGTCGATTCATCTTTTTATTGATGACAAAACAGATACAATAGGGTTTATAATAGCATCCAAAAGATTTCCTCTACCAGTCTGAATCAAAATTTTACGCTTATCATCAACTGTCCCTCTACCACTAAGTTTATGTAGTTCCTTCTTGTAACGCTGCAACTCAATAAACTGCTCAGAATCAAGAGGAACATTACCTAATATAATATTTTTAACACTTTCTATCAATGATTGAAACAAATCTGAGTTAGCCTTTTCGACTATAGCGGTTTTTCCTTTCTTACTCAGTTCATCCAGAGCTAAAATTGCTGTTTTATTTCGCATCATTCGTGTTGAGACTTTCATCTTTATCTTCTCCCTCCGCCTAGCACACTTTTAAATAACCCAGGAACTATATTGCTGATGATAGGTCCTAGTAGAGCACCTAAAAATCCTCCTTTTTGCAATGCAGCTTTCTTATCATCTAACGTTGATCTTCTTACTAAAGCGCTAATATCCTTCGCATTCCGCTGCAACTGATTGTACTGAGATGTTGTCAATGGTATCGTTCCATTTATAATAGCTTTAGCACATTCCATTAGAGTCATAATAAACTCCTTTTTGGCTTTAGCTATAACAGACTTTTGAATAGCAAAGGTTGCATTGTTGAGTGATAACAACACAGCAGCATTTCTTGTTAATTTTTTTCTCCAAATCTTTAGTCATTATAACTCTTTCGTGTTGCGTCGTTGAATAACAAAATATGATTGAGGTGAAATGAATAGTAATTGTATTTATATCCTTTTACTTGGGTACATATAATATCATAGGGAGATCCGACGTAAAATTTCCCAATAGTCTATGTTGATCATTCGTTTGTTGAGTCGTATCTATTCGTAAACAAGAGTATGGTTTTTTTGTTGCATCTTCAAAAGCCTCTTGTACATATTTTACTTTTGATGGAAAACATTGTCGAGCCAAATAGGAAATAGAAGAAGCATCTCTAGGATTTTTAAAAAGAAAAAAATAGTGACTATTCAAGGAAATTGTACGATTTCCTTTTAAAAACAGATTCTGAACAATAAAAAACACACTTATGTTCAAATGATGACTATGTTTTGTATACAGAGCATTGGCATCAGCTTTACCAGAAACTTCATCCATGAGATCATCAATTATCAGCCATCGATTTTTACCATCTCTGGGAAAACTCACTGTTATATCTATCATCCCTTCATGAAAAATCACTCCTGGTACATCATCAAAGGCTTTTTGGTAGGCTCCATAACAGTAGTGAATTTCTGTTGGTGGGGGCTGTGCTATAGTCTGACTAGCTTCAATCATTCTAAAAATCGCTTGCGTCTTTCCCGATCCAGTTGGTCCTGCAATCATTGCTGTAAAAGGAGATCGCATCCATGGGTCATAATCTTCAGGTTTCCCATTCATCATAAAAAGATGTTCACCAACCAACAGTAGTTTCATTTATGATTCCAACAGGAGAGTTTCTCGCTTTTTGTATTTTTTCCATAGCTTCTTCATACATACTAAACTCAGTAACACCTCCAACAGTGGAAAATCCTACGACAAATACCAAAATCATCATAATTATCAACGCTTTACGCTTCATACTCGGTAAAACATCTATCATATCATGTGTAGTACCATCAACAGTATCAACTTCATTCATCGGTCTCATCTCAACATCATCCTCTGTCGACATCTTAACTTCCAATAACAATACAATCATATCACGCTCCATTTTTATACAATGTAAAAAATATCAAAAAAAATCAAAATGTCATACATTCAAAATCTATAAGCCATATAAGTTCAAATCAAGTAAAAAATAATCAAAACTCAAATGCCACTTAATTGCCACTCAAATGCCACTCAAATACCCCTCAAATGAAATACAATATAAACTCGGCGAATTCATCCAACATCGTAACCCATTGCATAACCTCCAAGATTTAATCCACAAAAAAACACTTGGTAGGGAGATCTGCTCATATATTACTACTCTCACCGTTCCTGTGGGTCGTTCGCTTGGATTCCTCTCAATCCCACTGCTGCCACCAATGTACAGGAATTTACCGTCAGGAGTGGTAGCGACCACCTGTACAACGGCCCACAGTAATGAGTAAACACAACAGTGCAGTGTACGTCTATCTATCTCGCCCTCCACCTATCCCGAGGAGTAGGTGTAGTAGGTCGACCTAGCCGTTCGAATAACCGTTCCAGTATCACTTGCCCGTAGGTCAAGTGCAGTGTGAGTCGAGATTGACTGACCACTTTCTACTGACTGTTTATCCTAGTTGCTAGTCGACTGATCCAGTGCAATGCTCCTGTCCACTTTGTTTGTGCAAATGCTGAACTTCTCGAGTTCTTTCACCAGCGCAATCAGTGCAAGCTTACTTGTATTGTTTCTGCTAAGCTACCTGTGCTTTAGCATAAGTGCGCTTATGCTATCAGACCAAACAAGCAAGTGAGAGTGTAGGCAGTAACTCTGATTTATTCCATACATGACATGACTATTTAAGCACAAAAAGTTATATAATAATGATTGACATAAAATAGACAAAGCAGGCCACGCCTGGTACAAGTGATTGGTTATCTAATAGCCAATAGAATAAAATAAACATAGAACTGGGTGTGCCTGTTGGCATGGTTGATTGCACACACACATGTATGAAAAATAGGGGCTAACGCAAACAATACAAACATATAAGAATAGACATGTAAGAATAGTTAAATGGCAAGCATAGACAGTTCGGTAGTAAGCATAGACAGTTCGGCAGGATAATAATAAGTGAATATATATACAGTGTAGTTCGGCAGTTGACTTATTGTTAATGAGGTCGACCGATCGTTGGGTCGAGGCATGTTTCCTCCACATTACTACTGCAATAATCTTTTTGCCAAATATTTTTTTCAAGGTATATTTCAACTTTTCTGGATGACTACTGTTGTCTGCTGCATTTTATTTTTAGTTATGGTTAGCACTTCCCACTGCAGAGAGTTCAGGGTACAGTGCAACGGTGTTTTTTTTTAAATAATGAGAACTAGTAAAAAATAATTAGTAATAATCAAGTGATTGATATTAATTAATAAATAATTATTATTATATGGACTCAAGAAAATAAAAAGCTAAGTATTCATCTAATTCCTTTAATATAACTTTTTCACTAGTTTTTATATTTTTTTATTTAGTTTTATTTGTCGATATTAACAACAGATAGTTATTTAATTTAGTTCAATATTGTACAGGAATTTATGGTGTAGTGGTAGCTATCACCTGTACAGCGGCCCACAGTAGTAAGCGTCCACAAGCAGTGCAGTGTACGCCCTTACTTTGCCCAAGGTCGGCAGTCTAAACCGTAGAATAGAATTTGCAGTGTTGTATGCTCGCAAGCGATACACAGTGAGGAGTTGTCCAACTCTCTCACTTTCCACTGATTTCCTACTCGGTGGAATAGATGCGTCGGGTCGAACTAGCTGTTCAAATAATCGTTCCAGTATCACTCGGTAGAGTGCAGTGTAAGTCGAATTGACTGAACACTTTCTACTGACTATTATTCTAGCCACTAGTCGACTGGTCCAAGAGCTTATTTAATTGTCCGAATTTATGGTGCAAGTGTGTGAACTAGCCTGTTCACATGTCAGCGCAATCTGTGTATCTGTATGTGTGCTTACTTGTATGTTTCTGCTTAGCCACTGGTGCAATTGCATCAGTGCTTTATGCAATAAGATCAACAAGTAAGTGAGAGTAAGTGCCAGGTTAACTCTGCTTTATTTCGGACAAGACATGGGTATTTATAGCACAAAAAGTTACATAATAAGAGTGGCAGCTAACAGACAAAGGCAGGCCACGCCTGTACAAGTGATTGGTTATTGAAAGGCCAATAGAACAGGGTAAACATAGAACTGGGTGTGCTTGTGCTCTATGGTTGATTGCACAAGCACATGGTTGGAAAATAGCAATCCGTGCAAATAATAAAATATATATAAATAAGTGCAAACATAGATCGATAAGGTGGACAGTTCGGTATGATACAGTTCGGCAGGCTGTACTGTGAGTAGCTGTATAGTTCGGCTTGGATAGAAATAGATAGTGTAAATAATTAAGTAGATGGGTCGACTCCATTCCTCCACAATATTTTCTTTTAGTTTTTTTAATCATTATTTTGTACACCTACTACTAATTATTATTTATTATTACCATTGAATATTATTTTATTAATAACAGTTAACAATAATAATTATTATTATTGTTGTTCTAATAATAATAATTATTATTGTTAGTGCTATTATTATTATTGTTATTATTATTATAATAATGATGATAATAAATAACACTAACACCAACTACTATCGTTTGTAGTTATATATATATCTATATGTGTGAGGGACCCCAGTACTTGTCAAACATTTATTATTTACTACTCGTACTTGGCCTAAGCCTTTGACTCAGTATTATCTCACCGTCTACGCATTGTCTCGATATTAACTCACTGTCTACACATTATCTCAATATGTACTTGCTTATGTTTGTCTATGTTTTGTCCTAGTTCTATTGTTACCTGTGCTAAAAGCGTCTATCTAGAACAGTTCTACGATCTGCCCAAATAATTATAATTGTTATATTTTACACTTTTTCCACGGTTCTTATTATATAATTACATTTTGGTGCTTACAAGGCGTGGCTTGTACCAGATTTTACCCAGGCGTGGCTTTACCAGATTTTACCCGCCTGCTTTGTATAAATATCTATGTTTGAGCAATGAAGTTCAGAGTTAGCCTGGCTCTCAGAAGGTTCTTTCTCTCAAGAAGCAAGCACAGCTAGAAGCAACATAACTACAAGCGCTGACCTGGTCGACTATTGGCAAGCACGAGGCTTGGTGGAAAGTGAAAACGGTTCGCCCTATCACTGCGTATTCCCTCACCACGGTGAGAAGTACGATGCAAAGCACCTGGTGCCCTGATAGTTCCGCTCACAATAAATTCGGACTCCAGAGTTCGGGACAAGACAACGCACCAATAATTCCAGAGCAATTATTGTCGATCTCGACCAAGTCGAAGTAGACAAGCAATAATTCCAGCATGATTATTGTCGGTGTCAAAGTTCGCAACAAACTCTAAACTAAACAATAGTTCCTGCACAATTATTGTCGGTGTCAACAGTTCGCAACAAACTATAAACTAAACAATAATTTCAGCGCAGTTATTGTCGAACATAGCCATGTTCGGATGCAGCCAATAATTATAATATAATTATTGTAAACTGCCAGCAATCATTCCACCCCAGATTCGGCCGCACTCATAACTGCACAAACCAATGCATGCACTATAACAATAACAACATATTATTGTACGCTGACTTAGGGTAGAGGCAGAGCACGTTGGGAAGGTGTACAGGTGGCTACCACCCAGACACAAATTCCTGTACATATGTATGACTTACTTAGCATATAAAATAATATATTATTTAATGTGTAAAAATAATATAACATTAACATAAAACTACAAAAAAGTAATGATACTATTTATTGAATTGTTATTATAATGACTCTGAGATAAAGTTGTTATCCTATTTAATTCACTGAGCAGCTCCATTATATAAATCTATTACTATAATTATTAATAATGTAAATAATAATTATTTTTTATTCCTGCTATTATTATTTTTCACAGCTAACCATAATATTGTACAGGAATTTGCGTCTGGGTGGTAGCCACCTGTACACACTCCCGACGTGCTCTACTTCTGCCCAAGTCTACTTACAATAATTTACTATTATTGTTCGTATTGTCTGGAGAGCCTTTATTGGTTTGTGCAGTTTTGCATGTGGCCGAATCTGGCGTGTATGTTTGCTGGCAGTGGACAATAATTATTCGATAATTATTGGCTGCATCCGAACATGTACATGTCCGACGGTAATTGTACTGCAATTGCCGTTCTAGTTTATAGTTTGTTTCGAACTGTGCTCTGACATTAATTCCTCAAGAATTACTTGTCTAGTTTATAGTTTGTTTCGAACTGTTACTGTCGGCAATGATTATGCTGGAATTATTTACAGTCGAATCTGGGCTCAGCCAAGATCGACAAATAATTTTACTGCAATTATTGCTAGCTAACTTGTTGGATTCCCCGAATCCGAATTTAGTAAGAGCCGAACTATTAGTGCACTAGGCCTTGTGCTGTAATCCTTGCCTCAGGCAAGGGTATACACAGTGATAGAGCGTACCGTTCTCACTTTCCACCTTAGCGTCGTGCTTGCTAACAGTCGACTTGTCCAGCGCTGGTAGTTTAGGTGCTCCTAGTAGTGCTTGCTTCAAGAGAGAGAAATTCTTCTGAGAGTCAGGCTAACTCTGAACTTTATTGCATTAACATCCATTTAAATACAGGGAAGGCGGGTACACATTACTAACCACGCCTGAGTAAAAATACTGGTGCAAGCCACGCCTTGCCCTTACATCAACACCCACTTTGTAATAATTAAAAACGTGGAAAAATATAATAAGTGATAGTAAATAATTATTTGGTACAAGGTAGAACGCAGTAACTAGTATCGTAGGCACATGTAAACAATAGACCCTTGCATAGACATAGACAGTGTGTAGCGAGTAGACATAAACGTAGACAGTGAGTTGCTTCGGAGATAGAAGCTTAACTCTTAGACAAAGGAAACAACACAATGAGATATAAGCTCAGACGGTAATTGCGAGAGAGTCTCTTACTAAGTAGATAATAATAATAAAATGTGAGAGCGTGTTGGCGTCCCTCACAATATTGATATTATATTATTATAAAACTTATGAAAAAAATGATGATTATCATCATTATAATAAATAAAAATTATTTTACAGCAACACACAACTTGATAAGCTACTCTATTCATTCTCTTATACTTGAGTAGTGGTGGTAGGAGAATTGTTGCACTATTTACATATACCTACATCTTACAATCATGTTAATTACTACTTCCCTTCTTTGCTTGAGTTATTTGACGTTTTCATTATTTATTATTTTCCTGACATTTTGTTATTTTCATTAATAATAGCAATAAGTTTGTTACCACTGGTAACTAAACGATTATCATAGTTATTATTACTGCAACTACCACTACCATCAACACAAAATTTAGGGAGAAACGTTATTTTTATGGGACACCTAGCAATTGCTAAGTAGTAAACTTACATACATCCTGGCACTCTCTATGGGGTACTGGCACCTGTGATAAATAGCTATCAGCAAGGAAGAAAGAGATAATTATACTAGCAGACATTGCTCACAAATACACTTAGTAACAAAAAATTATTGCCACTGGTATTGCCAGTCAAAGCGCATTCAACTTTGTCTAACATGACCATCATTGCAAGTTCTTTTTATTGGCGAGAAAGATGGAACCAATTAATTGCAACGGGTTCATGACTGCAAAATAGAGCAATCGATCTTGAATTACCTATGTAATATGAGGTTCCACAGCTTTTTCCTCCCTCATCTTAAGTTTATTTATTGGTATGTAGTAAAACAACAACGCTAGAAAATTATCTCATCTGTGTGGGCATACAAATATCTCATATGTACATACATGCCATGTATTCATATGAACTTGGCTCAATAGATGTTTCAAATCAATCAAAATTTGTTCATAATATAACCTCTTGCAGATGCTTTGATTTTTTGTCTTTTTATTGTAAAACCTGTAAAATTGCTTTGGTGGCCGGGGCACTGCCCCGGACTCCGTCGGGGGCCTTGGCGGCCCCCTGGACCCCCGGCCCTGTGTGGGTGATTGCCTCCTCTGATAATAAATCCTGGCTACGGCCCTGAATTACATTCGTATTTTCTATTTTAGTTCAAGCAGAGAACCTGCAGCTAGAACAGTACAGAAGCAGAAGTGTTATAGATGGGGAAATAAAAGATGATAAGGAGTGCTTCAAGTGTAAGTGATATGCATTATCTTTATATACATATACCATACTCAAGACAGTTATCTATATATATATATAATGAGAATTTGTTTATTTTGCTTGTAGATATCGATAACAAAAACACAAGGTGTTTTCTTTCGGTGCTTACTTTATTATTGATAGCATATTGTACAAAGACGCTGAGCGAAGCACTGAAAGAAAAAAAAGACAGTATTTCGTGTATATTTTGTGGTAAGAAGTTTAAATTAGGGAAGATGCATGAGCCTGGCCGAGTTCTTTCACGACATTTTTTTGCTCACTTGTTTATTTTTTATTGTTTATGCGGAAAATCACATACAACTTTGCGAGAACTCCAGCAACATACTTTTATTTTGAAAACTAAAATGTTTTTTGTTGTTGATATTGCTAGTTATGATAATTTTGTTTTATTTATTAATAAAAAATATTCTGAGTTAGTTATGAACATTACTTTTCCAAAAAATTTTATGTTAGTATATCTCTATCCAATGGAAGGTTATTTTTCTGGAAACATCGATTTAGATTTTGAATTAGGGTGTAAATGGTTGGCAATAGCTAAAAAACCGGTTGCTGGAGATCGAAAGCTTTTACTTAAAACCCAGCGTAAAAAAATGAGAGCACTTATATCTTCAGATTCTGATTTTTCAGAAACTGAAGAAAGTAATAATGACTTAATTTCTGTTGCTAGTTCACAGTGCAGTCCAAAAACCAGTGTTTTAGAATCTAATACTGTAACAGATAACCCACAAACTCAAGTAGATTTAAAACAAAGCCAAAAGATTGATATAACTTCACTTAAATTAATTTTGAATATAAAAGATGGACTGAAAAAAAGGGTTTTAATGATTGTGTTAAATTGAAATTAGCGTCTATTAGACAGAAAATGCAAAAAAATTCAGATTTTTCTCAAGAAGAAATTCTTGTATTAACTGCACTCTTAGGTGAGTTTTAAAATTTTTATTTCACTATATTTTTTAATATTATCATGGCTCTGGAATAGGCTTTATGCAACTATCCTATTTTATAATTTCTTACCACAAAATATATAGTTAATAGGATGTTTTTTATAAATACTCTCTATATATATATATTATATATACAGACAATAGTCTGTGTTTTTATGAATACTTTATTCATATGTATACACTTCATGTAAAGTTGTTCTGTCATTAGTTTACCTAATGCATTATTTTTATTTGTTTTGTGGTTGAGAACTCCATACGCTTAATTCTTACTGTATTACTTTGCATAATATTACAAAATAAATATTACATCAACTACCTTCATACTGCATCCAAGTAATGAAACAGTAAATTTCACATCTGTATTACTGAATCTATAGCATTGTTATGAAAAAGACTATAATTACTTAATTATTATGTCATATCGTGACAAACTATCAACACCCAATTCACAAAACTGTAAAACCTAAAGTATAATGCTTGTGGTTGTAAAAAGTCTTCTACTGTTTTGGTTTCTCAAACAAATTATAAAACATTGTTCACAGTTTTTTGTGTAAGAGCGGAGTTGTCTTACCATTTTGACACAATGTGCCGACAACTTTTACATATTTTTCAAAAACGAAGTTTAGAAATTATAAATGGGAGTTGTCTTAACATTTTTGAAAAATGAGACGATAACTTGAAATATTTATTTTTGTGTCGTAACATTGAAATTTTGTAACATTTTAGAGTTGTAACCCCAAAAGTTTTACAAATTGACTAAATTACTAATGTTAAACATGAATAAAATACTTTATTACACTAAATATATACAAATTATTGCACAATACAAATAATATATAATTTAATGTTCATGAGTTGTTGCTGATAGATTTGGCGAGCCGACGGTCATTCACTTGTACACGTATTCTATCTAAAAGCATACATAGATGTCGTTATAACAACTACATTATACTATGGTGAAAAATACGGCTATTAGTAGTTACTTATTACTAGTGAAGATTAACATACCTTAATTAAATTTCCGATATCGAAATCCTGCTAGCTTCGCTTGAAATGTGATTGTTATCTTCATTGCTTTTCTCACTATCATTGTCGACAACTTCATCTTTTTCCTCAAATTTTTTGTTCTCAGAGTCATCATCCGTCATATTATCATCTTCTTCATCAGTATAAGCATCAATGTTATCATCGTCATCATCATCATCATCATCAGCAGCAACATCATCATCATAACTTTTCATCAGCTCAGCATCATCAAATAGAGAAAGTCTGAAAGCTATTCCTTCTTTTTCACTTGAAGTAGATAGAAGCATCAAAGCTTCTTCAACACTCAGAATCGTGAGAATGTGTTTCTTTGTGCCGCTTTCAGTTGTCATCGTACTTTTATAGTGGATCATACCACATTCATGATTTTTGATCTTCAAAACGTTCTCAGGAGGGACAACAATCTTCCCAGTCATCAAAGATCCATCATTCATCATGTATCTGTAAGTGACAGTGTGAGTGATACGTAGAGGCGATGTATCTTGTTTTCGTTTTCGCTGCTTCGACTTCAAATTTTTCCAAACTGAAAGTCTAGTGAATGTCAGAAGAGTGTTGACAGGAATATTATCGAAAGTGATGATATCAAAGTATGCTTGCAACTGTTTCAATGATTTTTTTCTCAAGATTTTGGCTATAACTCGTTGTTTTAGCCCTTGATGATGATTATCTCCTACAATACGCAGATCGGGTTGATTTTCTTCTAGCTTTCCCATGTACACTAGGATTTGTGAAGAGCCGGGATCAAGTTCCTGTAGCTCCACCGTAAGTTCTTTGTCAATCAGTGACTTGACTCGAATTCGATGATTGTTTTTTAAAACATACTCATAGTCCAATATACCATAATCTTCAACGTAATTAACATCGAAAACCTCCAATATCGTAGGAATTGGTAAATCCAACAAACTCACAAAATTCCCGATTTCCAACATTCCTTTCTGCATAGCTCCTGTCATTATTCCACCCATCTCGAGCAATTCAAACTCTCTAAGTTTGTTTACGGTATTATTCTTGCTGTTGCTGAATAAAAAGGAAATTGAAGCTCGAGATAATGTCACTGTCGGTTTTTTGTTATCCTCCGTTCGTTTGACTTCACTGTTTTCATGCAGATATGTGTAGTCCGGTGTGGGACTCAAAGGAGAGTCAGCTGAAACTACATTTGTTTCATTGCTATATCAGCAGGAGTATTGGTGTTTGAGCGAGAAGATGTATCATTAAAGGTGTTAGGATTGGATCTTCTATCATCAATGTGAATGTCGTTGGTGGTGTAAATGATGGTTGTAGTGGAAATAGCGTTAGTGTTGTTGGTAGCTGTGGTTGGTTCAATATGGAGCTTAGGAAGTGCTTTGGAGTGTGATGTCATCATACCTGCAAAAAGTAAAATAACTTAGTCTAATGATGTAAATATACTGAAATTATTGTTTTATTAAAAGATTGTTCTTAAAAACTAAGATTCAAAAACCTAGATGTTTCAATTAATTAAAAACAAATAATTATTTTAGCGCTTCTTACCTTGTTGCTCTCCTAATAGCTGTAGTAGATGTTGCTCCTCTGTTAGCCGCTGTAGAACTGGATGCTTTCTGTGTGAAAACGATGGCTCTTATATAGCTAAAGTTGTACTGATTAAAGCCTATGAACCCCATCTCGTGTCAATCTCTATGAATCAGCATCATTTCACGCGAAGGAAAGTCAATGTTTTCGCGGGAATAAATGAATTATTTTCACGCGAATACAAACCAATGCTTTCGCGGGAATAAATATTTTAGTTTCACGCGAATGGAAACCATTGCTTTCGCGGGAATAAATAATTTATTTTCACGCGAATAGAAACCAATGCTTTCGCGGGAATAAATGATTTTATTTCCCGCGATTGAAAGTCAATGTTGTCGCGGGAATAAATACTTTATTTTCACGCGAATACAAACCGTTGCTTTCGCGGGAATAAATAATTTGTTTTCACTCAAATAGAAACCAATGCTTTCGCGGGAATAAATGTTTTCATTTCCCGCGAATGAAAGTCAATGTTGTCGCGGGAATAAATACTTTATTTTCACGCGAATACAAACCGTTGCTTTCGCGGGAATAAATACTTTATTTTCACGCGAATGGAAACCGTTGCTTTCGCGGGAGTAATTAAATTATTTACTCCCGCGAAAGCAACATTCCATTCGCGTGAAAATAAAACTTGTATTCCCGCGAAAGCAACGGTTTGTATTCGCGTGAAAATAAAGTATTTATTCCCGCGACAACATTGACTTTCATTCGCGGGAAATTAAATCATTTATTCCCGCGAAAGCATTGGTTTCTATTCGCGTGAAAATAAATCAGTTACTCCCGCGAAAGCAATGGTTTCCATTCGCGTGAAAATAAATTATTTATTGCCGCGAAAGCATTGGTTTCTATTCGCGTGAAAATAAACTATTTACTCCCGCGAAAGCAACGGTTTCCATTCGCGTGAAAATGAGTTATTTATTCCCGCGACAACATTGACTTTCATTCGCGGGAAATTAAATCATTTATTCCCGCGAAAGCATTGGTTTCTATTCGCGTGAAAATAAAGTATTTATTCCCGCGACAACATTGACTTTCATTCGCGGGAAATTAAATCATTTATTCCCGCGAAAGCATTGGTTTCTATTCGCGTGAAAATAAATTATTTATTCCCGCGAAAGCAGTGGTTTGTATTCGCGTGAAAATAATTCATTTATTCCCGCGAAAACATTGACTTTCCTTCGCGTGAAAAGATGCTGATTCATAGAGATTGACACGAGATGAGGTTCATAAGGTTTAATCAGTACAAATTTAGCTATATAAAAGCCATCGTTTTCACACAGAAAGCATCCAGTTCTACAACAGCTAACTGAGAAGCAACATCTACTATAGCTATTAGGAGAGCATCAAGGTAAAAACTTAATAAATTACAGTTTTTACTCATACATTATTTATTATACTAAAACAACTGAAAAAAATTAATTATCTGTATTTTTTTAGATTCAACCACAAAAAATGGAAATAGTTAACAACACAGAATCAGAAACTCAGCCTAAACCTTTGACTCAAGAGGACTTGATACTTCTACAAAACCTATGCAATAAAAAAATTGAAGAGAGAGTGCGAATTATCTCAAACAATTGTAAATTCATCCAGGAAGACTTGATAAAACAGCTAAATAATTTTCGAACTGAATCTTTTCTAACATTAAAGCTCTTAGGGAATGAAGTTACATCAGACATTCAGAGATTACATTATGTATTACAACAACGTCAATATCAACTAGAACAGGTAAGCACACCAATTTCTATCGAGTGTGCTCGTAAAGATCTTGCTCTAAAAAAAAGAAACATGCAACGACAGTCCGCTCAAAGACAAGCTAGAAGGGTAAGGACTCAACAACGTAAGGCACGACAAGCTACAAAAACATCTGATTAACAGTCAATTTTTGATGATAAGGTAATGATTAATAAAAAAACACTATTTAGTAAAAGTTTGTAGTTGTTTTAAATTTTCTGTTTAACCATTCTATACTAATACATAACTTTCATTTTTGTTTAATCATCCTATGCTAATACATAACTTTTTATTTTAGTTCATTATGGAATCAAAAGTACATAGAACAGAAGTCTTCCTTCCTAAGATATAACATCAGTACATCAAGTACATCAATGATGACATTGTAACAGAGATTATGTATTGATTATCATTACAAGTTGTAGTGCTTTGTATTACTTAGTATTTACTAACTCTAGGTATATTATACAAGGGTATTTTCCTACTTATTATGAAATAAATGTATATAATCATATATTGGTTTAATGTAGTTATATCTCCTTGTTCTTCTCTCCTCTCTCTCCAAATATCATATGAGTTCGAGTTATGTAAAACAATTATCAAAACTTAAATGCCATACATTCAAAATCTAGCTGCCATATGAGTTCAAATTAAGTAAAAAAAATAATCAAAACTCAAATGCCACTTAAATGCCACTCAAATGCCACTCAAGTACCCCTCAAATGAAATACAATATAAACTCGGCGAATTCATCCAACGTCGTAACCCATTGCCTAAACTCCAAGGTCTAATCCACAAAAAAACACTTGGTAGGGAGATCTGCTCATATATTACTACTGGTGCAGTTGTTCTATGATATTTATTTGTGTATTATACATAAAATAGACGACGAAGCGACTCATAGTAACATTAACACTAAAAGTTTGGAACTAAATCATAAATGGTTCAAATTAAAAAACCTAGCAGATATAGTTAGTGTCTCTGGTGTTTCATCCATAGTTGTTACTGGCTTCCCAGCTTGCAGCCAATTTCCTCCGGAGATGCTGATCATAATTTGCTAAAAATGTTCATTATAATTTGTTCGAGTTAGAATAGAAATATAATACCGATTTACTACACACATTAATTTATATATCAATCAATGATGATGATTACATTGTATATAGACTATAATTAAATAGACATAATAACTTAGCATCGTATGACCATGTAACCAGCGATTTACAGTCTTGTAAGTTTTGTCCTTTAACAAGATGATATATTCAATTAAAGTTGAAGATGAGATCAAAACAGCAATTTTTTTACTACTGATTAATAATGATCAATAAATAATTAGTTAAACTTGATAATCATAATAAATTCATACATACAAATAAATATTATATTAATCCCGCTTTACAGTCAAACTATCATCAAAACAATTCAACATTGTTATAATTATTATTAATGATGATTGACTAATGCAAAATAATAAATGAGTGAACGATGATTATTAAAATAATATATATACATATATAAGTTATATGCACATTTGATATATTGTACGGGAATTTCATCTGGGTGGTAGCCACCTGTACATACTTCCCGAATGATAGCTTGCAACTTAACCAAGACAACGTGTCAACTCTGTAAATATTCCATTCGGTTATCAGATTGGGTCGAACTTAGGTTGGAATAATTAGTGTTGTAAACGACGATAATTACTTGGTAATTATCGCCCACTAAATTCCGTGCTAGTTCAGGCAAACTGGTTGTGGCCGAACTATGGTGGCGACAAGGTGCCTCGTGCCGTACTTCTTCGTTACAAGAGAATACGCAGCAAGGGTCGAATCGACTCGCACTTTCCACCAAGCCTTGTGCACACCGATAGTTGGCTTTTTTGTATTTGTAAGCTTGCGGCTGTCTGTGCTTGTCCAGTGAAGGTGAAAGTCTTCTGAGAGTTAGGCTAACTCTGATTTTATTACTCACACAAATATCTATAATAACGACAGACAAAGATTTAGTAAGCCACGCCTTACTTTGCAACAACTCTAAATGCAGTTTGTACATCTTCGTGGAAAATTGTTGTTAATAATAAAATAATAATTAATTAAATATTTACGTTCGTGGGAGAAGCTTGTAGACATAGAACAACAGGTAGGAATAAATATGCAAATAGGTAGACATGTTGATAGGGTAAATAATAATAATGTAAAATGGCGTCGTACAGATGTAGTACATGCTGGCGTCCCTCACAATATTATTATTATATATATATATGTCAATTCATTCACTTATCAACAGTTATTTATCAACAGCAATCATAATAGTATTTTGAGAAAAATAATAAAACAATAAATAATAATATTATTGTTAAATAGGAAATAATTTTATTACTACCAATAATTAATACAAATAATAATAATGATAATTAATGATATGTTATTTATTACTGTCTGTTGTTAAATAATTTGAAAGCCTTAATTATTACTATTACCGTAACTACTATCATTGGCTTAAACAAAAGTTATAGCAACTATTGCTACTTACATTGACTGGCACTTGACGCATTGACTAGGATAGCGGGTAGATGATCAAAGAGAGTATTTCACACATCAAAATACCAGTAAAAAGAAACCACTGCTTGTGCGTTGCCAGGTGGAAATAAAGCGGAACTAGCAAGTGGATTGTGGTTACGCTATCTGATGGTCTGATGCAATCGCACTACTGGTGCACATAGACCTGCTGCATAACCATCGTAGTAATAAGGTCGTAAAACTAGTAAACAAGTCGTAAAAGTTTGGTTTGTGCAAACCTTCCCGATTTGATCTTATGACCTTACACTGGTCGTAACACATCGTAGTGAATCGTAAGTTGATTACGATCCTGGTTCACATGGGCTTGCTGCTACGATCCTATGACCAGTCGCCATCTTTTCTACGACTGTTACGACTCTATGGGAACCAGCCTTAAAAAAACTAGTGCCCATGCATTCACAGGAAGACTTAGCTGGGCGTTGCTCAAACATAACTTTGATGATACTTAGTTTTGTGGATTTAGCTTGGACTTGGATTTAAATAGACATTGATAACATTAACTTTATGTATCATGGAGAACATGCTCTAGATATATGACTGAGTTTTTGCATTTCAGTCATGGACTCAAAGAAGTTCAATTACAGTTTAATACAAAAACAAAGTATGTTATTGCTGCTCTGTGTTAGCCTGTAAGTCTGAGTCCACCAAAAGAGAGGTCAGTATGTTAACTGTCGACATCATCAGAGGGAATTTGGGTTAAACTTGGTTCACAAAGCAAACTAACAAAGTCACCTAAACAGGTGCATGTATGTCTAAAGACTATTACACAAATTGAAATACTAAATTTTTACTTACATGATTGAACATTTCTCGTTGCACCCCTTGCATCGTTTCTCAGAGTTACAGCGGTGACACATGCCTCCACACTGGTGTCCACACTTCAGTGTTTTAGGGCACCTCTCCTCACATTTACGATGGCCATTTTTATTCTCAGTGCAGCTTATACATGTTTCTGTACACAGATGTCCACACTCTAGTTTTTTACCGCACCGTCTTATACATTTCGGGTGGCCTCTGCTTTTCTCAGTGCAGTTGATACAAAACCCTGTGCACGGATGTCCACACTTTAGTGTTTTACCACACATTTTCATACACTTTTGGTGGCTGTTGTTGCTGCTGCAAGTATACAATTGTGATGGAGTTTAGTGCAATGGAAAGGAGTAGTCAGCTTACATCTGCACTACTTGCAGTCTCTCCAGAGGTGGCATTGCCAGTATTGCCAGCGGCACTTGTACAATAGCTAAACAATTACAAAAGATCCTTTGGCTCAGACATACCAGCCTGGCTGTCATTGTACAACAGCATATGTTTATACTTTGTACAGATCTGAGGAGGTAATCCACAAGAATATATAATGGCAGGAAGTAGTGCTAAAATTAAATTACAATAATTAAGGCAAAAGTCCAGACTCATAAAGGCTGCGACACAAGAAAGACATAACATAAATTGCAATACAACAACAATATGTTTAGTAAGTAGATGCGTTAAAAACAATTTGAAGTTAAAAATACCACCAAATCAGATAATAATGTAGCAGATTTTGTAGTGAGGTGGTTACATTCCAATCATTATAGTAAACAGATTTAGTTGAGCACTAGTGTGTTGTGCGCATGCAGTGCATCCTGGGAGGCGCTAGCTAAGATAAGCTTGGGCTTGTTGGTTGATAGCACTAGTGCGGAAGTCGATGAGTTAAGCCTGTACACCTACAGATGAGCCAAGGTCGCCTGTACTATAAAGAACTGGGATTGGAGTTGGTAATTTTCCATGATGTCATTGTGTTTTTAACTTGAGCGGTTAAATAGTTTCTATTGTACCAGCCTGTGCTTGAGTTGTGTCATGATCATTCTTTTGTGCCAGCTTGGCATTAGCCAATCATATGTATCAAACTTCAACTGCTTTTTCAACTGGGCACGCTCCAATAAATAGAAGAGCTTTTCGCATAAGCAGGCAGACCTGTTTGTGCGCTTGGCAGAGAGTTAGCTCCTGGAAGCTTTAGTGATGTTCATACAATAAAGCTTTTAAAAGCTTTACATCTGCGTATTAAGCCTGGCTGGTTGCCGACTTGTTAGTTGTTTCTTCGTGTCGGTTGATCGTGGTGTGTAGGCTATACACCATCCCGGCAGAGAGTCAGGAGCCAATATACTACCAACCCAGTAGCTCTTCCGACCCTGTACGACTGTTTTAGCTACACAGTGCACATCAGTGTGTGAGAGACAGAACAGGCTAGCAAGCTGTTAGAACGCCACACATGGTCAACTCTCTCTTGTAGTGTTCTTTAAAGGCAGAGTAACCGTCAGCACACGGCGAAAACCATTACAATGATGGCAGCAGTGGGATTCCGTGAACAGACAGATATTACTGGAGAAGTTGGCCACAGCCCTTCACCACCTCTACTTTTTCCCCCTAACCCAATTATTGGTGACATTTTCCTGTAACAGCTGTCCGGTAGCAGTCCAACTACCACCCCCAGAGACTGCAACACTCAGTCCTCCCCCCCCCCCCCCAACAGCTGTCCGGTAGCCGCCCAACTACCACCCCCCGACACTGTTACACTCCCCTTCCCCCTTTTCCCTTCCCCCTACCAGCAGCTGTCCAATAGCATCCAGGCTACCACCCCACAGACACTGCTACCCATTTGCTCAGAAAGCTACACCCCCTGTATACTATGACCCCGTTACCTCTTACACCTCTCCACGAACCCCCACGTTGACAAACGACATATTGGTTATAGAGAAAAACCTCTTAGCTGACTGCGGCTCAGAGAGCCAGGAGCGCCGAGCGAATACCAGCAGCACGGCGAAAGCCGCAGCCTTAGACTGACCCAAGTGCTTCAAAGGGCATTTTATCCCACAACACCTCCCCCTGTCAACATGCTAAACTTCAAACCCCCAAAGTTCGACAGTCAAGGTGATGTGGAGTATTTCATCACAAGATTCTTAGAGGTAGCTGATGCCAATGAATGGAACGCCCAGACGACATTGTTGCATGTCAGGGAAGCACTCCGTGCCGAGGCGTCAGAATGTGGAAAGCCCAATACCCTACAAGCCATATTCACAGCCTTTCATGTTCGGTTCGACCTCACACACCGTGAAGCCCTACTACGGATCACACACCTCAAGAAGGCACCAAAGGCCTTTCTCCAAGAACACTCCAGCGAGGTGGAGAGATTAGTTCAAGTCGCCTATGAAGATTTGCCAGCTAGACATGTGGAACTCATGGCACTAAAAACATTCTCATTCAAATTTGGCCACCCGTATCTGCAGCGAAACCTGTTAGCAGTGGACCCACAGAATTTGGAAGAAGCGGTGCGTGCTGGAGGTGAATTCCTTCACATAAAGATATTCCCTGATCCTAAATCAGCCAGAGTTCGAGCTGTAGACGGAGAAGAGGACAAAGAGATACCCTGCAAACCTTCCTCGACCCATCATCGTAATCCTCACTTGGCTGCGGTAGTATCACCGGCTCCAGGAGAACCGACTCATCAGTATCCAGTGGTTGGTAACTACCCTTCCATGGTCTGCTCCCATCATTCCCCTCAACCACAAAGCATAGCAGAAGATACCATGGCTTGGCTACTTCAGACAGTACAGAATCTGGCTGAAGAGATGCATCAGATGAAACAGTGGTGACAAGTAGCATATGCACCCCCTGCTATGTTACCAGGCACTTATCCGGCAATACAAACGCTGTATCTTGGCCTGTATGCCCCCTCCTAGTGTGCATACACCCCCTGCTGATATACACTCTGTTCCGTCAGCGGCACAACCCCCGACCCGGGTTCCAGACCACACTGTTCCTGTGGCACACCATGTTTCTGCTGCAACACCTACTCCTCCTGTCGCTGAACAGAAACCCCTCTGCCAGGACACCATTTGTGCCACCTCAGTGCTTGAGTTGTGGACAGTTTGGACACTTTAGTAGAGGTTATTCCTCCAAACCCAAGACCGTTGTTACATCCAGAACTACACCCGTGTTGGGAAACGACCAGCGCCCGCAGTAGTCACTCCTCAGACTAGCTGCAGCGAGCACAGAGATGAAAAAGGAACAAGGCTGGAGAGGTACAACCCTGCGGCCCCTGCCCCTTCAACCAGGTCCCCTGAACCCCTCCTAGAAAGAAGGTATAGCCTTTTCCACCTAAATGGCAGCTCCTTACCTCTCAACGCTATCCAATGAGGCAGATGATCCAGAGCCCTACAAAACCCTTGCCACCTACATGCCTCACATAACCTACCCGCCTTGCAACCTATAAGTCCTCCAAAACGCCGCCTGTGCAAGCTCGTGACCACTAGTCAGCAGTTGAACCAGTCAGCCCAACAGTGGAGCACCCTTCACACCCTAGAAATAGAGTGTCGCCTCCCCCTCCTAGAGTTGCAAAGATTCAACCAACCTGCTTGGCCAACAATGAGATAGAATGGCCCTACCATGCACACTACTTCCTGCCAGAGAAATTGAAGGAAAGCCAGTCACCCTCCTTGTCGACACCAGCTGCACAACAAACCTATTGTCCAAGCACATCATTACCAGGCTACCTGAGTCAGCGAGACAGTCAGTACAAGAGAGTGAGTCCCACGGTATCATGGCAGACGGCATTCAGATCCCTTTCTACCGCACCATAAGGATTGAAATTTGTCTCCGTGATGAGAAGACTACAGCCAACTTTGTGGTCATCCACATAAGAAAAGACACTATCGTAGGGATGCCCTTTCTCCCAGAACATGACTGCCGCTTAAAATTTAGCGAATGTTCCATCGTTGTGTCGGGCAAAGAGATGCGCTGTACCAAAAAACTGGCATCCTACTGATGAACAATGTGCAGGTCCTCCGCGCCACTGAACTACCCCTGGGTATGGAATCCATCATCCTATGTAAGGTTACCACACAGAGCTAATTATCCCTTGGATTAATAGAATCCTGCCCAGGAAGACCTCCTATTGTCGCAGAGGCAGCAAGAGGCACATACTGGTGAAGTGCATGAGCTTGACCGTTCAGCCAGTGGAACTGAAGGCAGGCAGCATGGTGGAGTGAGCCTCGAGGAGGTGCACCCAATGGGAGCAAATACCATGCTTCCCCCTGCTCCTTCCAACCACACTCCCCGTATCCCGATCCGCCCTCAAATCTTTGAGTTGTATAAGGCCGCTCTTCAGCAGTGCCAGGATTGACATGAAGCACGGCACGTAGCTGGATTGATACGACAGTAGGCTGCCGTGTTTAGTGCAGGAGACCATGATGTTGGCCTGAATACCATGTTGATGCACAGCATACCCCTCCTCCCTGGAACTGGACCCATCTGCCAACCACCCCACTGGCTAGGACCAGAGAAGGAGGCTGAAGCAGAGAGACAGGTGGAGCAACTGCTGGAGCGCGGACTCATAGAACCAGCAGCAGGGGCATGGAGCTGTCATGTGGTTCTAGTAAGAAAAAAAGATGGTGCGTGGAGATCTGCATAAATCACAGGGGTCTAAACGCGGTCACTCATCAAGATGCTTACCCACTTCCCTGCATTGATGAGAGCTTAGACGCCCTGTAGGGAAGCAGATTCTTCAGCACTTTGGACTTAGTCAGTGGTTACTGGCAGGTCCCTCTGGATGATGAAGCCAGTGAACGCTCTGCGTTCACCACCTGTACCGAAATGTGGAAATGGAAGGTCCTCCCCTTTGGCCTCGCCTCAGCCCCGGCTACCTTCCAACGGCTGATGGAGAAGGTACTACAGGGTCACCATTGAAAAACCTTTTTGCTCTACCTCGATGACGTTATCGTCATCTTCCCTGATTTTTCCACTCACATCCAGTGCCTGGCTGAAGTCTTTCAGCACTTTCAGCAGGCAGGTTTGAAGCTCAAACCCAGCAAGTGTGAATTGCTCAAGCCAGAGGTCCGGTATTTAGGTCACGTGGTGAGCAGTGCAGGAGTGGCCACAGACCCAGAGAAAGTCACTGCTATAGTGCAATGGCCGACACCCACGGAGTAGAAAGGATTGCAAGACTTCCTAGGTACTGTAGGGTACTACAGGCAGTACATTCCCAACTTCTCCACAATGCCCGGCTCCTCGCCCAGCTCACTAGTAAGCATGCCCCCTGGGAGTGGTCTACAGCCCAAGAGACCACTTTTCAGCAGCTGGAAAGACCTATGACCCGTGCCCCTGTCCTTGGTTACCCTGACCCAAAGCTACGGTACACCCTGGTCACCGATGCTAGCAATGCAGGTGTAAGTGCTGTGCTGTCGCAGGTACAGGAAGGTAGTGAGCGAGTGATCACTTCCTACAGCAAAACGCTCAGCCCACATGAGTGCAACTACTGTGTGACCAGGAGAGAGCTGTTTGCAGTAGTGAAGGCTGTCAAGCACTTCCGTCCCGACCTCAATGGCAAACGCTTGTGTCTTCGGACAGATCAAGCCTCCCTGTTGTGGCTGTGTCACAGCTGGGAACCCACCAGCCAGGTAGCCAGATGGCTCGAGACCCTCTTGGTGTTCAGACACACCCTCGAACACAAGAGCAGCCCCTGACATGGAAACGTAGGCGGCTCGAGTTGGAAGTGCCCACCAGAATTCGGACAGGGTGGCCACATCCAAAAGAGATATGGTGTGCCTTCCAAGGCCAAAGTTCAGCAGGAACTAGCCTCCCCCAACCCAACCACCCTCTCCGCTCCTCAGGTACCCCTCCCATGCCGTTCAACCCATCCAAGCGGATGTTGACCTTGTCCAGGCTCAGAGTGAGGGTAACCACACTGTGGCTGTCATCTATCTGGCAGTGTCTACACAGCGCCCCCTCACCAAGGAGCAGTTGGAGCTCGGCAGCCAAGAGTTGAGATAATTGAACAACTGCATCGGGGCTGTGAGACTATGGGCAGATTGTGTGTTGGAGCTGCAGATCTCCCCTAATTGCTGCTCTAGATAGTGTGCGGTCTGTCCGGCAGAATTACGTGGCAACATGGCCTGGCAGACCCATTCCCTTGCACACCAGGAAGTAGAGAGGACCCTTAAGCACCTCCAGCTCATGTGGTACTGGCCGGGTATGACGGCAGATGTGCATCGTATAGTCAGGAGCTGCGAGGTGTGCCAGAGAGCCAAGAGTTATGGCACTAGAACCAATCCCGGCCGTCAGCGCATGTACTCTGGCCGCCACTGGTAAAAGCTGGCCGTCGATTTGGTGGGCCCTTTTCCTAAAACTGAATGTGGAAATTTCTGGATCCTGGTGTTGACTAACCACTTCATCAGGTGGCAAGACGCTCTGGCCCTCGGAAGTGCTACAGCCCCGGTAGTAGCTAGTGCTCTGGATGAGTGAGTCTTCAGCTGTTTGGGCATCCTTGAACAGATGCACACAGACCAGGGAGCACAGTTGGAGTCCCACTTGATGAGAGAATTGTGTCTTCTGTGGAGTATAGAAAATACTCGTACCACCTCCCACAGGCCAACAGAGTTATTGAAAGAAACAACAGAGTGCTAGGCAACTCCTTACGATCCTTACTCTAGAACCGCAGTCCAGGTAACTGGGACTTGTTACTCCCCCAACTGATGATAGCCTTCAGATCTTCCCCTCACTCCGTTATGGGTGAAACGGCCAACTACATGATGCTAGACAGTGAGCTGCGGCTGCCAGAACAAATATCCTACCACCCCTCTCTGAATGATTGCATGCCAGTGCACAAGTACACCCAGAACCTCAAGCTGAGACTGGAAGAAGTGCACAAGAACCTGAGGGAGCAGTAAATGGAAGTTAGAGCAGAAGAAGGAGGGTAGCCTAGGTTGGAGACCAGAGGTGATTAGAGAATGGTGGTAGATGCCGTGGAGAGAACCCTGAGCTACAGGCCAAATTTATCCCTTTGAGATTGAGGAAGCGTATAGTAACCGTATCTACCCCAAGCCTTACTACCCAAGTATAGACCCCAGAGGACAAGCGCCAGAGGAAATTTTCGCCAAAGCGGGCAGACTTGTTTGTGCGCTTGGCAGCGAGTTAGCTTCTGCAAGCTTTTGTGAGATTCATACAATAAAATGTTTAAAAGCTTTATCTCTGCAAATTAAGTCTGGCAGGTTGCCGACTTGTTAGTTGCTCATCCATGTCGGTGGATCATGGCGTGAGAGTCCGGAGCCAATATAATACCACCCCCGTAACGCTCCTGTAATGGTTATAGCTACACAGCGCACATCAGCGTGTGAGTGACAGAACAGGCTAGCAAGCTGTTAGAATGCTACACACGGTCAACTGTATCTAGTAGTGTTCGGTAAAGGCAGAGTAACCGTCAGCACACGGCGAAAACCTTTACAATAATATAATTAGATGGAAATAAGAGGCATCTAATGGCAAACCAGTGGAGTCATTGGGCTATTTGCATATCAGTGTCTCTTCCATCTCCTTAGTAGACTCTGACAATATACGCACCCTGAGATTGCTGGATCTCATCAAGTGTAGGTAGTACAATCCTAGATTTGGTCCTCAGGAACTCTTAAGCTACTCTCGTAGTACGGGCTATAGCGACCATATTTTATTGGCCTTACTGGCCCTTCAATTCTTAAGACCAGCCTTGCAATGGTTAATATCAGCCCTGCAAAGATCAATACTGGCCGGCAGTGGTTAATACCAGCCGTGTAACATTCAGTGCTGGCCCTGCATAATACCCAGTGCCATTACGACAATTGCAGTCATAAATTACTGGCAATAGTAAAGAGTGGTCACTTCTTTGCAGTACTAAGCAGTGCCAAAGGAAATCACTCAACCACAGGTAGAGCAGCTCATATAGACATGACTAACTGCTTGTTTTATTGTTGTGACATTTTGTGGGACCCGTCGAAAACCACCACCAAAACCCTTTTTTTCTCTCCGGAGGTTATTTAACAGACAGTGCTCTGGAGGAGTAACGCTCAAATTCCACAACTGTAATGAATCCATGGTTCAGATTTAATACCGGTTAATTTAGAGTGTCGTACACTTTACTACTTTACAACAGTCGTGTGAATAGCAGTTATAAGGTACTTTTGCCAGCTTGGTATGACCACAAAGTAGAATCATGGTACAATATGAAGACAAATAGCAAGAGCTTTGCCTTTTATAGGTAGAAACACAGAGAGTAAAATGGTTATTTAGCCAATAATACCAAAGTGGAGCAAAAGTAAACAAATCAATACAAAGGAAAAATATAGAGGAGATAAAATGGGGTAAATAAGGTTAAGTAGATTAGGCACCCAAAAGTAGGAAATGGAGTTGAGGAGCAATACTGCTTAGTCATGGTTGGCATTGAACCATCAGCTTCCTGTCCCGGGCTCTTACGCTCATCTAGCTTATGGTCTAAGATATTAGGCAACTCTGTGGGTAGATAGGTTGTGAACTCAGACTGCTGTACGCTCTGAGTCCTCAGGCCCTCAGGTTATGCTGGTCCTCAGGCTATGCTGGTTCTTTTATTGCTGGCAAGGAATAGGTTGATTGCAGGGCCGGCCAGGTGATTGCAGGGCCAGCGGAGTTTACTGCAGGGCCGGCAGGGTTGATTGCAGGGCTGGTAGTTGTGGCGGTGGCGGCGTCGGCGGCGGCGGCGGCGGCGGCGGCGGTGGCGGTGGTGGTGGTGGTGACTGCTGCATGGTCAGCAAGGTTAATATCCGCCTGCTAGAGTGATTTTTGGCCGTGCAAGATTCATTGAAGGTTTGCCTGACACTCTGTAGTTGTCAGGGGACCTTGGTGCTCTCTATGTGGTTCGTGAAAGTCTACTACGGTATTGTGATGGATTTTACGTAGCACGGCCACTGAGTTGATAGTATGCAGGTAGTACTTGCTGCTGCTGGACTCAATCTAGTTTTGATACATTTTCTGATTGTCTACTCAATGAGTTATTGGATGCGCTAGCAAACCTGCCTGAGCAAGTTTGTTAAAAGAGCTACTAGCTGCAGCAGGCAGGCTGCAGTGAAGCGATGAGCCCAGGAATTCCCTTACTACTAGCAACTAATTTGATAACTTGAGTACTTTAAATGGGCGATTGTTACTGCTTTTATGTGTGTAACTTCTATGCGTTAATTTTTCATGATATCCTGCTGTGTGTGGCCAATTAGGTATGCTTTATTCTCAGCTACATCATTTGCATATGTATTCTATAACTTTATGGACATTAGCCCAGAGAGGCATAACTGTTTACTATTTTGCACTGCAAGTTTGTCTGTACATATACTCTTGTTGGAATAAAGTTATTGATAACTTTAAGCTGTTATAATTAGTCTGGCAGGTTGCAGTGCTAATATCTTTCATTCTACCGTATCCTGCAGAACCCCATGTACTCTCACTAACCAAAGCTTGTATTGATTGACAAGTATTAGCTGCAGTCATGACTTTGAGATAGAACTGTTTTCATATCACCCGGTACAGACAGTATATCCAGCAATACACGGCGGGCTGCTACCCTGTGTTGGAATCTACTAGTCTACTACTACCACCCGGTGCTTTCACTCTCTCTAGTAGCTGTTCGGTAAAGGGCGTAGCAAAATCCTTTACAGTATGCCAAAATTCCAACTGTTTTATTAATGTCTAAGAATCAGTAGGCACAAATGTTGCTAGGTAGTAGCAGTCTGGACGGCTGTCCACTGATAAACTTGTGTAATAAGTTCGTATTACACCAGCTAGGTGATGAGGGGTTGAAAAGGTATGATTGTGAATTGTTAAATGCTTGGCTACATATATAGGTTACGATTGGCTATTTATACCAGCCTACAACTGGCAGTTATTACAATTGCAAGCGTGTTGTTAGTTAAAAAATTGAGAAATGAATGTATACAGTTTTAATATTCTACTGTTTATGCAATCACAACATCATTATCAGGAGACAAGGGAAATCATTCTAAACTGCTGTGATACCTCTATGCAGCAGCAAAGAGTTCTTAAACATGTTCCTTTTTTGACTGATATGCAGCTTTAATAATGGAAGATGATGAATGATTTTAAATATGTTAGAAAATCGTTTACCTGAATACAATAAGAGTATCCGCAACCTTTGTTCAACGAACAAATTGCAATGAAAGTAATCAGACAGGCAATAAATTTAATCAATAAATAATCATTTTGTTCAGAGCTTGTGGGTCAACAAAAAGTAGCTCACTGAATAAAAAAAAATAATCAACGAGCATTTATTTATATTGTTTGTAGGTCGCGGATGAAACTGAACAGTAAATAAATTGTTTTGAGTAAGTTGATTTTTTTCATTTTCATAGACTAGTTTTATATCTGTAAAAAATAATTCAAGATAACCGCAATTGTTCAAAATTTAATAAATTGAAGGGCAGGTTTACAAACTAATTTAGTTTAAAGTGGTTCAATTTTTATTATTTTCTTGAGTTTTTTTAAAATTGGGAGTTATCTTTTTTTTTATAAATTGTTCGGTAAACTATAACGGTTTATTGAATAATTATGATGCCATAAACTAATGTTCCGGTCTATTCCCGACATATTGAATTGCAAGCACCTATTGTTTTCTGTACTTTGTTCCACAAACAAATCACGAATGCTCTTAATGTGACAAACTTTTGATCAGATCTATTATTCATTCATCTACGTCCAAATCTCTGGAAACAATATTTTGTAATTCAATATTATTGTTAACTCAATATAGGTTTGCCAGCCATTCAACATTGAACTATGCAAGTTTCACTGTGTGTCACTGTTAGCAAGATTATGAAGTTAAGCAATTAGGCAAATTTGCAACTGACTGTCAACAAATTAATGTCATAAACAATGCTTGCATATGCAGTCGAACCAAGCATGATACAGTGGTGTAAGTACAAACATGTATTTTTAATAGAAATGCGCTACATAAGAGAGTATATAAAAGCTGATAAGTTTTATTTATAAATGGTTACAATAATATACTAGCTGATGATTGGCTGTTATAAGTGCTTTTAGGTCATTGGTTAAAAAATGCACACAAACTTTTTAACAAATTATGAGCAAACTTAATGCACAGAGCTTCCAAGCAGCCATGTAAGCATACACATAGATAAAGTTAATATGGTGGCTCAGAACGTTTTTTGTTTTGCGTTTTAAAATGTCTGAACGATTTACAATTTTGAAATTGTCTGAAGCTTTGCAAATTTTCTGAAACCTTTGTGAAATCGCTCGCGAGCTTTGAAAATCCGAACCGATTTACTGGTTTGCTTTATTGATCATAGATCTACAGTCCATTTATGATTGATACTGTTTTTATTAAACACTGAACAGTTGAATTTTCTTTAAACAAATAAAAAAAAAGTTTTATTTATTAAATATAATTTGTCTTATATTATTTCAAATAATAAATACAACCCAATTATAATTGAAAAAAATTAATTTTATAGATTATATTCAACAACAATTTTGTACAGTTAATTAATTTGCTCTATGTCTATTGATCTATGTCTATGTTGATAAAGTTGCATAGAGGCTATAAATAAAATGATGGTGATCCCTGTCGGTTCGAAAGCCAAGTGCTTTGCAAACTTTTCCAACTATTTTAAAATAGTTCAGATCATTTTGAAACAGTTCAGACTATTTCAAAATAGTTCTTACGGTTTGTAAGTAGTTCATCACACTCTTTCTAAAGCATTCATACGGCTTGTAATTTTTTACGTCATTAAATCATTTCTAAGCCGTCTGAATTATTTGCTAAACAACTATACGGTTTGCAAAATTTACGATTGTTATACAGGAAATACCGTTTCATAGCACGAATCCCGCAACTGCCGAGGCCAGCAATTTATTTCTTACAACCAAAAAACCCGCTTTTAAACACAGTTTCTTGGGCTATTTTACTACATTTACCCAATTATTTTCGGTGTAAAAGACGCTTTGCAAACCGTCTAGACTATTTCTAAACCATTCATACACTTTGAAAACGAAATCGTCTAACATTATGAGCCACCGTATAAAGTGCATACAGTTGTGAAGTAATGGAATGATACCTATGAATTTCCTTGATTGAATTGTTACTTCCGTGGCTCTACCATAATGTAGTAAAACCTTCCAATTTCTTTGCAATGAGCAAAGGCAAACTTGAAAAAACCCTTTGCACGCATGTAATGAAGGCTTTGAATTATAAATTGCATACTTTGCTAAATAGATTTGTCTCACTGATTTCATCACAGTAACATTTAAATGGTTACCTCTTGAAAAGGTAGTGATCCAATAATTGTAAGGTGGACTATTTTTATACCAATTAGGAGCTTGAATCTTATTTTTTAGTGTTTTGTAAAATCACAATCTCTGCGAACTTTTTTTAGCAGTTAGAAACTTTAACGAAAAATAAAAACAACTCATTGTTCTAATTTTCTGGTTGGTGAGATATGTCATGCAATTGAAAAAAACGTGCTAGTGTTTTAGAAAACCTGATACTTACCATTTGTAACAAATGCCAGTACATTTGTGACCACAGCGTAAAATCTCATCACAGGGTGTGTCACACTTATAGCTGTACTTGAGGGCATCAGGAGTCAAGGAGCTCAGTCTTTCTGTAGCCACATGGCAAGGCATTTCTTTTATTTCTTTACAATTAGAACACATCTGCTCCACTGTTATATCACACCTGATGCTACAAGGCTGAGAGCATCTGTAATGTTCAAAAAGTTTATTTATATGCAATTTTTTACTGGTCATCTAACTTAGACAGCTGCTGGGTCGATACTTGACATACCTCTTGGGGCAAAAGTGGCCGCATGGCAGTGTTTTAGGGCAAGGCTCCAAACAAGGTATGATGTAGTCTTTTTTGTACAGCAAATTACACTCCACATATCTTGTGTGATTACATGGCAGAGTGTGCCGGACCATTTTAGCACATTTCGGACATTCTTGGTGACACATTACTGTAATTAAAAATGAACATTGTTAAGAAATGGTTAACTTGCAAACGGGAAAACAAGAGAAGCTAGAGACAAGGACCATCGGTATCATACAACGTCACTATTTCGTTTCCATTTAACCAACATTTTTTTGAAGTTCTAAAAAAAGATGGCTTAAGAATTAATGTTTCACATTCAAGTATCCACTGATAGAGAGGTTTAGATAAAAATAATTACTTCTAAAAATCAAGATACTTTTACCTTCAAACTTGCATGTGGCCACACAAAAAAAGTCGTAGGAGATCAAAACTCTCCCAATTAAGGTCTTGTTTTTTATGTGTCTCAGCCATGGGTTGAATTTGCTTTTTTTGTTTAGAAAAATAATGGAAATAAACAAGCCAAAAATATGTAATAGAAGATATTAGATGGTAGTATTAATCAGTGTTACATTCATTGTATGAAAAGCATGTACTAAAGCATAGCCTTCATCATTTGAAACCACATTATTAATAGCGTGTCGTTTGGTTCTCCGGGATGAAAACTGAATAGTACCATTAAAAATCAATCCCATCAGATGGATCTATCAACTTCTTGCTGGTTTTATGAGAAACAAAATATAGATATAGCTTGTCAAATGGGTGTAGTAGAGATTACTTGTTTTCAAATGAAGTTTTACCTATCCTTTCTTCCATTGAAACATAACTTTTGCAAAAGATTTTTTGTTAGTCTGCACTGTTTCAGGTGTGACTGGAGATTTGATGACGGATTTTTTTTAGTTAAAACCTCCGAAAAAAGCAGATAAAGTTCAGTTTTTTGCCATATGTTATACGAACTGATAAACCTAGCACGCCATTGAGCTAGTTTGACTTTTAAAATCAAGAACTACAACAGTATCCTTGTTTATAGTTATTAAACAGAAAATTAAACATTTTTTTTGGAAGTATAAAAAACTGTTTACAAAGTCATAAAATATCTTAAGATGGATAACATTGATTGCAAATCTGTTTAGTGCATGCCCAAATTGTACCACCGCAGACAAGACAATTTACCAGGACAGCTATGGTTGCACGGAGACAGCAGTTTAGGACACGGCGCAGTACATTTGTAGTCCTCATGGTTCAAGTCTTTACTGTGGCATTTCATCTGACATACATGCCCACACTTTAGCTGAGCTCTGCATGGCAACTGACAGCCACCTTCAGAGTAAAGTAGCATGCACCATAAAAAGCAATATTAGAAAAATTAAGGCTAAATTTTGGCCATTTTACAACAAATGAGTTTTACCTGTGGGCACCCTAGTTCTAAAGTCCTCCGGTTTTTCTATGATTGAAGGGTTGTTATGTCTGAGACAAGTCAGGTGTAACTCCTTGCCAATCTCATTTGCTTTCTGAGCTTCATCTACAATTTTCTTCCAAACAGCTGAAAACAAGATAAGTACGCAGAGGTTGAGACCTCTGGCTCATTATAGTTTTGAGAGCTAAACCTGAGTCTGTTGGTAATGAAAAAACTGACTGAAGAGATACTCAAAGTTAACAAAGTACTTACTGGAACCTTCAGCCAACATATCAAAGTCCCCAAACACATACATTCCATACTGAGCTCTAGATAAAGAGACACATACTCTGTTTTCTATCTTCACAAACCCCAGAGCTCCTTTTGGGTTGCTTCTTACAAGGGAGATAATGACTATTTTGTTCTCTTCACCTGTCAATCAGCAGCATACTACAGACTTTTTATGTCAAACTTTTCTGCTTAGTAGCAGCTTAAAAACTAAATACATGTACTCTTAATAATCGGGTAAATCACAGAAAAATTGTAGCAGTGAAGTTATCATCTAATTATACTTGTGGGATGATCTTTACCAACTGTTCAGATTTCCAAAAACGCATGTTAATTAACGCAGCATCTGTTAAATGTGTAATAATGGTTCCAGCCTGAAAGATTTTGCATTGGTTTGCTGTCTCTATGAGGGTGCAACAAAGGGGCTTGTGCGCTTGACACCCCCAATGTGACATAAACTGCCATATACTGCCGTTGCATCCACAAACACATCATTGCAGAATTATTTCTCTTGAATGCTGTCTATTGATGTTGTTCTGATCGATCTTAAATATTTGTTTTTAAGAGTTTTATGTAAACTGATTTGCACTGAAATATTCAACAACATCAAATGATAGCAATCCACAGTTTTTGTCGGAAATTTGTGTGGTGATGGTGATGTCATTAACTGTATGAGTAGAGAGGGGATTCCTTGAGGAAAGTGATGTGTGCAAGCTTGCGCAGATAGAAAAAAAACACTATACAGATGAAGACTTCTGATGAGAAAGATGAAAGATGGCATATGATTACCGGTGGTCAGTGGTTGGTAGTGGTTGGTGGCTGGTGGCTGGTGAGCGCAGTGGGTGGCGGGTGGTGGGTGATTGGTGATTGGTGATTGGTGATTGGTGATAGGTGATTGATGATTGGTAATTGGTAATTGATGACCATGATGATGACAGTGGTCATTGATGGTGATGATTGATGGCGAGGGTCATGATTGATAGTGATCATGATTGATGGTGACAATTGATGGTGATGGTGAAGGTTGATGATAGTTATTGATGGTGGCGATTGAAGATGATTGATAGATGATGGATGATGATGTACGATGATGAACTATGTACGATGATGAACTATGGGCGATGATGAACTATGGACGATGACGGACGAGGACGGACAATGACGGATGATGGATGGTGGATGATGGATGGTGGATGATGGCTGATGCATAGTGGATGGTGGATGGTGGATGATGGATGGTGGATGATTGATAGATGATGGATGATGAAAAATGCTAGTTGATGATGAATGGATGATGGACTACTGATGATTGATAATGAATGATTGGTGATGAGTGATCATGGTTGATGACAATTGATGATGGTTGATGGCGATTAATAGTGTTTTATGGGATTTGATGACAATTTATTGCCGTGGCATTTGAGGGTGTTTGATGATGATTGATATTGACTGTTGATATTGACTGATTGTGACATGGCGGGGCTATGGCGATAGTGATGGTGACAGCGCAAATGGCAAGGGATGGCGACTGGTTGGAACTGAGTTGCTGATGATGGCTACACTGTTGCTACCAATGGCTACTGATGGCTAAATGGCTATTAATGATGATGACTAATGGGGACTGGTGACTAGTGATGACTGATGGTGGCCCAGTAACATCTGATTCAATGGATGGGGACCTATGGTGACTGGTGACAATGAAAACTGAGCACTGATAATGACAGGGACCAGCTGATGGCTGATGGTGACTAATGACAACTGATATCACTGATGGTGGTGATGACTAATAGCGACTGATTGCAGCTGATGACGACTGATGGTGAGCAGCAGTTGATACCAATGATGCAAACTACAACTGCTAGCAACATGCTGTATTGGGGGCCAACGATGATTGATCTGACGGTGACCGGCAACCAATGGCAACTTATCGCAAGCGATGGCGATGGCAATGGTACCTGGCTACCGTTGGCTACTGTTGGCTACTGATGGCTACTGATGGCTATGGCTATTGGCTGATGATGGCTAAGATGGCAACTGGTGAATGCTAGTGAGGAAGACCTGTTGATGGGTGATGGCGACTGACCACCACTGTTAGCAATGGCAATGGCGGAAGTGGCATTGCACCATCGATGATGATGATGAATGACGATGACCACATGACAATGGTGGCTGATGGCAGCTGATGCATACTGATTGACGATGGAGACAATGACCGAGACTGCCAATGGGACCTGATAGCGGTTGATAGCGGCTGAGGTAACTGATGGGGACTGATTGCGATTGGAAACAATTGATGGCAGCTGCTGATGGCTATTGGCTGTTCGTGGCTACCAATGGCTACTGGCTGCATGACGATGGCTTTGATGTTTGTCATGATTGTAGCACTGACAGTGGCAACCAATAGTGGCAACATAAATGTCTGATGGTGACTGATACAATGACTGCTTACAACTAATGGCAACTGCAGCGGCCAACTGGCCATTGGCAACTCATGCCAGCAGTTTCTGTTTGCAATGGTTACTGAGCAAATGATGGTAGCTGGTGGCAATGACTGCAACAGTGACAATGATGGCAACAGCGACCAATTGCAGTTGGTGGCGACCGACGTTTCATGGCTTTGGCTACTGGCTATGGCTACTTATGGCGACTGATGATGATTGACAGCTGCAATGACAACGGCTTATGACAGCGGCTATCCGTCACCATCGCTTGTCTTTGGTCACCATCAGTTGCCATTAGTCATCATGATTTGCCATTGTTGGTATGTTTTTAATAAAAAATTACCATCTTATAGTCTTTAAAAACAAGGCCTTCCATCACCATACCTTTTCAATGTTTAAACCAATGTTCAAACCAATACACCAACATGGATCTAAACTGAGAATTAAACCGATGTAACAACCTTAAGCAAAACAAAATAAAATAAAATGAACACAAACATAACTGTTGGAGGCCTTGTCCAAACAATCGATAACTAAACAACTTCTTACACATCTTCACATAACAAACAATCTACAAAATGCTCTGCTTTTTTCACAATATTTTCACTTTCTACTTTTATTACTCATATTTTTCAAATAAAACTATTGTAACAGCACTCACATAACGAACTGTGTCAAACCAGTAAATTTTTAAACACTCAAAAAACTTTCATGTCTCTTGCTAACATTCTTTTATTTTTCACCTATTTTTTTATTGATTGTAGACATTCCAAAGTGTTGGATTTAGTTACCTGAGATCTGTTCCTAATACACTACTGATGGTAATCAAATCGCTTTTTATGGTCCTGTAAACGCTACTCTCAAGCACAAAGGTGTCATAACAGAAAAAATCTCTGCTTTGAACCATGTCATTGAGGACAATATTTTCGGCATGCCCTACCTCATTGCCCACAATTGCCACTGATACTCAATAGTTCAGCTATAGTGATAGATCGAAAGAGATGCGTTGTACTGATGAGCACAGCAATTTGTTGCTTAGTGATACTGTAGGAGATTTGTGTGAAACCAGTGACCCCAGCCCTTCCCGTCCCCCTCAACCCCCTACCCTACACCCCTTGTCACCCCTGGAAGAGTGCAAAATAGTCCCCTTCCCTTCACTTCTATTATACAGGGATACCTCTAACCATCTATTCATCATGTATGCCCAGCTACATGCTATACTGAGTGAGTCATACGGAGATAAATGGCTGCTATACAGAGACACTCGGTCATATATGGCCGCTATACAGAGGCACTCGGTCATAAATGGCCACCACTGGACAAGCTTGAGTGCACGAGAAAGCATAACAGCCTTTTGAAGTCATACAAGAGAAAGGGCGTCGAAGTGGGACCCAAGCTAAAGGAGGAGGAGCCTTGGGTCTGATGAACAATGTGCCATGTGTGCACAAGTCTTATTTGATTGTCTTTGTTTATATTATGTATTGATTGTGACGATTTGTTGATAATTTGCAAGGATCTGTTGTATTGGTTTACCCTAATAAGGGAGTGTGCCTTCCTGATCTCTCCTATAAAAGGAATTGTTGGAGATCAGGGAGGCAGAAGTTACAGTGGATTACTGAGAAGTTGTTATGTATGGCTTTCAGTGATAGTGGATTGATAAATATACTTATATCTTGCTAAATAGAATGTGCATAATATAGTATTATTAACAAGGAACAATTGTATCGTTATCTGGACATTATTATTGCAAACAAGGAGTACATGGAGGCCCTTGTGTCGGTGGTGTAAACAGAAAAACACTACAATACTTGTTTGGCCCTGGGTGAGGAATCCATCATTCTGTGTAAAATTACCACACAGAGCTACTTACCTCCTGATTTAGCAAAGCCCCTGTCTGGGGATTTCTGTAGCTGCTAGCTTAAGAGGGAACCAACCACATCATCAAACGCAGGCAATGCACCAATAACATAAAACAATATTTTAATACAACATAAAAAAGGGTCCAATCACTAAACACAAACAAGGTTCATCTTTTGTTTGTTTTAAATCCAGCCAATCACAGCCAGGGAAAGGTTGATTTCCTCATAAAGTAGCTAGGGTTCCTAGGTGTGAACTCCTGGGGCAAGTAGACTCTTCTAGTTACATCATATAGGTTGGCTGGCAAGTTTTACAACTCCTCCAACTTTTTGTCTTTTTTAAAATTGGGTTATTATACAGAGCCGATATGGCAGCTATAGGTGGTAATGTAGAGACTCCATGGCTAAAAAGGGCTGGTGTAGAGCCAATACAGCTCAGCTATTAAAAATTTATACATGTAAGTATATATATATAAAAACTCCAGGTCTTATGAAGGGTACAAATAGTGAATTAAATTAAGTCAAGGTGTTAAAAGGGGCAAGGAATTGAACAACATGAAGCGATAAGAGAGGGTATGCATATGGGCTTGGTAGCAAAATGATTAATGGTAAGAATGGGGGGGACAGGTGTTAGCCAATCGGGAAAGGGTGTAGCCAACAGAGCATGTGTTTAGCCAACAAGGAAAAAGTTTAGCCACCAGGGAAAGGGTGTAGCCACCATAGAAAGGGTGTAGCCAACAGGGAAAGGGTGTAGCCAACAGGGCATGTGTTTAGCCAACAAGGAAAAAGTTTAGCCACCAGGGAAAGGGTGTAGCCACCATAGAAAGGGTGTAGCCAACAGGGAAAGGGTGTAGCCAACAGGGCATGTGTTTAGCCAACAAGGAAAAAGTTCAGCCACCAGGGAAGGGGTGTAGCCACCATAGAAAGGGTGTAGCCAACAGGGAAAGGGTGTAGCCAACAGGGAAAGGGTGTAGCCAACAAGGAAAGGGTGTAGCCACCAGGGAAAGGTTGTAGTCACCAGGGAAAGGGTGTAGCCACCAGAGAAAGGGTGTAGCCACCATAGAAAGGGTGTAGCCAAAAGGGAAAGGTGTAACCAACAGGGAAAGAGTGTAGCCACCAGGGAAAGGGTGTAGCCACCAGGGAAAGGGTGTAGCCAACAGGGAAAGGGTGTAGCCACCAGAGAAAGGGTGTAGCCATCAGAGAAAGGGTGTAGCCACCAGAGAAAGGGTGTAGCCAACAGGGAAAGGGTGTAGCCAACAGGGCAAGGGTTTAGACAACAGGGAAAGGGTGTAGCCACCAGGGTTGCTAGTTACCAAGTACTACTAAAACCTCCCTCGATACTAGTAGTAATATATGAGCAGATCTCCCTACCAAGTGTTTTTTTGTGGATTAGACCTTGGGGTTGAGGCAATGGGTTACGACGTTGGATGAATTTGCCGAGTTTATATTGTATTTTACTTGAGGGGTACTTGAGTGGCATTTGAGTGGCATTTAAGTGGCATTTGAGTTTTTGATTATTTTTTTACTTAATTTGAACTTATAAATTTTGAATGTATGGCATTCAAGTTTTGATAATCTTGTACATAATTATATACATAACTTTAACTCATAGAGCATCTAGATTTTGAATGTATGGCATTTAAGTTTTGATATTTTTTTGTAATTCGACTCATTATATCTACATTGAATAAATACAGTAATTAAAAATGAAACAATATGTGAATATATACATTTATTGTGCAATAAGTAGGGAAAATTTCATATAATATAGCTAGAGTCAGTAAATATTAAATAATACCAAACACTACAACTTGTAATGACAATCAATGCATAAGCTTTTACTAAAAACTATCTTGAAAACCTTCAAAACATGATCCCAAATGGAAAAAAAATGGATAAAGTTAGATATTCATCTATTTGTTTACATCTACAAAAAAGAGGTATTTGGTGAAATATTTTTTCGATTTATTCAATTTTCATTAATTTTTTACAAAAACAAATCATCCTCTAAATGGTTAAATTTCATCTAATTGTACAAATTTACAAAAAAAACCAGGGTATTTGGTAAAATATTCTTTCATTTCATTAAATGTTCATTATTTTTTTTGCAAAAAAGAAATCACCCTTTAAATGGTTAAATTTTATCTGTTTGTATATCTTTACAAAAAAAAAACCGGGTATTTGTTAAAATATTTCCTTTATTCTACTCAATTTTCATTAATTTTTTCAATAATTGCTTAAATATACATTATTCACTATTTTCTTATTCTAATTGTACAAATTTACAAAAAAACAAGGAATTTGGTAAAATATTCTTTCATTTCATTTCATTAAATCTTCATCATTTTTTTGCAAAAAAGAAATCATCCTTTAAATGGTTAAATTTTATCTGTTTGTATATCTTTACAAAAAAAAACAGACTATTTGGTAAAATATTTCCTTTATTCATTATTTTCTTATTATTAGGTGAGCAACCTATCATACAAAATTAGTTTCTTGAGTGAGGGTTTTATCCTGCATTTTCCTTTTGAATTTTTCTCAAAAATTTACCATTTTTTTCAAAAACAATCATTTATATATACAATTTCCATTATTTTTTAAACAGAACAATTCCTATCTCTGAGAGGTTGGAGATATTGGGGTAGAAAACTTAGACATGATGATGAGAAGGCTATGGATTTTCCCGTTTAAGAACAAACCATTTTCGATGGCGATTTCAATTCGGAAAACTAAAACAATGTAATTTGTTTTTCAAAATGCAATCATCAGAAAGCTTTTGTCATGATGAGGAGGAGGCTATGGATTTACCCATTCAAGAACAAACCATTTTCGATGGCGACTTCAATTCTAAAAACGAATTAGAACTGAAGCATGTGGTATTACGTAATCATTTTTTTAAGGAAGAACAATCCATTTTTGATAGCAACTTAAATTCTAAAAACTAAATCAATGTAACTTTTTTATTCTTTGTCTCCCATGAAATTGTTCAAACGAATTAGAACTGAAGTATGTGGTATTACATGATAATTTTTTTAAAAAACACATCAAAATCGACAAATTACTCCTCTAGATAGTTCAAGTTTACAATATTTGAGAATTAATCACAATAGAAGCATTAAGCCTACTTGATAAAAAAGAATTTGACTGTTAAATTTAACTAATTGATTCAATGTTATTATTTGGATCTTTTGAAAATAAACATTTCAATGAAAACATCATATTTAGTCTTTGACACACTTGAAACCATTTTCCAGTAAATTTTACCAACAATATTTCAGAAATTTTTACTAGATATTTGCAAAAAAAAAATGAGGTATTTTGGTAAAATATTCTTTTATTACATTCCTTTTTAATTTTTTATGTTTTAAAACAGGGTTTTATTACAAAGTTTTTTTGTTTTTTCAATTTTTTTAAAAAAAATAATCATTATAATATATAGTTTTCGATATTTTTTTAAAAAAAATAAATATATATAGAGATTTTCACTTTATATTCTTTTATTCCATTCAATTTTCAATAATTTTTTGAGTGAGGATTTTATCCTACACCTTCCTTTTAAATTTTTTTATTTTTTTAAAAAATAATCATTGAAATATATAGTTTTCGTTATTATTTTAAAAACAATGTATATATATATAGAGTTTTTCACTTTATATTTACAAAACTTTGGTATTTGGGAAAATATTTTTTTATTTCATTCAATTTTCAATAATTTTTTGAGTGAGAATTTTATCCTACACAATCCTTTTAAATTTTTTATGTTTCAAAACAGAGCTTTTTTACATTTTTTTGAACTTTTTAAAAAATAATCATTGAAATATATAGTTTTCGATATTTTTTTGATTTTTTTGTACTTTTTAACTTTTTTAAAAACTGTCAAAAAATCACCAAATTACCTCTCTAGATGAATAAAATTTACAAGTAAATAATTGTAATAGAAAATACCATATCTAGTTTTTACATTCATAAAACTGTTTTATAGTAAATTTTCTGTAATACAAACTACTATAGCTTACGATATCAATGGTTACAAAGCGCTTTTCTTGAACAATATCTTCCTTGATATTCTTCTGGTATATTATTAGACCCAGGGAGGAACTCTTGTATTCCGTATTCTCTGTGATCCAATAATTGACTAAAATACAAAAGTTATTCATTATATAAGTAAATTTTACCAAATTTAAATTTTACTCTTAGCTACATTAGATAGTTTACATTATATATAACAGGAAAATAACTTACTGAGTTACATCATTCAGCTCAATATTTTTTAGGGAAAGTTCTTTACTCTGTTTTCTTTTTACGATATAATGGGCTAAAATAAAAAAAATGATGTATTAGTATAGTATGATTAAAATTAATGTAAAATAAATATAAACTTTTGTTATTTTTTCAACTTCTATGTAAAAGAAATACACTGATTACACACGAAAAAGTCCTTTTTTTCATTTGGATTCGGAATGTATAAATATAAATATATATATAATTTTAAAAATGTTTTACAACAAACACTCATGAATAAGCCATTTATGTGATAAAACGTGTTATTTACGTGAAAAATTAGGCATTTTTGTAAAATAATTATAACCTTTTGTGATTTTTTAAACTTTTATGTAAAAAAATACACTGATTGCACAAAAAAGTCCTTTTTTTAATCCGAAATAGATATAATTTAAACATGTTTTACAAAAAATGTTTATGAATTGATCATTTATGTGAAAAACTAAACATTTTTGTAAAATAATTATAAGCTTTTGTTATTTTTTAAACTTTTATGTAAAAAAAATACACTGATTGCACAAAAAAGTCCATTTTTTAATCCGAAATAGATATAATTTAAACATGTTTTACAAAAAATGTTTATGAATTGATCATTTGTGTGAAAAACTAAACATTTTTGTAAAATAATTATAACCTTTTGTTATTTTTTAAACTTTTATGTAAAAAAATACACTGATTACACAAAAAAGTCCTTTTTTTAATCTGAAACATATATAATTTAAAAATGTTTTACAAAAAAAGTTATGAGTTGATCATTTATGTGAAAAATTGAACATTTTTGTAAAATAATTATCACCTTTTGTTATTTTTCCAACTTTTATGTAAAAAAATACACTGATGACACAACAAAATCCTTTTTTAATTCGAAATATATATATATATATATAACTTAAAAATGTTTTACAAAAATGTTCACAAATTTATCATTTTAAGGGGTTTTTCATTGTAAGAATACACAAAATTTTCACAAATCAACTTTTTAAAATTATGGTAAAAATTAATAAAACTTACCTATAGTGATATGAATCCCTTGAGTTATAGATTAGCTTCTCGAGAGTTTGTTCTCCACAGTCTTCTTTTTCAGCATCATCGAAGTGGTTGAGAAAATCCTCAGATTTCGGATTATCAGCCAGTTCCGAGGCTTGGATGAAGGCTTGATGAGCTGCGAGTACACTGATGTTGTAGAAAATTGAATTGTCTGCGTTTCGACTCAGACCCTTGAACAAAATCACTCCAAATCTCTCCGATGTCACAGCAGAAGCTATTTGATGAGGAATGCGCATATCTCCGATCAGTAATTCTTCATCTACAACACTTCTGTATTGAACTAGAATAGTCTCTTCATTTCCATTCCATCGCCTGTCAGATTTTGCTATAACTTCAGGGTTTTGGAAACATATGACACTATCTGTTGGGAAATCCTGAAGATTAGCTACCTCGAAATAAGCATTGATTTGTCGCATACTTTTTTCTGGTAATACATCAAACGCATTCTTACACCTCAAAGTAGTTCCTGTTTCTGTAGCAGCACGAAAAATTGCTTTTCCAGTCTTTTCAACACCCATGTAGATCAAAACCAGTGGTCTTATTTGCGAAGCTTCATTGACAAGTAATCCTGCTGCTAATGGAATAGTGCTCTTCACTCTAACTACCTTTCCATCCTTTTTATAGTTGTAGATGATGGTACAGTTCGTTTCATCATGGAGCTCAAAGGTTAACACCTGCATAACTGTAGGTATTGGTAAATCTTCAACTTTGACTATGTTTTCAATGTTTCTTCTGGAAGCTGGAGATAGAGTACTTAACAGAGAGGCGCTTTTGATGATGAGAGTTGCCAGAGTATTCAGACTGGCGCTTTGAAAGGGAATCATAGTGCGTTGAAGAAGTACATTGTCATCAATCACCTTATCTTGTGAAGGTTTTTGTTCTTTATTCTTCAGTTGTTTTGTATTGACTTGTGTCGACATTCTAAAAGATAAAGTAAAAATCCATGTTATGATTTTTTGATTTCTTTTTCAAACCAATTTGAAGATATATATACATATATATATATATATATATTTACTCAATATCATACCACTGTTAGTATCTAAATCGATAAAAATTAAATTTATACTCAATCAAGTTGACTTACCTCCAAACAGAAAAGTCCTTCTAGCAGTTGTAGTAGATGATGTTGTAGTAGATCTTGCTCCTTCAGTTGCTAATGTCGAAGTGACTGCTTTCTGTGTAAAAACAGTGCTTCTTATATAGCTGAAATCACGCCATTTATCATAAGGTTAAATTAATGAAACATTGTTTTTACGGAAGAACACCAATGCTTTCGCGGGAATAAATAATTTATTTTCACGCGAATACAAACCAATGCTTTCGCGGGAATAAACATTTTATTTTCACGCGAATGGAAACTGTTGCTTTCGCGGGAATGAATACTTTATTTTCACGCGAATACAAACCAATGCTTTCGCGGGAATAAACATTTAATTTTCACGCGAATGGAAACTGTTGCTTTCGCGGGAATAAATACTTTATTTTCACGCGAATACAAACCAATGCTTTCGCGGGAATAAACATTTTATTTCCACGCGAATGGAAACTGTTGCTTTCGCGGGAATGAATACTTTATTTTCACGCGAATACAAACCAATGCTTTTGCGGTAATAAACATTTAATTTTCACGCGAATGGACACTGTTGCTTTCGCGGGAATGAATACTTTATTTTCACGCGAATACAAATCAATGCTTTCGCGGGAATAAACATTTAATTTTCACGCGAATGGAAACTGTTGCTTTCGCGGGAATAAACACTTTATTTTCACGCGAATACAAACCAATGCTTTCGCGGGAATAAACATTTTATTTTCACGCGAATGGAAACTGTTGCTTTCGCGGGAATGAATACTTTATTTTCACGCGAATACAAACCAATGCTTTCGCGGGAATAAACATTTAATTTTCACGCGAATGAAAACTGTTGCTTTCGCGGGAATGAATACTTTATTTTCACGCGAATACAAACCAATGCTTTCGCGGGAATAAACATTTTATTTTCACGCGAATGGAAACTGTGGCTTTCGCGGGAATGAATACTTTATTTTCACGCGAATACAAACCAATGCTTTCGAGGGAATAAACATTTAATTTTCACGCGAATGGAAACTGTTGCTTTCGCGGGAATGAATACTTTATTTTCACGCGAATACAAACCAATGCTTTCGCGGGAATAAACATTTAATTTTCACGCGAATGAAAACTGTTGCTTTCGCGGGAATGAATACTTTATTTTCACGCGAATACAAACCAATGCTTTCGCGGGAATAAATAATTTATTTTCACGCGAATGGAACCCGTTGCTTTCGCGGGAATAAAAGATTTATTTTCACACATTCACCTATATAAGAGACATCAGTTTCAGACAGAAAGCATCCAGTTCAACAACAGTGAGCAAAGGAGCAACATCTATCTACTACATCTTCCATTGCAACTACTAAGAGTTCTCTCTTCATAAAGGTAAAACTTAAATTCAAATATTTCCGCTAGCTAACGAAGGCTTTATGACATATCTATCTTTAAATTGATTATAAAGAATTGAACCAATTTTTTCTGTTTTTCAGAATGAATACTCAAGACGTAGGAAGTCAACCATTGTATCTAAAGTCGGAATCTCAGCCTGATGAAAAGGTAAGAATTATTCAAAAATACTATCTAACACCTGTTGAAAACCTTTAATTATTTTAGTTATCTAATTATCGCTTGTATTTTAGAACAATACAACAGCAAATCCAATCTACTTAAAGGACTTCCTTCCAGAAATGTATCATAACTATGTGATAAATAATGATGTTGTTGAAGAAAAAGCTGTAGAACGTTTGACATTTCAAGTTATAATATTCTGTATAACTCAGCACATGATGAGTATGGGGATGTGTTGTAAGAAACATGATATATCTACAGAACGTTTTGATGACATTATAAAAAACGGTTTCAAAATCGTTTTGTCAATGGTGGAATTCGTTAATATTAATAATTTTTTAAAAGAAATTGAAAGAAGTGCTTGGAATCAAATAGTTTTCAAAAAATTATACAACATGACATGGAACAAAAAAACTTTTTATAAATTCAGAAAGCATATTTATAATTATGTCCAAATAGATGAAGCTCTATCCTCTTCTGTAGGTATTTTAGAACTAATGTTAGAAGCGTTTCATACATATTTATGAAAAATTTTTAGTTGTTTCTTATTATTTTACAATATTTTGTTCAAACTATTATATTTTATTTCTTACCAATTGAGATATTAAAAGCGGTATGATATTAAGTAAATACATATATATATATATTTGAACGCATCCTTTGTTGTCTGTCTCCACATCCCAATAGTTTAATAAGCACATTCTCAATCTACCATAACTCTATGTAAGTAAATACATATATATATATTTGAACGCATCCTTTGTTGTCTGTCTCCACATCCCAATAGTTTAATAAGCACATTCTCAATCTATCATAACTCTATGGTCTTAACTGCTTTTGACATAAATACATATATATAAGCCAGTCTAAGTAATAAATACACTCTTAGTCACTCATGCAAATATTATCCTTTTATTTTTAGAATGTTATGGATGCTCTTTCTGAAGAGCTCCTTTGCACAGATCCATATCCAACGGAAAATAAAATGAGAAACAGCAAAACAACTCCTAAGAGAAGGAAAACTGCTCCAAAAAAGCAAATAGTAAGGAAACGAAAAAAAATAGTGAAAAAACAAACTACTTCCGTTGATAAGCAAACAATGGAGAGTGCAGCTATAGCTCATTTAACAGTTGAATGTCTCAACGAAAGGAGAGCTAGGGAATTAGAAAAGTCTAAAGGTTCTCAAGTGATTGACTCACCAAAAGTTCCGATTTGCAAAACATTTGAAGATCTTCCTATCCCAAGCATTATGCGAGTGACTGGCGTGATACATCCATCAAGTAAGGAGAAATGTAGATATTCTCAAGTACGCTACCATGACCCTTCAGATATAAATGAACTCGAACCCAAAATACTTTTCTGTCCAGTTGAAATAGCTAAAAACTTCAACTGTGATAATTACCCCCCTCCGTTTAACGTTGTATATTTGGGTAGAAAGGGGAAACCAAAAAATAAAAGTGTTCTTTGGTATGATGTCAGACGTGTTACCAGACATTCTCTAAGCAATAAGAAAGCTGAAGAGGAATCACTATATTTGAGTACGTTGACTAAAGGTCAGCTCAAACGCTTCTTGAACATCAAGACCCTTAATAGTTTTCAACCCGGTGCTATTTTTCCTTACCAAGATGTTGTTGAGAGATTCGTTCCTCATCGATTTAAAGGAGGGCAGTCAAATGTAATTTGTATCCGTTATACCATTGAACAATGTGGAGAAACGCTGTTGAAGACGCTCGCCATACCAGACAAATATGCTTCAGAAGCTAATCAATATACTCGAGGTGTGATGATCTACAAAGGAAAAACATCCCACGGAAAATTTAAGACAGAATACGATCTTTCATTTCACTCTCCATACAGTCTCAATCAAATGTATTGGAGACAATATTGTGATCAAGCAAAGCACAACAAAGCAATATTAGAAATTGATGATGATGATGAACTTGAAGATTTTCTACGTGAAGATTTTGATGATTTTGAGACAGGATATGTTGCTGAAAAAAAGGATGAAATACATGATAAAACTCGGTGAGAGTTTTTCTCTAATCATTGTAAATAATACTTCAACTCAATTTAAATGTAGTTGTAGTTATTTTTACCTCAAATAATTTTTTGTTTTAGCAATGGATAGTCTCTTATTCAAAAAAACAAGTTGGACAATGTGACTTGGTGAGCTATTTTCCCTTTTCTATATAATGTAAACTATCCAATGTAACTAAAGCTATAATTCAAATTCATGTAATTATTTTAAATTTTTGTTTAATCATTCTATACTAATACATAACTTTTTATTTTAGTTCATTACGAATTCAAAAGCACATAAAACAGAAGTCTCCCTTCTTAACATAAAACAGAAGTCTCCCTTCTTAAGATATAACATCACTACATCAAAGACATCATTGTAAAAAAAGACTATGTATTAATTGTTATTACTTAGTATTTACTGACTCTAGCTATATTATATAGAGAGATTTTCCCTACTTATTACACAATAAATGTATATATTCACATATTGTTTCATTTTTAATCACTATATTTATTCAATGTAGATATATCTCCTCTCTCTCCTCTCTCTCAAGATATCATATGACTTGGAATTACAGAAAATTATCAAACCTTAAATGCCTTACATTCAAAATCTAGATACCCTATGAGTTATAATTATGTATATAGTTATGTAAAAAATTATCATAACCTAAATGCCACACATTCAAAATTTAGATGCCATATAAGTTCATGTTAAGTAAAAAATAATCAAAACTCAAATGCCACTTAAATGCCACTCAAATGCCACTCAAATACCTCTCAAATAAAATACAATATAGACTCGGCGAATTCATCCAACGACGTAACTCATTGCATAACCCCCAAGATCAAATCCACAAAAAAACACTTGGTAGGGAGATCTGCTCATATATTACTACTGATACTATTTTTATAACAGTCTAAGTGGCATGGTTCAACACTGCATCTTTTGTCTATATTATATATATGCCACCCAACTAGTTCACTGAATTCCCTTACACTATTTTCACCAAGGTTTAATCTGATGTTTAGCTTCTTGCAAAACTTCAACATTTGATTGCGATGCTTTTCAGATTATAACAATGAATCCAGTCAAACGTAATAGCAACCAGTAGATTGATTGTTGAAATTGAGATGTTATTCCTAAAAAACATCCAAGAGAGCTAATGACAAGAAAAAAATGTCTTCTGGTTAGTTGAGAACAGACAGATGGTATAAAAAATGAGTGTTTACTAAAGGACTACATTTGATTTTCTCTTGACAAATTTGCATTTTGTTCTGTGTTACCATAATCTGATTGAACAATCTTTCAACTGATCATTTCAGTGTTTTACATGTATATTATGCATATGTATCTAGTCATTGTATGCATTATATTCAGAACATTTATGGAGCTTGTCTGTAGGTTTTCGGGGCCGGTTAGAGGTTAGAAAACCACTTTGTATTAACATCTCTGAATCCTATTATGAGCCATAGAGCACAGAGTAGGTGATAAAATTGTTCATTGGTAAATTTGCCATTACATATCTGGCAAGGTGCGTTTTAAGGTCACCTCTGCAGCAAAGAAGTTGTCTAGTATGATTTTTGATTTAACAACCAAGAATTCCTACTCTGAGTTTATCTGTATTTAAAGAATGATCATGTGCTTAACAAAGAAGCTTATACAAAGCATTAAGTGCTAATTGAAAGATGTCCTAAAAGCACAACTTAATTAAGAAAGTTGGAGTGTACCTGGGTTTACTCCAGGCATACACCACTCTCTCTCAGTTTGTCAAAAGGTGTTTGGCGTAGTAGTAGATTCATCTGACATAAAAGGTTTTGGAAACATTATTTACATCAATAATTGGAGCTGCTTGGTATAAAATAATACTTATCAATCGAGTTAATCTTACCATTGCCTGTAACATCAGCCATTTTCAATTTGGTTTACACGCATCCAGAGTCGCCTTCAATTAATTGCTAAACATTTTGAACATTGTGTTTAATATTATCTGTTGCGCCGTCATAGTCTTTAAGGTTTTTGGTCAGAAGACAATAAATTTTGTTGCTAAGTTGACTTTGACCAAAGAAAAATTTGAGCTTGAGTGTTTCACAATGTATACCAGGATGAACCACACCTTTATAGAAAACATTAAAAAAAATTCAACCAGGTTCATCAACAGCTTGCTGTTTTTTGAAAACTCATTGAAAAATGTAGAATAAATCATCTGATCTACATTATCAGCCGCGCACAAACACCTCTATCATTTTTAGCATGTTACAAATGCAGTTTCCTTATGGCTATTATGCATCTCTAGATCATGTTTACCTTGGAAGTTGTCGACAGAAGTAATTTTCACTCCTTGAAATTCGTACTTGGGCATCATTTGCTTAATTTCCAGAAGCTGTCCTGTGTACATGGTGATAATCGTGATATCTTCTGGTGCGTAGCTTTGTTGTCTGAGGAGGTACCTTACGTATGCACAAAGTTTATTAGGTAGATAATGGCAGTATGCGACAAAAATTTTACATTGGATGTACATTTGGCTGGTACTATACATTTATATACACCGCCTTGTTGTAGCAAGATATATTGTAAAATATATACATACAACCCTACCAGACACAACTGAGAAATGCCTCTTTCAAAGAAGTGTCCACCATACTGTCAATTACTAGCTGCACAACTAGTAATGAAAAGCCAAGAGAAGTCCTGAGTCAATGGTCTCTACCATCAAAGCTATTAGAAAGGCATCCAGCCAAATTAATGAGATGATTGGTTGGAGTAATAAAATTATATATTTTCTTACATAGGCTAGGGTTGACAATCAATTGCAAAGCGTGCAATAACGATAATATAGTACTGCAGTGATTTTCCTCCTTTCGCCACGGACACAACGGCATCCACACCTCCTTGACACTATCAACTGATTCGGGGTCCACGACCCAGACAAATCACACAATATGTATGCAAATAAAACACTTTAATAAGAGTATTGGCGACCTCTGTTCGCCAAACACATTGCAATAAAAATAATCAGACCGGCAATAAATTTAATCAATAAATAATCATTTTGTTCGGAACTCGTGGGTCAACAAAAACTAGCTCACTGAATAAAAAAAATAATCAGCATGTATTTATTTATATTGTTCGTAGGTCGCGAATGAAACTGAACACTAAATAAATAATAATGAGCGAGTTGATTTTTTTCATTTTCATAGACCGGTTTTGAATCCTCGAAAACATTTCAAAATAATTGCAAGCATTGAGAATTTACTAAATTGAAGGGCAACTTGACTAACTATTCTAATTTGTAGCAGTTCAAATTTTATTATTTTCGTAATTATTTTGAAAATTGGGAGTTATCTTCTTTATGATTTGTTTGGTAAACTAAAACATTTCATTGAATATTCTGTGGTTCTAAACTAATGTTCCGTTGCTTACGCGACATATTGAACTACGAACACCTATTATCTTTGGTATTTTGTTCTACGAACAGGTCGCGAATACTCTTATTATCTCATTCTGTTTTACTCCATAATAAAGTCATAGTGAAGAAATCCACAAGCTTCTACCTTCTCTTATGCACAGCAGCTCCTTATATAATAGAAGGCAGGAAATTTGACCCTCTTATTAGGGGTGAGCCAATAACAGTCAACAATGCAAAATATACATGAATAATAATAGACATTACAAAACACAACAATACAGTAAGCCCATGGGAGGAGCGAGCACATGGCAGAGTGGCTCTGGGGCCTTTTCCGGCTCTTTTTGGTGGGGGTGAAATCTTCCACTCCTTATATAGTGTCTCTGCTTCCTAGCTCTTGCTTCTAACACTTACACTGCTTTGGAATCCAGATAATGAAGGGTTCTTAGCTCCTTAGGCTTCAGGCTATTGTTATCAGCCATCTTTAATGGCCGGCCCAGGGTACTGACCCGGGGTAGGTCCTGTGTGATAAATATGTAGAATACAGGGTTTTACTGGCCCGGTGTAGACCCGGTATAGCCGGTGTCCTTAAATCCACGAGAATACATATATGGGGTGAAGGGCAAGGCTCAGGATCCACTTCAAAGCTATTACTACAGTTAGGGGAAGGGGTAAGGGGTATCCAAGGTTTTGGGGTGGGGAGATGGGCGGGGTGGCTGACATAACATGAAAATCCCTCACAGTACTACTCCGCACAATGCCTATCCAGTTCTAGACAGAGCTAGAGCTAATTGAAAACCCTAACTCTAACTAAATACAATCTATTTATTTTATTATCTTTAGTGGATCGCAAAATACCATCCCCACGAGCAAAAAAAATGTTAATTTGCGAGGCTTACTCATAGGTTGCGAACACTATCGATCCACAGCAAAAAAACTAATATATACACAGGCAGGTGACGTTTGTTTCAAAGCAGTTTATTCTTGGCAAATTTTATTACTATTTTATCGTTATTTGTTAATAATTCTTATATATATATATATGTTGTTTATTATTATTAATTTTTATGATTTCTATGTACAATATTTATATATTGGAAATATGTTGATCACAATAATGAAACACAGAGCTATTTTGTTAAAACAATAAAGATAACTGGCATACTTAATCATGAATGAATTGCTTTGAAATAGATGTTGTCAACCGGACACGTGTAAAGCTGTTCATTCTTTGACTCGCCACCACTATCTGCTACTTACCGATGCATCATGGTAATAGTACCAGTAAGGAATCAACGACACGATAACTGTAGCTGATGAATTGCTTACACATGTGAAAATAATTATGCTCACTACAATGCACATTGGAATTTCATGTCCTCGTGTCTGATCAGGATCAATGGATATTATTTATTATTATTATATAATAAAAATTAAACGCCTGGATCGATGCGTTTTGGCCCACTGATGTGGGTCCCAAAATATGACTAATAGCGGATGTTCATCGATCTAGGTCGCGAATACACCTAATGAACAGTCCAAAATAAGATGATATCATTGGCTAAACTAAACTAGCACAAAATAACAGAGGAAGCAATAATTTAACAGTTCGTCTTTGGTACAGATGGGTGACTCATCTTTCTGTCTTTCGTCCATAAGCTGGTCCACCAATGCTAATAAACTGTACAGTAATCCAAGAGCTTTTATTTCTAGCAGCTCTTAATTCTTTCACAGTTCCTTGTGAGTAGTAATATATGAGCAGATCTCCCTACCAAGTGTTTTTTTGTGGATTAGACCTTGGGGTTGAGACAATGGGTTACGGCGTTGGATGAATTCGCCGAGTTTATATTGTATTTTACTTGAGGGGTACTTGAGTGGCATTTGAATGGCATTTAAGTGGCATTTGAGTTTTGATTAGTTTTTTACTTAATTTGAACTTATATGGCATATAGATTTTGAATGTATGGCATTCAAGTTTTGATAACTTTTTTACATAACTCGAACTCATATGGTATCTTGAGGGAGAGGAGAGAGGAGAGAGGAGAGATGGGAGATGAGAGAGGAGAGAGAGAGAGGAGAGAGATTTTTTAGTTTTCTATACATTCATGTATATATGGTTAGTTATGTACATATTTATGGCTATATTTATATCTACATAGAGAGAGGAGATATATCTACATTGAACAAATATATTGATCAAAAATGAAAATTATATGATTATATACCTGATTACATAATAAGTAGGGAAAATCTTCTGGAGAGAGGGGAGAGGAGAGATGAGAGAGGAGAGAAGAGAGAGGAGAGAGAGGAGAGATTTTTTTTTTAGTTTTTTATACATTTATGTATATATGGATAATTATGTACATATTTATGGATATATTTACATTTACATCATTGAATAATATACATTTATTACATAATAAGTATATTAAATGCTATAAAATATGTTGGAAAATTACCAAATTAGATCTCTAGATGGTTAAAATCTACAGTATTTGGGAAATAACTGCAAGAGAGGAGAGAGGAGTATTTGGTAGAGGAGAGAGTATGTTGAGAGAGAGGAGAGATAAAAAGAGGAGAGAGGAGAGAGGAGATATATCTACATTGAATAAATACAGTAATTAAAAATGAAACAATATGTGAATATATACATTTATTGTGTAATAAGTAGGGAAAATCTCATACAATATAGCTAGAGTCAGTAAATATTAAATAATACAAACTTAGGAAGGAAGACTTCTGTTCTATGTACTTTTGATTCCATAATGAACTAAAATAAAAAGTTATGTATTAGTATAGAATGGTTAAACAGAAATTTAAAACAACTACAAACTCTTACTAAATAGTACTTTTTTATTAATTATTACCTTATCATCAAAAATTGACTGTTAATCAGCTAAGCTATCAAAGAATTTGTTGCATGATGTACTAACTGATAAAGACTCAATAAGATCAACAAAAGATAACTACAGTAGATTTAAAAGTCTGCTCACCACTCAAGGAATCACAACTGTCAGGAGATCCTCATGAAAAACTTAATTTAGCTACCTAGTTGTTAATTCAAACATCTTAGCAACAACTTATTAGCTCAAACATGACTTTGTTATACTATTTTTTTTGGTTAATGTCATTGTTGAAAAGTCTATGTTTATTGCTAATGCTTGCTAATACATTACTGCTTAATCCTTTATCCAACACCTACAATAATTCTTAGTAATAGTAGTGTAATGAGACTGAGTAATAATCTACACACACCTTGTTCACTCTGTATGCTGTAGTACATGTTATTCCTTTAGTTATCTGCAATTACTTCAATTGGATCTGATCCAGATGTTTTATAGTCTTTACTGCTGCTGCGTTTTGTCTCAAACAAGAGTCCAAAGTAGGCATCGTGTCTACAAAATACAAAAATTGCCATCTTAACTATCCAATCTAAAAAGACAAAAAATAAGAAATATTTTAAAAAATGTGAGCTATTTATTATTATTTAATCATAATACAAAGAAGATAACATTTTTATCAATATCCAAAGACAGGGTTTGTAACACAAGCGGATTTGGTTGTAGGAGGCTATTTTCTCCATAGTGCAAGTAGGTAAGTTTTTCAACTAGTGGTAAATAAATATTTATCATTCTTTTATTATTTAGATCACAAGACTTGAACAAAATTCAATAAAGTAACAATGAAAACCAAATGAAATCACAATAATATTAACAATAGTAATAATAATAAGAATAATAATCATTATCAGTAAAAATTATTTTTCATATTAAATACAATGAATAATAACTGTTATATGTTGATAATAAAGTAAAACAATACAATAATGAAAGTTGTAATCATTTTTTGGCTGTAAAGTTCTAAATCAACCTGTCGTTCAAGATGTCATTTAAGGCTAACCTATTTTTTCTCTCGGACCTACGACAATTCTGTCAATCAATGCCAAAAGACTGCGATCTTGAGCGCAAACAGGATAGGTTCTATGAGCATAAAATTATCTAGGAGATATACTTCTATGGTCAAGAGAACGACTCCATATCGTAATATGAGGATAACTCCATAGTGCAACTAGTTGAGTTCTTCAACTAGTGTTAAATAGTTATTTATTATTCCTTACCTTAATACAGAAAGTCTCCTAGTAGTTGTAGTAGATGTTGATCCTTCAGTCACTGTTGTTGAAGTGGATGCTTTCCGTGTAAAAGCGGTGCTTCTTATATAGCTAGGTTGTACTAGGTACCGATTGACACGAGTTGATTCCAATGAAAAGCCTTTATAATATATAAGCAGGTCTTTACGCGGAAAACTCACGCGAAAACCGAAACTGAAAAAAAAAATCTTCGCGGGAGTTTTCCTTCTTATAAGTCATAAAGGTTTTACGCGGAAAACTCACGCGAAAAGTTGAACAGTAAAAAAATTCTCTTCGCGGGAGTTTTCCTTCTATGTACTATGAAGGCTTTACACGGAAAACTCACGCGAAAACGGGAAATACAAAACAATTCTTTCGCGGGAGTTTTCCTTCTTTTATGTTATAGAGGCTTTATGCAGAAAACTCACGGAATTTTTTTTACCGTTAGTTTTCCGCGCAAGGCCTTTATAGTACATAGAAGGAAAACTCCCGCGAAGAATTTTTTTTTATTTTTCCGTTTTCGCGTGAGTTTTTTACATAAAGCTGTCATAACGCATAAGAAGGAAAACTCCCGCGAAGAAGTTTTGGTTTTCGCGTGAGTTTTTTGCGTAAAGCCTTTATAACATATAAGACGGAAAACTCCCGCGAAGAATGTTTTTTTTAGTTTTCGCGTGAGTTTTCTACGTAAAGACCTTATATATTATAAAGGCTTTTCATTGGAATCAGCTCGTGTCAATCGGTACCTAGTACAACCTAGCTATATAAGAAGCATCGCTTTTACACAGAAAGCATCCACTCCAACAACAGTGACTGAAGTATCAACATCTACTACAACTACTAGGAGACTTTCTGTATTAAGGTAAGTGATTAAAATTATTATTTAACACTAGTTGAAGAACTCAACTAGTTGCACTGTGGAGTTATCCTCCTATTACGATATGGAGTCGTTCTCTTGACCAACGACATTTACGGTAAATGTCGTTGTCTTGACCAAGTTATGATAATTTTGTACTCGCTCTAAAGGTAAAGGTTTTCAGTCCGTTTTTGGTCAGACCAAAATTTATGCGAGACGTTTTAGGCATTATTTCAGTCGACGTAATGTTACCAGTTCATTTTCACAAGTTTTTAATATTTATTTTAAAAATAAATAATTAGAGCTTTCTACTAGTGTTAAATGATTATTGATTATTCTTTACCTTATCACCACTTAGAGCCAGATGATTTAATTAACTGAAGACAAATAATTATTTTAGCGTTTCTTACCTTGATGCTCTCCTAGTAGCTGTAGTAGATGATGCTTCTCCGCTTGCTGTTGAAGAACTGGATGCTTTCTAAGTGAAAACAGTGGCTCTTAAATAGCTAAAGTTGCACTGAGTAAACCCTATGAATCAGCATTTTTTCCAATGCTTTCGCGGGAATAAAAACTGTTTATTCCCGCGAAAGCAACGGTTTCCATTCGCGTGAAAATAAATTTTTTATTCCCGCGAAAGCAACGGTTTCTATTCGCGTGAAAATAAACTATTTATTCCCGCGAAAGCAACAGTTTCTATTCGCGTGAAAATAAACTATTTATTCCCGCGAAAGCAACTGTTTCTATTCGTGTGAAAATAAATTATTTATTCCCGCGAAAGCAACGGTTTCTATTCGCGTGAAAATAAACTATTTATTCCCGCGAAAGCAACAGTTTCTATTCGTGTGAAAATAAACTATTTGTTCCCGCGAAAGCAACTGTTTCTATTCGCGTGAAAATAAATTATTTATTCCCGCGAAAGCAACGGTTTCTATTCGCGTGAAAATAAACTATTTATTCCCGCGAAAGCAACTGTTTCTATCCGTGTGAAAATAAATTATTTATTCCCGCGAAAGCAACGGTTTCTATTCGCGTGAAAATAAACTATTTATTCCCGCGAAAGCAACAGTTTCTATTCGTGTGAAAATAAACTATTTGTTCCCGCGAAAGCAACTGTTTCTATTCGCGTGAAAATAAATTATTTATTCCCGCGAAAGCAACGGTTTCTATTCGCGTGAAAATAAACTATTTATTCCCGCGAAAGCAACAGTTTCTATTCGTGTGAAAATAAACTATTTGTTCCCGCGAAAGCAACTGTTTCTATTCGCGTGAAAATAAATTATTTATTCCCGCGAAAGCAACGGTTTCTATTCGCGTGAAAATAATTTATTTATTCCCGCGAAAGCAACGGTTTCTATTCGCGTGAAAATAAACTATTTATTCCCGCGAAAGCAACTGTTTCTATTCGCGTGAAAATAAATTATTTATTCCCGCGAAAGCAACGGTTTCTATTCGCGTGAAAATAAACTATTTATTCCCGCGAAAGCATTGGAAAAAAATGCTGATTCATAGGGTTTAATCAGTGCAACTTTAGCTATTTAAGAGCCACTGTTTTCACACAGAAAGCATCCAGTTCTTCAACAGCAAGCGGAGAACCATCATCTACTACAGCTACTAGGAGAACATCCAGCATCAAGGTAAGAATTGCTAAAATAATTATTTGTCTTTAGTTAATTAAATCATCTGGCTCTAAGTGGTGATAAGGTAAATTATTATCATTAATTATTTAACACTAGTAGAAAGCTCTAATTATTCATTTTTAAAATAAGTGTTTGTCCAAGTTCTAGTAAAGTAGCCGACTCTACTTATTTATTATTAACAAAATAATAATAATTATTCAATGCTAGTTGAACCTAGATATAAATTTATCTCTACTAGATAGTTTTATACTCACACAAACTTTTTCTTCGCTACTCTATGTAGATAAAGCCAATGAAAATAAATGAATCAATTGTAACTAACAATTTTTTGTATTTTGTAGTTATGATGTCTACTTTGGACTCTTGTTTGAGACGAAATGCAGCAGTAGCAAAGACTATAAACATGTGGTCAAGATCTTCCAACACCAACGATAGATGTAAAACAACATGACTTTCTCTCCTACTTATGTGACACAGCAAGAATTCCTTTCAAGATCCACCTACTTAGATGATGCCAAACCAATGAAGACTCAAACTACATCAATTTTCAAGACAGCACACTTCTCCAACACAGCAAGAATTCCTTTCAAGATCTACCACCTACTTAGATGATACCAAACCAATGAAGACTCAAACTACATAGATTTTGAAGACAGCATACTTCCCCAACACAGCAAAAATTCATTTCAAGATCTACCACCTACTTAGATGATACCAAGCTAATGAAGATGAAGACAGCACACTTCTCCAACACAGCAAGAATTTCTTTCAAGATCTACCACCTACTTAGATGATACCAAACCAATGAAGACTCAAACTACATCAATTTTGAAGACAGCACACTTCTCCAACACAGCAAGAATTCATTTCAAGATCTACCACCTACTTAGATGATACCAAACCAATGAAGACTCAAACTACATGAATTTTGAAGACAGTCGACTTCTCCAACACAGCAAGAACTCCTTTCAAGATCTACCACCTACTTAGATGATACCAAACCAATGAAGACTCAAACTACATGAATTTTGAAGACAGCATACTTCTCCAACACAGCAAAAATTCATTTCAAGATCTACCACCTACTTAAATGATACCAAACCAATGAAGACTCAAACTACATGAATTTTGAAGACAGCATACTTCTCCAACACAGCAAGAATTCCTTTCAAGATCTACGACCTAATTAGATGATACCAAATCAATGAAGACTCAAACTACATCGATTTTGAAGACAGCGCACTTCTCCAACACCGCAAGAATTCATTTCAAGATCTACCACCTACTTAGATGATACCAAACCAATGAAGACTCAAACTACATCAATTTTGAAGACAGCACACTTCTCCAACACAGCAAGAATTCATTTCAAGATCTACCTCCTACTTAGATGATACCAAATCAATGAAGACTCAAACTACATGGATTTTGAAAACAGCGCACTTCTCCAGCACAGCAAGAATTCCTTTCAAGATCTACCACCTACTTAGATGATACCAAACCAATGAAGGCTCAAACTACATGGATTTTTGAAGACAGCACACTTCTCCAACACAGCAAGAATTCCTTTCAAGATCTACCACCTACTTATATGATGCCAAACCAATGAACACTCAAACTATATGGATTTTGAAGACAGCACACTTCTCCAACACAGCAAGAATTCCTTTCAAGATCTACGACTTAATTAGATGATACCAAATCAATGAAGACTCAAACTACATCGATTTTGAAGACAGCGCACTTCTCCAACACCGCAAGAATTCATTTCAAGATCTACCACCTACTTAGATGATACCAAACCAATGAAGACTCAAACTACATCAATTTTGAAGACAGCACACTTCTCCAACACAGCAAGAATTCATTTCAAGATCTACCACCTACTTAGATGATACCAAGCTAATGAAGATGAAGACAGCACACTTCTCCAACACAGCAAAATTTCTTTCAAGATCTACCACCTACTTAGATGATACCAAACCAATGAAGACTCAAACTACATCAATTTTGAAGACAGCACACTTCTCCAACACAGCAAGAATTCATTTCAAGATCTACCACCTACTTAGATGATACCAAACCAATGAAGACTCAAACTACATGAATTTTGAAGACAGTCGACTTCTCCAACACAGCAAGAACTCCTTTCAAGATCTACCACCTACTTAGATGATACCAAACCAATGAAGGCTCAAACTACATGAATTTTGAAGACAGCATACTTCTCCAACACAGCAAAAATTCATTTCAAGATCTACCACCTACTTAAATGATACCAAACCAATGAAGACTCAAACTACATGAATTTTGAAGACAGCATACTTCTCCAACACAGCAAGAATTCCTTTCAAGATTTACGACTTAATTAGATGATACCAAATCAATGAAGACTCAAACTACATCGATTTTGAACCAAACCAATGAAGACTCAAACTACATGGATTTTGAAGACAGCATACTTCTCCAACACAGCAAGAATTCATTTCAAAATCTACCACCTACTTAGATGATTCCAAACCAATGAAGACTCAAACTACATGGATTTTGAAGACAGCATACCTCTTCAACACAGCAAGAATTCCTTTCAAGATCTACCACCTACTTAGATGATACCAAATCAATGAACACTCAAACTATATGGATTTTGAAGACAGCACACTTCTCCAACACAGCAAGAATTCCTTTCAAGATCTACGACTTAATTAGATGATACCAAATCAATGAAGACTCAAACTACATCGATTTTGAAGACAGCGCACTTCTCCAACACCGCAAGAATTCATTTCAAGATCTACCACCTACTTAGATGATACCAAACCAATGAAGACTCAAACTACATCAATTTTGAAGACAGCACACTTCTCCAACACAGCAAGAATTCATTTCAAGATCTACCACCTACTTAGATGATACCAAGCTAATGAAGATGAAGACAGCACACTTCTCCAACACAGCAAAATTTCTTTCAAGATCTACCACCTACTTAGATGATACCAAACCAATGAAGACTCAAACTACATCAATTTTGAAGACAGCACACTTCTCCAACACAGCAAGAATTCATTTCAAGATCTACCACCTACTTAGATGATATCAAACCAATGAAGACTCAAACTACATGAATTTTGAAGACAGTCGACTTCTCCAACACAGCAAGAACTCCTTTCAAGATCTACCACCTACTTAGATGATACCAAACCAATGAAGGCTCAAACTACATGAATTTTGAAGACAGCATACTTCTCCAACACAGCAAAAATTCATTTCAAGATCTACCACCTACTTAAATGATACCAAACCAATGAAGACTCAAACTACATGAATTTTGAAGACAGCATACTTCTCCAACACAGCAAGAATTCCTTTCAAGATTTACGACTTAATTAGATGATACCAAATCAATGAAGACTCAAACTACATCGATTTTGAACCAAACCAATGAAGACTCAAACTACATGGATTTTGAAGACAGCATACTTCTCCAACACAGCAAGAATTCATTTCAAAATCTACCACCTACTTAGATGATTCCAAACCAATGAAGACTCAAACTACATGGATTTTGAAGACAGCATACCTCTTCAACACAGCAAGAATTCCTTTCAAGATCTACCACCTACTTAGATGATACCAAATCAATGAAGACTCAAAGTACATGGATTTTGAAGACAGCACACTTCTCCAACACAGCAAGAATTCCTTTCAAGATCTACCGCCTACTTAGATGATAACAAACCAATGAAGACTCAAACTACATGGATTTTTAAAGACAGCACACTTCTCCAACACAGCAAGAATTCCTTTTAAGATCTACCACCTACTTAGATGATACCAAACCAATGAAGACTCAAACTACATGGATTATGAAGACAGCATACTTCTCCAACACAGCAAGAATTCCTTTCAAGATCTACCTCCTACTTAGATGATACCAAATCAATGAAGACTCAAACTACATGGATTTTGAAAACAGCGCACTTCTCCAGCACAGCAAGAATTCCTTTCAAGATCTACCACCTACTTAGATGATACCAAACCAATGAAGGCTCAAACTACATGGATTTTTGAAGACAGCACACTTCTCCAACACAGCAAGAATTCCTTTCAAGATCTACCACCTACTTGTATGATGCCAAACCAATGAACACTCAAACTATATGGATTTTGAAGACAGCACACTTCTCCAACACAGCAAGAATTCCTTTCAAGATCTACCACCTACTTAGATGATACCAAACCAATGAAGACTCTAACTACATGGATTTTGAAGACAGCATATTTCTCCAACACAGCAGGAATTCCTTTCAAGATCTACCACCTGCTTAGATGATGACAAAGCAATGAAGACTCAAACTACATCGATTTTGAAGACAAGATGATACCAAACCAATGAAGAGTCAATGTTACACAACATTACTTCCTCTCCTGCTTAGATGATACCAAACCAATGAAGACTCAGCTACATGGATTATACTTCGATGATGCTGAAAAAAACTGTCCAGAACAAGAGCTCAAGAAGCTAATCTATAACTCAAGGCAATCATATCACTATAGGTGAGTTTTACTAATTTTTACCATAAATTAAACAAAATGCTGAATATATACATTTTCCAAGTGAAAAAAAGACTTTTTTTTAAATTAGTGTATTTTTACAACAAAATGCTGAATATCTACATTTTTCAGGCGAAAAAAGGACTGTTTTGGTGTAAATAATGTATTTTTTACAACAAAATGCTGAATATATACATTTTCCAGGTAAAAAAAGGACTGTTTTAGTGTAAATAATGTATTTTTTTACAACAAAATGCTGAATATATACACTTTCCAGGTGAAAAAAGGACTTTTTTGGTGTAATTAGTGTATTTTTTACAACAAAATGCTGAATATATACATGTTAAAGGTGAAAAAAAGGACTTTTTGGTGTAATTAGTGTAGTTTTTACAACAAAATGTTGTATATATACGTTTTTCCATGTTAAAAAAGCACTTTTTTGGTGTAATTAGTGTATTTATTACAGCATACTTATAAAGCAAGTATTTTTTGTTTGCTTTTAGATAGATAAAAGAGAATCAAAAGCACTTGGTGAAAATAATGCTAAAGAAAGAACAAGCTGAACAATGTAACTTGGTGAGTTATTTCCCTTTTCTAATAATGTAAGCTATCCAATGTAACTAGAACTATAATTCAAATTCATGTAATTATTTTACATTTTTGCTTAATCATTCTATACTAATACATAACTTTTTTTATTTTAGTTCATTACGAAATTAAAAGCACATCGAACAGAAGTCTTCCTTCCTAAGATATAACATCAGTACATCAAAGACATCATTGTAAAGGAACAAACTATGCATTAACTGTTATTACTTTGTCTTTATTACAAGTTGTAGTGCTTTGTATTACTTAGTATTTACTGACTCTAGCTATGTTATATGGGGAGATTTTCCTTACTTATTATGTAATAAATGTATATAATCATACAATGATTCATTTTTAATCAATGTATTTATTCAATTTAGATATATCTCCTCTCTCCTCTCTCTCTATGTAAATATAAATATAGCCATAAATATGTACATAATTAACCATAAATACATGAATGTATAGAAAACTAAAAAATCTCTCTCCTCTCTCTCTCCTCTCTCATCTCCCATCTCTCCTCTCTCCTCTCTCCTCTCCCCTCTCTCTCAAGATACCATATGAGTTCGAGTTATGTAAAAAAGTTATCAAAACTTGAATGCCATACATTCAAAATCTATATGCCATATAAGTTCAAATTAAGTAAAAAACTAATCAAAACTCAAATGCCACTTAAATGCCATTCAAACGCCACTCAAGTACCCCTCAAGTAAAATACAATAGAAACTCGGCGAATTCATCCAACGCCGTAACCCATTGTCTCAACTCCAAGGTCTAATCCACAAAAAAACACTTGGTAGGGAGATCTGCTCATATATTACTACTCTTGTGTACTCTATTGCAATCACTGCTAGAATAGGGAAATCTGCTATTGCACCCCTGCTTGCTAGTAGTGACTTATGTAAATCCATTGCACAAGCCCTTTCATTAGCAGCACTAACTGTGCTACCAATTAAAATCAGATTTTGACTACTAGTCAAGTGGGTACTAACAGGGAATTGGTAGAGTTCATCTGAGACTGCACTGCTTGCACACAACCAGTTCGAGTTGTAAAAAAGGGGCTCTTCTTGTGATCTGCGCAACTGGGCTGTTGTGGTAGAGTGGCACTACTGCACACATTTGCCATAGTGTAGTAGTTTTGTCCGCCTACTAGGGACGTAACTGCACTGCAACTTTAAACACGCCTTGTATTCGACTATATCTTCTAATCTCACCGGTTTTACTCCATGAACTGGCTCCCACAGTATGATACTGAAGAGCAACTGACATATTCCTTGACTCAGATGATCAATGTTATGTTATATGAATAATATATATTTATTAGCCATCAACTGTTTACCAATATTCTGGTAGATTTTGGTGGATGTTCACAGTAAACAGGTCGTTTACTCTTCACCCTTTGCAAGCAATGCGCGAGACTTCTACCTACAGCTTTCGGTATACTGCTGATTAGGTGAGAAGTTGTACTGTGCCGGTGGCATGGTATGCATGGCCGGTAGTGACCCCTGCAGGGCCGGTATTGACCTCTTACTGACCCGGGATAGCTATACTGGGCCGGCACCAGATGGCCGCCATGGAGGAGGAACCTTAAACTTATCTGGGAACTTAGTCAAGGCGGAGAACCGAAAGCACCCTTCCTCAGATTACCAGACAAGTGGACCGTAGCTAACTATAGCCTAGGAGCCCTGCAAGACAGGTGATTGGACACTGGAGATACGACTCCACCCTCTAGCCACTTGGCGCTCTTTACGTTTAACCTATTTACCTTACCTGGTTTGCTAACTATTTATATATCTGTTTGCATTGGTTGATTCACTTCCTGTGCTATTGCTCTTATAATAATTATGCTAATTATTTCCTGTCAGTCCTCCTATAAAAGAAGTGACTTTGCCCATAATCATTGCATTTTCATGTCTTGCCACAACAACCCTAAAGGATTAATACCCACTAGGACTTTGTCTTGTGAGAATAAAGCCAGTATTCAAACTTCACTCTGTGTTGTTTGTGTAAGCCATGGGCTCTATCGATAGCGGGTAATTCGGTTGCCTGATTGCACAGTTGTCACTGTCGAGCAGTACAGTGTCCCCTCTGGAGAGAAGTGCAATACTTGAGCTTAGTGGATGTCCGTGGAACCAGACCGGAATCCATTACAATATAATAGTATGCACAATACACCACTTCAAAGACTTCTGATGAAATAACAAAGAGCTTTGTTTCTTTTAAACAGGCAACATGAATACTTGTCCCCTTATAAAAGATTAGCCAATCACATACAATAATGCATAATTTTACAAATGACATAAAAATGACAATGCCGTAACACCAGATATAGAGCCCATCACAGGGTAGGAAGACTCTAGTCGGTTTAACATGAATTGAGTCTTCAAGCACGTGGTCCTTCATCGAAGTCTTCTGTTCCTTATGCATTACACGTAGCTCCCTAATTTCTTGGTTTCTTAACTCTGATTTGTTGAGAGGAAACTTGCCCAGCCATTGTTTGGCTTTAAAGACATACCCCAGGGGTCTACACAGAGTCAAGGCTACCCAAACTAGGGAATACTTAAAACAGGGGGTTTTGTTATATACCTGCTTGTATAAATTTTCACTTATCACATGGCCTGGAATTTGATTGGATTTTGCTGGAAGTTTGCAGTGAGAATTTCAGATTTAGTTTCACTATAAATGGGGTAAATTTTACATAATAAATGGGGGCAATCAGGAAGAAGTGATTAGGGGCAAGGAGCATTTCCGGCTGAGATTATTTATATTTAAATCTTCCACACTAGGTCATGGCTTGCTTGGTTACCACTCAATTTCATAGTGGCTTCCCATAGCAAACGAGTGGGCTGAAGTCCCTGCGTGGTTAAACACAACGGGTCCAGGCTTAGGATTCTCAAACTGTAGGGGCACAGTGTTGCCACCTTTTTCAGCTAAATTACCGATAGATAAACCTGCTTAAAACTTGCAAGCAGGAAAAGTGGTGAGTCAGGCCTCCATACCAGAGACCAATCCACAGTAGGCACATTCTCATGAAAGGAGGGAGCATTATCACAGAAGACAAATATTTCTGACTGGGGAAATGCTGGTAAACGGGGGTAGCAGAAAATTTTCTGTCCAAGCTTGCATATATTGTATGTTTGGTCATTACATAGGTTCAACAGCGGTTGGTGTCTGCCCTCTAGGATTTACACTGGTATGATAATGCTTCAGTTTGGCTTTGCTGTGGTACTGAAACTTGGTCATGCTAGCTGACGAGGTGAGTAAGACTCTCATATGCCTTTTCTGTTTCATTGGAACTGATCAAGTTTGCTTGGAGTTTTGGACTTTCTCCAAAGCATCTGGGAAGCTTTTCTAACCGGACCTGGTCTTTGACCGTGAACAGGCGGGGCTCTTTTCCGTCATACGTTTTCGTCTCTAACTGTTGGTCTCACAGCATCTCATGCAACTCATCTAGCCTGAGCTTCAAGGTCAGTGTGTTCCTGTACAAGCCTAAATTTTGTCACAGAGAGGTGGTAAGACACTTGGTCTATTATTCATAGCTCTCTGCACAGCATCAGGAAGTTAGGCCGTCTCTCTGGTAGTGGAGTGGGGCATTGCTTTCAAAGCTTTTATCAGCTGAAGGAGCAGCACGCCAAAATCACTGGCACTGCGCTTGAGTGGCAGGGACCAGAAGGAGCCAACGAATACTCGATTGTTTCCATCAAAGATCCAGCTGGCCTGTTGGTGCTGGAAATGGCTTTGATCTTCTCCTGCTCTGGTACGCAACTCTCCCACATCATATGATACTCAAATTGGGCTCATTAATCTGTGTGAATCTTTTCTCGAGTGCCCAAGTATCAGAAAACCTTTTTTCAAGGGTACTGGCTACCACCGAAATTTGGAAAAATGAGAACGTCTTGCCACCTGGTCAAATGGTCAGTTATTACTGGAATCTAGGCAATACCGCACTAAGAGAAGGGGCCCCATCAAATTTTACTGCCAAATTCTTTTAAGGGCGGCCAGTGCACATACGTTGGTTGCTGAGACTGGATTTGGTACTGCCATTATCAGCTTTCGGACATACCTCGCAACTGCTGACTATCCGGCATACATTTGCCATCATTCCAGGCCAACACCGGGTGAGTTGGAGGCACTTGAAGGTTCAGTCTACTTCTTGGTGTGCTGTAGAATGAATCTGCTTTGACTTACAGAATGTTACCTCATAGATCTGTTCGACAGACCATGCACCTTCAAGAACACTGGCTGGGACAGAACTGGAGCTCTAAGACATTATCTATTTAAAGTTTCATAGCTCTAACACAGTTATCCAGCCATCTCAGCTGTCGACTTACCATATTTAATTGCTCTTTTGGTCAGAGAACACTGTGGAGACACTAAGACACTGTTTCATAGATGACAACAACAGTGTGTCTAACCTCTCTCTGAGGTTGGACTAAGTCATTGTCAGGTTGAATGGGCTGGATTGCATTGTGGGGTACCTGAAGGAAAATTTGGGTGACCGAGCTAAGAGTAGTGGTAGCAACTCAAAGCGAGTCTTGGAAAAAGAAGAGAAATACAGAAAAAAGAGAAGGGACAGCTCTGCTTACACCGCTTTTTTTATCGGTCCACCATCTCTCTGCTCTATTTGGCAACTCTGTTTACACTCTGCGGATACTGAGGATTTAATGCTTCTGCATTCCAGTGCTGGGGCCAATTCCTATGCTCAATGGTGTACTTAAGTTCTGAGGGCCATTCAAGCTACCTGGCAACTTGGCCCATGGGCTCTCCGCTACAACGCAGCAACAGTATAATTGGTTCGAAGATTAAATTGTTGCTATATAGGTAGGGATGGAAATTTCTAACTACTTTTACTACTGTTATAAACTTTTTCTTGGTATCTCAGTAATTACACTTCTGACGACTGTGTGTCATACTTTGGTAAACAATAACTCTATCTCTGCCTTCTTAGACTTTGAACAACACAGCTCCTACTTCCACACTGTCGGCAATTGTGTGCAACAATTACGGGGCGTTAGAGTCAGGGCAGTCCAGGATACGGGATCAGAGCATGGCTGATTTTAGATTCAGGAAGGCCTTCTCTGGCATCCTCGCCTATTCCCAGGGCATGGGCTTACTCATCCATTAAGTAAGGGGTTTGGCCATGGTGAAGAAGTCTTGCATGCATTTTCAGTAGTACCCTACTGTACCCATAAAGGTTTGCAGGCCTTTCAACTTCACAGGAGATTGCCATTGGGCACTGGCAGCAACTTTCTCTGGGTCATTGGCCAATTCTGCACTGCTCAAAATGTGTTCTAAATAACTGAATTGGGGCTTGAGTACATAAATTTGCTTGCTTTTGGCCTCAAGTTTGCCAACGGCAACCAATGAAAGTTTTCAACCAGGCTCTAGTTGTAAATGGGAAAGTCAGAGGCAATTACAAAAATTTCATCTGGGCAGAGCAGTAGAGTTCGCTAGTGGAGGCCTTTGAGAACTTTTTTAATCAGGTGCCGGAAAGTGCTGAGCTGAGCTGAAAGTATGGCCAAAATGAAGTCTTTCCACTTCCAAACTCCAAAATAAGTGGCAAAGGTAGAACGTTCATTGGCCTCTACATCAAGAAGGACCTTCCAGTACTTGCAGACTATATCTAGAATGCAAAAAAAGCTAGCTCCCTGGCAAAACGTCAAGGCTATCATTGATGCAGGGAAAGGGGTTGGCTTCATGATAAGTGACAGTTTTCTAAAGCTTTTCTTAAATGCAGAACCTTCATGCACCATTTTTATCCTCATTAGAACCACCAAGAAACTCCGAACCCAGATATTGGCATTATAAATTCTCTCTCAAAATAGCTTTTCCACTTTTTGGTCCAATTCCTCATCTTTCTGAAACTCAAGTTGGTGGGGGGGAGGTGCTTGGGTTGACAGATAGGTCTTGTTCTGTGGAGAAGAGGAATGCTGTGAGTGACCAAGGTAGTCTGCTCCAGATCATTGTTTGCTGTACTGCAGACTGTAGCATGCTATCATAGCAAACTGTAACTTCCTGCGCCTCTTGTCAGTCTTGGCAGTGGGGGAGGGTGGCTGTATATAACTGAGCAATGTGTGAAGGAGCTGAAGAGCAGGGGCTATCACTAGGGGTTGGGAGACTGGGCTTTAGCAGTGAACTCATTTGGTTCAATCTGTTCAGGTCTCATACCTGAGTAGTGGCCAATGGTGCTCACTGCCTGAGATATACAGGCTGGATAGTTGGATTCATGCACCTAACAAGATTGAACCCCTTATCATCAGGTTCATTAAGATTGGCTGCAATTGAATGACCACTGGATCGAGGCTCTACCAAACAAGGGGTAAGTGACTCTGTTTGTTGATTTTACACAGTATAATGAACTCCTTACTCCGAGGGTAGACAATTATTACAAAAGACCTGAGTGTGGTTCATGTACAACCTGTCATGCTTGTCCATACAATGCATCTCTTCCATTTACCACGATGAATGGCTCGCTGAATTTCATGTGGCAACTGTGAGCAGTGAGAAAGAGCATACATAGAATGGCATCTTTATCAATGTTGCTACAACCGAGGTTGCGCCAATCTTTATATCACGGAGATGGAGGGTAGCTCTCATCATGCCCTAAAAGGGGAATTGAGTACCGTCAGCCAGGATACCATGGAACTTGGTCTTTTGCACAGTCTTCTTGACCCACCCAGGTAACTGATCGAAGATGTGCCTGGATGGGAGATTTGTTGTGGAGCCTATGTCCACTAGTAATGTGATAGGTTTGCCTACTACCTATTACCTACTAACCTAGCTGGCCTCGTAGAGTATTTCAAATTTGAAACTGGACAGCTGGATTCTCTGGACTCTGACGGTTCTGGATAAAGGTGTGGGCTTGCTGTTCTGACTGTAAGCTTGAGACTCACAGCAGGAGTTTGATGTTTTGTTAGGAGAATAAATGGTCAGATGGGGAGTAGGTAAAGTAAGAAATGTACAGTGACAGAATTTTTTGGGATGATTTTGACTGTCAGTTTCATCTTGTAGGATGGCATAACGGTTGGAGGTTGGAAACTGCCACTATGGAAGGGGAGGTAAATGTTTTTGATAAGGGATGGTCCAGGAAACACAAAAAATGGTGATCTAGAAGTTACTGGGTTGTACTTTTCTACTAACCCTAACTGCTTTTTTTGCTTCTGCGTTTTACTATCGCTATTTGGAGGAGCAACTTCTGTGGGTGCTTGTCATCTGCCTTGGCAGGTGATAGTTTGGACAGGGGAGAGCAGTAATTTTTATAAATGGACAACTTATTTGGTAGATTCCAATTTTTCCACACCCCCCACGCTGGAAAGGGAGCAGTAGAGGAGCTGAAGTAGCTTGTATTACATGTGGAGTAGTTGGTATTATAGGAGAGGGGATGGAACTGCTAAAACCATTTGCTGTTGCTGCTTCAGTTGTTGGTCTTCGAGAGTAAAGCTCTTCACTGATTTGTAAAATGAGGCATTCTGAGTCTGCTGGTATAAATGTGGCTGTTGTGTTAGAAAATGTGGGTGCCTGTAGTCACTTGAAAACCTGTCGTCACAACAGCATTGAACGATTCTGGCATGAAAGAAATGCTAAGAGCAAGAAAAGATGGGTCAATATAAAATTCTCTGTAACAATCTTGTTCTTCGTCAATTATATGGACTTGATATGGCCTGTTCTCAGGGAATATTATTATTTGTAGAAGTTTGCCTCAAGCATGGATTGTGTTTTTTAGGTACTAACGTTTCACTGGTGAAAAATGGCTTTGCAACTACTGTTGGCTCAGAGTGGAAGTGAATGTCTCAAAGACCACTCTATCAATGTGTCTTTGAGGCCAGTCTTTCTTTGAGGCTAGCCTTTCTATTCCATTTCTATTTTCCTGCAGAGGTATTTCCTGTGCTTCATGGAGGTGGGTATCTGTTGCAAAGCTTCATATAAATTAAACCAAAGTGAGCACTGATGGCAGCAAAACCGTGCATAGTGTTTGACTTTTCACATTCCAGAGCTCTATCTCCAAATACCTCTCTCACATTGGCTTCTGCTTTCTCAAGAAACAGGACAATGAAGTAATAAATATCTTCAATGCCAGTAAACTTAGAATTCATGGTGAGAGTCAACGCTATTTTATCAAAAGCTGCTGCCTCTGCTGCACCAGCAAGTAGCCTACTAGTAATCCTGGCCTTTTGAGTAGCTATTTGAGATGAAAAATTTGGTCAAGGAACCAGAAAAAGGGTTGAAGGTAATTGTTTCTGGGTCTGGGGTACATGTATTTTCTTCAGGATATCCGCAACCAGACTTTAACTGCTCTAGAACTTCTGACAGTGTCAGGAACTGTTGAAGAGATACGTAGTAGGGCCGGGATAGTTTTTTTATGAGCTGTTCCTGGGTTTAGGGCACTTCAGCAGGGCTTGGGGTAGCTGTATTAGGAATGGAGATAGTTGTATCTTTTTCGAAAAAGCTGTAACCAGACTGCAACTGCTGAAGAAAATCCTGCAGTATTAGGAACTGTAAAAGAGTCAGGAAGTTTGCTGTTGGAGTTGTTCCTAGGTCCGGGGTTGTTGTAAGGGTACCAGTACTGAGGTAGGGATAAGGGGAGGGGTACTGGGGAAAAGTACTGACTGTAGAAAGGACCCGGTAGCTTTTTCCAGTCGCACCTGCATGCCTGTAGGATATCACAGTTGGCACCAATGCAAAAGACTTGCGTCTGACCTTTACCAAACGCAACTGAGAAATGCCTCTCTCAAAGGAGTGTTCACCTTACTGTCAATTACTAGCTGCACTAAGTATAGCGAGTCAGTTTCAGTTCTCGTTTGACCGCCCTTATGAAACTTTAATTGCCATGTTTCAACTGCCACCAAAGAAAGTTAGTTTCAGTTTCATTTCATGTCCTAGTGTGGTCAGTGCATAACTCTAACTTCCTATAATAATCATAGTTGCTGCATTGATGTTAAAATATTTTAATGAGCAGTTCAAAATAAGGTAATGTCGTTGGCTAAACCAAGCTAGCACAAAAGAACATAGGAAGCAATGATTCAGCCGTTCATCTCTGCTACAGCGGCATGGCACATATTTTAATTGCTCATATCTTTAACAGCTTTTCACTCTCACACACGTCCTGCTGTGGACTAGTGCAATCACTGCTAGAATAGGGAAAACCCTTTTTCCAATACAGCTTGCTAGTGGTGACATATATAATTCTAATGTAATATTATATTACCTGGTGAGTTCAACAACCATTTGTGCCTCAAACTGGTTTGAATGGCTCATCGTTCCCTCATCAGAGGTTTCAGAGTTGTTGTGGTTGAAGAAAAACACAGGAGACTTTACACCTGTAACAGTTGAGTATTCTCCACAAGTGGATGAGCTGAAAAGGATGAATGTACTATGAGCTAACAATACAAAGTTTGAATATGTTACCCTCAATTGCATGTCTGTTCAGCACTGAGCTATGGTCATCAAGTTTATCATAGACATTTCCACGAATATACTTTGAAATTTCTGGTCTCATTCTGTGTTGGATATTCAGAGTTCTAACAGGAAGTCCGTTATTCACCATCCTTTCAAAGAGAGACAAGTCCAGGTGGTAGTTCTTTGCCAATTCATATATCGTAGGGTTGGGCTTCAACTGCTTGTGATCTCCTGCATACATGAAACAGTCGTACATACTCGGTAGTGATTTTTGTGACAATTTACCCTAGGCCCAAAATCTGTGGTTCGTTTGATGCGCCGGATTACAGTGGACTGCAACATATGCCAGGAAGAGTTGGTCATGGTTTGCAGCAGTATTATTTTCTCTCAACTATTTTCACTCTTTTTTAGTTGTGTGAATTTATGCTTGTCTAGACAGCCAATCTGAAGTAACTGTAGTGTTACTTTGAGGAGCAAAAAAAATTTTTTAGTGGGTTTTAGGAAGATAAAATTAGGGGTGTTTGAGCCAATTGATCTATGTTCATTGCAGTGTTACAGGCCAGCTTTCTGGAAAGCAGGGCATGTAATAAAGGAAGTGCTATTGCGTATTTTGTGACCCCAAATTTAAAGCTACTCTGGTTGCCATTTTTTATCATCAGGGAAAAGGGAAGAAGAAGACGCAACCCATCTGGAGGGGCGATTTAGTGCTTGATGGTGAGAGACTGATGAGAGAGTATGCTATAGGAAAGGTTGGGAGTAAGAGTGTTGCAGATGACAGGCAACAGTTCCTCATTTGCAATAGTTAATGCACTAGCATTACACATAGTGCATCTAAAACGAGTTTCTTTCCTCTGTTTTCAGAGAAACTACTCCCTAATTGTTATCATTTTTACTTGAGATTTTGAGATTTTGAGGTTTGGATCAAAAATCCAAAGTGTCTGGACAATTCCTAGACCAACTAATGACAATGCACAAATGACACACCTCCATTTCAATAGTACGATGCCAGTTGCATCGCCCTAACTTATCGACGATCGTATAATAACTTCTAGACTATAGTTTTAACAGCTAGTTTTGCAGAGATTGTTGAAGAATAGATAGTAGTGAAAACTACACAACTTTTTAAAGGGATTTCTGCCATCGCTAAAGAAAAGCGCCAGAGTAATCTTTATATATTGTGACAGGTTTTAACATAGAGTAGCCACTACACTAACAGCCTGCAAATGGTATTTGCTTACTGCAAATACTGATTTGATCCAGTGTACTTTTGACTGCACGGAGATGAGTGAATGGAATGCGCTAGCCAAAACGCCAGGCGCCTCTGGTTGATAGCACTACTAGCTGCAGCAAGTGGGCTGCGGTGAAGCAGATGATACAAGGGAATTTCCCCTCTACTACTCAGCTGCTAACTATTTGAATATAGGCAGGTGACTCACTATCAATGGGCCAGCTTACTTGTACATAACCAACTATTTTTACAATGTGCCAGCTTGTTCATTAACTATTTTTACAATGTGTCATTTTATTACTCGTGTGTTGCAATCTGTTTGTATCAAGTATGGGCTGATTTTTGTAACCTATCATATGCTATTATTTTCAGCTGCTGGCAGAGCTGTTTTGTAGTTTGCACAAGGAGTTTACTTGTGTAATTTTTGCTGTATTTCAATAAAGTGATTGATAAATTGAACTACTTGTATTTAGCTTGGCAGGTTGCCTGTTAGCTTGTTGGTTCTTCTGCACACGGCAGAACACGGCAGAACACGACAGAACACGATGTATCTCCATACACATATAGATAGTAGAAAAGTCATTACTACTGCTTGCAGTAGCGCTCTCTAATAAGAGGTGATTCTTCTCAACCAGGTACAGCTCTGCATAGTTGTTACCCTGAGTTGAGGTGTTGCTAGTAGGGAGATAAGCTTGTTAATCGTCAGCTATTTTGCAACCGGGTATACTTTCTCTAGTAGATGTTCGGTAAAGGCACAGTGAAATTTTTTACAATGTTTATACACGTAACATAATAATAAGCCAGCATTACAACGGCTCCAACTACAAAATTGTTAAATTAAGGCAAAAGCTGGTGGATTAAGGTTTAAAAAAACCTATGTATTGTGAGCGTACAACCTACAACTATTGCTTCGTCAGAATGAGGGTTAAAATTTTAGTAACACAGCCATGGGCAATATAACTACAGGCTATTTCTTATCTCTTCGCAGTAAGCAGCTTTAATGGAAATGCACAGCGCTGCCATCAATCTACAGCCGGCACTACACCTATTTAATCAACTTATGTTATTCAAGACTCTACATACGCTTCAGTGCCCACAGCAGTGCAGCTGCATTACAACTAGAGCTTCAAGCCAGCAGGGAGGACATTTCCCGCCTTATAGTTATTTTTATCTTGGCATGAGTCCCATGCTGCTTTGTTTATTTATGCTTAGCTAATCAAATATTTATACACCTCTGTGATTTTGTTACTCATTTATAAGCACTTGCTTGCAGCCCAGCAGGGCAGTTATTAGTTAGTAGTAGTGCTCAGACATTGTATTGTAAGAGACTGCCTAGGACTTGTGCGTGCTTAGCGATAGCAAGACAGCTGAGGAGAGGTTCAGACTACAACAGAGAAGGTTCCAACAAGTGTACAGAAGACGCTTGGACTCTATTAGGAACACCCAGCTAGAGACTATACCCACAGACGCATACCTAGCAGTACGGACATCAATATTAGAGACATTACTACCACTTTTCTAGTTAGCCTTATTAGCAATTCTGTGCATATTAGACAAAGAAGGAGAATGAAGTCTTTGCTCACACTTTCAACCTATTAGGATCTGTTTGGCCGGTTGCCAACTACCGTTGTGTCTGCTGATAAGCAGCATCCTGTCTCCTCTAATACAGAGAGACATTCAAGCCTTGCACTCTGTAGCCACGGCTACCACTAAAGCACAGAGCTAGGCATAACCATAAAGCATCTTACAGTACCTGTGGCAGTATTCCTCTCATTACACGGGAAAACCAAACCGTTACACAGCTATTGGTTTAGAATCAGTCAAGCATACATAGCTTGCTATGCCTTAAATGCTTCAGGCAACCACAATCAATGTTTCCCTTGGCATTGCAGAAAGCGAAAGGCAGAATCAAGCATGTGTGAAGTTTGCCCAAAATTTTCAATTACATAGCACCCACTCCATGGTTAAAAAATTGAAAAGATGGTTGCTATGAGTATTCCAATGGCCTATTATTGACTAATGAGCAAAAAACAAATGCATATCAGAGTGAGGTTTACAAACCAATAAGAATGAGATGCTCGCAGTGCTTGCTCAAAGCGGTAATTATATGTGCCTCCAGTACTTCTGCTGCCTCTTCCACTATAATTATTTCTGGACCAACAGCCTGCAGCACTGGTTGTAGTCTGGCAGCAGCAGTGGTTGTCATACCAATTACTTTTGCAGACTTCAATGCATCAATCTCCTGCTGCATTCTACAAAATACAAAAAGCACACATTTGAACAAAGGTGCAGTAAATGGGTTTGCAAATTTTCTTTTCAGAACATTAAATGGTTTTTCATCTAGTAGTTAGCATGACGATAAAGCTTTTTCAATCACAGATTTTGGAGTTTTTTATACCTAAAAATTACATATCGCAAGATAGGGGCTCACATGTTAATCTTTGACAGCCTTTACAAAGAATACAAACACTTTTTTTAATATATCATACTATCACAATCAGGTAGGTGATGTGGCAGTTTTGTGAGTCCACTACTTATCAACTAAGCAGTTGTCAGAGGTAGACCTCCTGTTTGATAGCATAACAATACAGTCAACCTTCTAAGGCCTGACAACCAACAGTCAATCTCGCTCCAGAGGTGACCAAGTGCCGGGATGGTACTTCAAGTGTTGCAAAGGAGCAACCTCTATTCACAACTTGGGCAAGCCTTTGGTTCAAACATACAACTCAGTGCTTTCTAGTAGTATACGTTTATTATACTGAGAACAAATAGGGTAGCAATATAACAGCGCTGGATACTCAGTATCAAAATTCGCAAGATTAAATAAAACTAGAGGAAGGTAAAAGCTCAACCATTTATAGGTTACTTACAGGAAGTGACTAGAACTACTTGGCCAATCAAACCAAGTATTCCAATAACATGCAACATTAGTACAAATAGACAAATAAGCGTAACAAGTATAAATAGTGACAAATAGGATGTAAGATAATTAATTAAGGAGACCTGGTGCCCCAAACTAACAGGTAGAGTCGATTATCTGCCAGCCGGTCACAGCTGTAGCTTTCCCTCCTCTGGATATTTTCGTCTTTGGCGGTTCTTGGAATCCTAACATCTGGTGATGGGAAAAGTCTGGATGCAGGTCCTGGAGACTCTTAGGCTAGGTTTTGTCTCTCAGACAGTTTTAGAAACCTATTTTGCCAGCCGGGGACCACTACCCAGGGCTGGTATACCAAGGTATGTTGTGCCAGTATGGGTAAATACTGGCACAACTATACAATACTATTGTTTACTTAAGCTACTAGAATGATTGTGATCAATGCCTGCCTTATTGTATGGCTTTAATTAAGCATGCTAGATCCTTGCAAGCTATCAGGGGGCTATAACACTGTTGATCATGTGTCGTATTTGATTAAATCCATTACAGTAAGACAATAGTTGAAAAGCTTGCTTTATTTTCTTATCGGAACTTTGTCGCTTATTTTTAGGAACAACTACACTTCATACCACTTATTATGCCCACATCAGTTACCGCAACCAAGTTACATACTGAACTTGAATCATTTATTTTTTGTAGTTATTAACACATATTAAACGTTGTGATAGATTACATAAACTAAAACCTGTGCAAGTTTGTGTCTACAGGCGTCTACCGCCATCCTGCATCTGCATCCTCCTGCACTGCATTCTACTACCAACAGGTGACTGGTTGCCGGTGTTACTAGTGCTGGATTGACTAGTGTGGCCACATTGGTAGTAAACACTACACAGAACTCACACTGAGAGAGGCAACGCCAGTATTGACCCTAACAGGGCCATTACTTAATAATTCAGGGCCGGCACAAGATGGCCGCCTAGCCTGAGTAGTGTATAGTTAGCATAAAAACTCCAAGACTCCCTTTCCACCACTCTATTACCCCAAGGAGTGGATATATGCAAACCACCAGCTATAGAGAGCCAGAAATTTTATCAACAGATGCAGAGGCACCTCAGGACAATTCTTACTTATTGACTCCCCATCTTATTTTCAGGCGCCTGTGCTATTGTGGTGGAATTTTGTGACTACTACCACTGCGCAAGGTCCCCCTGACAACTGTTGAGTGTCAGGCAAGCCTAAATAAAGCCTGGCACAGCCAGAACATAAGTAAGTCAGCCGGTAGAAACCCTACCGGCCCTGCAGCATTCACTGCCTGCCCTGCAGCATTCACTGCCTGTCCTGCAGAGGTACCACCGGCCCTGCAGCACACCCTGCCGGCCCTGCAGCATGTACTACCGGCCCTGCAGTGCCATTACCATACCTATACCGGGTCGGTGAGCAAAGAACTACTATAGCCTGAGAACCGAAATTAATACCAAAGGTGCAGGAGCCCGACTTTGCAACATAGCTGTCCTCAAACAAGACCAAAACCAAGGACCACTGGATACTGGATACTGCAGTGAAGAATGTCCGCCCTGCACCGCCAAACAAGAAGGATTCTCTGACAGCGGTCATGGAGGCGTTGGCGGAACTCACGAAAGAAATCAAGTCATTGAAATCAGGAGCTACCCCTACACCTCAGCCTCCTTCACCACTGCCTGATCAACCACCACTTCAGTGCTGGGACTGTGGAGAGTTGGGACACATGCAAAGGCAGTGTCCAAAGAGATCGTGGAGCACCAGACCACAACGGATGCCTGCCCAGGCGGGAAACGGCCGTCGCCCGCAGTAGAGCTACCGGCATCTACCTGCAATTGGGCGAGCCGTAACACCCCCAAACGGAACCAGCAGACACAACACCCCTACACGAACCAGCCCCCTGCTAAGATGCACGTGGCGGACACCACCTGCTTCCCCCCTGTACGTCCGTACAAGGCAAGCTATTTCCTCACTGGAAAAATGGATGGACGAGTTGTGTCGATACTTGTAGACACCGGGTGCACTACAAACCTGTTATCTCGGCATGTCTATCAAAGACTACCCCTGAGTGTGAGGAGCACACTGCAGAACAGCGAGTCACACGGAGTGATGGCTGATGGGTCGAAGATCGCGTTCTACGGCACGGTGAAGGTGTCCGTACAGATCTGTGGGTTACAGAGCAATGTCAGCTTCGTGATAAGTGACATAAACGAGGACGCCATCATAGGGATGCCGTTCCTCACCACTCATGAGTGTTTGCTCAGATTTCAAGACTCCGTCATTACAATAGACGGACACGATGTACCATGCACGGACAAGCATGGGAAGCTGCTAAAAGATAGCGTCATGTGGATAGACGCGGCACAAAAGGATGTTATGCCACCTGGTGGTTGGGATGGATTCTCCCCAACAGCACCTACAGAAAGTGAGCAAGTAGTCTGCAGGACCTCCCAAACAATGGAGAGGGGGGAGAGTAGCCCTCACAGAAAAATTGAGCTCAAAGGGATGAAAACTGAGGCCGCCAGAGGAAAGAGCGTGAAAATTGCCCCTGAGCTCCTGTTGGCTACGCCCCTGGACAAGCAGGAGAGTCACCAGAAGAAAAAGAAGGAGGAGTTACGTAGTAACCACCCTCAGGCAGTGAAAAGGAGTGGAAAGAGCTGTTGGTTGCCAGCATCAAAGACAGTGGCTAAAACCACTCATGATGCAATAGCCGGGAAATCCGGGGAAGGCGCCAAAACAGCTATATCCGCCAAAGAAGTTGCACCACTGTGGTCGTGGGTGGTTTCAAAAGGATTGCCAGAAGCTGCTCTACCAGATATGGCAAGGCTCCAGCTGAACTCCCCCCGTGAGAGCTACCAGGGACCACCAAAGTTTGCTCCTAGTACCCCTGCTCAGCCGCCTCCTGCAAGCACAGACAGGATGAGTCGGAAGTCTGAGAAAGCAGTTGACAAAAAGGAGACAGTCATTCCCTCTCAAAACAGTGACCAGGGCACTACGTGTACTGTCTCCACTAAAGAAAGCCTCGTGCCACAGATTAGCACTATGGCTGCTTCCGACTGTTTGGAGATAGAAATGAAGAACGAGAGCTTGCTGTTAGAAACTGACCTAGCAGGAGCCTACCACCCTCCAGGACTTGGAGAAGAGGAATTGTTGGCCATGCCCGCGGAGGAGTTGCTACAGACAGAAACTGCACCTCCCCAGCCAACTCCTGTTGCTGCTGCCGCTGATACGGAGCTAGCACCTATAAACGAAAAAGATGCTGAATCGCAGTCAACTGTCGATGTCAATCCAAACCTTCAGGTGTACTGGATGCAGATCTTGCCACCGCCGATGCTGGAAGAGGAGGTTCCAGGAGAGAAGCTGAGGCTGGAGAATGAGCCGGCCATTACGTACACCAAGGGAGAAGAGAGAAACCCTGAATACTCTTTCTCTGCTTATGCATCAGATGCTATGGTAGCAGTCTGTGCAACGAGAGATGCTCTCGACTTCCCCTATGACCCTGGGGGATCGAAACAGGCATGGGAAGCCGCCCCTAGAGATGCTAGGAGGCCGTAAGATGCTCTCCCCACAAACTTGACCGAGCACGGGTGTTGCTCGCCACTATTATTCTCTTTGCTAAATTATGTAATTAAAGACCAAAGAGATACAGTCTTTAATGGAGAGGGGAATGTGGTGGAATTTTGTGACTACTACCACTGCGCAAGGTCCCCCTGACAACTGTTGAGTGTCAGGCAAGCCTAAATAGAGCCTGGCACAGCCAGAACATAAGTAAGTCAGCCGGTAGAAACCCTACCGGCCCTGCAGCATTCACTGCCTGCCCTGCAGAGGTACCACCGGCCCTGCAGCACACCCTGCCGGCCCTGCAGCATGTACTACCGGCCCTGCAGTGCCATTACCATACCTATACCGGGTCGGTGAGCAAAGAACTACTATAGCCTGAGAACCGCAATTAATACCAAAGGTGCAGGAGCCCGACTTTGCAACATAGCTGTCCTCAAACAAGACCAAAGCCAAGGACCACAAGCCATAAGGACCAAGAACCAGAGCTACTCATTGCACCACCATGAGTAAGCAAGATTGACTGAGAAGCTCCGCCCCCTACTTCTGGGCGCCTGGCACATTTAACTCTATATTAACCAATGACTGTATTGTATATTTATTTCTCATGATCTGATTAGTGTAAACACTTCCTGCCACTACTGATTTGTTGCCCCTTGTTTGGGCATATGTTTTAATTATGTTCTGCCTATAAAAGGCAGAACATTTCACTAGACTCTTTGTATTGTATTGGGATTCTACCTGTGCTTAAGCCAAGTAGCATGATACATTTACCCTTATTATACATTGCTGGTTACGCTGTGTAATAAAGTATGGTTTACTCAACAAGTCATTGAGTCGTATGTTTGAGCCGCGGGCTCCGAGAACAGTTGTGGAGTTGGCATACTCCTCTGTTGGAAGTTGACCTCTAGAGTGAGGCGTTGTTGGTGGACGTTTGGTCGGCCCCCCAAAATCCACTACACTATTTAAATATATGTGTATTATCTATTATTGGCTAATATTTAACTTTTTTATACCATTTGTGAAATCACTTCCTGTTTAGTTGATTGGTTGTGTTCTGTTTTTTAACAGTCTGATTGAGTATGACAAACTTTGTTTTCTGCACCCCAATCTTTAAAAGGCTGTACTTTCATATGCTTTTGCTCTTGTTCTTTTATTACATACATAGTCTCGCCATTGTAGTCTAGTGGATTGCCACCGTAGAGCTTACAGAATACAAATTCATGTTATCGGAACTCAATAACCAGATTGATATGCCTGAACCAAGGGCTCTTATCTAGTCTAGCCATTGCACAAGTGTCCAGTGTCCTTTCTTGAGGGAGGTACAATACTGGAGACTAGTATTGTTTTGTGGTTGACCAAACAAAAATGTAACGCAATACTGTAATGGAATTGCATAAAGCAGCCATGCGATACGTTAGTTGCTACTAGCATAGTAGTCAATTGAGTGAGCAGTGGTTGGCAAGCAACGAAGCAACAAGATCAAGCTTAGTACAGAACCTAACCAGTCAGGACAGACGATCAAGGGACCCGCAGATAGATGAGTCAAGATCAGGCTGAGGATTGCAGCTATGGACTGAGGTGGTGATGTCATACGAGTACCTACTAGCTACTAACACTTGAATTATATGGCGGCTAGCCAGCTCAATGCGCCAGCTAACTATATTATTTTATTTATACTTAATCCACCCCTTTATGATATCAATTCCTAATATGCTTGCTCTTTTGTTAAGCTAATCAGGTGTTGTTATTTTCAATTGTTGTCTTTTTGCATAAATAGCAAGGCAGATCGCCCTATGCTCAAAGTTAGTTTGGGTTTGCTTGAGATAACATCTAGTTGCTCAAAAAAGTGTATTCAGCGATTTCTTGTACCGTCTTAGTGTGTGATCTAAGGGGCGTCAAGTTTACTGTAAGCTTGCGAGAACGGTCTATCCGGCACGCTTTTGTGTATTAATAATAAATTATTATTAATCTGAAACACGTGTATTTAGTGCGGCTGGTTGCTTGTAACACTAAGTTTGCATACCTTGTTCACCGAATTTGTCTGCTATATAGACCTCCTACAACAGAGAGCCATTACTACCATCCGGTAGCGCCTGCTGTTGGTATCTATTACAGTCTATGATAAAGGACATTACTACCGTACCAGTAGCACTTGATAGTTATACTAAATTACCTTCCATAGAGAGCCGACGCTACCTGCTTACTTGCACTCTGCATCACCGTATTGTCATTATACACAATACAGGCAACTCCTAACAGTGTCAGTGAAAGGTTATTTGAGATCGCGACGAAAACCTTTACAATACTACCATAGCTTAAACAGTTTGTTCAGCCTCAACTTTTTTGCACGATAACTGCCATACTGGACCACAGATTTGCATTTATGAAGAAGCGTTTTCAGACAAAACAACAACTATGACTAATAAGAGTAGGTCGACATACTAACCTGAGATTTTCACTCAATTTCACAAGAGCTAAATACTTTTTCTGGAGGGCTTTCATCTTCTCTGCAATGAGTTCTTGATACTGGCCCAGTAAGTATCTGTACAACCTCCACCTACAAGTGTTTATCCAGCAGCAATAAACTTAAAATTAATACGAATACCATTACCAAATTTGATGACATTTGGAGATTGTTTTTGTGAGTGCATTAGTTAAATGCTACAAAAATGCCTTGTTTGGGTAAGTGCAAGCTACTCTGTAAAGACTCGCTCTGAAAGCATTGTGCTAAATACAAAGAATTGTTTTCCATTGATTTTGTAAGTTTTGACACAGTTTGAAAGGGGAACAGGTGTGTACAAACTTATTTTAGAGTTGTTCGACGAAAATACTAGAATCAATTGCTTTTTACCGCAGCAATATGTTATCATCGCTGAGACTTACAAAAAATGCATTTTGTTGTCTGGAGGATAAAGTAACGTTTATTGCAAAGTTTATAACTGATGAGCTTTATTGCCTTCAGCAGAAAAAATGTTGTAATAATGTTGCTCATTACTACCAAACACAACTACGGTCTGCTATGATAACAGCCTTACAGGGGGCTTAACACCGACTCTGTGTTGTTGTTAGCTCCACACTGTAATAAAAACTGCTTGTCAAAGCACTGTGCTGATATGAAAATCTGCCAGTAGCTACTGCAACTCCAGAGTGTAATCCAATATATAAGTGAGAGAAGCGTTTATAGTAAGAAATTATGTTTGAAACTGAGCTTTCTGACTCATCAACAGCCTTACATAAAATACAGATCATATAAATTATAATGCATAGCCAAGCACGTTACTAAAATCACTCAAGTATTTGATAAATTAACCAATGTCAACCCACATGGTATCGAGCTGTAGCAGATTTTGGTGGTCCTGCTATTTCTCCACTAACGTTGTCACGGAGCAAACTGCTGTCTGCCGGCACAACAAGACAGTTAGCCTTTCAAGGCTTGACCATGAACAGTGAACCTCTTCCCAGAGGTGTCCTTGTGCCGGGATGGCACTTGCAACTAGTTGTAAAGAACAACCCTCCATTTAACAACTGTAATGAGACCTTGGTCAGACATCACTTAGTGCTTTTGAGTAATAGCATTGATTCTTGTAAGCATAAAAAATGACAACACAACAATGACATGTAATGAGCTGCACTGAACTGAACAAAAGCTCTGCCTTTTACAGGCAGAGTTACAGGAAGTGTTTGGCCTAGTTTCCCAAACACTCCAATCACACAAAAGAATTACTAGAGTTGACCAATAACAATATGTATAAAAATACCAGCCAATAATAGATAAGTAAATATGTCAAAGAAAACTGGTGCCCAAAAGTAATGGGTGGAGTCTATTGGCGTTCCAGCCAGTAATAACTTGGTACTCTTCCCTCCAACGGTTCTTGGTCTTTTATAGCCTTCGATCCTGGTTCCTCCACTTCTGAGGGTATTAATCACTTGGATTCGGGTCCTAGAGGTCCTTGGGCTATGCTTCCTTCCTCAGGTTATGTCAGCCATCTTGTTGCCGGCTCTGGATAGCTACCCAGGGCCAGGTTAGTAATTAACTTTTGTCGGTATAGTAAAATAATAATGCCATTGCTTGTATGAGCAAATAGGTTACTTGCAATTAATACCGGGCTTGTTAATTGCTTATAGGAGGCATGCCTGAAGCCTGCAGGTTATCTGGGGGGCCTTAGAAAGTAATGGTCATTGGTAAATTATGGAATGATTTTAAAAAAAAAACCAGCAGAAAAATATTGTTTGGAGTACAAAATTTGTCTAGAGATCAAAAAGTTCGTTCCCCACAGGTAATTGTCGGTGAAACTTTGTTGCTCAATTGCTTACATACACTACATTGTGAGTTATAGGAAATATCGGAGAGAAAAGCGTGGTGGAACGATTAATCTTTGCATTGGCTGGATAGCTCTGTATTTTCAACTTGGTGTAATGATTGGAGGAATCTAAGTTATATCTTTTTAGTAGCTAAACAGTGGACCTTATAGTGTTGATTGTAGCTAGCAATAACAGATATTTCTACAAAACGCTTAACTTTCAGCCTATTCTTGATAATTTACATAAAACGAATGAAATCATTTATATGATAATGAATTTTTACCTTGCTTGATGTCAAAAAAGTACACAAATTATCATATTGCAGCCAAAATATTTTCAAATCAGACAGTAATTAAGACTTTGGTAAACTTGCAACATGATGAAACTTTAGTCCTTTGAAAAACTTTTTCATCTGATAGGTTCATTTTATGATATTTTGTAGCTCAAATATAGGATTTTAGTGCTTCAAGTTGTAATTCACCTTTCCTTCACTAACAGATCCTTGGTAATCTTTATTTCTTTTCTTTCGGCTTGGTCATGTAGGTAACTGACATCCTTCTCAGACATAACGTCTCCAATGTTTATCATTTTCTGAATTCTTTCACCAAGTTGTTGCCTGCATTTTCTACTTTTCACCTTTGTGAATCCTTCTGCATCAGCCACTCTAACACTTTTTACTGCAACGTAATAATATACTAAATTAGACCTACCATCAAAGCTGAAAAACAGTTGCCTGATGAAGCATTATGAAACAATCCTCTAATATTTTGAATAATTTGGGGCCTTGTTCTTGAAACATTGCAGGATGCTGTATGTAAACATAGTTTTGTCGGGCTCAATATAAATCATAGAGTTGTAGTAAATTCTAGCATTAATATGGCTTGTTTACTAACCAGGCAAACGCCCTGTCTGCCGGCACATCAACTCAACCCCTACCGGCCTGTCTCTCAACTATCTCCTCTCACCAGGGAAGACACTGGGTGAGTATGGTTATGGAAAATGCTACACAAACAATTATCTCACTTTCTCAACAATGGTGAGCTCTCAGCTCAGACGTACTGCTCAGGGCTCTCCAACTTAAACATTTATTTGTCAAGTACATCCAAGCCTCAGCATAAGAGTGAATGCAAATGGCACACATTAACAATAGCAGTAGTAAATGGTGGCAAGTTTTGGCAATAATCTGGGTAAAAGCTTGGCTTTTTATTATCAGAGCTCACAGGAAGTCATTGGCCTATTTTGTGAATAGACCAATCATACAATGCAAAAAAAATAGATAAGTTAATACAATAACAGATTATCAATACTATCAAATAAGATATCATGCATAGGCTTAAATACAGCTGGCACAAAGAGGTAAGGGGCGGAGTTACTAAGTCACTGTGATGTCAAGTGATGCTAGAAGTCTTTCTATCATTTTATAGCCTCTCAGTCTTTATGAAGCCTTGGGTTCAAAATCGCTTGCATCTGGTGCCATCTAGTAGGTAGTTAAGGGTTCCTAGTGTCCTTGAAATATCCTATGATCTTTTGACTATGACAGCCATCTTGATGCTGGTCCTGGATATGTTCTTAGTGGGGTACTTTGCCGCTCTTGTGCCGGTACTGTTATATATATATATAACATAACAAGACACAGCACTGCTGGCTCATTTAATGGCCTGTGCCAGTGCTAATGTAAGTGTAAAGCCCTGGTCACACGAGAGCAAATCTTTGACGAAACTGTAAACGAAACTATTTTTCCAAGCTCAGCGAATTCGTTGCCGAGCAAACCGGACAAATATTTCAGTTTCCTCATGATCAAGCAATGCCAAGTTTGGGAAATTCATTGGTTGCGATGTTTGCATATGATTGGACCATTGGACCACATAAGTTCATTAATTGGTTTATTTTCTATGCCCAGTTATTGGCTGGTCTCTAATGTCAGGGTCATTCACAACGAACACATGGTTTTCATAGTAGCACATTTGTTTTTTGAAAAAATAATTATTTCTTTTATTATATTGATAAAGAGTTTTAAATAAATGAAAGATGATAATAATAAATTATAATCAAACAATTGGAATGGTAATGGCTGGCCAAACCTGGGTGTTTATTAAAATAATCTTATCCAAATCTTGCTTCAATTAATTTCCATGCTTTTGCATCATGCAGTAAAGTATGAGTAGGCCCGCTGAGTAGGTCATTGGATGAAACTACTGATTGCTAGGCGTAACGAATCAATTATAGTTGTCGTGTGACTGGCCTAACGAAAATTTATTCGCCGTGTTTCAGCGACCATCTAATAAAGTTTTGTCACAGTTTTGTTATCGTCCTCGTGTGACCAGGGCATAATTGATGCCAAGTGGCCATCCGAGATGCCTGTTTAACACACTGAATACAACAGGGATCCATTTATATTCAGCACGGAATTTCATAAGGGATACTAGTAAAGCATTCAATTAGCCTAATGTTTTTATGATGCCATATGATTGCCATTATTTTTGGGTAACTTTTTATGCTCAAAAGTTTCGCAAACATTGTAGCGAATTTTGGGGGGGCCGATCAAAGCTCCACCAACAACACTTCACTCCAGAGGTAACTTTCCAATCTACTTCCAAACGGAGGTATACCAACTCCACAACCGCAATTAGAGCCCACGGCTCAAACGCACAACTCAGTGTTTCAATGAGTAAACCATATTGTATAATACGACATCAACCCAGTGTGGTACAATAACGGCAATGTATCTTGCTGCTTATATCAGTCTCAAGCAGAATACCAATACAAGTACAAGGATCAGTTAGAAAGCTCTGCCTTTTATAGGCAGAGTAGCAGAATACATATGCCCAAATAAGGGGGCAACAAATCAGTAGTGGCAAGAAGTGATTATATAAATGAAAAGACAAGATATAAATAACACAATGCGGTATTGGATAGGATAAGATTAAATATATATATAAGGCGCCCAGAAGTAAGGGGCGGAGCTTCTCAGTCAATAGTGCTGAGTCAGGGTGGTGCAACAGGTAGCACAGGTTCCTAGCTGTTATGGCTGGTGTTGTTCATCTTTCGCCTTTCTGGTGGTAGCTAGGCAGCAAACTTGGGCTTCTGCATCTTTTGATATTACTTTAGGTCCACAGGCTATAGCCCTTCTTTCCTCACCGACCCGGTATAGGTTCGGTAGTGACACTGCAGGGGCGGTAGTGCATGCTGCAGGGCCGATAGTGACTGTTGCAGGGCCGGCAGTGATTGCTGCAGGGCCGGTAGTGGTTCTCCAGGGTCGGTAGTGATTCTACTGGTTCTCTCATTTGGTTTTGTGGCTGTGCCATACTCAATCAAGGTGTGCCTGACACTCAGCAGTTGTCAGGGGGACCTTGCGCAGTTGTAGTGGCCATGAAAATCTACCACAACATATCTAATTTTACAGTCTGCATGGTAATTGTCATTGCATAAAGAATATGAAAGTTTTAAATTTATTTAGTCAAGCTTTGAAGATGCTTAATGGAAATATTAGGAGCTACCAAATAGAGCCAAGCAAATACTGCCAAAGATGTATTGGTGCTACCAACTTAGTTAACGCACAAAACTCTGCAACTGTCCGAGCACCCTCAAAACTGGGTGCAGTTCTTTTTAACTCCAAACCAACATCGTGCAATAAGATAGATTTTTTTTTAATCGCTTTTCTTGCAACAATTGCATGTTGTTTAGGCTAAAAAAACAAAGTTTGATAACAAAATAATATTTGTTAATTATATAGCAAATCACTATTTTTACTAAAACAGCGCAAACAAATGAAAAATTGCTTTTGGCATTGCTAATACATTTTGTTGATAAGCCAACTACAGGTCGCTGTTTCAGAAATGAATAACTCAATCAGCTGCCTTAAAAAGTGGACTTCTGTATTTTGGCGTTTTGGAAACTTATCTTTCTGTAGCAATTAATTATTCAATGACTGTGTACACATTTAAAACTCCATTTACATTTGAATTTGTATAAAAATTGCATCTGTTGCCATGTTTGACAGACTTAGTGCGAGCTGTGATTGAGTGGTTTAAGAGTAGCTAGAGTGCAAACTGACAATACTATGAACACTAGTGCCAAAAGGTTAAGACACTTATGTCATTGCACCAACCACTGTGTAAGTCGGGTCATTTTGACATCTTATCCTGACCTCAGTTGATGGTACAGCTGGGTCACTCCAATCAGAGTTAATAACAGCATGGGTGCAATTTTTAGAAGTCCAAACCTAGTGGTGTCTTCCAGTAGATAAAGTTAGAGTGGAAAAAGTTTACACTATTACAGACAACTACATCTTGGATAAAATATTGTAATAGATTTGCACAGTGCGGCTATTCTCTCTTCAGCCGGTGATGTTATTTTGCATACCTATCTATCTTATACTACACGCTAGATGGCTACGCTTGACTGCACCCAAGAGTACAGCCGCCCTGCCGCTCTTACAGCCAAGCCTAAGGATGGTTTCCCCGCCACTGGTAAACTGGCGCATTAACACTTATTTATATATATATTCATTAGCATCAATGCGCCAGCCTATTGACTCAAATATTCTTTCATGATTACTTTTACACCTCGCTGGGGGTATTCTTTCTATCCAATCATATATGCATATTTTCAACTGCTTACTTTTTCTATAAATACCCTTGTATTCAGCCCAGTGGGCAGACGTTGTGTAGACTCTGAGTAGTGAGTAACTCTCGTGTAGCAAGCGAACTGTTTTGACCAGTTACATGTTGAGTCTTCACTCGACCCTTGCCGTCAGTTGCTACCGTTCTCATATTATTTACCTGTGTCAATATTTCAGTTTTGTGCGTCAGATTAGACATTGTTTGCTTTTGTTGGTAATAATAAACCATTGTTACCTACAACTATGTGATATATGTGAGGCCGGTTGCCTGAACACAGTTGTGCCTGCTACACAGCAGCATCCGGTTGTATCTAGCACAAGATGAACCACCAAAGCTTTTCCACTCTACTGCTACGCTACCATTACAGTAGAAACAAAGCCAAATTTTGATCTAGTTTCTACATAATACTGTAGTGATTTTCCTCCTTTCACTATGGACACAGCAACGGCATCCACTCCTTCCTGACATTAGCGACTGTTTTGGGGTCCACGATCCAGACAAATCACACAGTATTAACGCGAATAAAACACTTAATTTTCTTATTCTGTTCAGCAACATAATAAATTCATAGAACAAAAATCCACAAGCTTCTGCCTTCTCTCAGGCGCAGCAGCTCCTTGTATAGTAGAAGGCAGGAAATCTCACCCCCTTATTAGGGGTGAGCCAATAACAGTCAACAATGCAAAATATACAGGAATAATAATAGACATTACAAAACACAACAATACAGTAAGCCAATGAGAGGCGAGCACATGGCAGAGTGGCTCTTGGGCCTTTTCCGGCATTTTTTGGTGGGGATGAAATCTTCCACTCCTTATATGGTGTCTCTGCTTCCTAGCTTCTGCTTCGTTCACTTACACTGCTTCGGGATCCAGATGATGAAGGGTTCTCAGCACCTTAGGCCTCAGGCTACTGTTATCAGCCATCCTTAATGGTCGGCCCAGGGTATTGGCCTGGGGTGACCCGGGGTAGGCCCGGTGTGATTAATATGTAGAATACAGGGTCTAGGGCCTGGTATAGGCCCGCTATAGTAAGTATCCTCAAATCCGGGAGAATACGTATATGGGATGAAGGGAAAGGCTCCAGGTCTTGTAGCTATTACTATAGGTAGGGGAGGAAAACAGGGCATTTCCCAGGTAGAGGGGGGTTGGGAGATCGGTGGGGTCGCTGATATAACAATAATCTCAAGTATTCTACATCTCTTCAGAGGAGACACTGTGCCGTGTGGACAATGACAGCCTGTCAATTACTACCAAATCTCACAATATATTTTGAGCCCTCGGCTCAGACAAAACAGGGCAGAGTACTAGTTCTACAATAACATTTAGTGGCATAAATTCAGTTCTATAGAGGCAATCGCCTAGAGAGTGACAAGTTTACATGGCGATATACACCAAGTGAATGAATGCAAAGAGTATACATGGGTATCCAGCCTTTACATAGGCTGGACAGAGGAAAAAATTAATCTAGTCAAATAATAGTGCAATAAAACAACCACAGGAAGTTTTGGAGCTAATAAAAAGTAAGTAATATAACTAGCCAAATAACCATACAATCCAGGGTTAAATAGATAAGGTGCCAAGTGGCTAAGAAGAGGATTTACAGGTAATTATCCAGTTCGGTGTCATGATAATTTTTTACGGCTACAACTGGCCTGGGGTGGATGATTTGATTCATCTCTGGGTAGGTATTGCCAGGATTCGACTTTGTGAATATACTCAGCAACTTTCATGATCCTCGTTTAAAGTGGCTTTTTTGTACCAGCGTATTGGGGTGCCTACTGGAGGAAGAGGTCATTACCATCCCAGTTGGCTTTATCCTAGCCCGGCACTGTGTTTATGCTGGGATGACAGTTTAGCCTCTCCTGCGCATGTGTTATTAATAATTCTACGGTAAGTAAAGGTAAGTATTGATTTCTGCAGGTACCTCACACCAAAGTCTACTGCAATGTTATATTGCAGTTTTTTGCATTTTTTTTGCATTTCAAGACCAAAGGCACAGAAAAAATACCTAGGACCTATCTGCAAGACAAAAAGACATCTAGAGACAAATTACATTGGCTATGAATCTAATAGACCTGTTCCCTCATTTCTGGGCACCACCTATATTTAACCTTATGCTTATTACTCTATCGGATTATATAAATAATTTGTGTATGTTGTTTATTTACCTACATTTGCATTATGCTTGATTGGTCTACTCATAAAGTAGGCCAACTAGTTTCTGTGTACTTTCTGTGGCTTGGTCAATAAAAAGCCAAACTTTTCTGTGTTCATTGCCATTTGTCAAATACCGTTGTCTTTGCCACTTGCTGCCACTGCTACCATTGCTCTTATACTGGGATTGCATGAGACAATAAATGTATAGATTTGAAAGCACCTAGTTATACCTCTGAGCTGAGAGCTCGCCATTAGTTGTGGAGTGGAGTTACTCCTCCACAGAATTTTGCTGGAGCCATACAGGTTCAGTGCCCTCTCTGGTGAGAGGCGATAGTGGTAGTCAGGCCTGTAGAGGATGACCGAGTTGCTGTGCTGGCAGACAGGGTGTCTGCCTGCGAAAAGTGAACAGTTAGTACTTGCTTTGTGTGGACGGCGAAATCCACAACAATACACTAAATACAATTTTTTTGCAGGATGATGTTATTGTAGCACAACTTTTTCATAATTTATACCATATCGACATTATTTTCTGCAGAAAATATTTTTTTTAAAAACTCAACAATTTTAAACCTTACACTCAAAAGTTTTATCTTATCAAAAATTAGAGAAGTACTTTCCATTTTCAGCGATTTGATGAGCAAATTATTTCTTATTTCGCACCGATTCATGACATCCTTTTTTGTTCCCACTTCTCACTCTTGACTTTTACATAGTTTTTGCAAGCCTATCAACCCCCAGCTGTGACTGAAACTCACTAATTGATCGCATGCTTGGTTTGTTGCTTATTTAACTAAAGCAAAATTATATGTCAAAGATTCTGCCCTTCATCGACAGTAGTCATTCTTTTATAAGTGTTTGTGCACAAGAAATAATAATTTCAAGTGTATTAGCTTCGTTTCTAAAGTTTAGTTTTAATTGAGCACTCAAAAGAAATGCTTGCTCAACTTCCCATGTTTTTTATTGTCATCTTGGTTCAATAAGGTATAAAAAATGAAAATAACTACACAGAAAAATTGATTGTTGATACAAAGCATCTCTCTGTCCCAATAGAAACAAAATCTTCTTCAGATAATAAGATCATTTTAATTGAAGCTGCAATTGTTTCTTGCTTAGAAATATGTAAATGTTGTGTTGTAGATAACAAGTTAAAATTACTGTGACAATAACCAGTAATAGTAAAATACCACCCCATTCAACTATCTATATTGAGTCCTACCTTCCTCAAACTTTGGAGCTTTTATGTTGGAATATTGGCGCATACGCTTCACAAATTCGTCGTCTGCATCAAGATCTAGTATTCTGTTTTGTAGCTCTCGTTCAGCTTCTCCCTCAATTTCTGTAAAACCACTCCAAGTTTTTACCAAGGTGGATTTATCTTGCGCACTTCACTTCACTTTGTATCAAATGTGTTCTATTATTCTGTAAATTAAGCAAACAATGAACATAAGTGACATTTATAATTCTTGCCAATGGAATCTTCGGCATTTTTCTCAGATCCTGGCTCATCATCACCTAGCTGTCCATTATCAGCAGGTTGTGGTTCCACCATGACATATGTAACGTCATCTACAATTAAGCAGTATATTTTAAGCCTAAGAGCCTAAATAGATTAGTAGTAGCAGGTTTCATTAAGTTTTGGTAGAATGAAAATATTATCAATAATTGTATTACATATTACAGTTCTTCTGTTTATATCAACAGCTGCAAACTTTTATTATATATTTAGGATTTCTATGGTTTGGGCAAAGTTACTTTCTACTTCATTTTCATCCATGATTTATGGCACATGCTTGGCAGCTATTGTAATTTGGCTAGTAGAGTTGCTCATTGTGTTTGATTACCTATAGCATTAACAGTAAACAGAGATTACCCAAACATATTATTACTCAACAGCTGAAAACAAGTTCTTAACCTGTAATTTCACAGCTGTTACCAAATTTTCATATTTCTTACCGTTAGTATCATCTTGTTCTACCGCAGCAGTAAACAGTGAGTAAACACAGTGCATCTTTTACCAACAGAAGATTTCACCAAGGAATTACTGTAATGGATTTTGATCTGGTATCCAAAAAAATTCACTAATCCCAAGTATTATACCTCTCTCCAGAGGGGACACTGTGCCGGTATGACCGTGACAACTAATGATCAGTCACTACCAGATCAGTTGGCAAGCACAGAGCCCAGGCTCAGACAAACTACACAGAGTGTTAGCTTGAATAGTGGCTTTATTCATTAATACCAAAGTCCTATGGTGGCTTTCCACTAGGATGATCAGCAAGATGTGAATGAATGAGTGCGATGAGATACAAGAGTTCCAGCCATTATATAGCAGGCTGGCAAGAAGTCATTTACATATTAAATATTGTAGTGGATTTTGGGGGCTTAAAAGCCACTAACTAGAGTCGGTAGGTATGCTACCACCAGTTGCAGTTTAACCGGTGACAACAGCAGGTCGGTATGGTACCAAAAGATGTGTGCTAGAGTATCTTCAACTCTACAACCAGTAAGTAGTCCTCGGCTCAGACACATAACTCAAAGCTTTTGAGTATCTATGCATTTATCCATCCAGAATAAAAAGAGAAGTAAAAGCCATATTACAACTGATCTGCCAACGCACAAGTTCTGACTTTTATAGGCAATTTACAGGAAGAGATTCTTAACAATAACCAATCACATAAAAATAATGTACAAAGAGCAAATAAACAAACACATAGAAATAGGTAAAAAATCAAGTGGCTAGTGTATGGTTAAATGAATATGGTGCCAAGTAAGGGTAGGTGGAGTTATTGGGTATATAGCCAATCACAGTCCTAGCCACTTCCTGTCTTTGGTCTACTGTCTTTATCAGCCTTTGATCTTGTCTTTTCATCTAGTTTACTTGTGGTTATCTCCCAGATATGTATTTCTGCTTCTCCGAGGCTACTTTGTAACTCCCAGTCTAGGCTGAGTCACTTCCTGCCGGCCCTGCAAGGTCGGTAATGAGTCATACCGGGTCGGTACAGCTTCCTACAGGGTCGGCATAACCCTATACAGGGCCGGTACTGAGTCACACGCAGGGTCGGTCAATCCTGCATGATTGATTTCGACCATTCTAGCTATCTAGCAGCTAATACAAGGCTGCCAGGGTGTAAGTTCAGCGTGTGCGCAAAAGTAAGTAACACTAAAATTCACCATAATATAACAATAGATGCACAGGAAGCAATCAGGTCAACAACAATAGGTATATAAATAGTCAACAAATCATGCGGTAGAATAAGATTAAGTGTAAATGATGCCAAGTGGCTAAAGGGTAGAGTCCTGTCTCCATTATCCAATCAGAGACTTTCCAGGGTTCTGAGGCAATACCTAGCTTTTAGTCGGCGTATCAAGTAATCCAAGGAAGGGTATTTCTGGCTCAAAGGTGAGTGTAAGCTCCTAGATAGTTTTGGAGATCCTCAGCTAAGTCCGCCATCTTGTGCGGGTCAAATAGCATCATACCTAGTCAGCCAGAGGTCACTATCAGCCCTGCAAGGGTCAAGACCGGCCCTGCAAGCTCTACCACCGGCACAGCAAATTATTCTACTGGCCCAGCACCTTCGCAAGAGCTGCGGTAGACTTCTAGCTTGTCTCTGATTGGTGTCTGCTAGCAAGCAGTGTACTACTGGCATGCACCAAAATCTACCCTTAGCCACGCATGAAATCATATAAAATTGCTTTTTAACTTTGCCCAGTAATTGAGTATTCTTATGTGCACTTTAATTTGAACTTTCTATTTTTGTGAGCTTTGGATGATTATCAAACTCAGTTGTAAAAATATTTTATTTTGTAAACACAATCTCACATTACGGGCAGCTTATTATACTCTCAAACATTGGAACATTTGAGATATGATCTGTTCGAGTATTAGATAATTGAAGCTAATGTCAGACAATGTCTGATGTTTCAGGAAATGTTAGAAAGTAGGTGAAACCATATACAATATTTATGCTTCTATAGCTTACTTCTATGAAAAAATCAAAGTGGGTGCCATGTGCTATTCAATAACAGGCCACACAAATTCTCAGTTTTTTGTTGTCCAACATAGAACGTGTTTCTCCTGCCTAGATGATTACTTTTATTAGCAGTAGCTACTGCCAGTCAGCATTAGTTTAGTTGAACGAAAGTTGTTTTTGGTTTGACACCTGATTGTCTTGTAGCTGTATATGATTATTAACGTTAATGATTGATGATTTTTTCCAAGCATGGTTTTTATGAAAACTTACTTTTGCACTAGTTATTATTCTTATTGAATAGACCAAGAAGTAATAAAAATAATTATTACAATTATTAATAATAACACATAACCACATTTGTTATTATTATTATTAATATATAAAAACTACTGTTGCTGCTATTAATAACATTGATAATAATTGTTATTATTGTTCATTATCAATCCTTATTAATTATTACCTAATAAATTATTTGTTAATATTTTTCAATATAACTGACTAAAATTGTGTAACGGATTTCGGTCAGGTTACCAGGAAAGTCCACTAATCTCAAGTATTATAACTTTCTCCAGAGAGGACATTGTGCCGTACGACACTGACAACTATGCTTAGTACTGGAGGATCGCCTGGCATACACCGAGCCCACGGCTCAGACAAACTACACAGAGCGTGGTTTGAATAGTGGTTTTATTCATCAACACCAAAATCTTAGGGTGGCTATTCGCTAGGGTGATTGGCAAGACAAGAGTGAATGAATGCAATGAGTATATATAATTCCAGACCTTTTATAGGTAAGCTGGGAGGAAGTGATTAGCATAATATCATATAAAAGTTAAGGAGCAGGAAGTAATTAGACCAATCGGAATACATATATAAATAGCAGGCGAATCATACAATGCATAAGTATTAAACGTAATTGGTGGAAAGTGGCTAAGGGCGGAGTCCTATCTCCTATTGTCCAATCATAGGTATCTGTAGGCTCCAGGGCTACAGCTAGCTTGTGGTTACCGTAATCGTCATTTCGAGGAAGGGTACTTCCTGTTCCCGCTCTAGAGTAGGATCCTAGATACTTTTTCAGGTCCTGTACTATGGCGGCCATCTTAGACCGGCCCTGTGTCACTATACCGGGTCAGTAAGGGGTCAATACCGGCCCTGCAGGAGTCAATACCGGCCCTGCATCTTGTGCTATAAGGTTCTCTACTAACACAGCATCTTTTCGATGGCTGTGGGTGGAACTTTAGGGCACTGGTGTAGAGATTGGAGTGGTAAACAACCAGTTTACCACTACTTTTCATCAAAATCTACCACAATTGTTGCTAGTTGTTGTAAACATACAATGCAACCAATGCAATAATTTATTTACAAATTAAGGACAGTTTTCACAGCTTATTATATTTTTTTTATTTATATGATAACAATAATCAATTGTTGTTAGTTACAGCTTTGATTCTTATCATTTTTTGAATTCATGGTTTTCATTGGTATGATTGTTATTGTTGCTACAATTATATTATCTAATTGCTGTTAACATATATAAAAAAAGAAGCTACAAATGATGATACTAAAATAAATATGTTTTGATATGTTTGATTTAAAATAACAGTTGATTAATTTTGGAACTTATTGTATTATAATGATAACAACAAAAAGTAGTTAATATTGTTATTAGGCTTGAAAATTTAATTTTTTTTATGTTAAACTCATTAGCATTTCCATGTTCTACCCTCTAAAATTTGTTCAACCTTTTAACAGAATAATTTTTAGGCATGCCAGGATTGCTTTTCCGAAATTTTATAGAGATGAAATTCAGATGGTGGCCGCCGATGTATTGCATGTATGTTAATTTTATGATGTATCAACTGGCATAAATTAAGTTCATACATATATGCATAAAGAACTCGCTGAGAGCTTCAAATAATGGTTATTAAGTTTAACAGTTTTTATTTTCTTTGAAGGAGAAAAAATTTAAACTGGCCCACCAGTTTTCTAGCATTTTTACTTAGATTTGAAAAGTTTAATTTTAAAAAGTCTGCAATCACTGGTGTCTTTTGGTTAGTTTTGGTCAGGATTTAAACCAAACTGAATTAAATTAAATCAAGTGAGCTAATTTTTTCAAAATAAAATGTACTAAAAAGCAGAGAGTAAAGATAGGGCCACCTCTACCCAACCCCCTGTGGACCCTTTTCCACCCCCAGTGTCACATCACTTGGCTACCACGTATGTCTGTGTTTGCTGCCTTCTTACTAGCCCCACAAATGAACAGCCACTCTAAAAGCAACCATGCACTTCTGGTTTCTTGCAACCACTCCTCATATTTGACCAATATTTCACTCTTTTTGGCTTTTCCATCATTGCAACTAGTAAAATTGTATACCTAGCTTTGTATTGACTACACATTTTCGTCAATATACCATGCTGTATTCCAAATTCAAACATGGAGCAAAAAATAAATCCAAAGTTTTTTCCCGCCCTCATTACCTGACTAGCATTGCAGATTGTTGGTCATGCCAAATTGATCATTTGTTATTACTGGCCATTGTTTCAGCTGGGGTAAATTTGGTGGAATATAATATCCTGTTGTCATCACTTCATTTGCATATACCTGTAGTTGCTTACCAGACAGACATCTACAGTTCTAGTGCAGAACATGCAGCTAAAACCAATCAGCCACTACAAGCGCTTTAGAGAAATAAGCAATTATTGCTGTCTCAGCTTCGGATTGCACAGGGTACAGCCCTGGAGAGTATCTAGGATCAACAACACTAAACTACTTAAAAACTAAGGACTGTACAGAGGACCTAGGAGCCAGCTAACTTAACAGCTAGCCAGCGACTCCCATTTTGCCACTAGGCACTCCTACATTTAATCTCATTTTTCCGGCACGATTTGTTTGCATGTACCTCTATTGTTGTTATTGGTAATTTATTACTAACTATATGCATTGGCGGTTATGCGGTACTGTAGGTCAATTGTGTCATGTAGACCAGCCTATAAATAGCTTGTCCTTTGCAGCAATGAAATGTCTTTTTCTAATCATTACCGAGTTTAATTTGTGTGACTTGCAACGCATCTTTAGGCAAGTACATATTTAGTAGAATAAAACTTTTATCATATTGAAACTATGACGGTTGAGTCTGAGCCCTAAGCTTCCGGTGCTGTGTAGTTGTTTGGTAACTGCTAAGAATCTTTTTACAGGACTTACTGGCCTTGTGCCACTTCTTCAGAAAGGCATTCTTAGACTGTACCACCAAGCATGTAGGCAGTACTAACACTTCAAGGAACTTAGTCGTACCCAAACCAACTACACAACTCTTAAACACAACGAGGTTAGTGAGACAATAAAAGTTGAAAAACCAACAAGGCACAAATTAGACTAAATTCATATATTCCTACCAGACTCAAGCCACTTGCACATTGCAGAACTGGGGTCTTCTCCTTGATCTTCGAGGTCGTCAGCTAAATCTTGCAACTCATAATAAAACGTCGGGTAGTTAGCGAAAAATCCTGCAGTGTCATATCGCATGATCCGTCTTCTTGTCATTTCCATTTCCTGATTCATCTTGTCAATGTAGTTGTTTGTCTGCAACAAAAAAAAATTTCCTCGTATAATTATTTTCATGCCCACAAGACATTTTTTTTACAAAGATGAGTGAAAAAATTATGATGGTCTGTATCATTAGAGTTGGTAAAGTTTCTATTATCTCGCAAATAACCTAATATGGTATATTGATGTAATTATCAATGGGACAAGTCATTGGTGAATTGTAATGATCGAAAAATTTAAGCATAAATTCATTTATATTGTTATTATTGCAAAGGATTTGGGCGGTAATGACATAGAGGAATGTATGATACACGCTTGAAGGATATAGTGGTAGAATGGAGCTACAGAGTTGAGCAACAACTCGAGCTTCCTCCGAAAGGCAGTTTTTGCAGGATGTGGTAACAGGTGGCAAAGGAAAGATAGAGAAAGGAAGGGTAGAACCGTCCGCAATTGACAGAACCTGGATTGGTACAGTTGGGCCAAAACTGGCCTCTTAGGTCATTTCGGGGTGATCAATGGAGCATATGGGAGGTCATCCAGTTATTTTCGAGCACTTCACTAACTCTGTGGTTTCTTTTATTGCACTAATGATGCATAACCATAATTTGGAAGGAAACTGCTTGAAGTTGGAGCCATTGTGTAAGGCCAAAATTTAATGTACAGCCTGATGCAGTGAGGTATAAAGCTTAGAGCCCAGACTACTAGGATAGCAGCATTCAATTGGTACAAAACCAAGTCGACCGCATCCGAGCTTGAATGCTCATTGGACTAGCCATCATGTGGTATCGTTTATAAAAAATCACATTGACTGTCATTAGCTATCTATAATTAACTGTTGCAATCATTTTTGTTAATGTTGAGTTATATGTTTACTCTTTTGCATTAAAGACCTGCTCATCTTCTGCTTGGCAGAAGTTTGCGGGATGGAAATGCACTCGGAACATTTGTAATACTTTGTATATTTTCTCCGGCTAAAAAACAATAATATCATTGCAAACAAAATAGACCCTAGTTGTTTGAGTCGGGGCTCTGTATGTATTTTTATTCAAGCAACCAGACTGCTGTGTCTGAGCTGTAGGCTCTACATTAAGTTGATAAAGTCACTTGGACAAGTGGCGGTGTTCCCTTTGGAGCGGTAGCGCATTTAGCATAGTAGTATTTGGTGATAACAGACCAAAATCTACTAAAACATTTGTACATCTATGTTTTACAGCTTAGTATCAAAGTATAAGTTGAGAAATGTCATTTCAAGCATGATCTGTTTGAATTGAGGACTCTGCCCATAAAGACTAAAAAGGGTCTAGTCTAGTGGAAGTTGGGACTTCGAGAGGTTAGCCAGAGCTTAAAGAAATCAGAAGAAGAGAGCCATGTCTGGTAGGGACTGGCAAGTTTTACGACATTTTTTGGCACAGTAGTGGTACAATGTGAGCAGATCTGCGTGTGTGGGTTTAAGCACCAGATGGTTATCCTGGGCAAAGTGTTGTTTTTAGTAGCATCAGGTGTCCGGTAGAAAAGCTTAGAGTAAGTCTTGTGAGCACCAGGTGTTGATTCCCAGTTTGTATTGTAGTATAGCTTGATATGTTTGCATAACTTTTTTACTGTGTTTAAATTTTGTTGTAATTGTATGATTAAATAAGTATTTGCTGTGCAGGGTTATTTTTATGTCCGGGTTTGTATCGCGATTAAGATTGTGGGTGTTGAGGGTATAAAAATAAAGTGTTGTATAGTTATTACATGGCTTTATTACACAAGAAAAAACATCATACATATACATTGATTACTTTTACCATCCATTCAAACGAACGTATGGAAGCTCCTACCCCACAATTTATCTGTAGGTATCTGTCGACGTCAGGATGGATTATACACCAATAAGTTTTACTCCGATTACTTTCAGTTAGTTTTAAAAAGCATTTTATCCCAAGCAGCCTGTTTAATTTTACTTAAATAGATATTAACATACATAATATCTACCATGCGCCAAATGGTTTTAAAAATGTTATCCAGTGTCTGTATTAACAATTCTACTTCATGGTCTTGGAATGTTATTAGATGGATCGACTTTTTTGGAACAGTCATGTTATCCTTTACATATTTATGATATTCCTCGGGAATGAAACCTTTGAGATAAAGCACTTTTTTGTTGACATGTTGATCTAAAATGAAAAGAAAAAAAACTATCAGTAAAAGATAATAGATATCAAAGTAAAATAATGATAATAATTAAAAAGTGCTCTTGCTTTTTTCAATTATTATTAAATAATTATTTATTAGTTCTTTCCTTATTGCTGAGAGTCCTCCTAGTAGTTGTAATAGATGTTGTAGTAGATGCTGTTCCTTCAGACGGTGTTGCTGGAGTGGATGACTTCTGTATAAAAACAATTGTTTCTTCAAGCGTAAATCTCTCCATAATATACACGATTTTCGCGCGAATAAAACAAATTGTCTTCCCTCAAAAATTATTTTCTAATCTATAAGAATTTCGCGCAAATAAAATTTGGTTTTTTTTCACGTGAAAATCCCTTTGTTATATAAAGAATTTCACGCAAATAAAAAATACTTTTTTTAAGCGAAATGCTTTTTATTACATATAAGAATTTCCCGCGAATAAAAAAGTTTTCTTCACTCGAAAATCCATTTATAATATGTAAGAATTTCGGGCAAGTAGTAAATTTTTTATTCGCCTGAAAATCCCTTTATAGTATATAAGAATTACTCACTAAAGCCTGGTTTCCAATTGAGCAAAAATCGTACAATTTTCAGAGTCTTGCAACTCCTACAATTGTGCACTTGTTAATCTTGCATTATCTTGGGAGGCGTAAGAGTCGTGCGCCCCTGCGATCTATATCGTAGGAGTTTGGCACTGACAAACTTTCACGACAGCCACGACTAAGATCGTGGCTATTATTTTTTTGGGAACCTAGTCTTGCGACATCCTGCGATCTGATTGCCTTGACCTACAAATTATTACTACTACCATTATAATTATCATAATTAATAATAATTGGATTTTCCCTCACTCCACTACTATTATTTTTAATCATTATTATTACAATAGTTGTTATAATTATAAATAATAATTAATAATATTTTGAAGCAGTCAAATTATAATATTATTATTATATTAATAATAATATTATTATTATAATAATATTGTGAGGGACGCCAGCACTCTTCGCTGCTACTACGTACTGTTTTACCTTTATTTACTCGCTCTTTATGCTATCTGTATACTTAACTATTTACTCAAGCTGTCCATGTCTATGTAGCGTTCTATTATTAGTGCTTAACTGCAGGTTCTATGCTGTATCGTTCTATGCATGCAATTTTCCTCACAAATTATTATTACCATTTTTACTCGATGCTAATTGGTGCTTAGCAAGGCGTGATTTACTATTTCCCTTTTATTATTATTATTATTTATCCACTGCTAATTGGTGCTTAGCAAGGTGTGGCTTGTCAGATTTTATACAAGGGTGTGACTATGTTAGAGCTACCCGCCTACTTTCTTTATATATGGATGTTGTGCAAATAAATGTTAGAGTTAGCCTGACTCTCAGAAGAATCTCTCTCTCTTGAAGCAAGCACTACTAGGAGCAACATAACTACAAGCGCTGGTCGACTATTAGCAAGCACGAGGCTTGGCGGAAAGTAAGATTGATCACTCTCTCTTACTGCGTATTCCCTCGACTCGAGGTGTACGACGCAAAGCACCTGGTGCCCTACTAGTTCGACACTCATTGCAAACCGAACTGTGGAGTTCGAAACAAAACTAACACAACAATAATTATAGCGTAATTATTGTCGGTCTCGACTGCGTCGAACAGACAACTATTAATTACAGCACCATTATTGTCGGTGGCCTAAAGTTCGCAACAAACTATAAACTAAACGGTAATTCCTACGGAATTATTGTATGCAGCAAAGTTCGAAACAAACTATAAACTAGACAATAATCACGGCACTGATTATTGTCGAGCCTAGAGAGGTTCAAACGCAGCCAATAATTATTGGATAATTATTGCAACTGCCAGCACTTGTTCCACACAAGATTCGGTTGTTCCATTGCATGACCAAAGTCAGTAATAGCCTGTCAACAATAATTACAGAATTATTGTGCACTGCATTAGCTAGGGGACCAAGCATTCGGGAGGTGTACAGGTGGCTACCACTCAGACAGTAAATTCCTGTACATTGGTGGCAGCAGTGGGATTGAAGCACCCACAGCAATCTTCCGAACCCCCGAGCAAAATGCAGACATGTCGTACAGGCGGAGAGCCGTTAGCACTGACCGCGAGGGGTCATCCATGCAGATCATGGGGACGCTGACCGACATCTTGGAACGAATGACGATGACGAATACGAGGGACAAATTCAGACTACCCACCTTCGATGGGGAAGGAGACGTCCACTACTTCGTCCAACGCTTTGAGGAGGTATCCAGGATGAATAGATGGACACCTGAGGAAGCCACCATCCACCTGCGCCAGGCGCTGGTTGGAAAGGCTGAACAATGTGGACGTGGACCCACACAACAGATGATAGTGGAGGCACTGAGGGCCAGCTTCGGGCTTACCCGAACAGAGGCCCAAAACAAACTGGTGGCATATCGCAAACACCCTCGAGACACCCTCCGGGAACACGCCCTCCAGGTCGAAAGACTGGTGGAGGCGGCATACGAGGAACTGCCACAGAGGAACCGAGAAGAGCTGATCCTTCAAACCTTTCAAGGCACGTTGGGTCATGCATACCTACAAAGACATCTCCTGGCCATTCGGCCCGTCAACCTGGAAGAAGCCATTCGAGCAGGAAATGATTACCTGCAGGTCCAGCACCAACCGCTTCCTCACTCCAATGTACGAACAATACACAAAATAACGGTAGGCAACTACCAGGACCCACCCACAACAGAAACCCTCTGCCAAGAGGTAGAAGATCCTCTCGCAAAACTTCTTAAGACGATAGAGGCTCTTAGCAAGGAGGTGGCGGAACTAAAGAGAAAACCGCAAGAGGAGCCAGCCAAACGTTGTTGGGGTTGTCAGAGAACTGGACACCTCCGCAGTCAGTGTAAGACTGCTCCATGGATCAACCGGCCGGGAAACGGGCGCGGCCCGCAGCAGTAGGGCCACCTACTGACTGCGACAGGGCCACCCCACGCCATGGAACACCCTACTACAATCCGAACAGGCACAAGGTTCCACAACCTCCCAGACCTGCTCCAGTCCCCCTAGCCAACCGGTTCGACCCGTTGGCCACGGAAGAAGAAGACACCCTACACACCAAAGAGACAGAACCAGAGACTTGGCTTCGCACTGAGAGAGACCAATGCGCCCCTACGGGAGAAATCCCAAGGTCAGGTCCGAAAGAGACCAGCCGACCTAGAACGGTGCACCTCAATCAGGTCGAGAGGCCGTATAAGTCGAGTTATTATTTACCAGGAAAAGTCGAAGGGCAGTCAGTGACGTATCTTATCGATACTGGCTGTAACACAAACTTGTTAGCAAAACGAGTTTTCGACCAGCTACCCCCCAGAGTCCAACAGTACTTACAACAGTACGACTCACATGGCCTGATGGCCGACGGCACGCGTTTGCCATTCTATGGGTTGCTCACCCTCTCAGGGCGTGTCAGACACATTCACTACTAGGAAACGTTCGTTGTTAGTCAAATCAATGAGGACGTAATCCTTGGTATGCCGTTCCTCTCGAACCAGAGTTGCCACATGGGCTTCGACCAACCAACCCTGCGAATCCAGGGAAAAGAACTCGTCTGCACAGACAGACACGGAAGAGATTTGGTCTCGAAATTACAGGTACAGAAGGATACCTACTTACCACCCCAAGCAGAGACCACAGTCTTGTGCCACCTCACCAGTAAAGAGCCCTGCCCACAGGGAGTGATAGAAAGTGTGGAAGGTGGCCTGCTCCTCGCCACCAGCATCAACACACCCGACGAGCAAGGAAGAGTGCTCGTGCGATGCCTGAACCCCTCCCAGGAGAATATCCACGTCCCCGCTGGAGAAGTGATAGGGACGTTCACGGGAGTAGCAGCAGAAGACGTCCACACCACCTCCAACCAAAGCATACCAGAAACTATAGAAGGGTTGGAACTACCTCCACACCTACGGGCATTGTATGCCCAAGCACGGCAGGGGTGCAAAAACCCCCTGGAAGAAAGGCAACTCCATGAACTACTGGCACAATACCAAACGGTATTCAGCAAAGATGACAGCGATATAGGGCGCACACACTTAGCGGAACATTCCATTCCCGTGGCCCCTGGAACCAAACCAATACGTTGTCCTCCCCATCGTTTAGGAGCCAAAAAAGAGGCCGAGGCTGAACGGCAGGTGAAGGAGCTCTTGGCCAAAGACTTAATAGAACCAGCCGATGGCGCGTGGAGCTCGCCGGTCGTCTTAGTAAGGAAGAAGGATGAATCCTGGAGATTCTGTGTTGATTACAGGAAACTTAACGATGTCACCCGCCAGGACGCGTACCCTATCCCTAGGATAGATGACTCCCTGGACGCATTGGCGGGCAGTCGCTTTTTCTCGACACTAGATCTCACAAGTGGTTATTGGCAGGTGCCCTTGGACGCCGATGCACGGCAGAAGTCAGCCTTCATCACCCGAAGCGGACTATGGAGGTGGAAAGTCCTCCCCTTCGGACTTACGTCCGCCCCAGCCACCTTCCAGCGCCTTATGGAACGAGTCCTAAAGGGACTGCACTGGAAGACACTCCTTTTGTATCTGGACGATGTGATAATTATCGCCCCAGATTTTCAAACTCACCTACAACGACTCGGAGAGGTCCTAGGACGGCTGCAACAAGCCAACCTCAAGATCAAGCCCTCTAAGTGTGAGCTGTTGGGGGAAAAAGTGAGATACTTGGGACACGTCGTCAGCGCAGACGGAGTAGCAACCGACCCGAGGAAGGTCGAGGCGGTACAGGACTGGGAGGAGCCCAAAGATATTAGGGGCCTACAAGCGTTTCTTGGGACAGCTGGCTATTACCGCCAGTATATACCCGAATACGCCACAATAGCCAAGCCCCTGACCGTGCTAACCGGGAAAGGAACCAATTGGAGGTGGGAAGAGGAAGAGCGACAAGCCTTCCACCGGTTAAAAAACAAACTAAGCCAGGCTCCAGTACTGGGAGACCCCGACCCCTCACTCACATACATCCTGGATACGGACGCCAGTGCCGTAGGGATGGGAGCGGTGCTCTCCCAAGAACAAGATGGCAGAGAGAGGGTTATTGCTTATTACAGCAAAACCTTGGCACCCGCAGAACGAAATTACTGCGTAACTAGGCGAGAGCTCCTAGCAGTGGTGAAAGCAGTAAAGCATTTCCGACCCTATATATACGGAAGGAAGTTCCGCTTAAGAACGGACCACGCCTCCCTGCGATGGTTATGCCGCAGAAAAGAACCCTCCAACCAGATTGCTCGCTGGTTAGAAATCCTGGCAGAATTTACCTACCAGCTGGAACACCGTGCGGGACCACGTCATGCCAACGCAGACGGTCTTAGCCGGCAAGCCCAGTGTATCAACTGCAAGCAATGCAGTACCATTGAACAGCGAGATGGAGGCCCCTCCACGCCGAACTCGCGGTGGAAAGAGGACAGGCACAAGTGAACCTCACGGTCACAGACCCCAATCACAACACACGAGAACTGGTACAAGCCCAAAAGGAAGGCGACCACCCAGTGGCCCGCATGTATCAGGCTGTCCGAGAGCAAGAAATCCTCTCCCGACAAGAGTTGGAGGAAGGCAGCACGGAGCTACGGGTCCTACACGACCGAAGGGAGGGCCTGCGTATAAGGCCTGACGGGGTGCTGACCATGCGTCTAGAGTACCAGGGCAGAACTAAACACTGCACCGTCTGCCCCCCTTCGTGGCGGGAACGTACTGTGTGGGAGACCCACAAGCTAGCCCATGCAGGCATCAACAGAACCAGGAACCGGCTGATGCTAGACTGGTACTGGCCTGGACTATCAGCCATGGTGCGCCGCCTCGTGAGAGATTGCGAGGTGTGCCAGGTAGCCAAGCGAAGCCGGAGACCCGACGCCCCAGAAGGGCAGAGACTGTATGCGGGACGCCCCTTCCAAAAACTCGCGGTAGACTTGGTAGGGCCCTTACCCCTCACCCGCAGGAAGAATAAATGGATATTGGTCCTCACCGACCATTTTACCAGGTGGCAGGACGCCATCGCAATCCCTGATGCTACGGCCCCCACTGTGGCCGCCACCCTAGACGAACGTGTGTTCAGCTACTGGGGCTTGCCCGAGCAGCTCCACACGGACCAAGGGGCACAATTTGAGTCCTCCCTGCTAGAAGAACTGTGCACACTATGGAGTGTGCGAAAGACGCGCACCACACCCTACCATCCCCAAGGGAACGGAATGGTGGAGCGTCAGAACAGGACGCTAGGCGACGCCCTCCGCACGCTCATTCTCACCCGAGGACAAGACGAGTGGGATGCCCTCCTGCCACAGATAATGCGGGCATGCAGAGCCACCCCGAACTCAACAACAGGAGAGACCCCTAACCTCCTCATGATGGGCAGAGAGGTGCGACTCCCTGACCAGCTCACCGGGATGGCACCTACCCTGGACAGAGCCACCATCACAGAATATACCCTGCGTACACAGGAAAATCTAGAGATCGCACATGAATACGTGCGAAACCTACAGAGGCGAGTACGCCAAGAAGAAGGAGACGAACCTTTAAGATTCGCCGAGGGAGACCTCGTAGTAATTGAGAACAAGCGCCGCACTAAAGGGAGTAATCCCAAGCTGCAGCCCAGCTATATTGGGCCATATACCGTCACACAAGCATACCCAAACCATACATACCGCATAGAAAGAGGGGGACAGGGCTTCACACAAAACGGCAGGAGACTGAAGCACTATCGGTCATGCCAAGAGCCGATTGGACGAGCTCCCCCCAGCAGAGAGCAAGCGGTACGCCCCAACATGAGAGGGGCCTACCTAGGCCGCCCCCTACCACAAGTGGAAGTAGAGGACGTAAGACCTCAACCCCCAGAACTCGTCAAAAGAGTACCAAGAGAGACGGGCAGGCCAGCATCAGAGGTACCCCCCACAGAACAGCCACGGGACACCCCCCTACCAATAGAAACGGTAGAGCGGGCGCCCACACCCGAACGTGGGGTCCAGGCACCCCCAGCAGGCACCCCTGCACCACCTGCTCCAGAAAGACATGAGCCAGATCCTGTCGAGTGGCCACCACTACCACCCAGACCGGAAACTAGTGCGAATTGTGAGAGACCAAGGAGAGAGCCTCGAAAGCCAGTGAAATTCACTGACTACCAGTGCTACAATACGCAGAAAGAAGAAAGAAGTATGATGAACCACCAGCCGTGGCAAAATCAAGAAGAAACCACGAAAATATTAGGATTAGTGGGAAGAGGTAACTCCAAACAGACAGTAATGTCGGGAGGCTCTCTAAACTCACAAGAGAACACAACCCCCAACACAGGTCGAATACCCAAAAACACGAGAGAAGATAACTCAAGGTGGGAAAAAGATCGACATATACAGAGACCCACAACTCCTAACACAAAACCAGTTGTTGCGAACAATTCAACAACAGCTACCCACGCCCCCACGAACACGTGGGCAAAAGAAACAATGAAACGGGCGGCACTAAGTGAAAACGAGGGCAACAATAACTCAGATCACTGTGCAAATAAAAATACACTGCCTTTCAAATCTACACCTCGCTACAGACAGCAGTGCCTAACAGACATCTCCAACCTTTTATACGCCATGGAGAATGATGGTAATTTATCACTAGAGGAAGACCCGACTTTTGAAGAAGAGCTGCTGCATGGTACAGAACGTAGAAGTCGGCCCCGACAGAGAGAGAACCACTCTCCTACCCGAATAGCCACTGTCGCTACACCAGAAGAAGGAGCAGCCCGATGCCGATACCGAAAGCATCAAGCACCAGCTCCCCCTCCACCAACACACCAAATTAAACAGACATGGAAAGCGGAGGAGACTACAAGGGCCATTAATGAAGCAGTACACCAAGTAGACGGCGAGGTATGGGAGTGCCGAATATGTAAGCTACAGCTCAACAAAAAACGCATCTTGTATCATGTCCACCAACATTTTACATATTTTTTCTGTGCCTGTGGCAAGAAAAGTAGTTCGCGGGACACGATATTGAAGCACATCCGCTGCCAGAAAGGTGACCCAGCCCACGGAGGAGAAGCCAAGTCGCTCTACGAGGTCGACAAGCAGTCCTACCCTGAGTTCTGCAGAACCCTACAGTGGGAGAAACCAGCTCCATTCGGCAACCCTACTCCCATAAAAGAGCAGGAGAAGCTACCAGTGAAGAAGCGGCTAGGCGAGAAGCTAGCGGAGGTGCCGATGAAAATAATGAAAGTAGAGTTGGTTGACGCCGAACCAAAACAACCCTCACCCAGAAAGAAAGAGCATAAAACCAAGAAAGAAAATATACCAGCCACCATTACCGAAGACAGAGAAGAACGTTGGCAGAGAGACCGAATTAATGAAGAAAGAAGAGAGGATAGATATAGGCGTATAAAGAGGTACGAAGGAGAACTATATCACCTAACTCGGGAAGCCTTCAGATGTCTGCAGAGGACAGAGGAATTAAAGAACCTTATCCAAAAGGAGAGGGACCTTTTATGAACATAATGGACGGTAAATTATAACATCTTCACTCCTTGCGCCCCTACTTATTTTATTGGGCCTACGGCTTCCAATGGGGGGGAGTGTGTGAGGGACGCCAGCACTCTTCGCTGCTACTACGTACTGTTTTACCTTTATTTACTCGCTCTTTATGCTATCTGTATACTTAACTATTTACTCAAGCTGTCCATGTCTATGTAGCGTTCTATTATTAGTGCTTAACTGCAGGTTCTATGCTGTATCGTTCTATGCATGCAATTTTCCTCACAAATTATTATTACCATTTTTACTCGATGCTAATTGGTGCTTAGCAAGGCGTGATTTACTATTTCCCTTTTATTATTATTATTATTTATCTACTGTTAATTGGTGCTTAGCAAGGTGTGGCTTGTCAGATTTTATACAAGGGTGTGACTATGTTAGAGCTACCCGCCTACTTTCTTTATATATGGATGTTGTGCAAATAAATGTTAGAGTTAGCCTGACTCTCAGAAGAATCTCTCTCTCTTGAAGCAAGCACTACTAGGAGCAACATAACTACAAGCGCTGGTCGACTATTAGCAAGCACGAGGCTTGGCGGAAAGTAAGATTGATCACTCTCTCTTACTGCGTATTCCCTCGACTCGAGGTGTACGACGCAAAGCACCTGGTGCCCTACTAGTTCGACACTCATTGCAAACCGAACTGTGGAGTTCGAAACAAAACTAACACAACAATAATTATAGCGTAATTATTGTCGGTCTCGACTGCGTCGAACAGACAATTATTAATTACAGCACCATTATTGTCGGTGGCCTAAAGTTCGCAACAAACTATAAACTAAACGGTAATTCCTACGGAATTATTGTATGCAGCAAAGTTCGAAACAAACTATAAACTAGACAATAATCACGGCACTGATTATTGTCGAGCCTAGAGAGGTTCAAACGCAGCCAATAATTATTGGATAATTATTGCAACTGCCAGCACTTGTTCCACACAAGATTCGGTTGTTCCATTGCATGACCAAAGTCAGTAATAGCCTGTCAACAATAATTACAGAATTATTGTGCACTGCATTAGCTAGGGGACCAAGCATTCGGGAGGTGTACAGGTGGCTACCACTCAGACAGTAAATTCCTGTACAATATATATCTATTATTATTTATTATTGTAATAAAAATCAAATTACTCAATGAGAATTATTGTTATAATAAAAACATAAATATATAGATGTATTAATAATAATAATAAATAATCAAAATAACGAAATACATATAATAAAATTAATTATCATAAATAATTACGGGAGTGATTGATTTTGATTGGCTACTATCAACCAGTAGGTCAAGAAATAAAGATAAACTAAACAACTGGGAACGACAGATCTTACCGAATCTTAGCAGCATAAGACAGCTAAGATTTCACCAAAAAATGGCAAATTTTGGCAGATTTCTACAATTGCGCACTATACTTGAGATCAGTGCCAAGATTTCTAAGATAAGATTCTTAGAGCCCTAAGATTTCTAAGATTCCCTGAGATTGTGTTGTGCCACCCCTAGTGTCCGCTGCCAGGGGATAGAACTCCACTAAGAATGCTGCACAATAATTCTGGGCTCCTCGCAGGAACTATGATATGACACTCTGGCCTATGAGCTGTAATTTTGGAGTTGTGCCCTTATTGATTAGACGACTCCAACTGTGCTCTTGTACTATCAGTATAAGAATCGTATATTGTATTTACTCAACAGATTTAGCAAATCTGTCGTACTGTCAGTACTTTGTGCTATTAGATATCTCTTGGAGATGCCAAATTATGTGTAATCTATCAGATTACTTACTACTGTTTATATACAAGCCTGCCGGACTTGCTATCAAGCATTACTTGTGAACATACTCAATTTATAACCCGTCTGCTTGTTAAATCCTGTGTGTATATATGTGACTTCTTCTCCACTGTCGATTTACTACTAGCTATGCAATATTCTATCTCATAGAATGCTCAACTGTGACTCGGTAGTCTATCAACCAATCTCCAAGATTACTAGATTAGAAGTGATTTATTGAATGCAACAACATATCAATAGCAATAGTACAGGAATGTGACTAAAACCTCCGCCCACAACATGGACAAATCAAGAAAAAGACAGACAAATACAACACGTGGTAAGGCAATTCCCAATCTTTTGACATAGGATGGCTCCGGAACTAACCATTAACATAAATGAAAACGGAGTTGTGTGCACATTCAAGTAGCCCTAATTCCTATAGAAGAATATACCATCGCAGCTGTTCATATCAATTGACAAGATCAATTGGGAACAAGGCTTAATCCAAAAAATTTTCTTCCAGCGAAAGTCCCTTTATGATATAAAAGAAAGCCTTGCAACTAAAACTTTTCTTCTTCAAGCGAAGATCCCCTTATAACAAATATAAGAATTTCACGCAAATAAAAAAAATTTTCTTCGCGCAAAAGTTGCATGAAAATATATAACAATTTCACGCAAAGAGGAAATAATTTTCCAACTTCCTGTATATTATAAAGCGTTTTGCGCGCGAGACTTTTCTTTGGTTTTCAGGTCAGGTCAATCGGTGCAACTTTAGCTATTCACGAGTCACTGGTTGTACTCAAAAATCATCCACTCCAACAACATCGTCTGAAAGAACAACATCTACTACAGCATCTACTACAACTACTAGGAGGACTCTCAGCAATAAGGTAAGAATTAATAAATAATTATATAACAATAGTTGAAGAACTAAACTTGTTTTGCTGTGGAGCATCTAACTTTGAATTACTTATAAATAAATAATAAGAAATAATTTATATTTGTTATTTTTTTTAACTTTTTGGAATGAATAGTCAAGACTCTGAAAGCCAATAGATAATTGAAGAACCAGCCACCCAGGAAGTTGTTTCTCCGTTGTCATCTCCCATCTGTGAAAGGAAGAATGCGAATACCCAACTTTTAGCCGATCTCTAGAATCTCAAGCAATAAAACGTCCTGTTGCCGATTTGGAAGAGAAAAGACAAGATGATGAAACCATGGACAATGACGAAGACTCGAACTGCAAAAGAAGGGTTGTGATGGATGTTGAAGACGGCGCACTTTTCCAACACGCACACATTCCCTTTCAGAACGCCAACATCAACAACATGAGCACTCTCACCCACATGAGCATCTCTCTGTCAAATGCTGTGAGCTCACGCCAACAACACAGCATTGAAAGAACAGCACAAATTTGAGATTTACCGGTGCCAACAGTTATGCAGGTTTTTATCGTCAAATTTTGTGATGAACATGTGTGCACCATCATCTACAACTATCTAAAGAACAGGAAGACAATTCGAGTGAAGAGTGATGCTTCAACCGACGTAGGAATGCTGGTTAATGAAGCTAAGCAGACATATCCAATAGTTTTGATCTACATGGGAGAGGGGAAGACTGGAAAAGCAATTTTATGCACTGCCGATGGATACAGTGGCTGTTTCACGTCAAAGGTTGCATAAAAAGTGTTGGTTGGCAAGAGTATGAGACAGATCAAAGCCTATTTCACCGTAGCCCACCTGTACGATTTTCCACAAGAGAGTGTCATAAGTTATGAAAACCTGGGATTACCAAAGAGATGTGGCGTTCAATGGAGCAAGACTCTCAAGGCTCTTGCGGCTCAGTCCAGATGCATGATAGATGAGAAGCTACTCAAATAGCTTCGGCGATTGTCTCATAAAAATTCAGAGTTATTCTATTCAAAGAAATGAATCGAACCACAGACGACTAAATTTCCGAGGGAAGGGGGTGGGGAAGGGGGAGAGAAGAGGGGAGAGGGGGGAGGAGGGAGAGGGGGAAAGGGGGAGCAAGTTCCTTATCAGAATCGTACTTACCTATTTCACTCAAGTGTTTCAACATTCTGACATCGGTCGACCGATCGCCTTTACTCTTTGTCATGCTGGATACTTTTTTTTCTCAAACTCATCTAAACGCTCCCTCATACCCTCGTCAACACCTTCTCCATCATCCATACACCATTTATTAGTATTGAATTTCGTTTTTAGCAAAGATTCATCAGTAGCATCTAAGAAGGAGGTGGAAGGAATTCGGGCTTGTCATCGATAATCGTACTATTAGCAAGTGGTGATTTAGGTTGTTGCTTTGGTTTCTTGGCATGAGACCAGTTATTCATCCATTGGTGACTATTGGTAAGTTTCCTAACATTGCTCAAATAGCTACTCCTGTTTCGAATGTTTTGTCCAACTTTTCGTACTCGAACAAATCACGTGATGTTCCAAATAAGCTTCTTGCTTTCGTTTCATATCGCCCACCGTTATATCTTTCATATGGTTGTAATACAAAGAAGGTGTTTTTTTCCTCTGTTGCTCTATCATTACCAACTTTTCTCATTAATCTATCCTACTCATTTTCAGACACCAGAAAGTAACGTCTAGAATATGTCAAAGGTTGAAGACTCATGGCTTTAATGGTTTTATTGACGATCAAACGGGTACAATAGGTGCGATTACAGAGTCCAAAAGATTGCCTCTACTGGTCTGAGTCAAATTCTACTCTTATCACCAATTGTTCCTTTGGCAATTAGTTTGTACAACTCCTTCTCATAGCGCTGCAGCTCAATAAACTGTTTCGATTCTAGAAAAACGTTGCCCAATACAATGTTTTTGACAGTTTCTGTCGACGATTCGAGTTGGCCTTTTCGACTAAAGCGATTTTTCCTCTCTTACTCAAGTCATCCAGAGCCAAAGTAGCCATTCTATTCCTCATCATTCTTGTGGAGATATTTATTTTCTTCCTCCTCCTAATACAGTTTTCAAAATACCGGAAACTATTGTACTGATGATAGGTCCTAGTAAGGAAGCTAGAAACCCTCCTTTTTGTAGTAAAATTTTTTTTATCGTCTATCGTTGATTTCCTAACCAGAGTATCCTTTGTGCTTCGCTGCAACTGATTATACTGAGCAGGCGACAATGGTATCGCTCCATTTATAATAGCTTTAGCTCAATCCATTAAAGTCACAATAAGATCTTTTGTGCATTAGTTATAACAGACTTTCGAATCGAAGCAGATGCTGTGTTGAGTTCTTCTTAATTTTTGTTGCAGAGCTCAAGTCATTGTATGAACAACGTGTGAGATGAATCGAATAGTAATTGTATTTATGTGCTTTTACTTGGGTACATATAATATCATAGGTTGATCCGATGCAAAGTTTCCCATTAGTTTGTGATGATTATCCGTTCGCTGAGTGGTGTCTTTTCGCAAGAAAAGAGTATGGTTTCTTCATTGCTTATTTAAAGGTTTCTTGTACATGTTTTGTCCTTCTGTGGAAGCATTGACGAGCCAAATAGGTAACTGAAGAAGCGTCTCGAGGGTTTTTAAAAAGCAAAAAATAGTGACTATTCAAGGAAATTGTGCAATTTCCTTTTAGAAACAGATTCTGCACAATGAAAAGACACTTATGTTCAAATGATGACTATGTTTCGCATATAAAGCATGGGCATCGACTTTACCAGACACTTCATCCATTAAAAATCATCAATTATCAGCCATTTGTTTTGTCCATATCTGGGGAAACTCGTCACTATATTTATCATCCCCTCTTGAAATATCACTCTGGATACGTTGTCGAAGGCTTTTTGATAGGCACCATAACAGTAATGTATTTCTATCGTTGGCGGATTAGCTATAGCCTGACTAGCTTAAATCATTCATAAAATTCTATCCTTCATTCATAAACCAGTAGGACCCGCAATCATCACCGCAAAATGGGATCGCAATCTCAATTCAAACCCTTCAGCATTACCATCCATGATGAATTAGATGTTCGTCATCCGCCAATATTTTCATTTATGATTCGATTGGGTGAGGTAACACCTCGAAAAGTAGAATCTTATAACAAATACCAATATCACCTTAACTAATAGCACTTTTCATTTCAGGCTATACAAAACATCTACAATTTCACTCGTAGTACCATCAACAGTATCATTTTCATTCATCACTCTCATCTCCACATCTTTTTTGTCGACATCTAGCCTATCAGAAGCATTATACTAATGCGGCTCTTCATTTTTATACACTCAACCCCATAATCTAACTCACGATACAAACCCCAATGTAAAACAAACCCCGCACAATAAATACTTAGTTAATCATACAACTACAACAAAATTTAAACACAATAATAAATTATGCAAACAGATCCAACTATACTACAATACAAACTGAGAATCAACACCTGGTGCACACAAAAAGGTACTTTATGGGTTCTACCGGACACCTGGTGTTACTTAAAGCAACACTTTGCCCAGGATAACAATTTTGTCCTTAAGCCCCCACATGCAGATCTGCTTATATTAAGGCTAAAACAGACTGGCGATATTTGAGGGGGATTTCCAGGGGGGTAGCGTCGCGAATTGGCTTATTGCGGCGCTGGCCAAAACACACAGGACAATTACCTTGTCATGTCAACTCGATAAAAATCAAATCTTTTCTTAATTATTTTTTTTTAATTATATTAAGAAAACAAACAATTACTATTATTAATTAATAATTATGAACTGAACGAAGATAAAAAAAATACTACCACTGGCAATCTGATTAATTAACACAAGTTTATATAAATTATTATAATTATTATTTATAAACAATCATAAATTATTATTTAAACTTTTGTTATTATTATTGAACTATAATTCATAATCTATATATATTACAACAACAACAACAGTAAAAAATAAATAACAACAATTATTGTAAATAATATTAATAATTAATTAAGGTTTAATCAAAATCACAGATGAAAGTGAAAGAATCTGCTCAAGTTGATGAAGAAATCAAAGTAGTTGGGCAGCTGTAGGAAGTCTGGCCAATCAGAGCACAGCGTTATGGCTGAGCGTCGCAAAATATCTGGCTGGCTGGATACTGGGCGTTTGGCAGACTTGCCAACCTGGGAGTGGGGAATTGAGTGAGAATTGGATTTGGGGCAAACTTCACGCGCAAAATTTGATGAATGGGGCAATATACATTAATAAAAGCTAAATGCAAGGTAGTTACTACAACCAGCTAATGCAACATGTAATATCACGTATGGATGGATATAGTGGCAGACCTGGAAATGTGTGAAAGGAAACCCACTTCGGCGCGGAGCGCCGAAAATTTTTTTAGCTTCTTTCAAAGCATAATGCTCTTCCTTTTAAATGATTTTCTCCTCTTTGAAACAAAATTGGCTCCCCTATGTACTATTTTGAAAAACAGCTATGGCACACCGTGGACACACAGGATTCTGGCACCATTTTGCAAGTTTCAAAGAAAGTATATTGCAGCCAGTGTATAGCACAGAGCTACTACTGTAAAAAGCTGTTGGGTTTTGGTCACTTTTAGGAAATTAATGTTGCGTTACAAAACACAACATAATAAAGTTCCCAAAAGTGGCTCAAACCCACCAATATTCTGCTGTAGGCCTGTGTAAAATACCTTTGGATTAAAGTTTATCAAAAATACTAAATAAATGGAAAGATTTATTATTTCATTCATGATGGTGCTATAATTATAATATCAATTATTATAATTGATTATATTCATTCAAGTCTGCTGTATTGAATCAAAAATAATAATATTAAAATAATAATAATAACTACTGTAACTATAATAATAATAATTAATAATAATAGTGAAAATTATTATGCTGATGATGAAAACATTGAAAAAACAGTTGATAACCATTTTTATTTGACAGCTGAACTTTTGCAGAGGTCAACCACTCTTGCACTGAAAAAAAAGGTAAGTAGTCATAATAAGTGGTAAGAGTTAGTAAGACTACAACATCATCATTTGCTGAGATAAATTTTATTCATGAGTACTAAAGAGAAAAACACGATATGATGATATTTGCCACAAGTGGGTCATGTCTGCTGAAAACACAGCCCAAATACTAAGTCTAGTTGAAGGGCAACTACAAACACCCCTAAATTGAGGAAGTATTTCATAGATTATCTGCAGTTCAACCCTTTGCAGCGATGCAAACAAAATACTATTATTTTGAGAATAGATGATATAATAATAGTTGATAGATAGTAGTTGATTATTATGAATTATAAAAATTTAGTAAAATAATTTTTTTTTAGTCATAATGGGGAAAAGCGTGAGACGCGCGTGAGAGGCGTGAGAAATGGGGCAATTGAGTGAGTCTCACGCAGAATGCGTGAGAGTTGGCAAGTCTGGCGTTTGGCCCCAAATCGCTCAACGCCCTAGGCGCCACAGCGCCAGAGGGCATAATCGCTCTGAAAATCGCCAGTCTGTTTCCGGCTTTAAACTACTCACAGTTTCATCTTTAAACAAGATGATTTTTCAATTTATAAAAGATTTAAATCGCAAGCTAATTATTTTCAGAACAAATGACGAAGCTTTTTTAGAATCGTCAAAATAGAAAGATTATGAAACACATTTGCGGCGATGTTGGTTGCTTGCACTGGGCCTGTGAAAACTGCCCATCAGTTTTGATACATGTTCCCTATCCCCCTATTTTTTTCTTTCATTTCATTTTCATTGGCTAAATGGTGAGCTACAATTGTCAACAGTAAAAACTATTGGTAGGCAACTCTTTCATAGACCTTTGGTGGTTCAAAAGCGCCATCTTTCAATCACTATGTTATCAATCACTATGTTATCACTATGTCATTCACTACCCTTGCCTTTTTGGATTTTGCAAGGGCTAAAATGCCTACATCGAATAATTAAAATTTCTAAGCTGTTTTCAATCAACATTAATTATTAAACAATCACTTAGTATTTTTTTTCAACCAAAATAAAAAATTAAGGTGGATCAAAATAAAAACAATGCAAGACAAAATTAACTTACCACAAAGTTTTCCTTCTCTTGGCGCAGTTGAAAGAAAGAGACACCTAACTGACCTTTACGTCTGCCTTTCCGGTTTTTGAGATTGCATTGAGAAAGCACTTCATTCTTGCTACGACTACCAACTCTGACCATATCTGTAAGCAGTAGTCAATAAAGCAGTTGAAAAACCACCATTGTTGAGTGAATACTATTTAATCTAGTAAAAAGCAACCCCTAGAAAATATTTGTGTTGCAGAATCTGAGACAAAACTCAAACTTGAGTTTTAAAAAATCACCTGATTTTGAATTCTAGCAGTGTATTGGTATTGCTAGAATCTATAATAAGTTTGAATTTGGCTGAGAGTGAAGCGTAAAAGGGATATTGAAACTATGTTCAAGTAAATACAAATCATTACACAGTTGGCAAAACTTTTGTGGGTGATGTAAATGGACTCGAGCCAGCCAATATTTACAAAGGCTCTATATAATCGTGAATAAATGTACTAGGTAATGCAGTTTCTTTTGACATTCTAAAAGCGTCCATGAATATTTAAAACATTGAAAAACAGCACACTTCAACAATTGTTTCATGAAATGCTTGGATTAACCAACGGACACCACTAATTAGACCAGGCAGTTCATGAAAATGAAAATTTAAGCTTTCTCAGGCTGTCTTTTTCAAAATACGCTTGTTCATTACGAAAGAATTAGTTTCATCTTTCTGCTTCTAACCTTCAATAGGACAGAAGTTGAGCATTCCCTCCAAGAACTGGTCCAAAGCGTGGTTGGTGAAACACACAATGAGCATTCTGCGAAGACATGCTGGTGGGCAAAGTTCCAGCCTTTTACTCTTGTTGCCTTTGGCCGAAGACAGAGAATGTTTCTTTTGTGCTAAATTGGAAAATATTGTAGACGGTTTGACATCAAATATTTTATGTTATTTTATAATCAAGACACCACAAAACAGAATTTGATCTAAAATTACCACTTTGGGCAGTAACTTTATCCAGCTTTGCGTAAGGCACATGGTACAAGTTGTATAGTAATGTCTCCACTATCTTCAATCCTATGAATGTCTTTCCAGTGCCTGGTGGTCCTACAAATTTGATTAAATGTTAAAGAGCACTTTAAGAGCTAACATATTAGTTAAATCAACATTAACAGAGGGAGTTATCATTCATTATATCATATAACTCACATTTAGTATTAATTCTTTTAATGCCATGCAAATTACTATGTAGCCAACACCAAATTCCACAAAAAACATAAATGTGAATGAGATTTTTATCTGCAGTGTTTTAAATAATTTGAAATACTATTGATTTGCTTGCTTCTATTTATTTCTTTTGAAGTTGATGCGGGAGCGGCAATTTTAGTTTTGGAAGGAAGATCATGTTTTTAGCGTAAAATAACTTTCGTTTTGAGAACCGGTTGGTTGGTTTAGAGAAAACTCAAAACACATGTGGACAAGCCAGAGCAATCGCGTGCTGCTGCTTCAAGTTTATACATTTACAATTGTTAAAAATTCACCATAAACATCTTTTTTGAATTATTTCTTAGAGTGAAATGAGTCATGTTGGAAAACAACCTGAAAGTTTGTCATTCAGCTACTTTTGTTCTCTTTCAAAAAATTTGGGTTTAAGTTTCCCTCATCAATAACACACAACTAACCCACTTTTAAAGAAGATTTCAAAATCAAAATATGGCAGTAACTCAAGATCCACAACTCCAATTAACATAACATTTGCACCAAAGCGATTCACCTGACATTCATTTTCAAGGAAGATTTTGTAGTGGATTTTGGGGGTTCAAAACCACACTACAATCTTTGTATCTATTAATAAACCTCTTGGTAAAACTACTTCGGTATCTGAAAAAATTATTTATTTTTGTGTAGAAAAATGAGGCCATGCAGTTAGGCAGTGTGATATATACTTTTATCCATTTTCGGATCAATAAGTTGCTTGGTACAAAAGATCAGAACTACTACTGCTACTGCTGCCACTGCTGCTACTACTGCTGCTGCTGCTACTACTACTGCTACTGCCATTGCTACTACTTCTACTGCTACTGCTACTGCTACTGCTACTGCCATTGCTACTACCATTACTACTACTACTACTGCTACTGCTGCTGCTGCTGCTGCTGCTGCTGCTGCTGCTGCTGCTGCTGCTGCTGCTGCTGCTGCTACTGCTACTACTACTACTACTACTACTACTACTGCTACTGCCATTGCTACTACTACTACTACTACTACTGCTACTACTACTACTACTACTACTACTACTACTACTACTACTACTACTACTACTACTACTACTACTACTACTACTACTGCTACTGCCATTGCTACTACTACTACTACTACTGCTACTGCTACTTCTGCTGTTTTCTGTTTTCATTACTATTTTCAGAGCTTGCAAGCAAATTTGGTACTGTGCCAGTAATTGGGGCTACGATAGTTATGCAGGACCTGAAAGACTCGGCCATCAATAACATATTAACCAAAGTCTTTTTTCAATCTATAGTTTAGCATGAATTCTTAAACACGCATACGATTTAAATACCCCACAATTTAATCTTTAAAAACAAGTAGCCATAAACAGAGTTTTAGGAATAAGATGTGCCGAATTGTTAAAAAAATCAATTTTGGGGTGATTCTTATTACGTTAAGTTTCTTTTTCAGCATTCATAATGTCAATCTACCAGCAGCTTTTTGTGTTATGTCTAACAGTTGAACGCGATAGAAAGTAAGTATTCTAGTGGATTTTGGAGGGCCTGCCAAAATGCCACCAACAACACCTCAATTCTCCAGGGGTTATCTTCCAATCTACTTCAATGGATGAGTATCCAAACTCAACAACCATAACAGAGCCCACGGCTCAAACTCACAACTCAGTGTTTCAGAGTATCAACCATAATATATTATGCTTCAACAACCCAGTGCAGTATAATAATGGCAAAGTATCTCGCTGTTTGAAACAATCACAAACAGAATACTGATACAACTACAACGTATAGAAGCAAAGCTCTGCCTTTTATAGGCAGAGCAACAGAAACAAATATCCAAGTAAGGGTACAGCAAATCACAGGTAACAGGAAGTATCTGTACAAATGAGATAGCAAGATATAAATAATATTGTAGTGGATTTTGGGGGCTTAAAGCCACTAGCTGGAGTCGGTAGCAATCCGACAGGTATGCTGCCACCAGTTGTCTTTCATCCTGCTACAACAACAGGTCGATACGTTACCGAGAGAGGTGTAGAAGAGTACTTCCAACTCTACGACTAGTAAGGAGCCCTCGGCTCCGACGCATAACTCAGTACTGTTAATTATCTATGCATTTATTCCTCCAGAATAAAACGAATTAGTAAAAGGCACATTACAACTCATCTACCAAGGCACAAGTTCTGCCTTTTATAGGTAATTTAGAGGAAGTGACAGGAAGTGTTAATGGGTACTAACCAATCACATAACAATAATGCATGATGAACGAACAAACAATCAAATATAAATAGATAACAAATCAGATCGCTGGTATATGGCTAAATAGATATGGCGCCATGTAAGGGTAGGTGCAGTTACAAGCTACTGAGCCAATCACAGTTCTAGCTACTTCCTGTCCCTGGTCTCTGGTCTTTACTAGCCTCTGTTCTTGTCCTTTCATCCAATTTACGGGTGGTTACTTCCTAGATATGGCTTCCTGCTTCCCCCAGGCTACTTTACAACTCTCAGCCTATGCTGAGTCACTTCCTGACGGCCCTGCAAGGTCGGTAATGACTCATACCGGGTTGGTATAGCTCTCTACAGGGTCAGTACTGTTCCATACAGGGTCGGTACTGTCTCACACGCAGGGTCAGTCAATTCGGTATCATTGATTCCAACCATTCTGGCCATCTAATGGCTAATATAAGGATACCAGAAGGTGAGTACAGTGTGAGCGCAGAAGTAGATAACACTAAAATCCACAACAATATGACATAGGACTGGCTAAGATTAAGGTTGAATGCACAAGGCGCCCAGAAGTAGAGGGCAGAGCTTCAATGCTCATAAATGCTGAGTCAGTCAGGAAGTGGTGGTGCAGTTGTAGTCCAGGTTCTTGACTGCTACGGCTTGTGGTCCTTAGCTTTTGGTATTCTGCGGTGGTTAGGCAGCAAACTCAGGCCTCTGCATCTTTTTTTTTGGTGGTAATTCTGGTCCTCGGGCTATTGCCCTTCTTGCCTCCCCTGGCCCAGTATAGGGCCGGTAGTGATCCTGCAGGGCCGGCAGTGATTCTACCGTCTTCCCTACAGGGTTTTCTGGCAGTACCAGGCTCAATTCAGGCATGCCTGACACTCTGCAGTTGTCAGGGGGACCTTTCGCAGACATAGTGACCATGAAAGTCCACTACAGTATTGCTAGATTAACTCTTCAGTTTCTAACTAGTTTCAACTTAGAGTTGCTTAAATTTTTGTTCTATTCAACTCTAAAATAAATCCTTTAACTTTCCGTTAGCAGGTAACTATCAAGCCATAAAAAGCAGTATGTCAGTAAAACTCAAAGCTGAAATGCAAAACAAAACCGAAGCAGTTTCTGGATTTTCATTACTAATAATTACAGTTATTATTTCATTACTGTTAATGGATGGTGAGCAAATGTGGTCAACAGAACTGAGTCTATTCATCACAGTAGCAAGGTAATGTAGTACAAAAAATTTACGTCCTGAATATTTATGATTTATGTATCTATTTTTTGCCAACAAAGTATATTTTTTATTGAAAGAGACATAATCTTTACACAAAGTTTTCCTCTAAGGGGCCAACATGTGATAATATTATTCAAAAAAAAATGGTTTTTGTTAAAAATAATGAAGTAAAATAGAAACGTGGTGTAACAGAAAAAAATTATATATTTTTGCAAATGGCTGGGAAGTTCTGGAGAAAAATATATTGGCAAGGAGTTGTATTCTCAGCAGCTAATGGAAAAAAGCAACTTTTGAGTGACCTTTAAAATTACAAGTAAACTTGGCAACTTTTTCAGCAAAGCTCTGAATGCCAATGCGTATTTTACTCATACAGAGAGGCTGGTGTGTACATAATTGTTTCTTGCATGCTGATTAAAACAATGAGAGCATTTTTTTCAGGTGATTGCATTTAAAAATGAAGACGTTACTTTTTTAAATTGCAATTTTTAGCAAAATGATTTACAAACATTTAAACAGAATCACTATTTTTGCTCCTTTTATTAGTAAATTTAGGTTAGCAGTGTAGCGGATTTTTATGTCCACTACCTTCCGCTAGGGGGTTGTGCTGGTAGACGCTTAGTCTGTGCAGCCACAACAATACCGCCAGCCACTTCAGGCCTGACAATCTACAGTCTACCTCAACTCAGAGGTGACCCCGGGATGGCACAAACAAGGTGCTGTAAAGTGAGCAACCGACTTTAACAACAGTAACGAGCCCTCGGCTCAGACATACTCACTCAGAGCTTTCAAGTAGTGTATAATAATAACCTTTATTCATAGCAGAAAATGAGGTGGCAAAGCAAGACAAGAGAACACACTCATGTCATATCAAGTAATGCAATGCAAAGAGTATCACAAAGTATCTGCCTTTTATAGGCAGAGTTACAGGAAGCATCAATGGAAAGTTTCCAGCATGCACAGGAAGCATGGTAGGAAGTAATATGATGTATAGTAAGCAGTATTGTCCAATAAGATAATGATAACTAAGTTAAAGTGCACTGGCGCCCAGATGTAAGGGGCGGAGTCTATGGTTAGCTTGGCCGGTGATAGGTTAATATAACCCCTGAGAGTTCTTTGGTCTTTATCAGCCTTTGGTCTACGTTTCTCTACATCTAAGGATAGTAGCTTCGGGAGGTGGTATCTGGAAGCACTGGAGCTAGGTTTCGTCCCTCAGGCTATGGCAGCCATCTTGTTACTGACCCGGGATAGCTACCCATGGTCGGTTTAGTAAGTACCCAGTGCCGGTATGATTAATTATTATTAATAATCACTTGACAGAGCAATATAATCGCTGCAATAGATTCCGGTCTTTGTCTATTGTATTCATTGGAGGCATGCCTGTGGTAGCCACCATCAGGTGGACCTCTGCGCAGTAGTGGTCACTGTTCATGTCCAGTAAAATCCACTACAATAGCTCCAACCATCACCTTTGCAAGCTACAGTGCAATACAGTTAAAATGGAAATGCTAACCTGTTTAATTTTTGCAAAAAGTTTTCTACCCTCCGATTTTTTAACGCACTTATATCTTAGTTTAACCAAAAAGAATTACTAAAATGTACCTTCAGAAAAATATTTGATTTGTTCTTGTTCGAGGTTTTCAATTTTCTTGATAATTTCTCAACTGCACATGCCTTCATACAAACAAAATGCGGTTTTCATGATTAGCAGCCAAGATGTTTAGCAATTACTGAGCAAAAAAATGTTTAACAAGGCTTTCTGATAGGGAAAAGCTGTGACCCTGCAAATTTTACAGCTTCAAAAGAATGTATTCTTAAATTGAAGAAATTTCAATGCTTAAAGTGATTACAGTATGGCAACAAGTGTAAAGTTTTAGTTGAAAGCTTTCATGTTGCTGCAGACAAACAGTGTTGATAAACTAGCAGACAAAACGCCCAATGTAATCGCAACTTTTACCTATCAAGTTTGAGCAGTTTTTCTATTAATAGTTTTTCATAAAAAGCAAAGTATAGGCCTTGCTTTATTTTAACAAAACCACTTAAACAGATAATCTAGATTGATATTAATTAAAATCTAAATTTAGCTTGAGAACCTTGTATGACCACAAATTCCTTTGTGAGGGCCATCTTGTACGCCTCATACTGAGACTCATTGAGTCCAAGTTGTTTTGCTGACGGCCATTTGCCTCCATAGTCATCAAGAACAGAAACTGGATCAGTGACCTGGTTATCAGCAGTGATAAATCTGTAGTTGGCCACTGCGAATCTAGTATACTTTGGCACAGACACTTCTGTCTCAGTTCTGTAACAGAAAAACTTTTGTGGATTCTAGTGACTCTAAACGGTGGTGATTTTGCGATGATATTTTAGGCATAATCAAATTTTAGCGAAGATTTTAAGTTGTTTCCCTGTAAAACTTTTATGATTTACAAATGTGCTTTTGTGGTGGATTCTGCCATCCACACAATGAAACCACCAACTGTTCTCCAACTGCTGAATACAGGCAGATATCTTGTCTGCCAACACAGCAATACGTTCAGCTTCTACGGGCCTGACAACCACTATCTCCTCTCACCAGAGAGGAATCTGGGCCGGTATGGCTCAAGGAAACTGTTATGGAGGAGTAACTCAACTCCACAACTAATGATGAGCTCTCAGCTCAGATGTATAACTCGATGCTTTCAAGTCTATACATTTATTGTCTCATACAATACCAGTGCAGGAGCAATGGTAGCAGTGGCAACAAGTGGCAATTGGCAAAGAATTGCAGTCAAGCTTGGCCTTTCATAGGTCAAGCTACAGGAAGCTCACAGGAAGCAGTTGGCCTACTTTAGGAGTAGACCAATCAAGCATACAACATATATAGGTAAACGGATTATACACACAATTTATTAATATAATCCAATCAAGTAATAAGCATGAAGTTAATTATAGATGGCTCCCAGAAGTATGAGGTGGAGCTAATAGTTCCATAGGCAATGTAATTAGTCACTAAATGTCTCCATATCTTTGGTGTAGGTCATCAATCTTTTCTGAGCCTTTCGTCTTGAGACCTAAACATCTGGAGACATGTACAATAAAGTGTAGATAGGTGGTGTTGGGGTCCTTAGGCTAGGTTTCACTCCTCTGGCTATGGCAGCCATTTTGTTGCCGGCCCGGGATACTTTCCCAGGGCCGGTAGTCTGCCGGTCGTTTGCCAGTAGTTTGCCGATATGAGTAAATCAGTTTTTTGTTTGATGGCAATTTTGCCGGCCCATTCTGTAGCTTGTGCCAGTGCTATCTACAGGTCTGTCTGATGCCAAAGGGCTATCAGAGGCACCTCTCTGATACACTGGTCATGACAGAGCACCACCAAAATCCACCACACTTTTCATCATTTGTTGTTTTGATCTTTCTAATACAAAACACTTAACGTAAACAGAATTGTGTAGTTATTGTCACAGGAAGCAAGTAGACACTAGGATTTTCTCCACTGTTAGTCCTACAAATCACAACCAATGTTTAATCAGCAAAAAAACCACAATAAACAGAATGCTTAATAGTTCACAAAGAAGTTTATATTTTGCAGGAAATAATGTAAACAAATTTGCTCGTTCTGTAACCTGCAATTGATTGTGTTGTTTTGTTGCTACATCCAATTTATTGATTGAAACCTAATGCTTGACAAGTTTTATGTTTTATGAAGAAGGTGAAAAAGTAAGTATTATAGTTTTAAATAACTAACTTATAATGCTAGGTCATATTCATTGAAAAAACTTGTAAATTGGGAAGGGAGGGGAGGCTAGGGAATCTGAAATTAGCGCTGTAGCCTTAACAATCTATGAATTATAGAGGTTTCTAACACACTCGATTTATACATATACTTAGACTTGAACTCAACTTGGACTTGACATAGATTCAACCTTGATTTGACCAAAACTCAATTTTGACTCAACCTAAGCTTTCCCTAGACTCGACCTGATAACCAACCCCCAGATGTAACCAATCAACTAAGCGACAATATCAATGTATATATACACGAAAGGTTAAAGGTAGTGGTAATACAAAATTATAGAGGTAGTATGTTCACTAGTATGGCACTCTATCAATTGAACATAATCAGCGAAACACTTCTATTTACAGAGTTTAGGGGTAACTGGAAATACTGTTCTCCTATTGGTACCCCTAAAAAGCAGGCTGAATGTAATTAGTCACATCTTTCTTTCAAATCCCCCCTCTGGTGAAACATATCCAGAGCAACTGCATGCAGGAGCTAACTACAGGATACATAGGTTCCAGCACTAATCATTTTTCATTTCTCTATGAATTGTGTTCCCAATGGAAGAGAACTCCGGTAGAGTTTATGGCAATTTCTACCAATGTTTTTCAAAGGATGGGGTGGCTTATACTTACAACAGGGAGTTGTAGTTTGGGAGACAGAGCAAGAATGGGTCAGGGTGTAGAATGGGTAGGTTTTGATGAAGTAGAGTGGGGGCTGCTTAGGGATGGAGGTACAAAGCGCTATCCACTGAGGATGTACATGTAGTTGAGCTGAGTGGTTAGGATCTGGGAATGTAGAGGTTAGCCTGGCCATTTCTGTAGGGAAAAAGATGGTGGGGTGTAGGGCAGATTGGTAGGTAGAGAGTGTAGAAAGGGCTAGTAGACCACCAAATTTCACTATAGTCAATTTTTCAGTCCCACTAAAAACCCAGTAAGCATTATCCCGTCCTTGTCCTCCCCATTATTTTCAACTCTAGGGCTACAGTCTGAGACCGTGAACCTTGCTCTTTTGTTTTTCAGGATCAAAATAGCAAATCCCGGGGCTACAAGAAAGGGTTTCTATGGAGAAGACATAATCTGTAAAGGGCGTATCCATGTCAATTTTTGTAATTTAAAATTCGCAACGCGTCAAAGTTCAAATCATTTTGTATTTCTTGTTTTACAAATTAATTGGGCTCTCTTGGATTGCTACTAGAGACAAGTGAGTTTGATTTGGGTGCTGCAGAAATTAATTCAATCATTTTGTAGCAAAAATACAAGTAGGTTAACCCACTTGTAATAAAGAACGTATCATGGAGATCTTCAATTTTATCTTTTTTTTAATTTTTTTTGTAAATGAAAAGCTGAAAAATGCCCTCCAAACACAATGATATATTAATAGGTTCACCTCTAGTGTGATCAATGGCTCGATCTACTTCTGGTGAAGGAAAGCTTAGTCAAACCACCCGTAATCAGAAACTCCTCATAAAAATAGTCAGCTTTTCTAGCTTTTTGACTCATTTAAATCGGAAAGCGTAAAATTGACCACTAGCTCTCAAACGATATGTTCTTGCTTTTTATCAAGTGGAAATACTGAAAGTAAATTAAGCTTGTAGTCAGCACACCCGAAGTACATTAAACGTGTTTGAGAAGCTTAAAAGAAGTTTTGATTTGATTTCCAGAATGATGAAAGTTAGTCATTTTCACTTCCAATTTAAAGAAACAGAGTCAAGGCACACCAGAAAGATAAAATGTTGTCAAGACACCAAAGGATCAAAATGTGTGCAGTAGAATTTTTTCTGGTTTTGAGCGTTGAGAAGTGGAACCATTAAAACTTCTAAACTACTTGATGCTCACCGGAAGTGGACCAAACTCTGTGGAGAGTTTTCAAAAGCAATTTTGCTCTGTTTTTAATATTATTTGAAGTAAAAGAACCCACTTCTAGTTCCAAAGACCAGAACCAACAACACATTTTTTGTTTTTGATTATCTAGATGTATGTCAAACTACCGTCAATCTTAGTCAGAATTAGGCCAGCTAGATTGAGAACATTTTTTAATATCAGTGGTTTTGCTTAAGAACCATTGGAGATAACTACACCACTGTTGTTTGTTTCACAGTCTCACTCCATCAATAACTATTTTTGCAACACAGCAGCAGTATAATAAAAACACATCCCTCGGAACTGCGACTCCATTTTGAGATTCATGCTGCAGCTCTCATATAAATTGTTTCAATTTAGACCCTTGTTGCCATATGGATAGAGCACAACAGTGATCGCTTGTAACAACTAGTGTCAGCGGGGCTTATATAAAAATTTGAAATTTGTCGCCATGCTAATACAAAATGTTGTCCCTCGCCATCAGACTATTTCACCCCCACACAAAAAGCATGAGAGGTGATTTATGGGAGTTAGATTGTTCACTTTTGAGCTGTCAGACACCACTATCACAGTATTGCTGAATGCAAAAAAACACTAGTTCAATTACTTCCAGGACATTAAGTCACGAAGGGTGCATTTTCAGTTAACACCGTCACTCTTTCACTCATCAAGTATTGGTAGACCCTATTGGCTCTTTTGTTCATTGCATTAGGGGTAGATTTTTTGCACAATACGCTTGTTTTTTTTTTAGATTAACATGGTCTATTGAGCGTTTGTTTTCATGGAAAGAATATTGGCCATTAACAGTAACATCGTTTTGTGATGCAGGAACGGTTCACTACACTATATGGTAGATACTGTAATAAATTTCGATATGGTTACCACAAAATTCCACTAGTCTCGAGTATTCTACCTCTCTCCAGAGGGGACACTGTGCCGGTACGACAGTGACAACTTTGATAGCTACTGCTGGATCAGTTGGCAAGCACAAAGCCCACAGTTCAGACAAATTACACAGAGCGCCGTTTGAATAGTGGATTTATTCATCAACACCAAAGTCCTAGGGTGGCTATCCACTAGGGTGATTGGCAAGACCCAATGAATGAATGCAATGAGTGTGAGCCCTGTTATGGGTAGGCTGAGAGGAAACTATTTGTATAATATATATGAGTAAATGCTCAGGAAGTAAATAGACCAATTTAGAACAAGCGTATAAATAGTAGGTGCATCATACAACGGAGACGGGCTAAAAGTAAATGGTGCCAAGTGGCTAAAGGGCGAAGTCCTGTCTCTATTGTTCAGACATAGGCTCTGCAGGGCTCCAAGGCTGCATCTATCTTGTGGCCATCATGTCTGTCGTTCCGAGGAAGGGTACTTCCAGTTCTTGCAATAGAGTAGGATCTTAGGTAGTTGTATGGATCCTCGACTATGGCGGCCATCTTTTAACTTCCCTGTATCACCATACCGGGTAGATAAGGGGTCAATACCGGCCCTGCAGGGGTCAATGCCGGCCCAGCATGCTGTGTTACCGGCAAAGTAAGGCATTCCACCAGTACAGCATCTTTATGATATGGCCGTGGGTGGAGCCCCAGCTCACTGATGTTGATGTTTTGGTGATAAACAACCAGTTTACCACTGTCATTCACCAGAATCTCCCACAATACACTACTTCTTGTGATCTCGTTCATGCAACAGGATTATTATCACTAAAATGCTACATGCATAAAACAAGCTGTAGTAAAAAATCTGTAATAACGATAAAATGGAAGAGGGAACATTTTTTTACAAATGGTAAAATTTGCAACAAAAAAAGCACTGAGAAAAGTTGCATTTTGACATAAAATTTAAAGTTAAAAGCAAGACAACTGTTTGATTTTTCTTCTTTAAAAACAAGGAATTCACACAATCCATGGGAGAGGCAAGAATTGCACTCTAAGCATGCAGCTTTGGCATCAAGGGGTGAAGGAGAATAGGATTGTAGTGCATCGAGCCGGAAGGCACGGTATGCCAATGATGGCATCTTCGTTAATTTCACTGATAACAAAGTTTTAGCTCACCTAGAAACCATGTAGTTGCAATGACATTTGTGTGGTGTCATGAAATAATATCTTGGATTCATCAGCCATCAGGCCATGAGACTCACTGCTTGCAGCATGTGCATGTTCTTCACTGGTTGTAGAAATCTATGGTATTTGTGTTGGGACAGCAAATTTTTGTACAGCCAGTGTCCATTAGTATTGACACTGGTCTTCCCTTCACCTTCCCAGACAAAAAGTAGCTTGCCTGATAGGAGCATGCTAGGAGAAGGTTGGCTGTACTGGTTGTCTGTACCTTCAGCGGGGGTTGTCTGCTCTCTTTATTAGGTGGCCCTTCTGTCAGACTGCAGTAAGATGTTGGTGGGCCTACTGCGGGTGCTGACCGTTTTCTGTCTGTACATTGTAAGAAGGTTTGGCAGCACGTCGAGTTGCATATGCAAGTACCCAACATATGCCCAAGTTTACCACACCACCCCCCCCCCCCCCCCCCTAACAACGAGGTGTTGGTGTGGTTCCCATTAGTGGTGGAGGTGCAGAGTTCCTCTTTTGTTGGATAAACGCAATAGTTTCTGCCAGAGCTTGCACAGCCGCCATGACTGCAGTAATGGGATCTTCAGCAGGGGGCTGTGGTGTACTGTACACTTGCTGAACAGAGGTGTTCTAAGGAGGTTTTTAGTGGTAGGCTCTCTCCACTCTTCTTCGTCATCTGTTTCATCATTTATGGTTCTCAAGTGGGTAGTGCACTCCTCGTGAGTTGTTTTGACTTGAAGATATCCGTTGCCCTTTCTTACAGAATCTGCTGGATCAGCAAGTAGTAGTGCTGAATGTGTCTAACATTATTCGCTGCATTGGTCTAGGGGGAGGTCTACATATGCTACATGCACCAAGCGCTCGACATCACTCACATGCTCTGGAGGGTAGTCTTATATTGTCTGCGCACACTGGTCAGTTGGGACATAACTTGCCTTGGCGACAGACTAAAACAAGCTCTCAAGACAGTGAAGATTTCTTGAAGGTATGGTAGCTTCCCACACTCTAGTGCACTGCCACAAAGTGCTTCACATAGGTGTGAATGGCTATATTTTCAGGCCACTCATTAGCCTCTGCCACTTCCACAAATCGTGAAATAAAATATTTCACATCACATGTGCCGTCATACTTTGGAGCCTTAAATGGTGTGTGTGCATTGCCAGTAGCTGGCCGAATGACACCATATAATGCTTCTGTTAGACAGTCCATTACAGTAGCTTTTGGATTAGCAGCAGGTGTTCTACCAGCACTATGAGTTCTCTGATTGGCCATAGTCCACTCTATAGATGAGCAACTCAATTCTATTCTAGTTAGTGGAGAGACAATCCGTACTCCGTGCCAGGGTCAGTGTTTTTAGAAGTTCTACCAGCAGCGGAAACTTGAATGGTGGGTACCGGGTCAGTGTCTTGGAATGCAAGGTTGTAACAACTGCCACAGGGCTGTACAAAGATGTACAGGGCTGGTAAGTGAGTAGACAGGGCCGGAGGTGCACTTGCAGGGTCAGTGTATTTTGCTAGTTGGCCTGTACAGTAGTAACATGGCTGGTATTGGTGCTACAGGTGGAGTAACACTCTACATCCTGATAGCTAATGTAATTGACCAGTGTAGATGACTACTGTAGTCATCTGCATTGGTATCAAAGGTTTCTGAGCTTGTACAACTAAATAAAGGATCGGTGTCAGTGGATAGCAGGGCCTGCTGATCGCAGGGCCAGTATCAATTCTACAGGTGGAGTGAGATATCCTGATAGCTGAAGCTGATTGACCAGTGTAGATGGCTACAGGGTTGGGATCAGAGTTTTTGAGCCTGTTCAAACAGATTCAAGGTCGGTAGGTTGCAGGGCCTGCTGATAGCAGGGCCGGTGGTAGCAAGAAAAAGGAGCACAGTGTGGGGAAATACGTTTATCTCTTTGGTGCTACCAATGTAGTGGATCATGCTGGTATGTCTCTCACTACCGTCCACTAAAAACCAACTTTCGACAAAGCGCAGCTCGTTCAACAGCCAAGTATCACCTCTCTCCAAGAGGTAGCGCAGGGTCGGTCAGCACTGCAGGATGCAATGGAGAAGTTGTTTACAACTTCACAACCAATGAGTCCACGACTCAAACAAACTATACAGAGTTTAAGTAATAAATACATTTATTGTCCATGTATCTATGTCCTAGGGAGGCAATTGCCTAGAGGTATTAACAGCAGTAGCAGTGGCATAGAGTATACACTGAACTAGCTTTTTTATAGGCTGGGGGGGGCAGGAAGTACATTGCATCATCATATGTTTAACCAATAAGCATTACAAAAAGTGAAAGCAACCCATCAACATAAACAATGCATACAATGGCGCACAATATTAAATATATAAGATGCCGAGTGGCATGGAATCATACTATAAATACAGTTCTCAGGCTTTGGCAGCCTCGGGTCCATGATAGGTGATATATAAAAATATATAGGTCTTGGATCAGCCTTCTGAAAGCAGCTTAAGTTGCTTCTGGAGCTCTAGCTATGGCTGCCATCTTGTTGCCGATGTCACTCCCGAGTCAGTAAAGGTCACTGCAGGGCCGCTATGGAAAGCTGCAGGGCCGGCATAGTATCTTCTCTCGGGTCCATGATAGGTGATATATAAAAATATATAGGTCTTGGATCAGCCTTCTGAAAGCAGCTTAAGTTGCTTCTGGAGCTCAAGCTATGGCTGCCATCTTGTTGCCGATGTCACTCCCGAGTCAGTAAAGGTCACTGCAGGGCCGCTATGGAAAGCTGCAGGGCCGGCATAGTATCTTCTCTCGGGTCCATGATAGGTGATATATAAAAATATATAGGTCTTGGATCAGCCTTCTGAAAGCAGCTTAAGTTGCTTCTGGAGCTCTAGCTATGGCTGCCATCTTGTTGCCGATGTCACTCCCGAGTCAGTAAAGGTCACTGCAGGGCCGCTATGGAAAGCTGCAGGGCCGGCATAGTATCTTCTCTACCATCACTTTGGGTGGTCTGTTTGACTGATTACTTCAGTCAGAGTCATCTCTAGAATAGCATAGGTGCCCAGGACATGTGTGCTGCTAAAATCCACCACAGGGTGATGTCTAATGTTAGCTTGGTTTTTAGTGGGAACCCCTATCCTGCTCTCCAAATACCCGGCTTTCATTATCCTGAGTAGCTTTAAAACCCCCAAACCACAAGATGTGTAAACGTAAATACCTTGCCCTGGAAAGACTACTTATGTTGGTTACAGTGGTTTTATTATCAGCCTGAAGCCCCTTTAAGAAATGCGAGTAACTTGAAAAAAACTGTATTCTCGAGCAAAACCTTCATCATTAAACAGAAAGCCTCTATACCACTCTCAATTGAATAAAATAAATTTGCAGATTTAAAGACATAATGATCAGTTATGTTTTATGGCATTGTTTATAAATTGTCCATTAGCAGATATACATAAATTAAACACGTGATTTTTCTGACGTAAGCTAAGAGTGCCATGGAATTGCATAGCATGGCCTCTATTTAGTAGTGGAAATCTGCCTTGGTTATTCCTTGCAATAGTAAGCTAGCAGTATGCTAGCTGACTGCAAGTAAATGTTGTTTTGATTACAACAGTAGTAATATATGAGCAGATCTCCCTACCAAGTGTTTTTTTGTGGATCTGGTCTTGGGGGGTTATGCAATGAGTTACGACGTTGGGTGAATTCGCCGAGTTTATATTGTATTTCATTTGAGAGGTATTTGAGTGGCATTTGAGTGGCATTTAAGTGGCATTTGAGTTTTGATTATTTTTTTACTTGATTTGAACTTATACGGCATATAGATTTTGAATGTATGGCACTCATATGACAACATTTTTGATGGAGTTGTAATTGCCACTGAATTGTTTTTGTATATGATATAACCATCTACAACGCTATAGTTATTGTTATAGTTTTATTATTACATAATAAGTATTACATTATTTGCTTAATGGAGAATGTAATAAAATATATATATCATAATAAAGTGTAATAGGATGAATATATAGTGTTAAAGTCTTTAAAAACTTTTTAATTTGTAAAGTATTTGATGACTTTACAAGAAATATCATCACATTCAGGTTCAATCACGATGACAAGATTTTCTTCAAGTTTAAGTTTACTATCTTCCAATATAGATAGAGAAAGTTTTGAAAAATCCTCCAAGTCATTATAAATAAAAACTCTATAAATCAATGGTGTTGAATTTGTAATTGCTGCTGAATTGTTTTCGCATATGATGTATCTATCACACACACAATCAGTAGTTGTTTCGATTTCTTCATAATTGTATATAGTAGAGTTTGTAGGGCTTGGGTGTTCCAAAATTAAATCGACTAAACCCAGAGCTTGTGGAAGAGATGGAATTGATGGTGATAAAGCTGGAACTAGTGACTCGTTTGTAATTTTTGTTGTCGTCGTTGTCTGCGGAGTTGTGGTGATTGTTGAAGTTGTTCTTCGAATCGTAGGTAGTAATGCCTTGTCATATAAACGAATGTAATTTAAAGCTTCATCGGTTTTGCAAACAAAGTATTCTTGAGGCCACATATCATAAGTGTCACAGGTTCTACGTTGGAGAGAAAACTGCATGAAACATGTGAGTTTAAGCATACGATATTTTAAGTTTTTTCCTAAAATATGAGTTGCTGAATTAACCGCTTCCATATTAAGAATTCCCGAAAAACATCCGGAAGCTGTTTGAGATAAAGTGAATGGTTGAATCTCTGTTGCAAGACAATAACCGCTTAGGATTGGGAATAATAGAAGATAGATTCGATATTTCATTTTTATTCAGAGAGAGAGAGAGACTTTTAACCTAGTTTATGCTTTCATCGTCTAGAGTTAACTGTCTTGCATTTCGGTGGACTTTGGTTAATATGGTCCAACTAAAGTTCTATATATATAACTTTGGGATCGCATTTGTCTTTGTTATCTCCTTGACATGTGATGCTGATGATAATCTTGTTTTGAATAGATTTTAAACTTTCAAAACTCGAAAATGACAAATTTACACCTTCAATACCATTGATGTTAGTGATGATAGTAGCTATTTTCGGCCTCTCGTTGGTCAAATGATTGCATTCCACACATGCAAAGTTGGTTGTCTCAAACTCTTCTGTTGGTGGGCAAATCAAACGTGAGGTGTTGGATTCAAATACACATAATTCATCATTCCAAAATAGTTTTGTATTTTGAGTAAGACCTTCCGTATTATTTTTAACCCCTATTGCACATTCCTCCTGATTCAGAGTGTATTTTGTTGGCGTATTGCAGGTCAGGGTATCTGTAGAAGTTCTGCTTTTGCAGATCCAAGAAGCGTTTTGAGCGATAATAAAACTGCAATGTAAATAGTTGGAAGGATAGAGTCTCACACAGTTTGTTCCATTTTCATCTTTATATCGAATACTCTTTTCAAAAGGTGAAAAAAATAAGACATCATTTTTTTCCATAACTCCATCTATACATTCATCGATTTCGTCGGCATAAAATACTTCGCTGACATTGAAACTGTCGAAACTCGAAAATGTTGAATTCACACCTTTGATTTTACTGATGTTAGTGATGTTAGCTGGATTTGATTCCTCATTTACACCTTCGATATCATTGATGGTAGTGATGTTAGCTGGAATTGATTCCTTGATATCTGTAGAATCTTTACGCTTACAGATCCAAGAAGCGTTTCGAGGGATGAAAAAACCGCAATATATATAGTCAGAAGGATAGAGTCTCACACAGTTTTCCCCATTTTCATCTTTATATCGTATAGTTCTTTCAAAAGGTGAAAAAACCAAGACATCGTTTTTTTCCATAACTCCAGCTAGACATTTATCAATTTTGTTGCTATAAAACACTTCGCTAGTTTTGAAACTGTCAAAAGTCGAAAGTGATGAATCTTTGATGTTAGTGATGTTAACTGGTTTTGGTTCCTTTTTGATCGAATGATCGGAATGAACACATGGCATGCATGCAAATTTGTATGTCATAAATCGTCTTCTCATTGGACAGATCACACGTCCGCCAATGTATTGAAATGCACATAAATTCCCATTTCGATATACTTTTGTATTTTGAGTAAGTCCTTCCGTATTATTTGTAATACCTAGTTCACATTCCTCTTGATTCAAAACGTATTTTGTTGAAGTATCACAAGTTGTGCTCTTGCAGATCCAAGAAGCGCTTTGAGGGATGAAAAAACCACAATATAATAAGTCAGGAGGGTAGAGTCGCACACAGTTTGTTCCATTTTCATCTTTATATCGTATAGTCCTTTCGAAAGGTGAAAAAACCAAGACATCATTTTTATCCATAGCTCCGGCTATACATTCATCAATTTCATTGGTATAGAATACTCCACTAACATTGGGAAATGTTAGTGCCAGTAGCAAGATGAATACGCAGCTCATTTTTTAAAATGTTTTTGCTTTCAGTGTTGAAAGTTGAATACTTTCTTTCTTGATGTTCTTTCTATTTATCCGTAAGCGGCTAGTGGCTTGTTCAGCTCTCTCAGCTGATTTTGAAGATGTAAAACAATCTCATCAAAGTGGTTACCAAAATGTAAGTATGGTTCCAATCGAGATTGAGACAAAAGAACATGTGTTCCTGTCCAGCGAAATGAAGTCAAACCTCTTAAAATCGAAATATCTATCAAATCACCCAGATCAGCATCTTTCAAACATTGCTTTATATCAATCAGTTCAATTGCTCTTTCGAGATCTTCAAAATTTATCAACTTGTCTTGCGGACAGCATACTTTTGGATCAAAGCTCCTAGAACAGTTTAAGCATTCGAGAGGATTTGCCCTTGAAATACAATTACAGCTCAAAAGCATGCTTTGTATTGATTTACGAACTAGATTGAATCCTAACACAAAATAAAATACTTCTTCGGTGATGAGTTGAACAAAAAGAGGATTCGAACGCTCTAAAGGAATGTGTTCAAAATGAGTCCTTATGAACTTAGGAACAAAATCAGCCAATGTAGCAATTGACTTGAATCCTTCAGTTTTTCCACTCATGTTTCTTCTGTAGTTCAGAGATAAATGAAGCAACATTTTTTGTAGCAGTTCTTTTATGAGTCCTCAGATATACTTGTCGAATCAATAGGTATTATCGGGTTGACTGAGTCTTCTTTTTCATCAGGAGTATAAGCATATGGATATCCTTCTGCTATCGCAAGTAATTTATCCTTTAGACGTTGATAAGCCAGCTTGCTCTGACTAGTAGGTAATAGGTAGGGATTTAATCGTGCTCTCAAATTTGTTAACATAAAGGGAGACTTCAAATCATCAGAGGAAAGATCCAAAAAAGCATTAATCCATTCATCATGCACCAAAAAACCCATTTTAGCGTTTATCAAAACTTGTCTTCTGTCAATCCAGTCGATAGCATCACCCAATTCTTTTTTGGTGGGTGTAGCACCTTCAACCATTTCAGCATATCTTTTACAAGTGATACATTTATCATCAACGTGTGAACAGTAACAGTTTAGTAGTGATAGATTGGTTGCTTGCTTGTAAAAGCTTCCTCCTAGTGCACAGTATACACATTCTTCCGTAAAATAAATCCTCAACATTTCATCAGAAACCTCAGCCAAAAAAGTCTTAGGTCCTATAGCATCGGAAGCTTCTTGGTGAGCAAAGTCTTCAACTCGTAACATATTTGTTGTTAGCCCGTTAAATTACAAAACGCGAATGATTCGTTTTCAAATTGAAATACCTATTTAATCATTCATTACTTTTTCTTTTTTTTGAGGTTAATTGTTATGCTAGCTCATGTAGATCTTCATAAATGCTTTAATTTCAACCTGACAACCATCGATTGGGCAAGGTTTTACTTCTGATGAGCATTCAGTAAGTGCTTTTTCCTTACACTCACTACAGTAAATGAGATGACCGCATGGAAGAGAGATATGATTTGCAATTACTTTTTTTTCATGTGACTCAGACACACATTGAGCGAGTTTGCTTTGCTTAGGCTGATCTTTATCTTTTTTTAACGAATCAATTGATTTAGCATCATTTTTTAACAGTGTTGACGAATTCTCAACAGATGTAAAATCATTTTCAAAAGTATGTAAGGCTTCAATCATAAAACCTATTCGCTCAAAAGGTTTTCCATTTAACACTAAAACTTGTTCGATATCGTTTTGACTGTATCCTAGTTTTTTGCAAATAAGTTTCATTTCTTTGGTGTCATTGTTGTGCGTTATTTGTTTTACTTTTTCTCGATATTTTTCAACCCGTAGCTTACACCTTTTGCCTTTTTCCGTTCGCATGTAAACATCCTCAACATACTCTTCACCTTTACTGCTGAGTAAAAAATTACAGTCTGGGAACCATCGACAGTGTTCCTCCCACGGTAGATCATTCTCTTCCCATTCTTTAAGTTCACCTGAGCAAAAGAAGCATTTTACACTATCTCCGAACTTAGTATAGTAGAAACCTGCATTGGAAAGGAGTTTCATGGAGACTTTACCCTTCCATTGTTTGAAACTGTCTTCTCTAGATGTTTCAGTAGCAAAACGCGGTGTACCAGCACGATCAATTGATATACCTAGAGGTAATACTTCTGCAGTTAAATCTCCTCTTCTAGTTTTTTGTTCTTCCATCGTATAACTTTTGACAATTGAGATGTTTTTCATTTCATCTGCAAGTAGTTTCCTAGGTCTATACACACGATTGTGAGTGTTAAATCCTCTAACAAATCGACAAAACGGAAAACTTTTAGCATGTTCTTTCATCGGATGTTCATCTTCATCCTTCCAGTTTAGTAATACCCCTTGGCAAAAAGCACATCGAACAGCGTTGTCTTTTTCAAGGTTATAGAAACCAGCTCCAGCCATGTTTTCACCACAATGTTTACCTACTCGTCTCCAATTTGTTAGAAATGATTTTCTTCGATAACTTTCATCAAGCATTAAAGTCTCTCTTTCATAAAAAGAGAGTTCATTGTAAATGAACTTGAAAAAGTCCGTTGGGGAAAGTTGTGCAATAGTTTTTTGTAATTTTAATGACAAAAGACTACAGTGATTATCCGGATAAGTTGCGACGACATAAGTTATAGCAGTGGTATCAGGAAAAGTTCGTTGTAAAAACAACGATGAAGTAACGAGTAAACTATCATCTATCCATTCAGCGCAGTTTTTAGTATTTTCAAAGCAATTCCGAGTTTTTTGCATTTTTCTTTTTTCATTATAAATAGTGTTTGCTACATATCTGTTGTTTGTTACTCGACACATTATTTATATATAATATAAGTAGTAGCTTCAGTTATTACTCAAGTTGAAGTTTTGTTGGAAAGTTCTTTTCCTTTGATCTAGTTCGTTGTTATTCTAAAAAAAAATGATAATGCTTTATAGCAAAAAATAAAAAAAAGACTAAGGTTTCAATTTTTTTTCAATATACTTGAATTGATTACTATTGTAATAGAATGTAAATACTTACATCAGAAATGAAGACTTGTCTTTCTTTGAATTAAATGAATGATATTCCTAGTTGGTTGAACTTGAGCTGCTTTCTATAAAATTCGGATGAAGGAGTACTTTTTTTCATTTTGAAGTCCTGAAATAATAATAATAAAACATAATTAAAACTTACAACATTTTTTGATATCTTAAATAGTGAATAATCTTGTTTTTTTTCAGAAAATGTCTTCACGTTTAAATTGATTACAATTAAAACAAAATATAGATACTTACATCACAAATGAAGACTCGTTTTCTTTGAATTAGATGAATTATACACATAGTTGTTTGAACTTCAGCTGTTTCCTATGTAATTCAAATGATAAAGAAGGAGTGCTGTAGTAGATGATGATGTAGTAGATCTTGTTCCTTCAGTTACTAACAATGAAGTGAATGCTTTCTGTATGAAAACAGTGCTTCTTATATAGCTTAAGTTGCACCGCTATGAATCAGCATTATTTTCACGTGAATGGAAATCGTTGCTTTCGCGGGAATAAATATTTCATTTTCATGCGAATGGAACCTGTTGCTTTCGCGGGAATAAATATTTTATTTTCACGCGAATACAAACCAATGTTTTCGCAGGAATAAAAATTTTATTTTCCCGCGAATACAAACCAATGCTTTCGCGGGAATAAAAAATTTATTTTCCCGCGAATACAAACCAATGCTTTCGCGGGAATAAATAATTTATTTTCCCGCGAATGGAACCTGTTGCTTTCGCAGGAATAAATATTTTATTTTCCCGCGAATACAAACCAATGTTTTCGCGGGAATAAATAATTTATTTTCCCGCGAATGGAACCTGTTGCTTTCGCGGGAATAAGAATTTTATTTTCCCACGAATACAAACCAATGCTTTCGCGGGAATAAATAATTTATTTTCCCGCGAATGGAACCTGTTGCTTTCGCGGGAATGAACATTTTATTTTCCCGCGAATACAAACCAATGCTTTCGCGGGAATAAATAATTTATTTTCACGCGAATGGAAACTGTTGCTTTCGCGGGAATAAATATTTTATTTTCCCGCGAATACAAACCAATGTTTTCGCGGGAATAAATAATTTATTTTCCCGCGAATGGAACCTGTTGCTTTCGCGGGAATAAGAATTTTATTTTCCCGCGAATACAAACCAATGCTTTCGCGGGAATAAATAATTTATTTTCCCGCGAATGGAACCTGTTGCTTTCGCGGGAATGAACATTTTATTTTCCCGCGAATACAAACCAATGCTTTCGCGGGAATAAATAATTTATTTTCACGCGAATGGAAACTGTTGCTTTTGCGGAAATAAATATTTTATTTTCACGCGAATACAAACCAATGTTTTCGCGGGAATAAAAATGTTATTTTCCCGCGAATACAAACCAATGTTTTCGCGGGAATAAATAACTTATTTTCACGCGAATGGAAACCGTTGCTTTCGCGGGAATAAAGATTTTATTTTCCCGCGAATACAAACCAATGCTTTCGCGGGAATAAATACTTTATTTTCACGCGAATGGAAACCGTTGCTTTCGCGGGAGTGAAAATTTTATTTTCACGCGAATAAAAACCAATGCTTTCGCGGGAATATCGCGTGAAAAACTGCTGAGTCATAGATATATTATAAAGAAGGTTTCACGAGATGTTTTTTCATAGGGTTAATTAGTACAGCTTTAGCTATTTAAGAACCACTGTTTTCACACAGAAAGCATCCAGTTCTACAATAGCTAGCAAAGAAGCAACATCTACACAGCAACTACTACATTTACTTGAAACTATAGAAAGACTTTCATTCAATAAGGTGAGAATCACTAAATAATTCTTTAACATATATTGATAAAAAACTTCAACTAGATTTGCTATAATACTTCAGAAAGTTAATTTTATGTTTTAATATTTTGTTCTTATTAATAAAAGATCAAATAGTTTCACCATAATGCATCAGAAAAATTATTATGGTTTTGATTATGTGTTTATTTTATAAATATCTAGTTAGTTTATTCTTTTCAAAATATTTTTCAAATTCCAGTCATCTGTTACATAATTTTTACTCTCTTTTCAGTTCCAACTTCTGACTGAACGCTCTGAATATGAATGAAGACCGTAATACCTCATTTCTCTCAACATTCGAACCATACTCTGATGATAAAGAAAATATCCCTCCTGATTCACATATAATAAGAAGGAAACTGAACACAATTCGACCAAAGCCATGGGATTCGGATAGAAATAAAACGATTGACTATACTTGGACTTTGAAAGCACCATCTCCTTCTCATCTTTCCTGCTTGTCAAAAAATGCTGCTAGTTTGCTCAATTCTTGCGATACCAATGACAGAGTAATGATTGGAAGGTTTCAACCACTTCACTTAAATCAAACGCCATCACTTCTCGAGATAATCTCCATCGAAAGACCAACTGAGGATGTATATAAAAACTTATGCATTATCCGCTACAATGTCGAAACATTTGGCAACAGACGGCAAGTGAGGTCTATGGTGAGAAATGAGGATTACAACAAATTAGCTCCAACACAACCAGATGTTCCAAAACTGGCGGTTTTTATGGGATTCGATTCAGACAAGCATCCAATCTTTCACCCTATCAACTTCCCATCCAATATTTCCCTTGAGGAAGCTAAACAGCTAAGTAGATTAATAAAAAAAAAAACACCTACTCAGTTGATCAGTATGGTTCGTATCGCAACACTCTCAATTTGCTGTTGGAAGTGTAATCAGTTTTGAATCTCCTCAAATATCAACTCAGTTAACATTACCTAATGGAGAAGTGGTGATGGATGCGCTACTGGTAAACTACAGATGTTTGCAATATGATGGTTTGATGATGGGAGTTCTATATATACCTGAAAAACATGCTAGCAATGTCAAACGAATTGGAACAGGAGTCATACTTGTAAGAAATCGTGAAGTTAGTAGATTTGGTTATCATCGACATGATATAATCACATTCACAGCATTACAAGCGATAGAAACGGCTCAAAACCTATCCAACAAACTTGATGATTCCAACCAGATGAAGTACTTTACTACAGATGAGGTTGTTGAGAACAAGGTCTTAGTGCTTTCAATGGGAGTGGGAAACACATCTTCTACATCTTTGAGAGAACCAACACCCCCTGGTGAAAACTATATTCAAAAAGAGCATGTCAGACAAGACAACATAGTGAGTATTTTTATTTAACGTAAACTAACTGATATAAGTAATACTTCCAATTAGATAATATTTATTTATAAAGCAATTATTTTTTGTTTTGCTTTAGATAGAAGAGAGAGAATCAAAAACACTTGATGAAAATTATGCTCAAGAAAAAACAAACCGAACAATATAACTTGGTGAGTTACTTCCCTTTACTATATAATGCTACCTAACCAATGTAAAAAGAACTATAATTCAAATTCATGTAATTATTTTACATTTTTGTTTAATCATTCTATACTAATACATAACATTTTATTTTAGTTCATTATGGAATCAAAAGTACATAGAACAGAAGTCTTCCTTCCTAAGTTATAACATCAGTACAACAATGACGACATTGTAAAGAAAAAGACTATCATCCATTGATTGTCATTACAAGTTGTAGTGCTTTGTATTACTTAGTATTTACTAACTCTAGCTATATTATACAAGAATATTTTGCTACTTATTATGTAATAAATGTATATAATCATATATTGATTCAATGTAGTTATATCTCCTCATTCTTCTCTCCTCTCTCTCAAAATATCATATGAGTTCGAGTTATGTAAAAAAATTATCAAAACTTGAATGTCATGCCTTCGAAATCTATATGCTATAAGTTCAAATTAAGTAAAAAAATAATCAAAACTCAAATGCCACTTAAATGCCACTCAAATGCCACTCAAGTACCCCTCAAATGAAATACAATATAAACTCGGGGAATTCATCCAACGTCGTAACCCATTGCCTAAACTCCAAGATCAAATCCACAAAAAAACACTTGGTAGGGAGATCTGCTCATATATTACTACTTACAACAATCTTAGTTTTAAAACCAGAAGCGGTGAGTCAGCTACCACTAGTAGCTGTGTGCTAGTAGAATGCGCTAGCAAATTGAGTTTTCTCTGACTTCCTATTGGCTGTTGATTGCGTGTGCCAGTAAGGAGGCTGGCATGAAGAAGACAATCACTAGATTTTCACGCATCAAAGTTTTGAAGGAGTTTTGAACATCGGATTGTTGAAAACTTGGAAGTTTTGATTTGCTGTATTTCCATTACTTGAATTTTTGAAAGAATTATGCAGAGTTGTCTACACCAAAGAAAGGAGAACTACGTAATGAGCGTATCAGTGATTTGGCAGCTGCTGCGTCATGGTATTGTTGCGGCGAGAGATGAGTAGTTTTTATCAAAACAAAAACAATATGAAAAAACATTGTTTTCACAAATGCGTGTTGTCACCAAATTGTTACTTTCACAGAAGATGAGTGTTGTATGAATTATCAACCGGTGTGTGTATGGCTTTTCATAGCCAACTGAACTTTACAATAAATAAGTATAGTCGTTAGTAGTCAAACTGACAAAAATAAAAATAACGATTATTATTATTTATTTATTATTACAATGCCATTGGTCATTTTTTTTATTATTATTTATTAATTGATTTTTTGTTTTTCTTTTAGCTATGGCACTTTATGAAAAACATTTTTATAAAATGATATTGATGCCAATAAAGTATTATATATATATATATTAACATGTTGCTGAGGACCTTATAATTTCTCAAGATTATTTTCATGAAGAAAGGGCATTCAAATTAAACGTAAGTAGTAATTTATTTCTGGTGATTCTCGCCAATGTTAATAGTTTATTATCACAAAAACTACGAAGTTTTCAACTTCCATGATCCGACTGTCATAAGTTTGTAGTTTTGCATCTTCGAAGAGTACGAAAATTTCACCCTCAAAATTGGCACAGTGAAAAGTTTAAAAGTTTAAAAACTTCAAATTTTTTATGGACTTCCAACCTTCGTAGATTTGAAAAATCTAAGAATCTGTCAAAACTTCGACGCATGGAAATCTAGTAAATGAGAAGAGACTTTCTCCCATTTAGCAGTGACTGCTCTACTGCGATTGGCTGATTCAAATTGTGCTAACTGTTACTTGATTATTAATGTGTCTGCTTGTTTGTGTAATTTTTACTTTTATGTCACCGTGTCACCCGATTAATTCATAGCCAATCAGCTGTATGTATTTTCAATTACCTTATTACCATATTCTATTTTATAAATGTAGCTGTAGCTTCCTGTGCCCAGCAAAACTGGTTGCGCGCTCTCACAGTGAAGTGGACTTAGGGATTGATTGTATTCTGTTATAACAAGTTGCTGTGTCTTAGCTCTGTATAGGCAAACAAATATAAATTTTCTTAACTCTAAATCTTACTGGTTTGATAGGTTGCCATGCTAATTGCTTCAGTGCTATACTGAATTCAGAATAGCTTGGTACTGCTCTCAGTACTTGCGGTTGGCAGTGGGATAGACACTCCTTCAGTTCTGTCATTTTCTAGCAGGATGCAAATTAGGCACAGCTCGAATAGTGTGTTGTCGTACTTACTTGCCACTGTGCTACACCGATAAGTCAGTGTTGTTTCCTGTGCGACCGACCTATCTCTCTAGTGGCGTTAGATACAGGAGAGGTGCATGTCCTTTACAAGAGTAACACAATAATTTGTGTTTCTTCATCGACCGTTAAAGTGAATTAAACACACAAATTTCAAGTATTGCAATTATGTAAAAGCAAGCTGATTAGATCAAAGTGCTTCGACCTAAGCCAGTCATTAGCTGCCAACACCTTTGTCATGGTGAAAGTTTTGGACATGTAACTGTAGTGTCAATGAAATGTTGATAATGTGTTAGTGTATCAACTTATGAGAAAATGAACAAAGCAAGATTTCTAATCAGTGATGAAAAAAAGATTTAAATAATCAACATGGATCACCTGACAATGTGCTTGCAAAAAGCAAAGTCGGGCTCTCTCAATTTCTGCATTCCCTTCAAAACATGTTTGTATGCCTCAAAGTAGGCAGTAGACTCTACAGCCATGAAAGGAGCTTCCTGGTTGGGTAACAAATCAAATGCTGTCTGAGAATCTGGTAGAAACTGTATCTCAAACTGGCCGACTAAAAACAAAGAATTAATTATTTTGTTACTATTATTAGAAATCCAATTACATGATTTGTGTGAAACGGCGATTGGCCAGTTTCATCATTTTACTTTATTCTTAAGGTTTACGTTCTTTTAAGCAACATGATTTTTTGGGTGATACCCATGATTTGGGAAATCTTTGACACAATGACAATTTTACAGTTTTCACTTCCCCATTTTACAGGGTACACAAATGCAAAATCTTCTTATCGTCAACAGATTTTCAGGAATCGCCTTCAACAATTCCTCATAAATCCTCAGTTAGTACACAAGAGGTGGCGTGAGTTTCTGACAACGCCGATTTGAAAAAAATGTGTTTCACCTAAAAAGGACAACTCCAAGCTGTTTTAGCAAAAAACACTGCAATAAACTTTACTGGTTTTACACTAAAACTGTTCTGCTTTCAAATGGTCAAATCTTGCTAATTTTTAGGTGCCTTTTTAACTTAATAGTTAAATTTTGACAAAAACCTATTAATGATATAAACGAGCAAATGTTTGTTTTGCCTCAATGACTTTATAAATGAATGAGCTACCACATTTTTTATTGCAAAGTTCAAGAAAAATAATCTTAATTTTTTACCATGATTAGGTCTAGTTACAATTTATTTAGGTATAAAATGTGAAAAAAAACTCGTAAAAGTCCATAAGTTTTTCATATACCAAATTCCACCTGTTTGATAAATTATGTACATTGCACCTTGGCTGATAGTTCCACTATCCATTTCAGCTATCACAGCAAACAGATTGTTTTTGTCAAAACCATCTTGTGACAAACACAAAAGTGAACCATACATGAGCCTCTTGGTAGAATTCCAGTTGATTTTCCGAAATATTCCTTGATTTGAGTCAATTCTACAAAGTTTTACCAAAGAGTGTCTGATCTTATTTTCCAACAATTCTCACATATCTAGAGTAAAATTGCAACAGGAAATAAAAATAGCTAATGTTGACTTACTGAACAACATAGTTCATGCCACTTCTACCAAAGTTTGGAGCAAATATATGAAAGTTTTCATAAATTTTAATATCTCCTGAGCGGAACCTGTCAGGGCCTTTGAGTTGAGGGTTTTTTCTAAACTCCTGGATACCTTGCCGGATTGTGGAAACAAAATCTTCTCTCAGTAGACGAAATTGTATGTCTAAGTAGTCATCTACACTCTCAAAAGCTTCAAATAATCAGAAATTAATTACTGCAAACATTATAGGATTAGCAGTCAAAGTAGATGACAGCAAAAATTAATTTACCTTGATCTACCGGATTAGCTCGTAGTTGTACCACATCAGTGAGGTCTTCTTCTGTTGGATAAACAGAAATTTCTCTAAAGTCACCAGCAGGTTTTTCATCTGTTTCCATGCGACCAGTTCTCATCATTTCTTTTTTTCTGTAACCAAATATTAGTTAACTTTTACTACAGCAATGCTTTATGGCAAAGATAGACAAAGTACCGATGCTCTGTTTGCCAAGGCAATATAGTAAACTTCTTCAGTATTTGTCAAACCCACCTGGTCTCCATTTCTGCCCTCTTTTTCTCTATCTGGTCTACTTCAGCTGTGGCTTGCATATAAAGGTCATAGATTCCTTTGAATGCATTGTTGTCCGCTATCGCCCCTCTTAGCAGTTGTTTTACCATTTTAATGTTACCAATGAGAGATTTGGACACAAAAGGATCCATAGCGCATAAATGGTGGTATACATCCAAGTAGTTTCTAAGAGACACCAGTAGGGCATCTAACCTTGTTGCACCAGACTCCAGATCAACAGAAAATCTTTGAATACAAGTCTGCAAGCAAGTGTTTCAATATTTGACATTTTGTTGTTAATAAGAATCAAAATAATAACTGATTAAAGTTTAAATATGTTTTTAGCCATTAGTGCACAGTTTTAAGGCCTGGCTACACGATCGCAAATTTCGGTGCGTTATACTTTGTGCAATTTCAATGCACTAAAAGCTTGGTGCTACACGAATGCAAGTTTTGCGCATTGAACTGCTTCGCGTTGAGGAGTTGTATTATCTTAGCTGAGGTAATAACCAATAGTAGTAGCTTAGCTAAATAGCAGCGGTTTTGTAAGTAGTTTTTATTTCTGGCCGTTGGATAAAAATCACTGAAGCACGTGTAACTGGATTCACTGTATACCGCTTTAGCCAATCACAATCAATATTGCAAGGCCCACAGGACATAGCACACCGCATAATTTAAACATGTTAAAACTTTGCAAAACTACGAAATTTAGGGCAATTAGCAAAATGCATTGATCTTTCAGAACACGGAATTTGCTTCCAATCTTGTGGCCAGGCCTTTATGCTATTTACCAGTGAAGGCAATTACTAGCATATTCAATCAAATATGCACTTCTTTTGGCAGTACTAAAATGCTGAGAGAAACTGACATCAAACAGTCAAAAGAGACCAATGCAGACTTTGATATGATAGCGATATGCATTATTCATTTTTATTGTTTGTCTTTATAATAAAATCATGTTGGTATCAGCTTTACATGTTGCCAACACATTCAGATACATTTAAAGGAGTTGCTAACACACTTAGCAATGGGTAAAAAAGCTGCTTGCACACCCATTATGATGAAGGAATTGTCTGCACACCCATTATGATGAAGGAGTTGTCTACACACTCATTAGTATGTAAAAGAGTCATCTGCAATCTTTTTCTATGTAAAACCGTTGACAGCGCTCTCAGTTGCATAAACCCAGGAATAAGTATGTCTGCTTGTACTAAGAAGGGATGTGACAGAATCTCCTACCCCGCTTAGAAATGGTGAAATCTCCTCAACAAGAACATCCTTTAAAACTTCACGGTAATCTTGCAATGATTCATCTGCTTGTACAGCGTTGTTGATCAAGGATAGCATGAGATCTATCCAGTCTTTACCTAGAGACTGGTTAAACAGAAGCTGAGCGAATGATTCCTCATGGCAAAACATGACAGCCTCTTGTGGTGATGCTGCTGACTTTACTTCTAACCTTTAAAAACATTAAAAATAATTCAATGTATGTTCAGTCCAGAAGTTAGCTTAATCTCACTGTAGTTCTACAAAATCATGCATGGCTTACAACTTGTATCCAATAGGTCTTGCAACATATTCTGGACCACCGTAACCTCTACGAGCTCCACGTCCTCTGCTTGCCATAGCTGAATGGTTAAACGTTTGGTGTTGTTGACTAGTGCTCCCAAAAATGCTTTCCTGGTCATTGTTTCGATTATGGTCAGTGTATCCTCCTCTACCAGGTCCCCTTCCTCTTTTCCCTCTGCCTCTACCATTCGGTTGGTCATCCATCAGTGAGACAGATGGCTTGTAATAACTAACTTCTCTTTTGTCCTAGTTGCTAACAATCAACAGTTTACACAAAAGTGCAGCAGCATGATGATTAGAGAAATAAATTTAGCACACCTTGAATCAATAAAAATGCCATTTTTCTGAATAATAACATCAATGTGACTGATTCGATCATATTGTAAAGGATTTTGCCGCACCTTTACCAAACAGCTACTAGAGAAGTGTACTTGTTTAGCAATGTAACAGCAATTGCTAATGAGAGCTACTTATTCGCTAGTAGTGGCTCTATGTATAGATGAGCTATGAGTCAATGAGCTCCGTGTTGTGCCGTGTGCAGGTATCCTAATACTTTTTGGCCAACTGCCAAGTGAACACACCGGGTTACAATAGCTAACACTTTATTGCTTCAAGAGACAAAAGCTTACTCAGAGTACCTCTCTTCATAAGCGCACAATCTAATCTGCCCACTGGGCCACATGTCAACAAAGTTATGCAGTAGATATGCTAATCAAGCAGTTGAAAAATAACATAAGGTGATTGGTGCATAACAATAATATAGGTCAACACAATAACAAGAACAAGCAGGCGCAATGAAAACATATACTTAGCAATAGGTAACAACAATAAAGCGCCAGTCCAGCTTCTCAGTAAGGCGGGAAATCCCCTGCTGAATTCTTGACTCATCCATCTTTGCGGTAGGCAACGCATACATCTCTGTACTGAGGGCAGTCAGGCGGAGCTGAGTCTAGTATGCTAAGGAATGTTTACGCACTGCCTGCTGGCTAGCTTAGCATCAATGAGAGAGAGGCCACCTATGCCAAATTCCATTACATAGGCCGCTTCAACTATTAGTATCACCGTACTCATAGTTAACCAGTCATGAGGTGGCCACGGTTCTCACGGTTCATGGAGGATAACCTGGTACAGAGGAGGGGGTGGCTGTAAAGGGGGGAATGGCCCCGCTTAGAAGGTCCAGCCAAGAGCTCCGCTCCTCTCCTCTTACCAGGGATAATCTTCCCCAGCGTCTACATACGCTCTCTGGTGACCGTGGGGGGTGGTCTAGTACCCACAGGTGACTTTTCCTGTCCCGCCACTGTACTCAGACTCAGCCCCAGGTCATCCCGGGTCGGGGGAGGGGTGGAAGAAAGCTTCGAAACACACTGGCTATAGGTGAGAGTGTTTGATGCCGGCACAGTGGGTACACTGCAGGGTGGGGAGGCAGTAGGGAGTGGTGGAAACTCCGTGGACAGCCACTGAAGAGGGGGTGTCTGCTGGAGCGCCAAGGGGTCACTGGAGGAGCTATGGCGACCAACCCAGTTGTCCATCCACTCTGTCTGACTAGCAACTCCTAAACGTTTGCTCTCTCTGGACCCTTCGCTAGAGTGTTCTTTCTCTAACAACACCCAGTTTGGGGTGTCTGTAAGAACTTCACCCGGGAGAGCCGTTTGAACCTCAGGTGTTTTGGCAATTTCTGACATTCTATCCACTCCTTTTGCAGTTGCAATGAGATGGCATAGAGGCTGTCCATAGCGCATGGGTGGGCCGACGTTCCTTCGTGGCCGTTGTGATGACACAGGTGGTGGTTGACTCTCAGTCTGTGCAGGAGGTGAGGGTGTCTCAGCTACTGGGGGAGTGGCAGGCCTTCTTGCAACTGGCCGCTCCAAATTTGGCACTCTCCTTTCTGGTGGAGGAGGCAAATTAGTCTCTAATGGCGGTGGTTCAAACAGAGGGGGCGCAGGCAGGGGAGACAGGGGTGGAGGTGCTATACGCGCACGCGTCCCACGCATGTTAGGACGCCGCCTAGGCTCCACTGCCGCTGGCGCTCGCCCTCTGGGGTCAACACTGGGGTAGTAGGGCTTAAGGCGGCATTCGTTTTGCACGGACTGCTGGCCTTGCCTACTTATGAGGTAGGTGTGATTACTGTACGCCTCCTCGATCTCAAAGGGGCCGATGAATTTGGCCTGTAGCTTTGGATTCTCGCCTCGGCGCCTACGACGGTTCTCTAACCACACTTGGTCTCCAACCGTGTATAAGCCGGGCTCTTCACCTTCCTCAGCTCTGACTTCCATTTGCTGCTCTCGTAGCGTCTCGTGTACTTCCTCCAGTCTCAATTTGAGGTTCTGGGCGTACTCGTGCACGGGCATGCAATCAGTCAGAGGGGGATGGTAGGACACTTGATCTGGCAGTCGTAGTTCCCTGCCCAGCATCATATAGTTGGCCGTTTCACCCGTCGTGGAATGAGGGGTGGCTCTGAAGGCCCTCATCAGTTGAGGGAGCAGCAAGTCCCAGTCACCTGGACTGCGCTTCAAGAGCAGTGATCGGAGGGAATCACCGAGGACCCGGTTATTCCTCTCTACGATCCCATTGGCCTGTGGGTGGTAAGGAGTGGTACGGGTCTTCTCTATACCCCACAGAGCACACAACTCCTGCATCAGGTGGGACTCAAACTGAGCCCCCTGGTCCGTGTGCATCTGCTCAGGGATGCCCATATAGCAAAAGACCTGCTCGTCCAGAGCGCTTGCTACCACTGGGGCCGTGGCATTTGGCAGGGCCAGAGCGTCTTGCCACCTGGTGAAGTGGTCAGTCAACACCAGGATCCAGGCATTGCCACGCTCTGTCTCAGGGAAAGGGCCCACCAAATCAACGGCCAACTTCTGCCAGGGGCGGCCAGCGTACATGCGCTGGCGGCCGGGACTGGACTTGGTGCCACCACTTTTGGCTCTCTGGCAAACCTCGCAACTCCTGACCAGACGGCGCACATCTGCCGTCATCCCTGGCCAGTACCACGTGAGTTGGAGGCGCTTCAGGGTCCTGTGCACTCCTTGGTGCGCAAGAGAGTGGGTCTGCCAGACCGTGTGACCACGGAGACCTGCTGGACAGACCGCACACCAACGGGAGCGACGGTTGGGAGAGACCTGAAGTTCCAGCACACCATCTGTCCGGAGTCTCATAGCCCCAATGCAGTTGTTCAGTCGTCTCAACTCTTGGCTGCCGAGCTCCAACTGCTCTTTAGTGAGGGGACGCTGTGTAGACACTGCCTGGTAAATGACAGCTACAGCGTGGTTACCTTCACTTTGAGCCTGGACAAGGTCGACATCCGGTTGGACGGGCTGAACGGCATTGGGGGGTACCTGAGGGACAGAGAAGGTGGTGGTGCTGGGGGGTGGTGGCCGCGACTCAAACCGAGTCGGAGCTGAAATAGCGGAGAGCTGGGGCCGAAAGGAGGAGGCCAACTCTTGCTGAACTTCAGCCTTAGAGGGTCCACCATCCCTTTCTTGAATGTGACCACACTGCCTACACTCAGGGGAACACCTGCGACTCAAGCCGTCTGCGTTGCCGTGTCGGGGGCCACTCCTATGTTCAATGGTGTACTTGAACTCAGAGAGGGACTCGAGCCACCTAGCCACCTGACTGGTGGGTTCCCGGCGGCGACACAACCACAACAGGGAGGCATGGTCTGTCCGAAGACGGAAGTGCTGCCCATAGAGGTAGGGACGGAAGTGCTTGACAGCCTTCACTACTGCCAACAGCTCTCTCCGTGTGACACAATAGTTGCGCTCCTGAGGACTGAGCGTCTTACTGTAGTAAGCGATCACTCGCTCACTACCTTCCTGCACCTGCGAAAGCACAGCACCTACACCTGCATTGCTAGCATCAGTGTCTAAGGTGTACTGTAGCTTCGGGTCAGGGTAACCCAGGACAGGGGCACGGGTCATGGCCACTTTCAGCTGCTGGAATGCGGTCTCTTGGTCTGTAGACCATTCCCAAAGAGCATGCTTACTCGTGAGCTGGGTGAGGGGCCGTGCCACTGTAGAGAAGTCAGGGATGTACTGCCTGTAATACCCTACGGTACCTAGAAAGGCTTGTAAACCCTTTAACTCCTTGGGTGTCTGCCAGTGTGCTATAGCAGCAACCTTCTCCGGGTCGGTGGCCACTCCTGCACTGCTCACCACGTGTCCTAAATACCGGACCTCTGGCTTTAGCAACTCACACTTACTGGGTTTGAGCTTCAAACCGGCCTGCTGTAGGCGCTGAAAGACTTCAGCCAGGCGCTGTATGTGAGTGGAAAAGTCAGGAGCGATGACAATAATGTCATCGAGGTAGAGCAGGAGGGTCTTCCAGTGTAGACCTTGGAGTACCTTCTCCATCAACCGCTGGAAGGTGGCCGGAGCTGAAGTGAGGCCGAAGGGGAGGACCTTCCACTTCCACAGACCTGTACGGGTTGCAAACGCAGAGCGTTCACTGGCCTCTTCATCAAGAGGGACCTGCCAATACCCACTAACCAAGTCCAGGGTACTGAAGAACTTGCTCCCCGACAAGGCATCTAGACTCTCATCGATGCGGGGGAGGGGGTAGGCGTCCTGGTGCGTGACAGCGTTCAGCCTTCTGTAGTCAATACAAAACCTCCATGTACCGTCCTTTTTTCTCACTAGAACCACGGGGGAACTCCAAGCCCCTGAGGCTGGTTCTATGAGCCCACGCTGTAGCAGTTGTTCCACCTGTCTCTCTGCCTCCGCCTCCTTCTCAGGGCCTAGCCTGTGAGGGGGTTGGCGGATGGGTCGAGTACCAGGGAGGAGAGGGATGTTGTGTGTGACCAGGGTGGTTTGGCCAACATCATGGTCTCCCGAACTGAACACGGCAGCATACTGTCGTAGCAACCCAGCTACTTGCTGCGCTTCGCGTCTGTTCTGGCACTGGGGGAGAGCGGCTGAATACAACTCAGCGACGTGAGGAGGAACCGGTGAGCAAGAAGAATGAACAGGAGGGGTGGAAGCGGACATGGCAACCACCTCAGTTTGCTCGACCTCTTCAGGGCTCACTCCTCTGTAGTGGCCTACGGTGCTTCCCGCCTTCAGTTCTACTGGCTGAGCAGTCGGGTTCATGCACCTTACCAACAGATGTCCCTTGCTATCTGGCTTGTTCAGACTAGCGGCAATTGGAGGACCTCCGGGTCGGGACTCCACTAACCCAAGGGGTAGGTAACTCTGCGTGGTGACCTTACACAGGATGGTAGATTCCATGCCTGGAGGTAGCTGTGTGGTACGAAGGACCTGAACATTGTTCATTAGCAATGTACCGTCCTTGTTAGTACAGCGCATCTCCTTTCCTGCTACGACGATGGCACACTCACTGAACCTCATTTGGCAATCATGGTCGGTGAGGAAGGGCATCCCCAAGATAGCGTCCTCGTTTATGTGACTGATAACAAATGTGGCTTCAGTTTTCACATCACGGAGACGGAGGGTAGCTCTCACCGTGCCATAGAAAGGGATCTGGGTGCCGTCGGCAAGGATACCATGTGACGCACTCTCCTGTACTGACTGTCTTACCGACTCAGGTAAACGGTTAAAGACGTGCTTGGATAGGAGATTTGTGGTGCAGCCGGTATCAACTAGGAGGGTGACTGACTTGCCTTCAAGTTTCCCTGGAAGGAAGTAACTTGCCCGGTATGGCCGTTCTATCTCAGTGTTAGACAGCCGGGTAGGTTGGACCTTTGCAGCTCGGGAGGGGGGAGGCGACGCTCTATTTCTAGAGCGTGAAGGGCGCTCCACTAACGGGCTGGCTGGTGCAACTACTGGCTTAGGTCTCTGAGCGGGGGCAGGCTGGTTCTTCAGGGGACCTACAGGCTCCAAAGGAGATAGGTCAAGTAAGGAGTGTACGGCGGCAGAGGTTTCATAAGGCTCTGTGCCGTCTGTGTCATTTGGTAGCACTGCATACCGATTAGAAGTTGGTAGCTGCCACTTAGGTGGAGAAGGCGGTGCCTTCTTTCTGTGAGGTGGTCCAGAGGACCCGGGTGAAGGGTTGGGAGGCACAGGGTTGTGCTTCTCTATCCTTTCCAGTTCTTTCTTCCACTTTTGCGCCCTGTTACAGCTAGTCAAGGGAGTGACTACTGCGGGCGCTGGTCGTTTCCCGACACGGGCTTTGCTCTGGGTACGGTGGTTGTCTTAGGTTTAGACGGACAACCTCTACTATAATGGCCTGTCCGTCCACAGCCCCAACACTGAGGGGGAACCAACCGCGCCGTAGCAGGCTGTGACACCGTGTGTTGAGAGTTCTGTCCCATGACAGGGGTGACAGGTGTAGCTGGTGAAGGGTTGTGCACCACCTTAGGCGTGTGGTGGGGTACCCGGGCAGGAGGTTGCGTCACTTCAGGAGCAGGGTACATACCAACAGGGGGTGCATACATCACAGAAGGGGTGTGTCCCACAGGAAAGGAACCCGGGGGCACCGAAGGGGGTGTATGCACCGGTTGTTGCCACTGCTTCATTTGTTGCAACTCCATAGCCATGTTCTGTACTGTCTGGAGTAGATGAGTCATCATTTCTACCGACACGGGCGCTGGCTGTTGGGGTGGAGGGGGGTAGCTCACTGTGGGGTTGTTAGTAACTCGACATGGGTGAGCCATCCCTCCTGGGGCCTGCGACATCATGGCAGCAGTCTGAGAATGATGGAATGGTTTCATGGAAGGCTTACAGGGTTCTTCTTCCTCTTCATCACTTTCTATAGCTCGTACCCTGGATGGTTTCGAGTCAGGAACTGCCTTGATGTGGAGGAACTCGCCTCCAGCACGAACTGCGTCTTCCAGACTCTGTGGATCCACTGCTAACAAATGGCGTTGCAGATCTGGGTTACCCAGGGTGGAGGAGAACGTCTCTAGTATCATGCGTTCTACGTGCCTGTCTGGCAAATCTTCATAGGCTATTTGAACTAGTCTTTCCACCTCGCTAGCATGTTCTTGGAGGGAAGTCTTCGATGCCTTCTTCAAGTGTGCAACACTCTGTAGCGCCTCTCTGCGTGTAAGGCCAAAGCGAGCACGAAGTGCTGTGAACACTGCTTGCAGGGTGTTGGGTCTACCACAATCCAGTGCTTCATCACGAAGTGCCTCTCTCACATGGAGCAGGGTTTGGCGAGCATTCCACTCATTTGCTTCAGCGACTTCTAGAAACCGTGTGATGAAGTACTCTACATCACCTTGCCCATCGAACTTAGGAGGTTTGAAGTTCCATGTAGGGGCAGGGGGTGGTGCAGGGTGTTGTAACACTCCTCGCAGGGTCTGTGTGAGTCTGTCTAAAGCCTCAGCTTCAGCTGTGCCCACTGGCGACCGCCCAGTGCTCCTGGCTCTCTGTGTGGCCATCAACGTGGAGTATAGCCTTCACAATCAGCAGGGTCTGTCAGCACGGGAGGAGACAACTCTGTGTACCAGATGAACAGTGGAAGACTGACAGCACACTGCGTCAATGCCGTGTCAACACTGGGTGAGAAACTCTGGCCTAATATAGGCAGGACAGCTTCTATACCACTCGGTACAGCGTACGCAGGGTACACTGCATAGCTGAGAGGGGTACCCTGCACAGCTGAGAGGGGTACCCAGGGTTCGAAAGAGATGCCTGTACGATCTCGCGTGAGCAGTACAGCGACTACCGAGTTCACCGAGCAGGGTGACTGTAGTTCTCTTATCAAACACAACAAGGGGAGGGGGGTGTTCTGCCGGGTGGGGGGTACCACCGGGTCAGAGCAAGGGGTGTAACAGTGTCCCTGGGTGGTAGTTTGGCTGCTACCAGGCAACTATTACAGTATAGGAAACACCAATACTCGGGCAATGAGTAGGGGTGGTGTTTGGCTGTGTACAGCTTCTCTAGTAGTGTCTAACGTTCACTAGTATCCCACTGCTGCCACCAATGTAAAGGATTTTGCCGCACCTTTACCAAACAGCTACTAGAGAAGTGTACTTGTTTAGCAATGTAACAGCAATTGCTAATGAGAGCTACTTATTCGCTAGTAGTGGCTCTATGTATAGATGAGCTATGAGTCAATGAGCTCCGTGTTGTGCCGTGTGCAGGTATCCTAATACTTTTTGGCCAACTGCCAAGTGAACACACCGGGTTACAATAGCTAACACTTTATTGCTTCAAGAGACAAAAGCTTACTCAGAGTACCTCTCTTCATAAGCGCACAATCTAATCTGCCCACTGGGCCACATGTCAACAAAGTTATGCAGTAGATATGCTAATCAAGCAGTTGAAAAATAACATAAGGTGATTGGTGCATAACAATAATATAGGTCAACACAATAACAAGAACAAGCAGGCGCAATGAAAACATATACTTAGCAATAGGTAACAACAATAAAGCGCCAGTCCAGCTTCTCAGTAAGGCGGGAAATCCCCTGCTGAATTCTTGACTCATCCATCTTTGCGGTAGGCAACGCATACATCTCTGTACTGAGGGCAGTCAGGCGGAGCTGAGTCTAGTATGCTAAGGAATGTTTACGCACTGCCTGCTGGCTAGCTTAGCATCAATGAGAGAGAGGCCACCTATGCCAAATTCCATTACAATATAACCAAAGGCATGTGAGTCATTCGTCACAAATAGTACAGTTGTTTCTTTCCTACAGTCTGACAGTCCAGGCTTACATTGTGTCAGCTAACAAGTGGTACTAGCTTTACTTATTTCTACTGATGATGTACTAACAATCTACAGTCCATACATAGCTACAGATAAGCATCTACAGCTGCTGGAACCGTTCCAATAATGAAGTTATATACAAAACCATTAGCCTAATGTAAAATACACATAACCTTTTGCATGCATACTGGAGTTTCCATCATCGTTATTCATCTAGCCTGCATGCTTTGATTCAAAAGCAGAATTTAATGAAATTATTGCAGAGCCCAACATACCACTACTAACAGCGCTTGGTCTGGGGGTATATCAAGGTCATTTTCATTGTATTTCTTGCTGTGAATATCTATTTTGGGTTGCCGATCCTTTGCTGATGCATTGTTGTTATTAGCTTACTGATACAAAACAACTTCCAGGCTTCATATCATTGACATTGCTCACACCAGCAATCACCAAAAGTCTAGAAAATATTTCTCCAAATACTGAAATAGTAGTAAAAATATCTTTGAGCTTTCATAATATTTAATTAATGATATAATATAGGGTCAGTGATATGTTAGTAATTATTATTATTGATTAACAATCATAAAAATAAATGATAACAACTTCACATCAGTCATCAATTATAATTATAATTAATAAGGATGATAAATGATAACAATAACAAAGGCAGCTGTAGTAATTGTAATTTTTTTTAAATAATTAGTTGTATTATTTATATTACTAGTAATTATTATTATTATTTATGCTTAATAACAATTAATAGCAAATTTTTTCATGTTTAGTAATTAGCAAATTTGATCGTTCATTAATATATTAAATGTTAGTTAATGTTATTATCGTTGGTTATAAATAGTGGTGGTAGTCATGGTATTGTAACGGTTTTCCCCGTATATAGGGAGTAACGGTTACAGATACTGGCAAGAGTGCTGTTTATGCTGGCTTGTTTCCGCTTTACGTGGTAGCGTGGCAACAGAAATGACAAGGCAGTGTAGTCTATCCTGATACGGGATAGGATTGGATGCTGCTACTAGAGCAGGCACAACTGCGTATGAGGCAACCGGCCACACAGACCTCACAATGTTGATAGTAACAATGACTTTATTGCTACTTTACAAAACAATAGTGTTAACGATACGCACATAAATGAATACTTGCACAAGTACAGAATAAACTGTAGGATTATGGGCAAGGATTAACGGTCCACTTGCTAGTCTCTCCTGAGTCTCTGTGTGTTCAAGCATCTTCCTCTAGCGCTTACCAAGAACTGAACTAAAACTGAGCTGCTGGGCTTCATGCAGGTCTATTTATACAAGTCAACAAATCAAGCAAGCGTATAAATATATGATTGGATAAAATAACTACCCCCAGCGAGGTGCAAAAAGCAATAACAAGCTGGCAATGAAATAATGAGTCATGATATGATAGAGATGTAAATAGAGTGTCACTAGTGGCGGGAATCCCCCTTCAAACTTGGCTCAGGCGAGTGGCAGTTCAGCTGTCCTCTGCATCCATAGGAGTGTAGCCATCAGTGGGTAGTCTTGAGTAAATATATACATAGGTGTAGCACCGGCTGATGATGAGAGGCTGCTCTGTGCAATTCCATTACAGTATTATAGCACTAATGCAGCACTGGTCAATAGTGACAATGTTATTATTTTTCTTAACGATCGCATAATACCAATTGATGGAAATATATTATTTTTCAAAACTTCATTATGATAAAAATTGTTATGTTTAGTTGTCATCGTTGGTGAATTGGAAGATATACAAGTGCACATTGAACTGAGACTCGCAACAATGGGTTTTGCTACTTCAGTATTTATAATGATTCAGTTGCATTGGTTTCGTTTACTTGATTATTGTTAGTTACGTTACGACAATATAATCATTCAGTAATAGTTTAGTTAAGACACTGGCATGGATTATTGTTACCACTTACGACAAACAATTTTGTTTTTGGAGTAAACTAGTCAACGGTAGTTTATTTACCAACAGTTAAATAGTTAATACAAAGCTAATCATACCCTAACCATCAATAGATCACTGTTTTATTAAACAATTTTTATATTTTTTGAAGGTTATTTTGGGAGTTAAAACTTTAGTAGCTGCAGGTCTCTAAGTGTTCCAACAAGTGCATTATTATAAAATAACTCATCAAAGTTTTTAAGCATCAGGCGTCACCTAGCAACTGACACTAGAGCTCCCTCTAAGAAACCCCAAACTGAATATTGTGGTAGATTTTGATGAGAGGCAGTGGTAAACTGGTTGTTTACCACTCCAATCTCCACACCAGTGCGCTAAACTTCCACCCACAGCCATCAGAAAGATGCTGTGACAATGGAAAGCCTTACTGTGCCGATAGCACGGCATGCAGGGCCGGTATTGACCCCTGCAGGGCTGGTATTGACCCCTTACCGGCTTGGTATGGTGACTCAGGGCCAGTCCAAAATGGCCGCCATAGTAGAGGACCTGCAAAACTATCTAGGATCCTACTCCAGAGCGAGAACAGGAAGTACTCTTCCTCGAAAAGATGAATACCGTAACCACAAGCTAGATGTAGCCCTGGAGTGCTGCAGATACCTGCGATTGGACGATAGGAGATAGGACTCCGCCCTTAGCCACTTGGCACCAATCACTTTTAATCCCTATGCATTGTATGTTTCGTCTACTATTTATATCTGTATTCCAATTGGTCTAATTACTTCCTGTACCTTTACTTTGGCATAAGATTATGCTAATCACTTCCTGCCAGCTTGCCTATAAAAGGGCTGGAATCATATATGTTAATTGCATTCGTTCACTCATGTCTTGCCAATCCCCCTAGTTGATAGCCACCCTAGGACTTTGGTGTTGAGGAATAAAGCCATTATTCAAACACACTCCGAGTAGTTGGTTTGAGCCATGGCCTCTGTGTATGCCAGATGATCCAGCAGTACTAAGCATACTTGTCACTGTAGTACAGCACAGTGTCCCCTCTGGAGAGAGATACAATACTTCAGATTTGTGGACATTCGTGGTAACCAGACTGAAATCCATTACAATATTGATTCTGGCAATGCCATCTCTTGGTCATTCTTCAGCAAACAAGCATACCACTTGAACTAATTTCTTAGAGACATTACATAGTTTATTACATTGCCAACATGATAATCTTATCTTAGGCCACAGATCTTGAAATTTTCAACAATATTTGGTTGGAAGTTCTGTCTCGAAATTGCTATAATTACATTGATAATACATACAATTTAAATAAAATGGTTTTGTAGAGAGTTGACAAATCTTTCATGATTGGAAATTATGAATTTTCTGATGTAAACTGTATAACTGAACACTTCATGGCATCTAACGTAATAATTACCTACCAAATTACAACCAAATCAACTATTTTTTTCAAAAGCTCCTAAATTACCATTTTGGCTCAGACTGCTGCACTAAGAAGAAAATTTAGCTTCGATCAGTAACTGTAGTATACATTTCACATTTTTTTGCTTTTGAGCTTCACAGCCATATGTGTCGAAAAATGTGTCAAAATTCAATGTTCGATTAGACCAATTTGGTAATTCTTTTGCATTTTTCATGGTGGCTGGGGCTGCACCCCAGACCCCCCCCCCCCCCCCCCCCAGCTGTTTGGCTTGGCACTTCCAGTGCCTCAAGGAAACATCCATTACCATCTCTTTAAAGGCAGTTTTAGCAAAAAACTTTGTTAGTATTGTACTGGATTTTGGGGGGCCTGCCAAAATGCCACCAACAAAACCTCTCTTTCCCAGAAGTTATCTCTCAATCACCTTCAACAGAGGAATATCCCAACTTCACAACTGTAACAGAGCCCACGGCTCAGACTTACCACTCAGTTTCTGCAGAGCAATAATCATTATATATTACTCCACAACAATCCAGTTTAGTATAATAATGGCAAAGTATCTCGATGCTTGGCGTAATCACAAACATAGTTCTGATACAAGTACAATGTGTATAAGCAAAGCTCTGCCTTTTATAGACAGAGGTACAGGAAATAGAAGACCTACTATGGGTATGGCAAATCACAAACAACAGGAAGTAAATGCACGAATAAGTGAACAATATATAAATGGTAAAACATAAGATTGGATAAGACAAGGTTAAATGCACAAGGGGCCCAGAAGTGGAGGGCCGAGCTTGAAGAGTAATTATGCTGAGTCACAGCCCAGGAAGTGCTGGCACAACATAGTTCGGGTTACTGACTGTTAGAGTTTGTGGTCCATGTGTTTCAATGGTCTGACAGTTGTAAGGCTGCAAACTTGGGCTCCTGTATGTTTTGGTACTAGTTTGGTTCCTCAGGCTATAGCCATTTTTTCTTCCCCGACCCGGTATAGGGCCGGTAGTGATACTGCAGGGCCGGTAGTGACTGCTGCAGGGCTGGTAGTGATTGCTGCAGGGTCGGTAGTGATTCTGCAGGGCCGGTAGTGTCAGTATCTTTCCATTCTACAAGGTTTCTGGCGGTGCCAGGCTCACTTAAGGCATGCCTGACACTCTACAGTTGTCAGATGGACCTTGCGCACTCTTAGTGGTCATGAAAATCCACTACAGTATTTAATCTCTGACCCAAAATACTATGTCTAGATTCCCCCATGAATGGAAGCAAGATATCAAACTAAATGTATATGCTAAGGTTATCAGTGCCAGAATTTTAATAGCATGTACATCGACTTGCTGAGGGAGAAACTTTGAACTGAATGAAAGTACACCAAATCAATGATGATTGCGTGACCATGTACACTTTCAAACAACTTGTCGGTGAATGATACCTGTGATCTGAAACATTGGCTTTCTGGTGTTGATCCTGCGAGTTGAAACGGAACAATTGTAGACAAGGAAAAAATACATGAGAAAATTAAGTTGACACCTCTCAAGGAGTGGCCACATGCATCAGAGTTGCGAAGTTTTGGCGACACAACCAGCGTGACCCAATATCAGAACTGCACCCTATAAAAGATTTATACTGGCCACACTCACCTACAACTGACAACCTTGACCTCTGCAAATTTCTGGTTAGCGGTATGAATGTATAGACAATCATCATGGGTCATTTGAGTGCAGCCAACAACACAAGACAGGTAAAAATAAAATTGAAACATCACAATATTACTATTGAGGTGCGAAATATAATAATTATCATCAATTACAAAAAATTGTTACTCCTTATTATTCACTTAGTATTTTTTAGTAAATTATGAGCAACAAATTTTTAATGATATCCATTCCTTACTGATCACTATATTTTTCACATCAATAATAAATTACAACAGCAAAAAACAGTTAGTGATAGTGATTAGCATAATGATTATTACTGTTTTTGGTTAGCACAAATAAGCATGGGCGACAGCTGAGAAACAGAATCAGACTGGCGTGTGCGGAGCTGGTAGAGAGGCCCCTTTTTCCCAGGAGAAGAGATACTCCCTTTGAGACAGAGGAATTCCAAACACAAACACTCATGTTGGAGATAACTGTATGGGAAACCCATCAGACTGTGGAGAGTGTTCAACCACCGGCCTGCAGCAACAAATTTCAGTCAGATCGGACTAAAATGGTGGACGCTCGAGGCGAAACAGTATGAGTTAGGGTTACCCTCCGTCTCCATGATAAGAAGACTGAAGCCACCTTTGTTGTTGTTGCAGATGCTATTTTTGGATGCCCTTCCTCACTGCCCATGACTCTCATATGAGATTTTATGAGTCTGCCATATAGCAACTGGAAGGGAGATGCGCTGCACTAACAAACATGGCACAAACAGCGTCTAGGTCCTCAATACCACCCAACTACCCCTGGGTATGGAATCCACCATCTTGTGTAAGGTTGCCACACATAGTTACTTTCTCATTGGGTTAGTAGAGTCCCGTACTGGAGGCCCTGCCATCACCGCCAATCTGAATGAGCTGGTAGTAAGGGGTATATTTTGGTGAGGTTTTTGAGCTCAACTGCTCAGTCAGTGAAACTGACGGCAGGCAGCACAGTAGGTCAGTACATAGAGTGAGCTCTGAAGAGGTTGAGCAAGCGGAGATAGTGGCTATGTCCACCTCTCCCTTTCCCAATCACCCCTCTTAGTCCCCGGTCCCTCTCATACCTCCAAACTGTACTAGCCTCTCTCCCTCACTGTCAGAACAGACGTGAGGCACAACAGATAGATACATTGTTACGTCAGTATGCTGCCTCGTTCGGTTCAGGAAACCATGATGTTGATCAAACCACCCTGGTCACTCAAGTATCTCCCTCTTCCCCTGCACCCAACCCATTTGCCAACCTCCCCACCGACTCAGTCCTGAGAAGAAGGCAGAGGCAGAGAGACAAGTAGAGCAGCTGCTTGAGCGTGATCTCATAGAACCGGCCTCAGGGGCCTGGAGTTTCCCTGTGGTTCTAGTGAAAAAGAAAGATGGTGCGTGGAGGTTCTGTAAAGACTACAGTTGATTGAACGGGGCCATCCATTAAGATGCTTACCCTCATCCCCCACATCGATAAGAGTTTAGACAACTTGTAAGGGAGCAAGCTCTTTAGCACCTTGGATTTGGTGAGAGGTTACTTTCAGGCCCTCGTGCATTTGCTACCCATTCAAGTCTATGAAAGTGGACGGTCTTCCCCTTTGGCTTCACTTCAGCTCCGGCCACCTTCTAGTGCTTGATGGACAAGGTATTTTAGGGCCTGCACTGAAAAACTCTCCTGCTCTACGCTGGTGACATTGTTGTATTGTCCCTGATTTTCCAACTAACATTCAGCTCATGGCTGAAGTCTTTCAGCCTTTACAGCTGGCCCGGTTGAAGCTCAAATCCAGTAAATGTGAGTTGCTCAATCCAGAGGTCCAATATTTAACACATATGGGAGCAGTGCAGAAGTGGCTACTGAGTTGAATGGTTTGCAGGCCTTGCTGGGTACCGTAGGGTACTACAGGTAGTGCATTTTTAATTTCTCTACAATGGCACGGCTCCTCACCCAGCTTACCAGTAAGCATGTTCCCTGGGAGTGTTCCCTAGCCCAAGAGACTGCTTTCCAACAGCTAAAAGTAGCAATGACCCATGCCCCTGTCCTCAGTTGCCCTACCCCAAGGCCCAGTACATCTTTTACACCGAAGCTAGCAATGCCGGTGTAGGTACAGTAACTGTCAAATGTACTGGGAGGTAGTGAGTGAGTGATTGCTTAAGGCCGGTTCACACGACGCGTGAAATCACTGTACAGTGACTGTTTCAGCGGTCGCCACAAAACAAACTGCGATTACTCACTCCTAAACCGCGCTCGTTGGCGTGAAATAGTGCGGGCGTTGGATGTCTAACATGTTGAACTTTGTCACCGCAATATTAGCAAAAGGTCACCGTCACGCTAGATGATTGGACAATCAAACATCGTTAATAGCCAAGGGCGCGCTGTATGCATGTAGCAAGAGTTGACTGATTAGTGATGAATTGATGAAGAAAGCCGCAAACATTGGTTTGATATATTTATTGTATACTACAATATCTCCCAGATATTTCCCAGCTAGATGAAAGTGCTGATGGTGATAATTATGGTATAAAAAATTAATAATTGATGGTTTTAAATTAATCAAAAAAAATTATTTGTTATAATTACTTAATCAATGACAACATGACATGAAATAAATTATGTATTTATTATAATTATTATGACTATTATAAGTAACACACCATATCATTTGATAGCACTGTTTATTTTTATAACATAACTATAATCATTTAATGGGGTCCCGGCAGATTTTTCTGCGGAGCTATTATCAAAAGAACCGGAAGCATGCTTTCCATCGATAGCACTGTTAAAACGAAAGTCGCTTCATTTTATCCGATACTGAAGGCATTTTTTTTCTATTCACGGCAGCTGATGGGTTTGGAGGTGTATAGAACTGACGATGCGCCGCTAACATAAGTCATCTTATAATTTATTATTATAAAATAAAAATAAAAGATAAAATAATAAGATATATCAATAATATTAATTAATTAAATAACAACAACCGCAACAGTTGAAATTAAAAGATAATAAAATTATAACTATATGCCATTAATTATTATTGTTATTATAATAATTATTATAATTGTTCTTGTTGTTCGTAGTTCATTGTTCCAACCGTTATTATTACTATACTAATAATAATTATAACCTGTCAATCAGCTCCTTCTTGCGTTCAGTTGTCCGTACATTTTTGGTTTTTTTTTAGCAATTCCTTCAAACAAGATAGGGTGAGGCTTTCATAATCACACTTGATGATGATTCCAACCTAAGTGCAGAAATCAAAGTGTGGCCAACTCCCCTTGTCACGTGACCCTCTGGAGCCAAATGCTTGAGTGATTACACTATAACTTATAGAGAAAAGTCTCTATTTCAACAGCTAATAACTCTGCAAATTAACAAGGTACAGCTTAAAACAACCACTCATCTGAAAGCTCAGGATGTCTCCTAGCCCACTGGGAATTTTAGACAAAAACATTTTAATGTAAGCCAAGTAACAAGGGCCGAAATATAGTGTTTATATTAGCACTTGTATTATTAAAAAACAGGAATTATAAACTATTTTTCTTATACCATTCAACTTTCATATCAAATTTTAAATAAATAAATAACAACTTTAGTTATAAGTAATAGCCAAAATTTATTCATATAATTATAATCTCAAAGTAGTTTAAATAATAATAACATTGAATATTCCAAAAAAAATAATTATTTTTTACGGTACGGATGAAACCAATTATTTTTTTTCAAAATGAGCTTACTACTTTTTCACATTGTTTATAGTTCACTTTAGAGTAGTCTACAACGAGTTTTTGTTATTCAGTCAGATATTTATGAATAATAATAATAAATATCAGTTAAAATAAATAACAAACATTCCACTAGTTTTATTATTATTTCGTTTTTGCCGCAAAACCAAGTGGCACTTCGGTTGTCTCTCATACGGATGGTAAATAACGCGACTGTGCGCCCTGCATACCATTACAAAAGGTCACGTAAAGTCACTGGGATGACAACGAACGTTTTTTTGCGTTACAGGGCACATAATCATTAGTAAACGTATCGGCAAACTTATCAATATACGGTACCGCTCGATATAGAGTTCTTCATCCGAAGGGGAGATGACTCCTGGCTCCAGTGAAGGCTCCAGTGACGGTTAAAGGTTTTAAACAAAATTTTACTCCAAAATTCCTTTGAATAAAATAATTTTTTTTGCTAGATTGAAACAAAACATGTTCACAGAGGTATTACTGCAAAAAAAAATTCATTTTACGCTACAAATATTGAATACATGAGTAAAAACTATTTCAGCCAATGATGACTTATATGACCATTTGTGAAATTTGGCTCCAGTGGAGTTGTCCTTATATAAAATAGCGCTGGAAACGGCTGACCACACTTTGATTTCTGCACTTAGATTCCAACTAATGCAATGGCGGCCAATGATTTGATAGCAAGGGAACACGGCCACGGAATGTTTTTGGCCCGTGCTCGACAGATCACCAAAATATTCTGCCAGGACCTGGCTCATAACAAGGGCGTTAATTTATGTTGGCAAGCTCAATGAGCCGCGAAATACAAAGCTATAGCTCTACACATGAGCATAGTATTTATTTAATTTTTAACAAATGAATGAAACAACATATTAAAAAAAAAATAGTTCAAAGGCTATATTGATTCCTTGAGCTTCCTAAACTGCATAAATTTTGTTATATCAATGGCTTAAACTGTCTAAAATCTAAATAATAGTCAAGCAAGTCGTGATTTCTAATGATAAGTTATACGATCGACCATGCTATTTCCGGTTGCATCGCTAAAGCGAAACTACTCTGCCGGGACCCCATTATCCCACTAGTAATTATTATTAACATCTACTATCTATGTATGTATGTCACTGTGTGTCAGACATTTATTTATTGATTCTTCTTCTTGTGTATTAGCTTTAAATATCATGCAATAATAATTTATGATTTCACTGAAATTTTACTCCGTCTTAATACATGATGATGTTCTGATTGCTTTTGATGCCCGTATTTCTTTTGTACTGCTCATAACTTAATTAATTATAATTCATTCAGCTTGTTCAATCATTTTTTGCGTACTAGTACTACTAGTAGTACAATGATCCCGCATATTGCGTACACTGCAATTCTATTGGTTGAGAGCAAGGACGCTATCGCACGGAGACGTTGTGTGTGAACAACAACAACATGAGACTGAGCCGCCGCTGTAGCTGTTACAAAAATCCAATTCACGGTAAAGTGATTTTTCACGCGTCGTGTGAACCGGCCTTCACTACAGCAAGATGCTCAGTCCTCAGGAGCGTAACTACTGTGTGACATGAAGAGAGCTGTTGGCAGTGGTGAAGGTTGTCCAGCACTTCTGTCCTTACATCTATGGCCAGCACTTCCATCTTCGGACAGACCATATAGAGTTCAGATATACCATTGAGCATAAGAACGGCCCCCCGACATGGCAATGCAGACGGTTTGAGTAGCAGGTGCCCCGAGAGAGTAGGCAGTGTAGCCACATCCAACAGAGAAATGATGACCCTCTAAGGCTGAAGTCCAACAAGATTTGGCTTCTCTTTCGCAGCCTCAGCTTTCCTCTCTCTTCCCTCTTGTCCTGATTCAGTTTGAGTCTCCATCATTACCCCCTACCAAACCACCTCTTTTGTCCCTCAGGCTCCCCTAATGTAGTAGAGCCGGTCCAACTTGATACCCACTTAGTTCAAGCTCCCAGTGGCTGTCATTTACAAGGCAGTGTCGTCACAGCGCCCTCTCCATAAGGAACAATTGGAACTCAGCAGTCAGGAGTCAAGACAGCTGAACAATTGCATTTGGGCTGGGAGGCTCCAGACAGACTGCATGTTGAAGCTTCAAGTCTCTCTCAATCGCCGATCCCATGGTGTACAGCCTGTCTAGCAGGTCTACATGGCAACTTAGTTTGACAGACCCCATTCTCACACCAGGGAGTGAGCAGTATTTTGAAGCACCTTCAGCTCACTTGGTATAATGACGGATGTTAGTCGTATGGTCAAGAGCTGTCAGGTATGCCAGACAACCAAGAATGATGGCACAAAAGCCAGTCCAGGCCTCCAACATATGTATGCTGAACTCTTGTAGATTTGGTGGCTCCCTTCCCTGATGCTGAGCATGGAAACGTTTGGAACTTGATGTTAACTGACCACTTCACCAGGTGGCAAAGCGCTCAAGCCCTCCCAAATTCCACGGCCTCAGTGGTAGCTAGTGCTCTGAATAGGCAAGTATTTTGCTATATGTATATGGGTATCCCTTAGCAGATGCACACCAACCAAGGGGCTCAGTTAGAGTCCCACTTGATGCATTAGTTGTGTGCTGTGTGGGGTATAGAGAAGACCCGTACAACCACCCTACTATCCACAGGCCAACGGGATTGTTGCGAGGTACAATCGGGGGGTTGGGTGACTCACTCCGGTCCCTGATCTTGAAGTGCAATCCAGGTGATTAGTACTTGCTGCTCCCTCAACTAATGAGGGCCTTCAGAGCAATCGCCCGTTCCACCACTGGTGAGATGGCCCGTTAGATGATGTTGGGTAGGGAGCTGTGATTACCAGTTCAGGTGTCTTACCACCCCTGCTGACTGACTGCATGCCAGTGCATGAGTCTGCTCAGAATTTCAGCTTGACATTGGAGGAAGTACATGAGGTACAGAGAGAACACCAGATGGTAGTTAGAGCTGATGAAGGGGAAAAGCCAAATTTATATTTGGTTGGAGACCAGGTGTGGTTAGAGAACCGTCGTAGGCTCTGTGGTGAGAACCCTAAACTTCTGGCCAAGTTTATCGGCCCGTTTGAGATAGAAGAGGCATACGACAATCACACCTACCTCATTAGTTGACACAACCAACGTTCCATGCAGAACGAGTGCCAACTGAAACCCTACTACCCTAGTATTGGCCCCAGAGAACAGGCACCAGCAGTTGTTGAGCCTAGAAGGAGTCCCAACATGTGTAGTGCTCGTTCTAGAGGGGAGCCTGAACATCTACTTCCCCTCTTAGCACCCTCCCCCTCCCCACCACCCGAACTACCCATCCCCTGTGCTGATCTGCCCTTTCTTCCGTGGATAGTGCACCAATTTTGGAGCGGCCAATGGCATAAAGACCTGTCACTCTCCCTGTTGTTTCCTGCGAGTTTGGTGCAAATCGTTCAAGCGGTTTGGCCAAGAGAGACAGAAACATGCAGGAGTTATCCCCACACCAACTGAGACATACCCACGTCCTATGCAGGCTGAGATCCTGTCACCTAGTGCAATACTAAACAACAATTATGTCACCTAGTTTGAACTGAAGAATAGGTGGATGGAGTGACCAAAAACTTTGAAACGATAGGTCAACAAACAGTTCTCGTGGTGAGCATTTTTGCTTGTTGAAATGTACTCGGTTTTGAGACACCGCAATTCTTAGTCACTGATGGCGATGATATAATACGCATTGAAAAATTGCATTGACACTCGGAAAGCATCACTGAGGAAGCGTACATCCTAGTGGGGAAAGAGATAATGGCTTAAAAAAACCGGAACAAAAATTTCTCGATCATTCGCCTCTTGAACAAAAACCATTTAGACAAAAACTCCATGTCTCCACAGTCTTGAATAAATTGGTAAAGTATATGGAGAAGGTCCCTGTTTTAAGATTCAATTCAAAGAGCTACGACATCAACGTGATAAAAGTAATTTTGTTACAGCAGTCGAAAGGCGTCGACGACAAATATTTTGATTTTGTTGTAAAAAAAGGAAGCAAGATGCCCATGATCGGTGTAGGATCTTTTTTGTTTTTGGATTGCACAAACTTTATCACATCCAGATACAGCTACAAAATGTATCTCAAAGGAAATAAAAATGCGAAGCGGCAAACGGATTTTTCCCTTATGAGTGGATGAAAGACTTGAATCAACTGCAACACAAACATCTACTGCCGAGACAAGCTATTTGCAGCTAGTTAAAACAGAAAAGCATTAGCAAAGAAGAGCATGTGATTTGCCAAAAAGTGTGGAAAGGTGAAACATGAGCACTATGAGATAGTTTTTAAAGTGGTTCAACTACTAGGGCTTAACACCATTCATTCAAGCTTTGGAAAGACGAAGAGCTATCTACAGGTAACAAAGGATTGGCATGTTGAAAGAGGATATATCTTCAAATAATTGAAGATATATCGTCTTTCAACGTGCCAATCCGGTGTTACCTGTATAAAGCTATTGACATTTAACAATTTAACAATTTAACATTTAGCAATGGACATTTAACAAAGCTCCTCCACCCTCGCCTCTGCAACTTTCTTTTTATTTGGATTTTCGAGAACTCACCGAGTCTTTTTGACAGACTCTTCCAATCTGCCTGATTGACAAATGCAATGCGGATCCGTGTTCCGAAATAAAAAAAAAGTTGTTGGAGGACCCAGCGTGGTGATGTACAGATATCAAGAAAATTGAATAACGAGAATTAGAGAACATTGGCTTGGAACAAAGCAAAATATTGCGACAGAATCAACAGAGTCAAAGTGAATGGTCTCTACCTGTGGTGTATGATGAAATCGATGCCTACTATCCCCACAGACGAAAGTTTGAGAAGTCCTTCGTTGCCACGCCAGTGAAATTTATCAAGTCGGTGTGCAGCTACTTACAGTATCAAATGTTGGCAAAAGAAATTAACAACAGATATCAGCTCAATGGAAGGGATCTTTCTTTGACAGTAACGTCTCCCTTTCAATGGACTTTGTGTTGAAAACCGAATTGTCTTTCAGTCTCAAGGATGTTTCTAGCACAGACACGACTGCTCTTTCAACAATGCTAGTCATCAGTAGTTCTGTAATGGAATTGCACAGCGCTGCCCTTTCATCTTCAGCCGGTGCTATACATATATCTACTCTACTCAAGGCTACGCTTGGATGGATAAAGAGTACTGATGAACTATTGCTCATCCCAGCCAAGCTCAGGAAGGACTTTTCCGCCTTTAGTGTTTTCTCCTATATTTTTTGACTCATTATTTAGTTGCCAGCTTGTTGTTACTTTTGTGCTTCGCTGGGAGTATTCTATTTATCCAATCATATATTTATACGCTTGCTTGATTGTTCGCCTCATATAAATAGACTTGCATGTAGCCCAGCAGCTCAGTTCTTGGTTAGCGATTGAAGAAGACGCTTGGATACACAGAGACTCAGGAAGACTAGCAAGTGGACTGTTCAATCCTTGCCTAAAGTCATATCGTTTATTCTGTACTTGTGCAAGTATTCATTTCTGTGCATATCGTTGACGTTGTTTGTTTTTGTGAAGTACCAATAAAATCATTGTTACCATCAACATTGTGAGATCTGTGCGGCTGGTTGCCCTATACACAGTTGTGCCTGCTCTAGTAGTAGCGTCGGATTCTATCCCGTATCAGGATAGACCAAATAGCCATGTCATTTCTGTTGCCACGCTACCACGTAAAGCAGAGACAAGTCAGCCTAAATAAGCACTCTTGCAAGTACCCATAACAGTGATCTCATATACCGGGGAAAATCGTTACAGTTCCATCCCACTACTCAAAAATCAATGATTCAACTGTATGAAAAGACATCGAAAAATGAAGAGTGTCTTCAACCCTGGGCTAAACAGCCGTCTCAAGTTGGAAGTGCGTTTGGTTGACTCGCGCGATAACTCACACAAATCTATAAAATTTTATTGACACATTTTACAAGTTCTTCTATCCCAAACAACTTGGGAAGAAACTGAATCAGGAAGAAGTGATGGAGAGAGTTTGTTCAGAAGTTCTCTCTGTATTTGTCGAATGTGACATCGGAGTCCCAAAGCAACCCAGAAAAACCTTTCCAAAATACGTCCAAATGTTAAAAATACGAGGTTGAGCAGAAAGCATTTGAACTGTGAGTTGCAAAATTTTGCTGAGTTTGAAGGATTTCTAACAACCCCTCAACGCTCGTTAGTCAGAATTATTTTCGGAAACAAGATATCGCTAATCAGTTCGTTGCTGAAGCGGTACTTGAAACAGGGGTTGAAAATCACCAAAGTTTACCAGCTGATAGAATACGTCACTAGAAAGGTTTTTGAGTCTTTTGGAATCACAGTTTTGGATGCTAGGAGAATGAGAGATAGGGATCCTAATCAAGATTTGCTCACCACTACCATAAATAGGTAGGAAACACGGCCTATGGAAAAACAATCACCGACAAAGAAAAGCATACAAAGGTTAAGTACATTGATGGTGCCAGAGAAGCTTCATTCCCCATCAAAGGGAACAAATTTGTTCCTATGGACCAGATATTGGAGTATTTCTATAAGTATTTCCATAAGCGCAAAAAAAAATCATATGTTCAAAAACTTAATTGAAGAAAATTTAATAAACCATTACTTTTTCAAAATTTTTCACTCATTATCCATCATACTGTTTTTTCCAGCTTAGCCTGAATGTTCCAGTGCACTTGGATTTCTGCGTACTACAATATGCCAAGCTGAGAATGTTGAAGTTTTACTACAATTTTATAGACAAGTATGTAAAACATACTTTTGCTCTAATAACCTAATAGCTGTCGTATACAATAGACACAAATGTAAATAATGCACTCACTAACTTTTTATTTACAGAAGCATTAATAAAAGTGATTTCCGGTACGTAAAAATGGATACAGATCGCGCGTACATGGCTTTGAGCAGGCCGCTAGAAACATTGGTCAAACCGGACATAAAAAAAAATGTTTACGTCGATTATGCCAGTTGGTTTCCACATCCACACTGCAATAGGCACAGGAGTAGTAATATATGAGCAGATCTCCCTACCAAGTGTTTTTTTGTGGATTTGATCTTGGGGGTTATGCAATGAGTTACGACGTTGGATGAATTCGCCGAGTTTATATTGTATTTCATTTGAGAGGTATTTGAGTGGCATTTAAGTGGCATTTGAGTTTTGATTATTTTTTTACTTAATTTGAACTTATATGGTATATAGATTTTGAATGTATGGCATTCAATTTTTGATAATTTTTTACATAATTATATACATTTATTACATAATAAGCAGAGCTAAATCTAGCCATATAATATAGCTAGAGTCAGTAAAGACTAAGTAATACAAAGCACTAAGTCTTGTAATGATAATCAATGCAAAGTCTTTTCCTTTACATCGCATCTTAAAAAATCCTCAAATGAGGTGTGGTAACACGTCTGACATCATACCAAAGAACACTTTTATTTTTCGGTTTTCCCTTTCTACCCAAATATACAACGTTGAACGGAGGGGGGTAATTATTACAGCTGAAGGTTTTAGCTATTTCAACTGGACAAAAAAGTATTTTGGGTTCGAGTTCATTTATATCTGAAGGATCATGGTAGCAAACTTGAGAATATCTACACTTCTCCTTACTTGATGGATGTATCACACCAGTCACTCGTATAATGCTTGGGATAGGAAGATCTTCAAATGTTTTGCAAACCGGAACTTTTGGTGAGTTAATCACTTGAGAACCTTTAGACTTTTCTATGAATCAATATATGATTATATACATTTATTGTATAATAAGTAGGGAAAATCTCTCCATATAATATAATTAGAGTCAGTAAATAGTAAGTAATACAAAACAGTACAACTTGTAATGTCAATCAATACACAGGCTTTTTTTATACATTCATTATCCGCTTGAGACTACCTGTTGTCAGCATTTGATATTGAGTTTACATACCATCAACACCAAGCTGTTCATCAAAATCTTGTAATTCGTTTTCTAGGAATTCCTTAAGAACTTCATCCTCATTATTCGTTTTTGTTAGCACCTCATTGGAATTTGTTTGTGTGCAATATTGCTCCCAATCACTAGCGTTGGTTGAAGAAATGAAGACAACATTGTGGTATGGAATAGGGTTTCCATTCTTACTCTGTTTTTTTCCTTTGTAAATCATCACACCAGGTGCACATCTTTTAGCTTCCTCGTTGTATCTGATTGGTAGTAAAAGCGTTCTCGTCTCTCTTTTTCCATTCTTTTCAGCGACATAGCGAATGCAATTTACAATGGATTCTTCTCCATTGAATCGGAAAGGAATGAATCTTTCTACAACTTTGATGTAAGCAAAAATGGAACAATCTTTGAAATTGCTGAGTTACTCGATGTCGTAAGCGAGTTTGAGTTCTTCTTCACTCATTTTTCTCAGTTTTTCAGCTTCAGCAGTAGCTTCCATTGTGGTTAAGCGTTTTGTGCTGATACGTTTGACATTGTAGTAAGTAGTCTCTGGTTTTTTTGAGTTTTCCATCTCACCCAAGTACAAAATGTTGAAAGGTAATGGGTAGTTATCAACATTGAAGCTTTCAACTACTCTACTTGGGCAAACAACTTTCTGAAAATTCGCTCCAGTTGAATTATCAAGATAAGTGAGAATGTAGTAATTTCCGTATGCACCAGTACTCTGTTCAATAGAAACGATTTGCAAAACTGATGGAACAGGAAGTGATGCTAGTGTAAGAAACCCTCCAATCTTTTTCAAATCACATGCCTTCCATTTTTGGAGAGATTTGGCCATCTTGAGAGCTCTGTCAGCATCAGTGAGCAATTCTTTTTGTTCCATATTGTTTGATGTTGTGGGTAAAACCAGTTTTGGAAGAGCTCGTCTCTTTATTGTTGCTTCTTTTGTGATAGAGTTAGAGGTTTTTCTTTTGGAGGGTGTTTTGAATGTTTTTTGTTTGTTTTCGATTGGCTTTAAATCCGTGTAAGAAGCAGAAAAATCCTCCATAGTATTCTAAAAAAGAAAGAAATAATATATAATTCAGCTTTTCATGTGGAACTAAAAGATTATTTATTTCATACTATACATTATAGCTAAACTAATTTTGATCTTTGCTAGGTAGGGAATAATAAATTTTTTAAATTTTACATTTTATAAAGAGAAAGTTTCTAGTAGTTGCAATGGAAAGTGTAGTAGATGTTACTTCTCCGCTCACTGTTGTAGAACTGGATGCTTTCTGTGTGAAAACAGTGGCTCTTAAATAGCTAAAGTTGCACTGGTTGAACTCTATGAATACCAACCTTCTTTATAATATAACTATGAATCAGAATTTTGTTCACGCGAAAACCAATGTTTTCGCGGGAATAAATAATTTATTTTCACGCGAATAGAAACTGTTGCTTTCGCGGGAATACAAATTTTATTTTCACGCGGATACAAACCAATGCTTTCGCGGGAATAAATACTTTATTTTCACGCGAATGGAAACCGTTGCTTTCGCGGGAATAAATAATTTATTTTCACGCGAATAGAAACTGTTGCTTTCGCGGGAATACAAATTTTATTTTCACGCGGATACAAACCAATGTTTTCGCGGGAATAAATAATTTATTTTCACGCGAATAGAAACAGTTGCTTTCGAGGGAATACAAATTTGATTTTCACGCGAATACAAACCAATGCTTTTGCGGGAATAAGTACTTTATTTTCACGCGAATGGAAACGGTTGCTTTCGCGGGAATAAATAATTTATTTTCACGCGAATAGAAACTGTTGCTTTTGCGGGAATACAAATTTTATTTTCACGCGGATACAAACCAATGCTTTCGCGGGAATAAATAACTTATTTTCACGCGAATAGAAACCGTTGCTTTCGCGGGAATAAATATTTTATTTTCACGCGAATGGAAACCACTGCTTTTGCGGGAATACAAATTTTATTTTCACGCGAATACAAACCAATGCTTTCGCGTGAAAATAAATTATTTATTCCCGCGAAAACAACGAGCATCAACACTAGGTATTGTTGATGATAGCTAGATATTGGGGAGCTATGAAAACAAAACATAGAGCTGGAAAAGTCATAGAACTTTTAAATGTAAGACTTTGGGATGGGATTCCAAGAGACCAAGCTGATACCTACCAAAATGACTATCATGATTCAAGAGTGTTAGAATTGCTAAAAAAAGTTTGGAGACAATTGAGCTCAAGAGCAAAAGTCAACTGTAGCGTAGGTTGTATACTAGAAAATAAAAATGATGGTGAACTCCGATACTTTCACTCATCATCAAACAATGCTACCATATATCCAAAAGCTAAACTGATTGAAACTGAAGGAGATCTTGATGACTTCTTTGTTGATGTTATGGAGACTGATCATTGTACAAATAGCTTGAGACGGAGACCAAATACGACTTGGAGATTGATGTTAATCACAAACATTTCGTTTTATTTCTACAAACTACTCGGAATGGGAAAAGTTGGATCACCACCAGAGCATTTACCCTCTCACCTCATTAACAACAGACACATACGAACCATGTTAAAAAACACAAAAGGAAAACGAATTACCGACAATCTTTGTTTTTTTAGATGTCTAGCATTACACAAAGAACTACAAAAAAATGGTGGAATTGCAAAAGATCCGATAATTAAGGAGGTGAAGGAGTACCAACAACAATATCATAGCTTCATCTATGGTGATAGTGGTAAAAGTTGTGATGGGAAAGGAGTGACAGAAGCTGATTTATTGCTTTCGGAGCGAGCATTTCAACTGAAGATAACAGTGTTTTCTTTAAATGATGATATGACTTCAACAGTTATTTGGAATTCAAACTCCAGTTATAAGGAGAATCTATTTTTGGATCTTTATATCAATCACTTCAGTCTTATTACAAACTTGGAAGGATATGTCAGAGCCTACAGATGTCCAACCTGTTCTACTTGTTATGACAGATTGGGGAATCTGAAAAGACACAGATGTTCAATCTCAGAGGCGACAACTATGCAGTTTTCTGGAGGACAATACAGTCCTACTGCTACAATATTCGACAAACTGAAAGTTCAATTCGGGATAGATATCGGGTCAGATGATTCCTTGAGATACTATCCATTTTTTGCAACATTCGACATAGAGTGTTTGTTACCTAATTGCGAAAAAGATCGAGATACAGACACATATGGTGGCTCATAACGTTAGACGGTTTCGTTTTCAAAGCGTATGAACGGATTTGAAATAGTCCAGACGGTTTGCAAAGCGTCTTTTACATTGAAAATAATTGGGTAATTGTAGTAAAATAGCCCAAGAAACTATATTTGAAAACGGGCTTGTTGGTTATAATAAATTAATTGTCGGCCTCAGCAGTTGCAGGATTAATGCTATAAAACTGTATTTCCTGTCCAACAATTGTAAAATCTGCAAACCGTATAGTTGTCTTTCAAATAATTCAGACGGTTTAGAAATGATCCAGATGATTTAGGAAATTACAAACCGTATGGACGCTTTAGAAAGAGTATGAACTATTTACAAACCGTATGAATTATTTTGAAATAGTCTGAACTGTTTTAAAATAGCCTAAACTATTTTGAAATGGTTGGAGAAGTTTGCAAAGCACATGGCTTTCGAACCAAAAGCGATCGTCATAATTTTATTTATAGCCTCTATATAACTTTGTCAACATAGACATCGATCAAAAGACATAGAGCAAGTTAATTAACTGTGTAAAAGTGTTGTTGAATATAATCTCTAAAATGAATTTTTACATTTACAGTTAGGTTGATTTATTATTTAAAATAATTTAAAGCAAATAATATTTATTAAATCGAAATTTTTGATTTATTTATTTAGAAAAAATTCAACCGTTCAGTGTTTAGGAGAAACATTATCCATCATAAATGGACTGTAGATCTATGACCAATAGAGCGAACCAGCAAATCGGCTCGGATTTTCTAAGTTCACGAACAATTTCACAAAGCGTTCAGAAGTTTTTGCAAAAGTTCAGACTATTTCAAATTCGTTCAAACGGTTTGGAAAGCGTTCAGACGTTTTAAAACACAAAAGGCAAAACGTTCTGAGCCACCATAGACACAACCATTTACACGAATGAGCATAAACGTTTAAGTATTTCAATTTGTTCAAACGTACCAGGCTTCAACAACCCATGTTGTATTGTCAATAAAGGGGATGATGATGAATGCGTTGGAAAGTTCATTGAATACTTGGAAGATATTAGTGAAGAATCATATAGCCGATTGGAAAAACAATTTTCGCGAATCATAAAACAGATAGAAGGTGAGTTACAACGACTGGAAGAAGTTGAAGAAAAGTTTCGTAGTGATTTTGAAAAAAATCGTTTCAGACGTAGAACAGGAGCTGAAAAAGTTCTGGATGATTTGTACAGCTATATGAAAAAACTCCCTATTCTAGGTTTCAATTCACAGACTTATGATGTCAATGTGATGAAAGGAAAACTGCTTCAAAAATTGAAAGATGTCTCCGACACAGATTTTGATTTTTTTATAAAAAAAGGAACCAAGATGCCTGTTATCGGAATAGGATCTTTTTTGTTTTTAGATTGTACAAACTTCATCGCTCCTGGATATAGCTATGAAATGTATCTCAAAGCATACAAATGTGAAGCCGGAAAAGGATTTTTTCCTTATGAATGGATGAAAGACTTGGAACAACTTAATCGAGAACATCTACCTCCAAGAGAAGCTTTTTACAGTTCTTTAAAACAAAAGAATATCAGTGAAGAAGAGTACATAATTTGTCAAGAAGCATGGAAAAATAACGACATGAAGACAATGAGGGATTTTTTGAAATGGTACAACAACTTGGATGTAAAACCATTTGTTCAAGCGTTGGAAAGACAAAGATCAATCTACAGAGAGCATGGGATTGATATGTTAAAAGATGGTATATCTTTACCAGGATTAGCGATTCGATGGATGTTTAACAAAGCTCCTCAACCACCCCCTCCATACCTATCAACATACTTGGATTTTGATGAACTTGGTAACTCGTTTCGTCAGACTCTCCCAATTTGTCTGATTGACAACTGCAATGCAGAACTTTATCCTCTAATAAAGAAAAACATAGTTGGTGGGCCAAGTCTAGTGATGCATAGATATCACGAAAAAGTTATAACTAAAATTAGAGAACATTGGTTGGGAAAAGAAGCAAAGGTTTGTGATAGAATCTATGGAGTTGATGCAAATGCGCTCTATTTATGGTGTATGATGCAATCAATGCCTACTGGCTATCCTCGAAGAAGAAAAATCGAAAACTCCTTTGTCGCTGAACCAGTAAAATTTAGCAAGATAGCTCATAGCTGGTTACAGTTCCAAATGTTCTCAAAAAAAATCAATATCAGACATCAGCTCAATGGAGGAGAAGTTACTCTCGGACAGCGAGGATTACCAGTTGATGGATTCTGTGTTGAAAATCGTCATGTCTTTCAATTCCACGGATGTTTTTGGCATGGACACGACTGCTCTTATAACAACGCTAAAGAGCAAGAGCTTCAAGCTAGTGGAAGAAAATCAAAAGCAAGTCTGTTTAAAACTACGATGGAAAATGAAGAATATCTTTGAGCATTAGGTTACACTGTAATCTCGATTTGGGAGTGTGACTGGATGAAGTGTGTAAAAACTCATACAAATTTACAAAAATTTGTCAACACGTTTTACAATTCTTTCTACCCTAAAATACTTGAAAAAAAGCTGAATCAAGAAGAAGTGTTGGAGAGAGTTCAATCAGAAGAATTCTTCGGATTTGTTGAATGTGACATCGAAGTTCTTGAGGAAGAGGAAGAAAAGTTCTCCGAAATGCCTCCGATTTTTAAAAATACGATGTTAACCAGAGAACACTTGAGCGATGAAATGAAAGTCTTTGCTGAAGCCGAAGGTTTTTTAAAGACTCCTCAACGCTCATTAGTTGGAAGTATGTACGGAGATAAGATATTGCTAATGAGTCCTTTGTTAAAATGGTACTTGAAACAAGGATTGAAAGTCACCAAAGTTTATCAGCTAATAGAATACATTCCTAGAAAAGCTTTTGAAGCTTTTGGAACATCGGTTTCAGACGCTAGGAGAATGGGAGATGCAGACCCTAGTCAAGAATTACTCGCTACTACTAGCAAGTTGGTAGGAAATGCTGCTTATGGAAAAACAATCACTGATAAAGAAAAACATACCACCATCAAGTTCATCGAAGGTGCCAGAAAAGCTTCATTTTGTATCAGAGGAAACAATTTTATCTCCATGGAAGAGATAGCAGATGATTTTTATGAAATCGTAACCTGTAAACAGCTAGTAAGTTTTAAAACAATTATTTTGCAATTCAAAATTTATATTCCACAAGTTTACTTTGCTAATCAGTATCACCATCATTTCAGCTAACTATGAATGTTCCAGTACACTTGGGTTTCTCCGTGCTACAGTATGCTAAACTGAGAATGCTACAGTTTTACTACGACTTTATGGATAAGTAAGTAAAACCTAATTCCCTACTATTATCATGTATAAGTAAGTAAAACTTCCAAATAATTGAAGCAATCTTTTTATTTATAGATATATTGACAGAAGTGATTTCCAATATGTTGAAATGGATACAGATAGCGCATACATGGCGTTGAGCGGAACATTAGAAACACTGGTAAAACCAAGTATGAAAAAAGAGTTTTACAATGAATATGGTGATTGGTTTCCACGACCATACTGTGACAAACATAGAGATGAATTTTTAAGAATCAAAACAATGGGTTTAGAATGGAGCATGCAAGAATGTTGTGAAAAAGTACTAAAACATGGAAAAAGAACACCTGGATTGTTTAAAGAGGAATTTACCGGAGATGGAATTGTTGCTCTTAACTCTAAATCCTATTATTGCTGGGGAGAAAAAGGAAACAAGTTTAGCTCAAAAGGTTTGAACGAACGAATTAATCAATTGAACAAAGACAGTTATCTAAATGTATTGAACACAAAAAAGTTGTTTATGGGTAAAAATCGAGGATTTGTAGTAAAGGATAAAAAAATGTTGACATACAAGCAAATAAAGCGAGGATTCACATATTTTTATGCTAAAAGACGAGTGTGTTCTGATGGAGTATCTACCGAACCTACTTAGGCTTAAATAAAAACCTTCATAATAGTCTTCTTTTTAGAATAGTTACTATAACTATATATATATAATACAAGAAATCATTCATCGTAAATGTATATATATATATATATATATATATATATATATATATATATATATATATATATATATATATATATATATATATATATATATATATATATATATATATATATATATATATATATATATATATATATATATATATATATATATATATATATATATATATATATATATATATATATATATATATATATATATATATATATATATATATATATATATATATATATATATAAACTTGATCTCGAATGCTGATGATATGCAGTCTCAAGTGAATAAATGAAGGTTATAGTACTTTGTACTACATAAAATTTACAGTAAATTTTAATAGATATAATGTTTTCTATTACAATGATTTCCCAAATAGTGTAAATTTTAACCATATAGAAGCTAATTTGAGGATTTTTTAAGATGCAATGTAAAGAAAAAGACTTTGCATTGATTATCATTACAAGACCTGGTGCTTTGTATTACTTAGTCTTTACTGACTCTAGCTATATTATATGGGAAGGTTTACCCCTGCTTATTATGTAATAAATGTATTTATTCAAGCTAGATATAACTCCTCTCTCCTCTCTCTCAAAATACTATATGAGTTCGAGTTATGTAAAAAATTATCAAAAACTTAAATGCCATACATTCAAAATCTATACATCATATAAGTTCAAATTAGGTAAAAAATTAATCAAAACTCAAATGCCACTTAAATGCCACTCAAATGCCCCTCAAATAAAATACAATATAAACTCGGCGAATTCATTCAACGCCGTAACCCATTGCATCACCCCAGATTATGACCCCACAAAAAAACACTTGGTAGGGAGATCTGCTCATATATTACTACTCACAGGGGTGAGTTTTTGAGGGTAAAAACTATGGATAGAATGGACAGTGCAGGGTTGTTGTGGTAAAGTTCTAAAACACAGTGAAAGAACATTCGGATTGTTGTTTAAAGGGGAATTCACAGAAGATGGAATCATCAGGCTCAACTCTAAATTCTAATACTGTTGGGGAGAAAAAGGAAACAGTTTAGCTCGAAAGATTTAAACCACAGAAGTAACAATTTAAATTAATACAGTTATCTACACGTGTTGAGGATTAGAAAGTCCTTCAAAAGTAACATTGGTGAATTTGTAATGAAAAATGAAAAGATACTCACAGGCAAATAAAAAGAGGTCTCACATAATTCTTTGCTAAGTAAACAGTATGCTCCGACAGAGTGTCACGAGAGCCTGCTAGCACGTAGTAAAAACCAGACATCCCGCTTTATCTAAATCTTCTCTCTTGCATTAGTAACTGTATAAATAGTTTTGTTTATCATAACAGCTATTGGTCAATTTATATAATTATGAAACTGGAACGTTATAACAAATATTATATACATTTTACCTATTGTATTTTCACCTATCAATAAACACAAATAAATTATAACAAAACTTGCAACTTAACAATGTAAATCAAATTTAATCTCACTAAATACTATTGGGAATGTGTCAACAGTGATCTAGATCGGTAGGAAAACCTCCAGCATAATTAAATAACTCATCAAAGAGTTTAGGATTGACAAAATCATCTGACAGGACTGTGCAACAGTATCAACCATAATTGTCATAAAATATCAAACAGCCATTTGAATAAAAAAAAAATAGCAAGAGCCATCCAGGCGTCAGCAGTTGTTATGACATAGGATAAGATCTGAGGCATAAACCTCCAAATAAGTAAGTAAATCCAGTTATGTCAGAGCTACGAAATCTACCTAAAAAAGATATCACACAATTCACCCCAGATCTGTTCCTATTATACTACTAATACTGCTTAAAGGAAACCAAAATACTTCATAAACACCTTTCTTTTATGCAAAGGAAACAAAATGAGAAATATGAAATTTAATCAATACCATACCATTTCAGGCTTACATTTATTTGATGTCTTAGCTAGAAACCATTTTAATGTTTGCTCACAAGGCTCATATGCTCCATGATCACATTCCACTAAACACAAAGCAATTAATAGAAAATATGTGCAAACAAAGATTTGATATTGAGACTATTGAAGCAATGAAAAATCGATTGCATATTTTGCTTTAACCAACTGGCCTTCGTTTTTAGCAGGGTTGTGCTTAGTACAAGCTATTATGAATCTGTTTCACTTTTGAACAATAAATTCTGTCATAAGTAGGTTAATAGAGTTCTTGAAAGAATCGTTTCAGCGTTCATCCATGTTAGGTGGGCATACACTTGTAACAGAGCCAATAAACACATTGTTACAAGTATCACATCACAATGAGTCATGTTGATTAAATAAACCAACTTGTTTACAGATGAGATTGTCATAGCATGTCAAACTATTATGTATGTTATGTTAGGTAAATGCAGAAAGTACCTCCAAGTCTCATGTTATTTAAGCAATTACTGATTCACATGTGGAACATGCTAGTAGCTTTGGTTATTTGCACATAAAATTGGTGCTACATTTTGACTGAGTTGAAGAAGCAGGAATGCAGGACATTTTTGACCGAAGAATTTATTAACAAAAGCATGCACTAGCCTGTGCACCATACACCTAGTACTAGCCTGTGTACGATACACCAAGTACTAGCCTGTGCACCATACACCTAGTACTAGCCTGTGCACCATACACCTAGTACTAGCCTGTGTACCTTACACCTATTACTAGCCTGTGTACCATAAACCTAGTACTAGTCTGTGCATCATACACCTAGTACTAGTCTGTGTACCATACACCTAGTACTAGCCTGTGCACCATACACCTAGTACTAGTCTGTGTACCATACGCCAAGTACTAGCCTGTGTACCATACATCTAGTACTAGCTTGTGCACCATATACCTAGTACTAGCCTGTGTACCATACGCCTAGTACTAGTCTGCGCACCATACACCTAGTACTAGCCTGTGTAACATACACCTAGTACTAGCCTGTGCACCATACACCTAGCATTTAGGTCAGGACTTACGATTTATTGTGATAATACACTTGGGGACAAAAGGTAGACGATTTTTGTTAGTTAGATAGGAAAATAACATGGGCTACGGCGCAAAATAGGCAGTTCTGCACCTACCTCACACCTAGTACTAGCCTGTGCACCATACACCAAGTACTAGCCTGTGCACCATACACCAAGTACTAGCCTGTGCACCATATACCTAGTACTAGTCTGTGCACCCTACACCTAGTACTAGCCTGTGTACCATACACCTAGTACTAGCCTGTATACCATACACCTAGTACTAGCCTGTGTACCATACACCTAGTACTAGCTTGTGCACTATACACCTAGTACTAGCCTGTGCACCATACACCTAGTACTAGTCTGCGCACCATACACCTAATACTAGCCTGTGCACCATACACCTAGTACTAGCCTGTACACAGTACACCTAGTACTAGCCTGTGCACCATACACCTAGTACTAGCCTGTGCACCATACACCAAGTACTAGCCTGTGCACCATACACCAAGTACTAGCCTGTGCACCATACACCTAGTACTAGCCTGTGCACAATACATCTAGTACTAGACTGTGCACCATACACCTAGTACTAGCCCGTGTACCATACACGTAGTACTAGCCTGTGCACCATACACCTAGTAATAGCCTGTGCACCATACACCTAGTACTAGCCTGTATACCATACATCTAGTACTAGCCTGTGCACCATACACCTAGTACTAGCCTGTGCACCATACACCAAGTACTAGCCTGTGCACCATACACCAAGTACTAGGCTGTGCACCATACACCTAGTACTAGCCTGTGCACCTTACATCTAGTACTAGACTGTGCACCATACACCTAGTACTAGCCCGTGTACCATATACCTAGTACTAGCCTGTGCACCATACACCTAGTACTAGCCTGTGCACCATACACCTAGTACTAGACTGTGCACCATACACCTAGTACTAGCCCGTGTACCATATACCTAGTACTAGCCTGTGTACCATACACCTAGTACTAGCCTGTGCACCATACACCTAGTACTAGCCTGTGCACCATTTGTCTAGTACCAGCCTGAGTGCCATAAACCAATCCTTCACATGAAGTGTAAAACAACACCCACCCACGGAGACCTCAAAAACCAATTACATTTGAGCCATTTTCTGTGAATAGCTGGCTGAAGATGGATTATCTTCGCTAGTGGTAAAAGTTAAATAGCATTGAATAGCATGTATAAACTCACAAGGTGTAAAGCTTTTTGTAGATTTCTATTGGTTTTATGATGAACGTAAGAAAAATATAAAACGCTATCAGCATCAAGTGGCAGTGGCAGTTGTGGTTGAGGCAGCACTGACAATTTTACAAGTAATCCAAGTAGTTTGCATCCGCTCCGTGGCAAGGATTAAGTTATCATTGCTATTAGTTCTTTCCCAGAAAGAAACAGCTGATGGTTAAAAATAGTAGTAATAACTATTTTTTTTAATTGCATCTAGTAGGTAGCCTGTATGTCTATCGTGTAAGACAAAATGCACCTACCTGCTTTAGGACTCAATCAGTTTCCATATATGGTCAATCTTCTATCACCATAAAAAGTAGCCATTTTACTTCCTAATTGATAGGCAGCAGTAGCTGCAGTGACATTCATATTATGATTACTTAACCATCGAGTGATAATGAATAGTCATCGCTAAACTGACCAATCACAATCTGCATTCCTCTTATAGCTATGTCATTCCTATTGATTACAACAAGCAAGCAAAGCTCGTAATTTTGGCGTTCATGCACAAAGCTTTGTGTGGCCATTACGAGCATTCGCAACCTGTTTGTCGAACAAGATACAAAAAATAATAGGTGCTCATAATTCAATATGTCGCATATGCAACAAAACATTAGTTTAGAACAACATAAATATTCAATGAAATGTAATAGTTTACCGAACAAATCCTGAAGAAGATAACTCCTACTTTTCAAAATAATCAAGAAAATAATCAAATTTGAACTGCTACAAACTGGAATAGTTTGTCAAGCTGCCCTTCAGTTTAGTGAATTTTGAACGCTTGCAATTATTTTAAATTATTTTCAAGGATACAAAATCGGTCTATAAAAATGAAAAAATCAACTCGCTCATTATTATTTATTTAGTGTTCAGTTTCATTCACTACCTACAAACAATACAAATAAATGCTCGTTGATTATTTTTGCTATTCAGTGAGCTACTTTTTGTTGTCTCACGAGTTCCGAACAAAATGATTATTTATTGATAAAATTTATTGCCGGTCTGATGATTTTTATTGCAATGTGTTCAACAAACAGAGGTCGCGAATACTCTTATTGTTTAGCCCCTGGGCCTACCCTGTCAATTTTATTGCCAAACCAATAACATTTTGTTTTAAATAATCGGCACATTTGGATTCACACATCTATGTTGCTGTGAATTACCTTCTCCTTAAATTCAACTAGGCAGTACTTTATTCAATGAAACTCCTCTGTCTACAACCATCTCCCCTCAATTCTTAGCTATGCATCAGAGATAAGCGATGTAAACATTCCGGTGAGTCCTCAGCTCCGACTAACTACAGATGGCTTCACACCATAAAAACTCATTGTTTCATCTAGATTCACAAGTGACAGCAATCAACAAACACAAGAGATGAGTGAAAGTTGCTAGTAGTATAACAGTAGTATGTTTAATAGGAGAAGATCCCTTGAAAATTTGGTGTCTCTTTTGATGTTCACCGGCTGCGACATTAGCGAAAAATAAGGCACTAGAATAAAAAAGACACGTGAAGGAGTTTTAAGCAGTTATCATTACAGTTATAGCTTTTGGTAACTTCACATTTAGTGTGTGTGGAATGGAGAATTAGATTTTTATGTTAACTACTGCATTTCCAATACTCCTGTTGGATTTACAGTGAAAAGGTATTCAAACTGCAGTAATTGTGTAAGAGATTTTTGTTATAAAATACATCTAGGCCCCTGCCCTCATCCTCTCCCTACCGTAAATTATCCCTACACCTTCCACCTATCTCTTAATGCCAGTTTTAGTGGACCCGAGATTCCCTTTTTATTCTACGTAAGAGCTATCCCGGGTTAATACTGGTTATCTCGGGTCCACTACAAGCCAGTATATACCCTGTAATGATATATATGTTACAGAGGACCTATATCGGGTTATCTAGGCGCAGTATACCAGACCAGTCAGTAAATGTGGCTAAAAGAATAGCCTGAGACACGAGCAGTTGGATGCTCACCACTAGATAATGATTCAAGAAGATGTAGCCTATAGGAACAGAGAACAAGGAAGCAAGGGATCTTATAAAGAGTGGAAACTTTCCACCACTCCAGAAAGAGCGGCAGGCAGCCCAGAGCTGCTTTGCCATGTGTATTGTATGTAATTGGCTTGCATTATTTATTTGCTTTGTATCCTATTTTTTTATTTGTTGTATATTTGTATTATTGCATGTGATTGGCTAACCCCTAATAAGGGGGAGGGAGAGTTCCTCTTCTCCTTCTATAAAATGAAGTTTTTGTACTGCAATAGAGCAGAAGTCTTGTGTGTTGTGCGTAGAATACATCTTATATTGCTAAACAAATTTGTATAATAAACTATTTATTTGTGTATCTTTTGTGTAGTGTGTCTGGGTTGTGGACCCCGTTGAGGTTGTTAACGTCTATTCGGGGTGGACCCCAAATTGTTAGAGAGTAGAGTAGGTGTGCATGAGGTACACAGGAAGTGGATGCTGTTGTGTCGGTGGTAGAGGATGCAAATCTACTACGATTGAATAAATGCATACCTGCATGATACATTGTTGGGCAACAGAGGAAATACAATTATGTAATGATAGACAATGATGAGAGCTTTGATGATCACTACAGTGTGGGTGGTGGTTGAATCAGTAGTTGCAATTGAGAATAGACTAGAAAGTTATGTTATTGTTGTATTACAAAAGCGTGGAAAAACTAATAAATGATGGCAATTTTTTTGACAATGTACCCACAACAGTTCTATAATAAGACGAGGCTGCAGTGCCACATAATGCAATATGATGCAATCTAACACAATGCATGTAACAGAAAGAGTAATGCTGTGCAGTACTTTAACAAATCGATATAATGCAATGCAACACCATTATATGCCTTGTTGCGCAATGAAACACAAATATATGTCACCCAACTTGATACAAAAACAATAAAATCATCTGTTAAAACAAAATACTTATTGATTTAGTCACGCCATTTGTATTCTTAAATTTCAACTTCAAAGTCCAAAATCAACACAATACCTAATAGTAAAGGGCTTTTCAGGAGATTCTTAACAAATATGCAAATAAGCTAGATACCATATTTGCTCGTGTCAAGTTTTCTTTGCATTGGCAGCAATGATACGGAGCTTGTTTGCTTATTATGTGTGCTAGGCAGCTAACTGCTATTGGTGGCGTGGTATATTACCGTTATTGATTAACGTATCTCAGTTCATGCATAGCACATTTTGCTATCAATATTCTAGATTAGGGAGAAACTGGTTTAACATCATCACAGAGCCGAACTTGCCAACTGAAATGATACAGAGAGGGAAAGGAATGACTCCTAATAATATTTTGATTGCTGGAGCAGTGAAAGCGCTTATAAAGTATTGTCATTGTTTGATCTGAAAGTCCTGCCCACCAAATTACTACCCTTCTGAGCATCTCTAGTTATTGCATTAACCTACCTCAATACAACTGCCCTCCCCCTCCCCCTCCCCTTCCCCCCCCCCCTCCCCCACCTACACATATAACTCTCCCATACTCACCTACTTACACTCCAACTAACCCAAAAATTAACTTTTGTAACTTAGATTATTATGCATCTTCGTTGACATATTGTTTAAGAAAAGCGGTCACTGAGAATCTGTGGAGTTGTCTTCCTCCAAAGAACACCCTACCCATTACTCCTCATCCACCCTGTATAAAACAGGCTATGTTTTTCTACCTGTCCCTTCACTTGTTATTTAAACATCAACAGTCACCTTGGAGTGTAGACAGACAAAATTCATGAAAACTTCAAATGGTCCTCTCTAAGCCATACAGAGAAGTTTTTGGTTCTTTATTGGCCCAGTAGACAAAATTATGGTTTACGTTACTATATTTATCAGAATTTTAGTCTTACATACATGGGTTCAGCACCACCTGTCTAAATTTTTAGGTGATAAAAAAATTGATATCTTGGAATCTTTCTTGGCTTATTCTAGAAAGCATTCCAGAAATAGTATAGTAGAGGCAGATCTCGACCACCATTGGTGTCGCTTTGCAGTTTGTACCGTGGAACTCATTAGAATACCTTAATCCTAGCCTCTTGTTATCAAATGTGTGCCTCTTTTGAATTTTTACCTTCCCACTCAGGCTTCTGGCACTTGGATTTTCTACTGGCTTTGATACTTGTTGGTATTTTTGTCAAAACTATGGTGAAGAGCATTGTAGTATTGTAGTAGATTTGCACCTTCTACTACAACACAATGGTATCACTGAATCTTGTTCACTATTTCGGAGTCCACTCTGAATTGACATTAGCAACCTCACGGGGTCCTAGACCCAGACACACAATGACAGAGTTTCTGCTTGTAATATTTATTTACTTAATCCATTTAGCAAATACAATAAAAGGTTATTTATCAAACTCCTCAAGACTTCTGCCTCAAATGCACAAACAAAGCTCCTTTTATAGGAGAAGCAGAGGAAAGTTCACCCCCTTATTAGGGTGAACCAATCATACAATGTAACAGTAAAAATACAACAATCAAAACATACAATACAAATTCATATCTCCTTATTCTTCTCTCCTCTCTCTCATAATATCATATGAGTATGAGTTCGAGTTATGTAAAAAAATTTTCAAAACTTAAATGCCATACATTCAAAGTCTAGCTGCCATATGAGTTCAAATCAAGTAAAAAAATAATCAAAACTCAAATGCCACTTAAATGCCACTTAAATGCCACTCAAATGCCCCTCAAATAAAATACAATATAAACTCGGCGAATCCATCCAACGTCGTAACCCATTGCCTCAACTCCAAGGTCAGATCCACAAAAAAACACTTGGTAGGGAGATCTGCTCATATATTACTACTGATGTTGAAGTAGATTTCCATATATTGTGGTGGATTCCATCACTCCCACTAATCCATTAAACACCTGAATGAGGCAGACACCCCGTCTGCTGGCACAGCAAGTCAGTCAACCTCTACAGGCATGACTACCAACTATCTCCTCTCACCAGAGAGGGCACAGGTATGGTATGGTTGCAGCAAATGTTATGGAGAAGTTACCTCCACTTCACAACCAATAGTGAGCTCTCAGTTCAAACGTATAACTTGGTGTTTTCGAGTCTATACATTTATTTGTCTAAGCAATCCCAGCATGAGAAAAAATGTGGCAATTAACAGCAATGACAGTAAGCGAGCAATGAGCTAGGTGAATTTTTGGCATTTTGTTGGCAAAATTCACTGGAAGCTCACAGGAAGTTATTGGTATGCTTAGTGAGTATACCAATGTGTATGGAGCCTTGGATGTCAAGTCCTCGGTATCCGAAGCCCTCTAATAAGTGCATAGATAGGAGCTCATCGGGTCCTTAGGCTATATTTTATTCCTCTGTCTATTGCAGCTATATTGACGCCAGCCTGATCGATACCTTCCCGGGGCCAGTACTGTCCCTGCATTATGCCGATACCTCGCCAGAACTGATATTGTTGAGAAATACATGTCTAATGAAGAGTGGCGCAAGAAAAAATACATGTCCAAATTGAGTTAATCACAATTAGTTAGCTACTTTAACTCATACATACTGATTATCTTTGTGGGAAAATTAGGTTTCCAAGAATATTATGACTAACAAATTAATTTTGAACTGACCATTTTAATGTGATTGAAAAACTATTATCCTACTTGCTTCACTATAACAAAATAGGCCTTTGTACTTTGTGACTTATTAAAAATAACCTTCTCAGTTGTTAATATAAAAACTCTGGAGTAAATGAGAAAAGGACGTCAAATTTTTCAATTTCTGTATTAATTAAATATTGATGGCAGTTGATGGATAATACTAGATGATTGTAAATGCCATTCCAACAATTAATTGGTTTTATAGAAAACTGAGTGTCGCAGCTGCTACATAGAGTTGATATTGCTGTAAATTCAGATATATAGATTAATAACCAATTGACTCTTTCCCCTTCCTGTCCAAATGTCTGCACGCCTTGTCATAATCTTTTAATCTATAATTTACCTTCAGAACCCAATAGAAACACTAGAGCATCACTGGAGTATAAAAAAGTAGTCTGCTCTTACACTAACCATATATTGAGTTGCCTACCCTTATTTTCCATATAAGCAGTTGACAAGATTTCTACAATCAGAATGTCGAATAATTGGAAGGAGACAAAGTTGGATCATTTTGCAACAGAATATGTTTGATTGGTGGTAAAATCGACTTGATAGTAGACCACCATACCTTTATGTCAACGGAGTGCTGGTAAACAATAATTGATTTGTTAGTAAACAACTTCTGGCAGTGCAGGAAAACTCAGATTATTTGGCACATTTGAATACCTCTGGTCCTCTGTATCAGGAAGAGGACGAAAATGAACAACTCCACAAAAATGATGAGGAATAGAATGGCTATTTTAGCTCTGGATGATCTGAGTAACAGAGGAAAAACAGCTACAGTTGAAAAAGCCAACTTAGATTTGTTTCAATCATTGATAGAAACTGTCTAAAACATTATATTAGACAAAGTTTCTCCTGGATCATAGCAGTTTCTCGAGTTGCCATGGTACAAGAAGGAGCCATATGAACTAATGAGCAAACAAGCAGTCGGTGATAAGTGTAAACCTTTGACTCAGACTGGTAGAGGAGGTAATCTTTTGCACGCTGTAATCACTCCCAGTGTACCCGTTTTATCATCAATAGAACCATGAGCCTCCAACCTCTGACATTTTTTAGACGTTATTTTTTAGTGTCTGAAAATGAGTACAACAGAATGATGAAAAATATTGGCAATGATAAAGTTGCAGAGGAAAAAAGAAATGCGCCACCATTGTACTACACCCCCATGGAGGATATAACGGAGAGAGATATAAAGAGGAAGCAAGATGCTTTGATGGAATCGGCACACGAATCTGATTTGTCCGAGTACAAAAAGGTAGACGAAAACATTCAAAACATGCAGAGCTATTTAAGCGATGTAAGGAAGATTGAGAAAAAACATCAATGAATGAATAACTGGACTCCAACTAAAAAGCCAAAGCTGCTGTCTAAATATCCCTTTGCTAATAGTATGATGACTGATTACAAGTCTGCATTCCTTTCGCAAAATGCTGCAACTCTCTCTAGCCCTGTGTTAAGGAGTGGCTACACAGGCCGATGTTTTGCATCGGAAGGCCTTGTGATGGGCGTTCCCGATGGGCGTGTCCACTTCGGCTTATCGTGTGGCCTGTTCGTTAGCATAACCAACATGTTGGTCTATGCCCGATGCAGAACAAACATCGGCGTTTTCTGATTGGTTGAAACAAAATATTTCGTCAAGTTCATCAAGCTTGACCATTTACAACGAACTTCCGTTAGAATTTTTGTCAACAACGAGCAGCCACTGCAAACTCCGAAGGAACTATTATGTTATAATAATAAAATTTGAATAGTGAATTGATATTACAAGGCTCATAGAACAGTGGTAATTGAAAATTTCAAAGTTGCTGAGTATAAATATATTAATAAGTAAAATTAATAACAAGTACAATGAAATAAAATTCATTATTACATCATTTATTTATTTATTTATTATTTTTATTATTTTAATTTATTATAACTAATGAATAATCACAATAATATCTGGAAGATTTAATAATAAACGGAACCAAAAAAAAAATATTGAAAGAAATGTTTTCACGGTGAACAAGACCAGCCATACATCACAATGAAATTGTCCTTCAATTATTATTGTTTTTATTGTGATGATTACTATATCAGGTAAACAAATAATTCGTTGTCGGAAATGAAACAGGCAAAAACCCGCACTTTGTGCCGTATGATTGGCCAGTTGAGTTGCAGCTCACCGATGTGCTTGAGTATATCGTCATGCTACTTCGGTCTGTGTAGCCACCTGCACATAGCCATGAACCATCGCATAGGCACATCGGTACCAAAACATCGGTGCAGTGTAGCCAAGCCATTAGATGTTAAAGGGAAGACACAGATCAAAAAGAGATTGTTTGACAGCGACAGCTGGGATGTGGATGATAGTGAGGATGTTGATGGTGGAGAAGGTGACCGGCAATCGGAGAAAATGATGAAAATGTTAGACAAGTTTGAGAAAAAGGTATCCGCTATGACAAAGACCAAAGGCAATCAAGTAATTGGCGTCAGAATTTTGCACAAGGTGAGCGAAATTGAGAAATATGATCCGGATAATAACAAGCTCAAAATCAGAAAGAGCTGGCTGAACCCTAGGCTTTCAAAATTTCTCTTACGAGGCGTTATAAACGACACCGGCTAGATAAAATCGAGGAAAGCAAGCTACAGCAAATTTAAGAGTCTGCTTTTCAATCAAGGGATTCCAACTGTCAGGAATTTTTCACAAGAAGCTCGTAATGGAAAACTTTTGGCTGTTCTTGAAACAAGAAAATGGATGCCAATGCAATAAAAGAGCTATATTACAATTCTGCATTGCACACATTTCGGTGAGGATCTAGAGCTTTTCTGCAAGCTCATAGAAACAAGAAGGCAAAAAATGAGTTCGCTAAAGGCTGAGCGGAGAGGACACCTCCACGCTGCACAAAAAATCAATGACGAGATTCAAACGCCACTTGACCGTTGTTGCTGGAATAGGAGATCAGCTTCAAGCCAATCTGATGGATGTGCGGTCTCAAAAAGAAAATGATGGCACAGCATTTTTGCTAACGGCTGTCAATTCTCTATTCAGAAAAAAATGGGCTGTGCCGCTCATTTGCAAAGCAGCACATGTCGTAGCCAGAGGTTTAAAAAGGATACTAGATAGAGAAAAATAAAATACTTTAAAATTGGACAAAGGTACAGAGTTTGACAATCAGCATGTCAAGATGCTGTGGGTTGAGAAGAAAATCAAGCATTTTACAACTGAAAATGAGACGATAAAGGTTTCGATAATGGAACGTTTCGACAGGACTTTAAAAGAGAAGACCTATAACCTATGACTATGACCTATAAAGATGACAACAGATACATCAACGTTTTGCCTCTGATGGTCAGTTTGTACAATGACACTGTCCACACGGCTATAGGCATGAGACCAAACGATGTAAATCTTCATATCCTAGAAAGCGTGTATAATCGAGTATATGATGGAGGTGAGCACAGCTCGGCTAAGGAACCAAAGTTGAAAGTTGGAGATTATGTGAGAATTAACTAGGTGAGGGAAACTTTTGAGAGAGGTTACACTCTGAAATGGACCATCGAGGTCTTTATAACCACTGACGTGCTGACCTATGAAAAACCTATCATGTACAAGGTGAAAGATCTTGCAGATGAGATGATCAAGGAAACCTTTTACAAAAATGAATTGCAGAAGGTGAAAAAGCCGACAATTTACAGAATCAAAAGGATTTTGCGACAAGGAACGTGAGGTGGCAACAGACAGATACTGGTCAAGTGGTTGCGTGACTGAGAAAAGTCAACGAGTGGGTGGAAGAATAGTTTATCAGCAGTGATCGCCAGCTTTCACAATCATACGACTACGAAATGTCGATGCTGGTGAACTTACCCTCGAACTTTAACGGCGTCGATTTTCCAGAAAATACCAACTCAAATTTTACGATGAGACTGTATAAACATCTGGATATTATGAACACTGGATGGGAGATGGCTCTGCTGGACATGTTGAAGTTCAACAGTTGGAGAAATGTTACCGAGGGTAAAATTTGTCTGAAAACAACGGCTGCCTACGGCAAAAGCAACAAATTGTTTATCCCAATCACCAACGACAGATACGATAGTGTAAAATAGTTGGAGGAAATTATACAAGTGAGTATTTTTGAAATGTGTTTGGATAATAAGTTTGACATGTTCTACAACAAAGTGACCAACACGGGTTTACTAAAAAACATCTATCCCGATATGATGTTGAGTTTTTCCAAAGACAGCCTACATCTTTGGATTCAAACAGGGTGAAAAAACTATGTATCCTTGAGATAGATATGTCAATGTCACACCACCCGACATAAACTACAGCCTAAGTTCTCTATACATCTATTCCAACATTGTCGGCAACAGAATGATAGGTGGTACAAATGTGCCGTTGCTGAGGGTGGTGCCGGTTCAAGAGAAAAAAATGTTATCGTGTACCAAGAGCTTAAAAACTTACACTACGTCGAGTTTGGTCCAAGTGCTTATAACAAGCAACGATGGTGAGCGAATACCATTTGACGGTGAAAAGGTCATCCTAGCGGTACACTTTACAGAAAAAAAGACACAATGAGCATGGTTCGATACACTCCTGAAGACTCGAAAGATTTTTTGAACAGTATTACTAAGGGCAAGCTGGGAATGGAATCAGAGTGTATAGCGGGTGACGAGTTATGCCCGGTATGAGCAGCAACGGATTCGGTAATATTTTCTCAACCATCCTCCAATTGGTAACGCCCTGCTGCAAAGAGGAGCATTCATTCTTGGCACAAGAGCACTGTCTGTCGGCAGCGATATGGCATGTGACATCATCGATGGACGCAGTTTGGCATCCTTTGCAAAGAAAAAATTGCTGGAGGAGCTCAGCGATCTCGAAGGGGACTTTCTCAGTGTGGCGCACCCCGATCAGGTCAAGAGGAGGGGAAAACTGGCTCCTAGGAGGAGAGGTTCAAGAAGATGCGGTCATTCGATATTTAGAGATCGGAGCGGCTATAAAGACACAGTCGGGTGACATTCAACTTAATTCTACGTCATCACCTCGGTCAATCATCACTCGAAAAAGATGGCAAGTCTAAATGGTACGACGGTTGACAAGTCGAAGGGTTCTTTCTACAATATATTCATTGGACGCGTTCGCGATGGAGCCTACGAACATTCTGGTAGAGAGATCAAAGCTGACAGGTATGATTCTTACGATTGGGTCGAGTTGACCATGACAGGCAGTAACAAGTATTATACGGATCTTTACAACTCGTTTTTTGTAAATCGAAGCTACGGTTGTCAAAGACGATGGGAGTGATATTGCTGGCACCGATGATAACACACTTGTGTGGATGAGAGAATCCCTTCATTCGCTGTTCAAAGACGTAAAAATGTCTATAGAAGGTAAACCTATTGGGTACTATTTGCAACTTCTTCAAACTATCGCCAACGCAAAATACTACCAGGAGAAATTGGATGGTTGGATGTAAGATGATTTGATGTGCAAGGCTGCCGATAAACGCGACAGCATGGACAAAAAAAGGGGAGAGCATTTATCAGGAACGGGAAAACCATGGAGTTTTTCAGCAACCCTACCTCGAGCTTTTCCAACAGAGGAAACTTATAGTTCCCGGCCCAAACTGGCTTTGTTCACCGCCTATGAGTCATCAGACGGAGGAGCTCAGATCAAAATCAAAAATTTCAAATAGTATCTTTGCAAGGTCAAGGTAAACCCCTCGATACAAAACTCTCAACTCAGCTTGGCGTTAGAAGGACAAACCACATTTATCCTATTGAGCGAAAGCAATTAAAGTTGTGTGAGATTCACAGCGGAGTTGGTCGTATTGATATAACATTGGAAGAATACAAACAAAACCCAAACAAGTCTATGTAGGATTGGTGGATTACAACGTTCTGAGCAAATGTTTCACCAAGAACCCACTTAAGATGCAGTACACTAATGTCAAAAACATCGAATTTAAAGTCAACGATTGCCTGTTTGGAAGAAGATGCTAACCAAACTGTGCCAAAAAAATTTTTGGGAGAGAATTTTATCAATTCTTAAACACAGCTTGTTCTTTGTTTAATGGTGAAAGTATAGGCATTACGAGAAAACAATATCTAAACGGGACTCCGATTTACGGATTCGGCTTGATCGGTGAATTTGCCAAAGAAGAATTCACTCGATGAAAAATGTCCCGACGAGTGTGGAGATTCAGTTTAGCAGCAACACAGCGAAAGATTTGTCTCTGATCACCTACTTTGTAATAGGCGGTGTATTGGAGATGGACAGCATTCTCTAATTATCTGTTGACGGAGGTGTAGTGTTCTAAACGACAAGCAGTGATGAACACCTCGCAGATTCGATCGATGTTATCTTCGAATGTTATTTGTCATGCTGATAGGATCCACTTTGGAGCTAGTGATCAGTTTTTGACTCAAGTTTACAATTTTCCAACGGGCTGCTTTTGTGTTCAACACGCATTATTCTCATTAACTTGGAGAACATTGGTTGGTGGTGTACACAGATGATTACAGCGTGGGTTTTTTCGACTTGTTTGGATGACCTGTAACTTTTCACCCCAATGTATGCGAGTTGCTGAAGAAACAGAGAGAAGAAAAGTCCATACAGAGTAACGATATGCTGCTGCAAAATTTCTTGTCAACCATATGCGGCGATTACTGCCTACACTTTTGTTGACTGAGAAGCAGAAGATAGAGCATGAATGAAATTGTGAAAGCCTGCGAGCTATAGGAGATGATGAGATGAGATATCACTAGATAAGAAGATTTATCCTGCAGATTTATCCTAACTGCGAGTTTACACGAAACAATACGCTAGAAGGAATAGACAGAGGACACATGCAAGGAGCCACTCTGCTAAGTAAATTGCTGATGTAAAATATTATATCATGATGTTATTCCACATAATACATAAAGTTGGTATGAAATATATAGTAACACAATATTGGTTAACTCCTAGAAATAAAACAGATACAATAACTGCTGTTTTATAAGGACCAATTTTATGACGCTAAACTTTAATGTTCATTGTTAATGTTGAGCTTATCTCTTACAAGACTCAAAAAAGTCTCTCTCTTGGGACTCATTCTTTAGTTTGACCTAAAACACACAATAACTATTGGCACTATCGCATACTATCACATACGCTAGCTAAAATTACTTTTGATTTCCGATAATACGAACAAAATTTACCATCAGATGTACTGGATTGCATCCCTCATCTTGCTGATCAGGACTTTGAGCTTTTCTTTTTTGCATTGTTCTTTTTCGGCATCGACAAAGTAGGATAGGAATTCGTGATGGGACACAACATCTAGCAGACTGAAGGCTTAAAGAAAGGCTTGAAGAGGCGAGAGCAGGATGACGTCATAGAAAATTGTGAGGTCGTTTGTTTGATTCATTCCATTGAATAGAATAATTCCGTACTTTTAAGACGCAGCAGCCATAGCTATTTGAGAGGGAATGTAAAGGTCTCTAATAACTAGCTCCTCGTTCGATGTGCATCTGTACTGAGCTACCAGATTCTTGCCGGTCAAGCTTCATCGAGGGTCAGATTTTTTATCAATTCCGCAATTTCGTAACTTATGACAATTCCCGGTAAAAGATCGTACAGGTGTGCTATGTCGAAGTTTGCCTTCAGCTAATTCATACTCTTGTTTACCAACACATCATATGTGTTTTTTTGATTTGCTGAAACTTTCATGGGCATTGACAGTGCGGAAAAGCATTTTTACAGTCTTCATCTCTCCCATGTAGATAAAAAACGTTGGAGCCGTCTGATTACTTTTGTGCACAAGCGATTCTACGTCAGTTGGAACATCACTCTACACTTGAATTGTCCTTTTCCCTTTTGATAGTTGCAGATGATAGTGCACGCCTTTTCATCACGGCACTCGATGGTGAACACCTCCGTAACTGTTGGCACGGGTAGATCAGGAATTTGCACTAGTCTTTCAATGGTTTGTCGTCCGTGCACACTAACAGTGTTTAGTAGAGAAGCGCTTTTGTGGGTGAGGGTATTTGAATTATTGATGTTGACATTGTAAAAGGGTATCTTGGCATGTCGGAGGGGTGCGTCCTCTTCAATATCCATCACGGCTCTTTTTTGCAAGATGAGTCTTTGCCACGACCATGATCACATTGAAATTTTCTTCTCTTTGCCCTTCCGAGTCTTTAGCATGGTGTTTTGACGAGTAATATTGCGTAGGGCTGCTGGAAGTTTGGGTCTGGTTGGCAGAGTCGCATTCTTTAATTTCACGGATTGGTGGTATTGGTGGAGATATAAATTTCTGGGTCTCTGCCTCGTCAAGCAACAATTGTCTTTCAATTGTTTCATTAGCCGTTCTAAAAGCTAAAAAAAACACGGATTAGTTATCATTGTTTAATTATAAATAATTGAAATATAGTTGCTTGGTATAACATAAGTAAAACCCAGCAGTTATCTCTCTGACAAAAAAGTCAATACTCTCAATGTCAAAAGCTCCACAGTCTTGAGAGCAAATGAGCTGGGCTCTAGGAATATGCCTTCTCTACAGCGTTAACTACGCAAGTACAATAACAATTGATAATTAACAATTAGAACCTGGTTGTTAGCTCTTTGACAAAAGGACAATTTTGTCAACACCATAGACTTTGCAGTCTTGAGAGCAAACTGGTTAGGTTTGAGGAGTACATCTTCTCCACAGCGAAACTAGTGGATTTCTTCAACTAGTGTTAAATAATTATTTATTAATTCTTACCTTATTGCTGAGAGTCCTAGTAGTTGTAGTAGATGTTCCTTCAGTCACTGTTGCTGGAGTGAATGCGTTCCGTGTAAAAACAGTAACTCTTAAACAGTAACGGTTGTACCAACTAATTTAACCCTACAGCCAATGAGAATGCTCGCAACCCTACTAAGAAACTCTCAGTATAGCAGCAAATTAGATCCCAATTGTGCCTAATCATCAGGCAATAAAATGTCAGACAAAAAGCTGGGCTGGCGCAACTTCAGATAGAATTTAGTAGAGCAAATTTATTTATTTATTATAAATTGACCAATTTTTGATTTATGCGAAATAGAGTCTAGCACATGGCATTGTTATCTTGTGAGGATTCTTCAAGCATCCTTTGATTTCCTTGTTAGACCAATAAAATGTCTGTCCCACCGTTATGTAATTCACCAGGTCAAATTTTAATTAATGCATTTGCAAATGAAATCACACTTTTTGAACAGAAACCCCATGCATGAACAGGGATAGTGCAATCTCACATTGCAATGGACACAATCATTCAACACCGTCATATACGTTAGCTCAATGCTTCTGCAATAGTTTGTTCAATGTTTGTGAATGTCGTTGGAGTTATTTAACTTGCTGCATAGCAACTCGCTGAAGTTGGGATTTTTGAATTCCCAAGGTGGAAAACAAAAAGCCCCATGTGGTCCCATATCTGATTCACGGGTAAAATATACCTGCAGCGTCAGCAAAGTCAACCATTGTTCTATTTCATTGACATAGCTAGTAGATTAAAAGGTACACATAAATGAACATAGACCTTTGACGGTTTTGACTTAGTGCTGCAAAGCCTTATGTAACGATTGAGCAATTATTTAATTAGCACAAAAGGCTGAATACAAACTATTGCAGTTTCATATCCAAACAATCAAACACTGATGCAATCACTTATTTATTAGTCATCCTGTAATTGTTGGGAAATTTTGGTTTTATGATGTAAATAATGATGGGAAAGTTTATCCGTAATTTCCTTTCATGTCCTATATAGTATGAATGTTCTAAGTTGAGTTGCATTTTAAAAATTAAGATGTATTACTTTGGTTGGTTCATAATGATTGCTCATCACAGACATATGAGTTGATATCACAGACATGTGTGTTGATATCACAGACATATATGCTGATATCACAGACATGTGTGTTGATATCACAGACATATGTGTTGATATCACAGACATGTGTGTTGATATCACAGACATGTGTGCTGATATCACAGACATGTGTGTTGATATCACAGACATATGTGTTGATATCACAGACATATGTGCTGATATCACAGACATGTGTGTTGATATCACAGACATGTGTGTTGATATCACAGACATATGTGTTGATATCACAGACATATGTGTTGATATCACCCACATAGGTGTTGGTATCACCGACATATGTGTTGATATCACCGACATATGTGTTGATATCACAGACATATGTGTTGATATCACAGACATGTGTGTTGATATCACAGACATATGTGCTGATACAATGGCAATACTGTGAGTAAACAGTGGTGGTGAAGGAAGCAAAGGCTTTGCCTTTATACGCCAAGTCACAGGAAGCATACAGGTAGTGATTGGCTGATTGATAAGTAGACCAATCAAAAAAACAGGTATATAGGTAAACAAATAACAATCACAGTTTAATAACACTTTCAAGTAAGATTTCATACATAAGTTTAAATATAAATGGCGTCCCAGAAGTGTGGAGTAGATATCTGAACGTATAGTTAATGTAAGTTGATGCTAGTAGTAATGTTGAAGCAGATTTTGGTAAAAAAAGACCTGCCAACAAACCCAAAAAAAATTTTTGATTGTTAGATTTTTTGGATTGTTTACAGACCTGCCAAAAAATTATTTGTTAGTTTTTTTAGATGAATTTTGTTAGTATAATATGTATACACCTAGGAAAACAGAAGATTTTTTCCATTTTTTAGTTCACTTTTTTCCGACACAGACAGACTCACTCCTGAAAAATTTTCCAATTCGTCATAACTGAAACTTTCATAAAAAAAGTGGTGGAGTTATAATTGCTATCAGCTTGTTTTCGCATACAGTGCATTGTTTTTCACCCGCGCAATCATTAGTTGTTTCCAGATTAGTGTTGGTTTTTGTTGGAGTAGAAGTTGTAGTCACAGGAAGTTGGTTGGTTGTTAGATCTGTAATTGCTAGAGTTGTTGTTGTTGTTGTTGTTCTCCGAGTTGTACCTCCTGATCGTTCCAAGTATATTTGGATGTATGGCAAAGCTTCATCGGTTTTGTGAACGAATTGGTATTTGTTCATCCTGTCAGTTCTGGAACAGGTTGGTAGTTGACCACCAGTAGTGACATAAAAGCTCCTCTATAACAATAAATGACCGAAGATTGCACCAATCATTATGGCTGTAGAGATCTTGATGTAGGAACCTGCTGAAACTATGCTGGATGTACAGGCCTGTCGGAAGTCAAGAATGTCATCCAGCTCTTGTTGCAAATTGGGCGCGGTGTTCAATCTTCCCCTAACATTGGCAGAAAAGTTTTTCGTGGATTTTGGATAAATGTCAATAGTTATATTACCCTGATGGTTGGTTATCATTGTAGCTTGTATGGCAAAGTCAGCGGCAGCACATTGCAGAGGCCCTGTAAATTTTTCAGAGCCAGAAATTCCAGACGGAAAACTTGAATCAAAATCGTTGTCTTCATCGACAGCTACACTAACACCCAACTCATTCGATTTCCTTCCGGCCAATTGCTGATCAATGCCAAAGTGTGTCACCATCAGAAATTTTTGTGTAGCTGATCTCAAACGACATGTGAAAATCATATCAAGTCCTGCTAGTGGTTGATTTTGTTGAACAGCAAAGGCTTCTTCATAACCGGCGCTTACACTTATTGGTACGTCACTCGTCGTTTTACCATGGGTTATGATTACTTTACATTGAGTTAGAGATCGATCTAAATAGTTGTTGACCTTGACCAAAGCCTTAGCACGGTACTTGTCTGCCAACTGTTCATACAGTTCAATTGCTTCCATGACTGATTTGGCAAAGTCAAGGACTGATTCAACAATGTTGACTGCACCTGTAATATATGCATAACTAGACTTATCAAGCTATTTCTTGTAGAGCTAAATGTAGGTTACGGTCAAGAAAAATTTGTTACAAGTGTTTTGGAAAAAAGTGCAAATTTCAACTCGAGCACAGACATTTGTACCCTGTAAAACAATGAAGTTTTTTGTTTACAATGCAAAAAGAATTATGTTACTTCACTCTGTATATTTTACATGAGTTTGGAAATTGTTAAATGCTCATGAGAGGTAACATGACCAATCTGAGTTTGATGTAGTTACTAATCATATTAATGCCTCAACAGCTCTAAAAAAATTGATTGATTTTTATGCTTAATAGAATGCTTATTCAAGTAGCTTATCAACAGCACTGTACATTGTTTCTGTTGTGCTATAAAAAGCCGATGATTCATGAAAAGTTTATAGTCATACATACAGATGGGATTTGCTTGGGTATTGTTCTCGTCGCATACAAATTACATTTGTATGGTTTTGGCTCAATTCCATTTTGTTTTTATTTTTCTTTCAAAAAGTTGTATGAACTTAATAAATTCAATTAGTTGCCAACTGAAATCATTTCCATTTGATTATATACTATTCTAGGACTAGCAACTTTCTCAATGCAGCTGTAGTGGATTTTACAATGCAATTTTTTTCCTACTTTATTATAAAATTTCTGACATGCATTAAAACAGCTGTGAGAACATTGTGAAATCTTCCGACTAACAAATGTACATAGATGGTAATTTCTAACCTGGAGTGCTTTTGGGAAAACCTTTTTTCGAGGCAGCCATAGCCACTGTGGCATAAAGGAACAGAACAGCTGCACACAAAAACATCTTCATCTTGCTTGCGTCAGTGTGTCTGTAAAAGAAGCTGTTTAGTGTACGAATAATGAACACTAAAAACAAAACGAGAGTTGTCTGTCTCTCACAAATGAAATTATTTTGAAAGCTTCGACTGATCTTTACGCCTCATGGAATGCTTACTCTAGTAACTGGTACTTTGTATAGCCCTTTTCCTTATATACTGGGTAGCCTAAGTTCCATGAAACTTTACTCAGTATAGAATTAGCAGTTAGCATTCACCTGGTTGTGGAATTATTGTGGAGTCTTGCTACTGACAAATGCAAACAGATAACAATTTCTAACTTTGAGTGCTTTAGTAGGGTAAGTTCTGTTAACAAATAAACTTGACGGTACAAAATACAAATCGACAAAAGCAGCTATGATCTATTTACTACACAAACAATTAATATCAAACATCCATTCATGCATTTAAGTCTCATCCCTTTAGAGGAAAGGATAAGTAAGTTGGGTGGAAATTTCTATATGACAATTTTATGATTATTATGCAACTAAGCGGCATCATACATTATTTTTTACACACAATCTACGGTATAAAGTTTATCTGTGTAGGAAAATAAGAGTAAAACGTTCTGCTAATTCTTTTGATAATGTTTTACAAATCAAATAAAATCTTACCTTTGATTTCTTGCACGTTCTTCAGGTGCTGCCAAATGTGTCAATGAATTGGAAAAGCAGCGCTCTCACGCTATAAACGAAATATAAAGAGTACTGATTGATTGTTTGTGTAGATATCATGATTGGAAACTTCTAGATTGGAAACTGGGAATACTGTTTTATTCCAATAATCTTCGTCATGTTAAGTACACAAAAGTTCTTTGTCAAGTAAAGTCTATAATAACAAAACAAAGAGCCATGCTGTTTGCTCAGAGAGTAGCGTGGAGGAGCAAATAAAAGTCTCTGTTCAGCATATGCTGAGAAGTGATTCATTGTAATACGTACATAAGTAAGCCCTTATCAGCTGTAAAGCACCAAATTAATAGATCAAGTGTAAAGACTGATCTGCCCCAAAAGAGCTGTGGCCTGAAAATGAGCAATGGGCAGAGTTAATCCAAAGAACGATGTGAGAAAGGTTGCACAGTATATATGGTAACAGCACTTAATCATGGGCCATGCTATTTATATATCGATACAAATTAATGCTTTAATACCATATGCTTAACTGTCCGATGGGAGAACTAAATGTTGTTAACTTATCACGTATTTGGATAGAAACACTGCAGGGGCTTTTCCGGGTTTGTTGAAAACCGCCAAAGTGCAATGTCACCATCCAAACACCTCACTGCTGGCGCAGTAATTTGATAGCGACTGTTGGCCTTGCTGCCAAACTCAAACTCCCTCCCAGAGGTTATTTAACTGTGCTATGGAGGAGCCTCACTCAACTACACAGCTACGGTGAGCCCACGGCTCAGACTCAACTCTAGGTACTTCAGAGTATTACACAGTTATTATTCTGCCACTCCAAATATATCTTGCTCACTAGGCAAGCGCTCAAGTAGAATCCTGATATAGTACTGTGGTGTACATTTGAGCACTTACCTACAAATAGTTCTGACATTGATCATTTAGCCGTTAGATGATCAGAGCAACAGTTCTAAAGTATATCGTAGTGATCGACCCTGCGTTGGTCAAGTAGCGACTCTGCATCAGACAATACCGACCCTGTGAGGGGCATACCAGGTTGGCAGCAAGATAGCCGCCTCAGAAGACTCAGGAGCCAAGGTCCACGAGGTACCCGCTTATATACCTGAGGAAACTAAGGACCAAGGTCTAGAAAGCCTGACAAATTTTCCACAGGACATAGAGAAGCCCAGGATTGGCTAGTGAGCTGATGATTCCGCCCACCACTCCTGGACCCCACTTACTTACAACTCTACATGCATTGTATCATTTACTTGTATTTATATCTTCTATGCTTATTTGTCACATTACGTCCTACTTATGTACCAATGGTTACTTACCTGTTTCACTTCCTGTTCTTTGCCTATAAACGGCGGAGCTCCTTGCGATGATGTGCAGCACTGTATTGGATCTTATATTTACTCATATTCTTTGAATAAGAATAAATGCATTTCACTGAAAAGCACTGAGCAATGCGTTTGAGCCAAGGGCTCTTTACTTGCTGTGGAGTTGAGATTGCTCCTTCACTTCAGATTCAGTGATATACCGATGTAGGATTGCCTCTTGGAGAGAGGTAATTGGTGCCAGCAGCCCATCGCACACTACCGACTTGACTGGGCCAGCGAACGAGGAGTTCGGCTGGTGGCAGGGTTTAGCTAGTGGGTTAGAAAGCTCCCAAAATCCGTTACAGTACACAGATACATGGCAAGAGCTTTGTCTGTTATAGGCAGAGGCACAGAGAAAAAATATCCTAATCATGTACATGTGCAACCAATAGAACATAAGTAAAGCATAAATGCACAAATAAACACTGAGAGTGAATATAGCAAGCAGACACATGCAATGGATAAAATTAAAGAGATTGAGTGCCCAGAAGTAGGAGGCAGAGTTTATGGGCAAATATGGCAGTCATGTAGGGTATTACATCATCTTGCTTCCTAGGTTAGATTTCTGTTATGATCTCACATGGACATTCATGTAAAGCCAGAATATTATTTATTATAAGCTAAAGGTTTTTCTACTTGCTTCTTTCCCTTAGCTATGTGACTGCTTTTGTTTCTGATTATTTATTGAAGCTAGACATAGCTACAAGCATCGACTATAAAAGAAATGCCTTTTCCTGGAATAATCAGTCTCTTCTAAAGTTACGAAAAAACCTTTTATTCAAATATTGGAAATGACTCATTGAATTCAGCAACAAATTGAATTCACCTACTTCTAGTTATACAGAAACATAACAATTTCTAGGGCTTGGTTATTTGCAGTCCAAACTTTGGTAAATCTGTAGATAATTACCTAGTAAATACAGGCTTCTGTTACATCTAAGGCTACTTTGGGTCCCCAGGATAGGTTAGCCATCTTGTTGCTGGACCGGTATATTTTGACTGCAGGGCTGGTAGGGTCGACTGCAGGGCTGGCAGGGTTGACTGCAGGGCTGGCAGAGTTATTTTTTGCCTACTGTTGTGTTCATATTAGTATCAGACTTGAATAGTAACAACCCTACCAAATGACCATCTGTGACCTCAATTATGCCTAATCATCAGGCAATAAAATGTCAGACATAAACCTGGGCTGGTTCAACTTTAGATAGAATTCAGTTTAGAAAGATTTCTATTTTACTCCTAATTAACTAATCTTTGATTTAGGTGAAACAGATTGGAGCATCTGACTATTGTTATCTTGTGAGGGTTGTTCCAAGAATCTTTTAATTTCCTCATTAGACCAATGAAATCTCTGTCCCACCTTTATGTAATTCATCATGTCAAAATTTAATTAATGCATCTGCAAATCAAATTACATTTTTTTAACTGAAACCCGATAAATAAACAAGGATAGTGCAATCTCACATTGCGATAGACACAATCATTTAACACTGTTATATACATAAGCACAATATGTCTACGGCTCTGCCACACTTTATTCAATGTTTGTCAAAGTCGTTAGAGTTATTTAACTCGCTGCATTGCAACCCGCTAAAGTTGGGATTTTTGAATTCCAAAGGTGGAAAACAAAAAATCCCATGTGGTCCCATGTCTGATTCATGGGTAAAATATACCTGCAGCGTCAGCAAAGTCAACCAGATGCAGATTGATTGAACGATTGTTCTATTTCATTGACATAGACTAGTAGATTAAAAAGTAGACTTAAATAAACACAGACCTTTGACGGCTTTGACGTAGTGCTGCAAAATTTTAAGTAACAATTGAGCAATTATTTAATTAGCACAAAAGGCTGAATACAAGCTATTGCAGTTTCATATCCAAACAATCAAACACTGATGCAATCATTGATTTATTAGTCATACTGTGAGTGGGAAATTTTTGGTTTTTGTGATCCAAGTAATGGTAGGGAAGTTTATCCATAATTTCCCTTCATGTCGTATGTAGTATGAATGTTCTACATTGAGCTGTATTTTAAAAATTTCTTTGGTTGGTTCTATCAAATAAATCAGCTACTATGTTAGTGAGCAGCCAACAAAATGCACAAACTGTCAATTATAGTTATTTTTCAACTGGTTTCACTATTCCTACTATCAAAAAAATTATAGTGGAGAAAATGAAACTTAAAAAATAGATATGCTGGCATTTTTATGAACACATTAAAAACAAATAAAAAGAAAAAAACGATATTGAGCATCTGAAATAAGTCCATTAATATCACCGACAAATGTGTTGAAATCACAAACATATTGGTTGATATCACAGACTTGTGTGTTGATATCACAGACATGTGTGTTGATATCACAGACAATGTGTTAATATCACAGACATATTGGTTGATATCACAGACTTGTGTGTTGATATCACAGACATGTGTGTTGATATCACAGACAATGTGTTAATATCACAGACATATTGGTTGATATCACAGACTTGTGTGTTGATATCACAGACATATGTGTTGATATCACAGACAATGTGTTAATATCACAGACATATTGGTTGATATCACAGACTTGTGTGTTGATATCACAGACATATGTGTTGATATCACAGACAATGTGTTAATATCACAGACATATTGGTTGATATCACAGACTTGTGTGTTGATATCACAGACATTTGTGTTGATATCACAGACAATGTGTTAATATCACAGACCTATGTGTTGATATCACAGACATATGTGTTGATACCACAGACATTTGTGTTGATATCACAGATATATGTGTTGATATCACAGACATATGTGTTGATATCACAGACATATGTGTTGATATCACAGACATATGTGTTGATACCACAGACATTTGTGTTGATATCACAAACATATGTGTTGATATCACAGACATTTGTGTCGATATCACAGACATCTGTGTTGATATCACAGACATATGTTTTAATATCACAGACATGTGCGTTGATATCGCAGACATATGTGTTGATATCACAGACATATGTGTTGATATCACCGACATGTGCTTTGATATCGCAGACATGTGTGTTGACAAGTTAATTTCATGCCCTTGATTTCAATTTTTCACTAAACTTGATATGCGGCTGGCAGAAGTTGTGAAGGTGAAAATGAAACCTGCTTAAATAGTTAGTAAACAGAACATCGGTGCATACAGTACACTAAGAACACAAAATTTTGTGTCACAAAGATATTTTATGCAAGCTTTAGCTAAGTTCGTTGGTTCCTCAACATTTCTCAATTGTCCACTAGTCTTCTCATTTCATTTTGTTTTTATTGAATAATCAGCTCGCTGTATTTCAAGTTTCTTTGTGTTCAACTTTAGAAGTGTGTGCACTAAGGTATATTGTGTACACTAAGGTATATTGTATACACTAAGGTATATTGTGTACACTAAGGTATATTGTGTGCACTAAGGTATATTGTGTGCACTAAGGTATATTGTGTACACTAAGGTATATTGTGTACACTAAGGTATAGTGTACACTAAGGTATAGTGTGTACAATAAGATATAGTGTACACTAAGGTATAGTGTGTACACTAAGGTATATTGTGTACACTAAGGTATATTGTGTGCACTAAGGTATATTGTGTACACTAAGGTATATTGTGTACACTAAGGTATAGTGTGTACACTAAGGTATAGTGTACACTAAGGTATAGTGTACACTGAGGTATAGTGTGCGCTAAGGTATAGTGTACACTAAGGTATAGTGTACACTATGGTATAGTGTACACTAAGGTATAGTGTACACTGAGGTATAGTGTGCGCTAAGGTATAGTGTACACTAAGGTATAGTGTACACTATGGTATAGTGTACACTAAGGTATAGTGTACACTGAGGTATAGTGTGTACACTAAGGTATAGTGTGTACACTAAGGTATAGAGTACACTAAGGTATAGTGTACACTAAGGTATAGTGTACACTATGGTATAGTGTACACTAAGGTATATTGTGTACACTAAGGTATAGTGTGTACACTAAGGTATAGTGTACACTAAGGTATAGTGTGTACACTAAGGTATAGTGTACACTATGGTATAGTGTACACTAAGGTATAGTGTGTACACTAAGGTATAGTGTACACTAAGGTATAGTGTGTACACTAAGGTATAGTGTACACTAAGGTATAGAGTGTACAATAAGGTATAGTGTACACTAAGGTATAGTGTACACTAAGGTATAATGTGTACACTAAGGTATATTGTGAGCACTAAGGTATATTGTGAGCAATTTTATTTAATAAACCATTAAAGGCTGACAATAGTAATGGGTACATAAGTTGTGTAGAATTGGCACCGTAAAATGTTAGCGTGATATTAAACAATAGAAATAGCAGTAGCCCCAATATCTCAGTAATAGCCTGAGGTTCTATGACAAAAAAAGTTGTAAGCGGTTAAATAAACAATTAGTTTACAGCAGTAAACAACTTAGGACAGTCCCAGTTACTGCTGCTGCTGCCATATTGCCGTAAGCAGCTCTTGAAGTAAGCTCCACCAACTAGGTTGTGAAAAACTGAGAGCTGTATTTGTCTCTTCTTGTCCATAGCTTGGGTCTACAATTGTTATATCAGTAATGTTGTGGATATCCGCCCGCATACTCTTTTTAATTATTTAATCAGTTTCCTTTGAAAACTTTTTAAACTACATAAAAAATAAAGAGTTTTATTTGATGAGTGTACACAAGATTGCATTCTCAGCCATAAACTAATAAAACTTTGTAGAGTGGAAAGGAAAGACATGTTGTCAGAATAAACCATCTTCACTAGACGCGTTACACAACTTTACACGTTTTGATGAATTTTATTATCGACATGCTTGACTAAACCTTCTACCATACTGCTACGGGTTTAGCTAATGAAAAATAACCTAAATCACCTGAGCTGTATTGTTGTTTACTAGACAGTAATTTTAAATAAATTTACTTACCTAAATTGACACTGACTGGGAAAGGAGCAGCGAGTGTTATTAAGAGGGTGAAATATAGAGCTACCAACAATAGTCTACCCATCTCTTTGTGTTAGTTTGTCTGCAAAAGTTGATAGCGCAAATTCTGAATGAGTCTAAAATATAATCAAAGAAAAGTATATATGACAGAAGTTTTAAATTTTGTAAATATTTTTGGTGAAAAACTATGGTCCAATCAGTTCCATGTAATACAAGGAAGTGGGTATTTTTTGCACCAAATTGATTCACTAGTTATAAGTGAGTCACTAAGTTTACTAAAAGATAGTTTTATGTCTTTTCATTGTTTATGAGAAAAAGTGAGAAATTTTTCACATGCTCTTTGATTAAAGCTGATCACAATCTTATAATTACGTAACAAACAAAAGTTTTAAAACTAAATAAAATTGTGGTGTGAGGTCTTTAGATAAAATAACACCTGCAATTGTGATCAGCTCTGTTATATTTATTAGCTACCTAAACAGGTGCGTATTTGCAATCAGTTTTCAACTACAAAAATTAGTTCTGGTTAATAACAGATTTGTAAAAGATTTTCGTTGATGTACTTTTCTAAGATATATTAATTTGTATCAAATAAAGACAAAGATATAGTATATGTAATCAAGTTAACAGTGTTACCAATAATAAATACATGTTTGAAGCAGGTTCATCATAATCAGATATCAATAAAATGAGTATCTCACCTAAACTGGAGTGTTTCTCTGGTTCTTTGCAGCTCTCTGAGGTGAGGTTAGATGTCTGTTCGCTAATGAATTGGCAATGTTGTGTTGTCAGGTTATGTATGGACTACCTAGAGCACTGATTGGCTGGTATGTGCAAACATCATCAATGGAAGCTTCCAGAGTGGAAACATGGGATACAGTTTTACTTCAACCACCTCTAATAATTCTATTACTAAGTTTTCATTAAAGTATTTGGCATTTGAAAGCATTTACAATAGTGCAGTATAAAGCCTTTGTCTAGGCAACAGTTTATAAGAAAAGAATATAAATTGGTGAATTAGTGCAAAGTATACTTTGGCATTATGATACTTGGCAAATAGCCAATGATACAGTAACGGAAAGTTATGGAACTCAATATAATGATAAGGTTTTAGATGGTTGTAGGGATTGTAGTGGTTTATGTCACCCACACGCTGTCACCACTCACTAAACGGCTGAATACAAGCAGACAGCTCGTCTGCCAGCACAGCAACCAGATCAGCCTTTGCAGGTAACACTACAAAACTATCTTCTCTCACCAGAGAGGGCACTGAGCCGGAATGGCTCCGGCAAAATGCTGTGGATGAGTAATTCAACTCCATAACCAATGGTGAGCTCTCAACTCAGATGCATAACTGGGTGCTTTCAAGTCTACACATTTATTTGTCTTATACAATCCCAGCATAATAGCGAGCAATGAGCGATGGCAGAACTGTGAGTAAACAGTGGTGGTGAAGGAAGCAAAGGCTTTGCCTTTATACGCCAAGTCACAGGAAGCATACAGGTAGTGATTGGCCGATTGATAAGTAGACCAATCAAAAAAACAGGTATACAGGTAAACAAATAACAATCACAGTTTAATAATACTTTCAGGTAAGATTTCATACATAAGTCTGAATGTAAATGACATGCCAGAAGTGTGGAGTAGATATCTGAATGTCAGTTGATGCTAGATATCTCTAGATCTCTTGATAAGTTTTTGATATTTTATTATAAAGCCTTTGGTCTCAAAGTACTGATATCTGTACCCATCTGATAGGTGGATAGGGGCTCCTGGGGTCCACAGGCCACCTTTTGTTTCTCTGGGCTGATATTATTCCGGTATTGTGCCCGTACTTTGCCGGTACAAATATATGTGTAATATAATGGGCTGTAACCCTGCAGGTTCATTTTGTAGCTCGTGTCAGCCTTGATGATAAGTGTGTCTGTTGCCTAGTGGCCGTCAGAGACGCATGATTGACACACTAGTCACAGCAGGGCTCCACCAAAATCCACCACAGTATTTTATCTGAAATGGTAAATCTAATTACTGCTTAACTGCTATTTATTAAGAGAAAACAACCCTGTACCCAGCTTGCAAAGAATATTAATGTCATCCAACAATTGTTTGACCAGAGTAAATTTTATTAGTACTTGTATGTGAGTAGTTATCAAAGTAATAAAGTAAGATTAACTCTCTGCATCATGCAAACAAATTTATAAACATTGAAGGAATTTTCATCAGCAGTATAATCAGAAACTTTTAAATTTCTCTATTTAAAATCTTATTTTATACCTACATTCTTACATTATATATACAAACACACTTACTTAATGCACAACGTTTACTAAAAGTTAACACATAGTAAAATGAAAATTTATAATTTTCTACCCTAAATTTTTTAGTGTAAGACTGACATCTACAGTAAATGCGAGCATTGCTTGACTTCGAAATAATCCTTCAGACACTTTTTGTCTCCACTAAGAAGAGGAGAGAGCCGTTTGTACAAATTCTGCACTAGTAAAAAAGTTCAGTATTTAGAATGGTATTGTTTGAGGCAAAAAATGTATTGTTGACAATCAAGTATGTACAAGAAAAGTACTAATAAACTGTACTTTTTTAATTTTTAAAATGGAGGTGAAACATTTATAAGCTCGTTACACGCAGCTGATGCCAGTCTGGCAATGATGATGCCATTTCCATTAGTACAAAAGATCTATACTGCTGCAAGCATTTACTTAAATTTTGTCAACTTAGAGTTTGTTTATTCGCTGCATGGCAACCCCATTAAAGTTGAGATTTTGGAATTTCCAAAGGAACATGGAAGCTCTCATTTGTGATAGTTATGTTTTTCAAGTTCAAGCTAATGTTTTATCAGTTGCCCATTTTTTTTATTTATCTCTGGGTATTAAGGTAGCCTTATCAAGATGCTGAGCTCTAAAATAATTATTCCTGAAGCAGATGGTGGCACAATTTTGTCTTTGAGGTTACTTAGTTTGCTAGTATGTAACAGATTAAACAATAAACCACACACACTGACTCATGGCAGTGCATTGAGGGGAATTTCAATCTCCTGATTGTTGCTGCACCCCACACATGGCAGTTTTGCGCTTGGCAATGTTTATAAACAGCGTATAATAAAGGCTTGGTTCGGGAAAAAATCCAATGGGGGAAAGTCCACACAACAGCCTCGCATTGATCAGTCTGTGCCAAGAAATTAATAACATTCATGAAGCCGCTGATTAAGATCAAACATGTTTGATATTCAATGAATGCAGAAATTGGAGGGAAAATTATTTATTTATGGTGGAACAACCAGCGGGTTTGCGTTTGCTGTGATAAAACCACTGTATGAAATATAACAGGGTTGCCAGCTGCGGCCACGCATTACAACTTTCGTTAAACTGTAATATTGTAGTAGTTTTGCACTATCTACTAAACACAGCGGGGTCACTCCAACCAACTTCTCCAATGAACTTCGGAGTCACTCCGAATTGATGTTAATCACCTTCACGGGGTCCTCGACCCAGACACAAAATGACAGAGTTTCACTTCAATAATATTTATTTCATGATCTGTTTAGCAAGGTACAAGTGTATCTAACCAACTCCTCAAGACTTCTACCTCTAACACACAAACAAAGCTCCTTTTATAGGAGAAACAGAGGAAAGTTCACCCTCTTAATTAGGGTGAACCAATCATGTAACATAATAAGAAAAATACAGCAATCATAATTCATAATACAAATTCATATACAATTCCAACCAATACTAATACTAAGCACATGGCAATTTGTGCTGGGCATCTTTTGCCGCTCTTTTCCTTGGCTTGGTTCTTTTCCATTCCTTATTAGGGCATCCTGGTACTTTTTCACTCCTTATTAGGGCATCCATCACTTAGCTTGCTCTCCTGGTTATTGTACGCTTCTCATTCACTTTCTGATTAGGGCATCTGGTTCAACAGGTCCCAGGCTATCTGAAACAACTTCTTTGTATACAGGCCCGGGGTAGCTGACCAGGGGTAGACCCGGGGTAGGTTATATATGTTATATAGTGGCTATACAGGGTCTATACAGGGCCGGGGCTCTCGGTATCTGTTTTCGTGGGGGAATTTGTATCGAGGCGGAAGGGGAAGGGGTCAGGGGTTATGTCTGACTGGTTAGTGGACAGGATAGTGGGTGGAGGGGGTCTGGGGGTTGGTGGGAAGGGGGCGTTGACTGTATCACCAAATCTCTCACAATATTGTAGTGAGTTTTACCAGTCACCATTAGTGATCACTATTTTCTAAGGCCCCCCTGATAGCCTATAGGCTTCAGGCATGCCTACTATAAGCATTAGCAAGCCCGGTTTTAATTGCAAGAAACCTATTTGCTCATACAAGCGATAGAAACATTATTTATCTATACCGGCACAGGATAATTACTTACCTGGCCCTGGGTGGCGTTCCAGGCCTCTATCAAGATGGCTGTCATAGCCAGAGAAAGGAAACATAGCCTAAGGACTTCTAGGACCCATATCTCGGTCATTACCATCCTCGGAAGTGAAAAAACCAGAATCCAAGGCTGTAAAAGACCTAGAACTTTAAGAGAAACGAACATCAAGCTATTACTGGCTGGAACGCCCATAGACTACACCCCTTACTTCTGGGCACCAGTTTCCTTTAACAGATTTATCTATTCATTATTGGCAAGTATTTTTATACATATTTTTATCGGTCAATTCTTGCATTTCTTAAATGTGATTGGAGTGTTTGGCAAACTAGGCCAAACACTTCCTGTCACTTCCTGTGACCCTGCCTATAAAAGGCAGAGCTTTTGTTCAGTTCAGTGCAGTTCATTACATGCCATTGTTGTGTTGCCATCTTTTATTCTGGATAGGAATGAATACTTATACTACTCAAAACCATTTAGTATAAGCTAAATGGTTTTACTAAATTGTATGTATGAGCCGAGGGCTCTTACAGTTGCTAAAGTCAAGGGTTGTCTGTTACAACTAGTTGCAGGTGTCATCCCTGCACAGAATCACCTCTGGGGAGAAATTGACTGTCCATTGTCAGGCCTTGAGAGGGTGGTTGTCTTGTTGTGCCAACAGACAACAGTTTTCCTGGTGATGGCGACTAGTGGAGAAGTAGCAGGATGCCAAAATCCACTACAATGTATGGGAGTCGCCATGAGTAGTGACCCTACAAGGTTAATAGTGTGGGAGATTTGCATGATGAGTAAATTGTGTCAGGCCCCCCACCCCCCCCCCCCTTTATCCAACCCCCCCCCCCTTACACCCCTGGTGCCCTTGGCATGAGTTACCACCCCGCCAGAGCCCTCCCGCACCCGTAGCTACTCAAATCCCCCTGAAAAAGGGATACCGGGTACCCCGGGTCTATACCGGCTACCCCGGGTCGGTATCCCCCTGTACAAATGAATGGAAGCTACCCCGAACCTACCCCGGGTCAGGACCCCGACCCGGGGTCCAACCACAGTGATTACGAGAGCCTGTGTCTCCCTGAAGTGAATAGCCTTTGCAGAATGGAGACCGGAGCCTTCCCTCTCTCAGGAGCACAGCCTAGGATGTTGCACGTCCTAATAAGGAATGGGAAGTTTGTGCTGACAGAAAAGAGCGGGAACTAGAGCCCAGCCCCAAGCTACCATGTGCTCTCAACTTGATTGGCTTATCTTGTTATTGTGTTTCGTATTATGTGTTATGATTGGAATTTTCCTTGTATTGTATGTTATCATTTGTCGTGCCTTATAAGGTAACGAAAATGTTCTTTTTACTCTATATATAGAACTGCTGAGCCTTGAGCAGGCAGTTGTTATAGTGGTAAACACCCTTATATTTGTGTAGCAATAGAGTATATTAATTGATAGAAAAACTAGTAATACGTTTGGGTCGAGGACCCTATGCAGTTGGTAGCGTCTGTTGAGATTGAACTTGAAGTGTGAGGAGAGAGAGAGGATGAGAATCCGTTGTGTCAGTAATAGAGGACTCAAATCTATTACAATAGCCATGAAAGTGTAATTTTATGCATTTTGGGTATGTACATTGCAAATTCTCAAAACAGCAATGAGTTGTCTTCTCATCAAAAAAAGCAACAACTAAGTAGGCATAAAAATAAAGATGAAATTTCGTATTTTCTAAACAGCAACATTATCATAACACTGTTGAAATTTTACAATTGCGATGCCTGGTGAAAGAGTTTGAACATAGCATGCAGTGCTTACTGAAGCATTCATAGCCGATCCTGCCAGTAGGGTTCCCACTACTGTCCACCAACAAACAGCCGTCCACAGCGCACAGCTTGTGGAGTAGCCAAACAACGCCTCTCTCCTACAGGTAACGCAGGGTCGGTCAGACCTGCAGGATACAACAGAGAAGTTGGTCAGATACATCTTCACAACTAGTGAGCTCTCGGCTCAGACAAACTAGGGATAGTTTAAAAGTAGTAATATATGAGCAGATCTCCCTAACAAGTGTTTTTTTGTGGGGTCATAATCTGGGGTGATGCAATGGGTTACGGCGTTGAATGAATTCGCCGAGTTTATATTGTGTTTTATTTGAGGGGTACTTGAGTGGCATTTGAGTGGCATTTAAGTGGCATTCGAGTTTTGATTATTTTTTACTTAATTTGAACTTATATGGTATATAGATTTTGAATGTATGGCATCTAAGTTATGATAATTTTTTACATAATTGTATACATAATTATAACTCATAGGATGTCTAGATTTTGAATGTGAGGCATTTAAGGTTTGATAATTTTTTGTAATTCCGAGTCATACGATATCTTGAGAGAGAGGAGAGAGAGGAAATATATCTACATTCTCAGGTGTAACAAGGGAAGAAAATCAACCTCAGGAGCTGCCATGGTGCATATATGCAATTTTTGCCTGAGCCATGGAGCTAGATCTGAGTGAGATAACCATTATACAAATTTGTCATCTCATTGAAGGCAGTCCTTGGATCATGTATGCCACTCCTTGTGCTTCTCGGGCACCTAGAAAATCACTGAGAGCAGTTTACAACTATTTCTCGAAAATCTCGAAAAAGTTTCTATAAGATTTCCATTGGTTATAAAAAATGTACCGCGTCTGTTTGCCCGCCGTGTGCATCTAAAACTATTACTTGTAGCCATGCAGTATTTTCACTGTCTGCCTGTCAAACATGTCAGGATGTTGTACGCTTCTTCTGCCCTTTACTTGTATAGCAGTTTCTGATAATAATGAAATTTAGTTTATGTTTTATGCGTTTCACCCCATTTTTACATTCATCAGTTCATGCACCTACACATTAGCTGAAGGATGAGTGCAGTTCCAATTACTCTTGTTTGAATTTAGCGCTACTCATTGTGCAACAATTCATAGGGATGGCAAGTATTACATTAGCCATCCCTCACGCTAATATAATTGACTTGCATCGCTGACCTATATATTAAAGAAATGTCTACTACGCATGCTGACTTTTACAATACACAATATTAGCAAAGACTATGTAATACCTAGTATTACTAGTAAAACCTAGGTATCAGATGGTCACAGACTAGATAGTCGTTGATATAGCTCTTTGCTCACACAGCCCATTGAATTGACTATGCACAGTACCATGTGAGACAAGCAGCTGTCACACATATGTTGGTCCACTCACCATATCTCTAACAATATGAATGCCAACCAAGTTGGCTATATCTACAACAGCTAAATTTGTCTCCAATTCAAAATCTCAAAAATTCAACTTGCTTTCACACAATCTGTTTCCAACCCAACGAATAATTATTTATTCCAAACGGAATGGATAAAGATCAACCAAAATCATGGTCGTTTGGTGCTTTGAAATATTATGGTAGTTAATGCTTGACAGGTGTATGATTTGACTATCGAAGAATTAACCATGAAGTTAACAAAGCTGGACAAATAGGAAAATTTATGTCCGCCAACATATTTAATGAGTGTAACGCAATTATGAATTTCGATTCATGTACCGCTTTCAATGCTGAATGTCAAAACATTCAGTCAACTCCGACAAACAGGTATTGCTGCCCCCATTGGCAAGGCACTCGGTGTGGTGATATCTCCTCAAAAGAGTTCACAGCCCAACAAACAAGAATGATTTGCACGGAATATCTATGGATGTAAATTCCCACCAATGATGCAAGCATACCCCAACCAAATACTCTCAGCTCATTGATTCTAGTAGCATATGGATGCAGTGATATTGCATACTGTTGAGCGGTCAGGTGAAAATGAATTCTTAGTTAATATTGTTGGGAGGGGGGGGGGGGATGGCACCATTAGTCAGGATCTGTAATGACATAATTTTGACACAGGCATACTGAAGTTACCTATGTACATTATTAAAAATTGTTCCCTATCTTACACATCATGTGCTATGAAGCTATGAATACATGAGACAATGACTAAATGCTAACTAACAGCAATACAGCTGTTTTTGTGTAGGCGATAGTAATAATGTATGTCATGTGCAATGTCCAATATTGCATAATGTTCAGATCAAATATAGCTGACTACACATAGTTCATAATTAGAGCTTTACTAATTGTATAAATAAGCGCCAGTAGCCAGCAGCCAGCGCTGATGAACACTTGTTTTCATTGCATAAGCAAAGACTATATAGTCTTTGACATAAGTATTGGCTACCTGTGGTTTGTTACTTCAAAGAAAGCCCATTCACACTAGCTGTTGTTATTGGATGCTCGCTGCCAGCTGATGACCAAAAAATAGTTCATAATGTAACAGGTTGTTGACAACTATTTTAAGACAATCGCAATGTCTATATTCGAGCATTGACAGGGTATAAAAGGAAGGACCAAACACATTATTACTATATATCTACAGACATGGCAAAGGGTCAGTGTGGATTTTTGAGTGTAGTATACTTTTATTGCATTATAAATAACACACAACTTCAGCAATTTGAGCAGGAATATGGTGCAAACGGCATCAATCCCAAGACTTGGAGAAACACAAAAAAGAAAAGAAGGTTGGAATTGATAAGGTCTACATACTACATGAATAATGGAACAAATGGAGAAATGGACAGATATCTAGAATATTTCAATCTAGATCAGTACAAGAAGCTAGACAGAAGGGAGAGAGACAGACATACATTGAAATCGTGCGTAGAATGCCAGAAGAACAAACATCTGGCTGTGTATAGACTGCGGCGGGAAAATGCTACGGATCAGCGGCCACTCGAGCGGTTACACGATATTATGGGCAGGGAGCCTGAGACCCCTCAACAGTGCCGAGAATTTGTTGGAAATGTTACGGAAGCGGCCAATCGAGTGTTGCAAGGATCCTCGGACCCAAAGACTCTGGAATCTTACTTGAAGCGAAAGGCGAACGATCCACGTGATGTATCCAGCACAGCCAAGCGCAAGATAATACAAAGCGAGAGAGTGGAGACAGAAGCACGCTTACAAAAACCAGAATTTGTAGCTCTTTACACGTCAGCACAGTCGGAGGGTGAGTACATGAACCAAAGAAAGAGGCGCTATGGCGAGTTTCGGAAAAATAGGAACAAGAGTCACGTTGCAAAAGTTGAAAGCTACAACTATGATGAGGGGCTCCTCACTGCGGAGCTGATTGATGCGGATGATGTCAACAAACTTAATTACACAAAGTTAGCAAGAGAAGTCAATCTCCGACGAAACGGAATAATGCCGAAGAACAGTGGACAGGTGAGATCAGAGCATTTTATCCATTGAATTGTTGATATGATATTCTTTTCTTTTCATAATATATCAGCTGCCACCGTGACTACAACAGAAAGCATTTTTTCCAGTATTATTCGACGTTATTAATTCAATACATAAATCGCATGGTAATCGCTTTCAATTATTTAGGTAATGAAGGAAATAGCCAGATCAATGGGATTTGAAGTCAAAATCAAAAGCCACAAGAGAATATCATGGATGAATTATAAGAGGCACAAATTGAATGTCCAAAGGCAGAGCTCCGTATCTAAACTAAAAGACATGAAAAGGGATATGATTAGGAAGGGAGAAATTGATATCGGAGAAATGATTGTACCCATCGACTACTACGTGATGACTATCAACAAGGATGGAACATTGGTACGTACCGCATTGAGGATATATCTCAATGTTCTGTGATATGACAAAAACACACAAATGTGGCTTTCAAATAAATATTTAATGTGACTGAATTTAATTTTTCACAGCATCGTTGTCAACTAAAACATCATGCATTACTGATAAATTTAGGAGAAAACCAAACACACAGTCGCAGGGAGAAAGTTCAATTTGAAATCAGTGAGAAAGGATCACCTGCAGAGGATGAAAGAACTGGGTGTCTTGAGAGAAACGGATGTGGCAGCAATGACTGAGGATGAAATATCTGACATGTTACGCCAAAACGGTAAGATATAATATTCTAATTGAAGTGTATTTCAACATATCTGGCAATAAACAATGTGGAAAACACGCGTTTATGTTTGCATTGATATTTTTCAACCATTTTACAAAGGTGAGGTGGTGATGTCGGATCCAGCATACAACGAGGAACGTCTATGTAAGCTTGTACACACTCGACATCTACTCTGCTGGCATGATCACAGGTATGAACGGCAATAAAAAATATCATTGCAATAGTGAATGCCCCTAGAACTCCCTCGGTTTCAAGTTTTATGTTTATTGAACAACACTGTTTGTAATACCTTGTGCCTTATTTTAGCGATATTCTTGGGAAAAGCCACTATCTTTTTGTTGTGTGGTTTCTGTATGACCCAATCACATTCCACACAGATGAGGAATATCAAAAGCTGAAGGAATTGGTAAGTAAAATATACCGCTCTGAAGATATGCGTATTATTACTGAAATGCAAAGCTAATAAGCAAATGACTTTAAAATATTCCTTTTTTGCCAAACCAGACATCAAGCAATGTACAGAACATGGTGGAGCAGCCATATGTTTACTTACTTGCACAATCTGCCAGTGCAGTTAAAGATCAGCTGTTGTACGTCCCTACCAGGCTGGAAGATATCGATGACTTGGGAGAAAATCTGGAAATAGAAAATGTCAATTATGAGGATAAACTGAGACTATTTTCTGGAGACACACCCGCCAGACAGCTGGAGGCTGGGCAGCAGTGTGGAGGTATGTAAGTTAATCTTTTGCTGTCAATGCAGCACAGAGATTGAGTTTAACAGCAAATATGCTAATCTGAAAAATGTAATATGCCAACCCAATAATTTTAAGTTGCTATGGGAAGTCTGTTTGAGAAATAAGTTGTTGACAATTAAATGATACTTTGATTTGACATTTTTAGGCTCATATCCATGTTTCTGTGGTTTATTGGATAAAAAGTTTGCTGACGCAGGATTGTTTAACAGTCAAGCCAAGTTCAACAGTATCAAGGAACGCCTTAATGTACTTCATCAAACTGAAACTTGGCACAAAAGCATGACCCAAGGACAGCTCGCTCCATTTGACACAATGAAGGTAAATACATAGACATAGTACACAAACTAGACTGGACACGAGCCTTCTTAAATTGTCCTACATAAATGTGGTCACCAATAGTTACATACAATTGGACCAAAAGGTACATACAATAGGATTATTTACTGAGTTAATTTCTTACAAATTCTATAGTGTTGCATAATATTTACAGAGCACACAAATTTGCTCAGTATTACCACTGAGTGTCTAGTCCAGTGTTTGTATTATTTCTATGGGTAATCATAACTGATATCAATTTATTGTTACATTTACAATTTATTATTTTGATTTAAATTGATGATACAATTTTAGGTGAAGGAGTTAAGGAAAGAACTAGAAGACAGAAACATTCTGTTTGATGCTGAAACTGCAGCTGAGCTAAAGGGAAAGCTCATGAAATGTCTAAAAGGTGAGAGGAAGTGTACAGCCTATCTCTAAAAGATTCTTGGATTTCGACAGTATTTGAATTCAAATGTTTGTTAGACTGAGATATTGTGAGAATGAGAAGGAGTCATTGCTTATGTATAGGTATCAAAAGACCACCGGCGTTGCTGTGTACAGGCAGAGAGTTGCAGACGATAGCGGGATATGACATTTCAATGGTTGAGCCTTTGCACGATATAAAAAATTGCGTGAATCGTGTATTTGATGAATTACCTCATGCCATCACAGAGACTGAGCTCAAAGCAACAATAAAAGAAACGCTGGAGTTATTAAAAGGTAGTTTACCTAATTGCGCACTACTACTAAAACCTGTTTTGTTTGGATAATGCTTGTGAAAGCTATAAAATGAACAACTACATATATTTCAGTGCAAAACAGAGAGATGAAGGGCAGTGATTGCAGACTTAATATAGTCAAGTTGGCCAGTGTCATCTACAACAAACCTCCAACAAAGGAAAGCCATTTAGTCTTGCGCCTGCTGCTATCTTTGATAGAGCTTCAACAGTGTGCATATGCCCAAGAAAGAGAAAGAAGCCCTCGCACTGTTTTGAGGGCATACAACCAGAGTTTTGTTTTTGCCACGGCTTACATTCAAATGTTTGCAAATCCAAAGTCAAACTCGCACAGGGCCATGTTTGGGATGCCGTTTCATGCTCTCGCTGTACATCTAGCTGAGACCTTGAGACTCATAAACGGCAGGTCAATTGTTGCTGAACAAGCTGAGAGACATTTCAGCACTCTCAGGTATGTCTTAAAACATACATGTACACTAGTTAGTAAAGCTGTGTCATGAATACAATACATATGACCTGTGTTTTGGTCTCACGGCTAAAAATTTTTATCTAATTATATTACTGACACATCAAAATTTGTTATGAATCGGTTTCATCTATAATAGCTAGTTAGACTTAACAATAAAACTTCCACAACCAATGATTTACATGCTATCATGTTTTTAGGCAACTATCACTCAGAACATCAAACCGGAAGAATGAGCACGTCATCACAAATGCCCTCTTTAGATTATCTGTGCAGCGGATCAACAACACAAGCAATACATCGTCTTTTGAAACACAGCAGTCGAAAGTGTCTAGGGCCTGCAAGGGACTGGCGCTAGGGGCAAACACTACATTTTCCAACCAGTTCCTAAAGTCCAACCACACAGCCGCACTAAACCACTTGAAGAGAATAGCGGATTACCTGGAGCTCGGACCTGGTGTGTGGTACAAAGTGGATGACCAGGCACTGACATTCTTTGATGGCGATCAAGAATTAAATGAGCGGGCAGGACCAACTTTGGCTCACTTCAGGTATTATTGGTTATCAACAACTACCACCATAGTGACAGTTGCTCTTAAAGATAAATATCCAGGTTTCTGTTTCATATTTTAGTCTACTTTCATGGCATGTATGTGCTGTTATCACCAAGCAGGTCAACAAAACCTGCTCAACACAACTGCGATTGGTTCACCACAGCAGTGTAGCGCGCAATGTTTTGATTTGAATGGCAGCCAACAATATTAACTAGCTTTCATCGACAGCTGATTCCAATCAACCATAAACATAATACAATGAGTAGACTGTGCACTCAGCAGGAATACTGAACACCGTTTCGATATAAATACTATGTAACATTATAATACAATATACAATCCTATAATGTGTAACAGTTGATCCCGTTGAGCGAAATGCTTGGCTGTCATTTTTATTCACAACAATTTTACAACAATAGTGTGCAGTCTGTATGTAGCGTGTCTATGCATTAGCAGCTTTGATGAAGGTCATTTGCATTGGTCATAGAAAATGATGAGCAAATGCAATGCTCAATTACAACTGGATGCAGGAGCCACTGGGATATGTATTATATAAAATTCATCATCAAAAAAAAATTATACTTGCATTTTGTGCCTTCATTCCAATATTCAAAAGCCATGAAACTCCAAAAACTAAATTTACAGCATATCACACCTATGCATGTGCTCATTTTAGATCAACAACTGCAGAGGACATCCAAAAGAAATTGGAGAAATCCTGGGATGATTGTTTGAAGCAGAGGGAGCATTTGGACATACCAATATTGAAATCTCTGAACGAGAAGGAACACACACCACAGACTAGTGAGTTGCTTAGGTGGTTGTAAATTTGGTGGCCAAAATGCATTTGTGGTGCCATTTTTAGCAGATAAATAGTTTTGCAAGGCTTTTAACCTAATGATTCCAGTCATATCATGATAAAAGCTCCTCAATTTGGCTGTGAAATCAAATTTAAATTTTCTTATCTCACCCAGGCGTTGAATTTCATGGTGTTAAATATTGCTGTTATTTGGATCCATTTCATTAGCAGCTTGCCAACCAATATTTAATGTCAGTAGGTAATTATCATTTCTACTCACGTGTGGAAGTTCCATAAACATCAAGTCTGGGAGGGTGAGAACTACATACTTCTGTGAATTACAGGTCAAATGGGCTTGCCTAAACGGCCAAGTCTGTCGGCATCCCTGATGACACCAGACAAAGATGGCAGGAAGTCTGCATCCACAAGCAGCTCTCCCATTTTGGTAGCTGCTCCTTGCGTTACTAAAAGTAAGAAGTCATTATTGTATGAGTACTAAGGTTCATCAAGCTATTCAGCAATTGCAAGATTCCTGACGTTTTGAACATCATAATGTCCACACCGTTGTAGACTACATAGCTCCACAGAGAGAACCTGTAGGGGAGAATGCAACACTCGACCCACCAAGTTGCAGTGCTGTGAAAGTTACAAAAAAAAAGAAAGCAAAACCAGTTGAGAGTGAACTTCCAACTTGCAGTAGGGATACGAAATCAGGAGCAAAAAGCAGCAAGTCAAAGCGTGTCCACACCAAGGAAGGTATGCAATGGGGCAGTTATCATGTTGTATTCAGTGTTTCTCCAGGAACCATATAACGGTCATTTGGCTGGCATCAAATTTTATTAATTTTTATATGAGTAGAGCTGAAAACCATTTTACATACATTGACTGTGAGCACAAAGCATATTTGTCATAGAATTGTTAGTTGTGTGTCAATATTAGGGTTATAATTTGTCAAAGATGATCAATCCAATAAGCCTAAAACATTGGCATTGTCCAAAATTATCTTAGTGTTTGGGGAAGGTAAGCTTCAGTGGGCACAGAGCCATATAATAATTAGTCTTGTGTGGCCACCCAGATGAGCAGCGCCACCCAGATGAGCAGCGTGTGCGTGTGTGTGCTCAGCTCCATGAAGACACATGTAAATGTAGCCAGTTGTGACTATGTAGCTGTTTCATAACATGAGACTTTCTGTTTTAGACGCAACAAGAGAAGCCTGGAGTAAGCTCTATGAAGGCACTACAGCTTTGGATACGTATTTTGCAACAAAAAAACAACTAAGCAAGAATTCATCAGCCCTGTACAAAATGAAGTACAAATCTGCGTGCAGAACGCTGAGGCCAATGCTTCAGAAAGTAAAAGAGAAAATCTTAGAAATCGAGAAAGCAGAAACAATGAAGCAATTTCAGCAAACACAGATATTGAAATTGGACAGCAGCAGCGAACATAAAAGACATCTCACTGCAATAGTCAGTTTGATTCAATGCATAGAAAGTGTCTTGGCGATAAAGTGATCAAGCTCTTTGTCAATTATCTCAACAATTTTATTGTGTTTTTGCCAACAATTTAACCCAAGATAAACATACTGTGTGAAGTTCAATATACTATTACCATTCAATTCCTACACAATATGTTATAATACACTACAGGACTTGCTTGGGCTATTAGTCATTTACATAAATATATATATATTGTTATTACCAATTGAATATAATTGTTGTTGGTTTGCACATTAATACAATATGAGCTGGAAGACAAGAGGTGTTCCTGACAAGCACAGTGAGCCATGTATGATTGGTAACAAACCGGAATTGTATTAAAAATAATTAAAAAAAAAATTACAATAATAATATATATAATACTGAAAGTGTGGACACTTCATTCGCATTTCACTGCGGCGCTCTCTCAATAAATGTGAAAAATGTCTTGAAAAGCATAGTGAATTACTTACATTGTGACAATTTTCTAAGAGAGGACCCTCTCAGCTCACTTTTGGTGCATAATGATTTGCACTCTGATTTATTTTTGTTATTATTTTGTGATGAAGTTTTGAATTTTATGCACAATTTTTAGCTGGGGGCGAATGGCTCCTACCGGATACAATGGCCGCCTAAAATACGCAGCTGCTATTGGCCCAACGGGAGTTTTCGTGACACTGGTTGGTTACAAGTCAATGCCACAAATCCTAAATGGTATTGGCAGTGTTCACAAACGCTCGTAGAAATTCATTATAATTATAAGAGTTTAGGCACTAACTTTTCATTGGCCACCTTATTACAGCACCACAGCTACTCAAGTTTTTCTTGTTTTTATTACAGTGGAATTATCACGGAATAATTCCGAGGGATTTATATGAGGGGCCGTGAACAATGCTAATACCGTTAAAGATTTGTGGCATTGACTTGCAACCAACCAGCATCGCGAAAACTCCCGTTAGGCCAATAGCAGCTGAGTATTTTAGGCAGCCATTGTATCCGGTAGGAGCCATTCGCCTCCAGCTAAAAATTGTGCATAAAATTCAAAACTTCATCACAAAATAATAACAAAAATTAACCAGAGTACAAATTATTATGCACAAAAAGTAAGCTGAAGATGTTCTCGCTTGGAAAATTGGCACAAGGTAAGTAAGTCACTACTATGTTCTTCAAGACATTTTTGACATTTATTGAGAGGGCGCCGCAATGAAATGCGAACGAAGTGTCCACACTTTTATTATTACATATATTATTATTGTTATTTTTTTTAACTATTTTTAATACAATTCCTGTTTGTTACCAATCATACACATGGCTCACTGTGCTGGCAAGCTGTTAATAGTTTGTCATTGATCGATAACCAAATTCCTGTATGTTCTTCAGCTGCTAGTGGCAGTTACTAGTAGTAGCTGCTAGTAATAGCTGCCAGTAATAGCAGCAGTACTAGCTGAGAGTAGCAGCAGCTAGTAGATGTAGTAGTAATGGAAAGAATAGATAGAGTACAATGGACGAGAGACAATAGCAATAATAAAAAATAAGTAATAAGCTGTTGTTGTTCAACGACAACAACATCATCATCGTCCATAGAGAATAATAAATAAGTCTGCTAAGCTGGTATAATACTAGTATTATACTAGTAGTCGTAGTAGTAGTAGCTGCTAGTAGTAGCTGCTAGTAGTAGCTGCTAGTAGTAGCTGCTGCTAATAGTACTAGCTGCTAGTAGTACTAGCTGCTAGTAATAGCTGCCAGTAACAGCAGCAGTAGCAGCTGACAGTAGCAGCAGCTAGTAGATGTAGTAGTAATGGAAAGAATAGATAGAGTACAATGGACGAGCGACAACAATAGCAATAATAAAAAATTAGTAATAAGCTGTTGTTGTTCAACGACAACAACATCATCATCGTCCATAGAGAATAATAAATAAGTCTGCTAAGCTGGTATAATATTAGTATTATACTAGTAGTCGTAGTAGTAGTAGCTGCTAGTAGTAGCTGCTAGTAGTAGCTGCTAGTAGTAGCTGCTAGTAGTAGCTGCTAGTAGTGCGCCACGGTTCGAAACTGACTATTCGAAAACGAACCTTTCGAAAACGCCCGTTTCGAAAACGGCAGCGACCGAAAAAGGTCCAGGATGATTATCTAAAATAAAATAATTGGCGCTTTGTTACATATGATATCGTCCGATTAGGTGGTGACCTACACGCGGCATGTGCTTCCGTGCTAAGGGTTTTTGTAGTAAATGGTGATTCTACAGGAAGTTAATTTTTTTATATTAATTTATGTCAAACATTACATATGAGATTTTTTTTTAAAATGTAGACGATATGCTCTATCCTCCTACCCGCCATAGCTCTGTTAAGTCAAATGAAAGTATTGCTACTCTAAATCAATTTCGTAATTATCCCACAACGACTTATTAAATTAATATATTATTATTATTATATTATTATTATTATTGATTTATTATTATTTTATTGTTTGTTATTATTATTTATTGTTATTAATTGTTATTGTTATTGTAGTATTCTCTCAGATATATATAAACATGTATTTGAATGTAGTTAACAAACATTCCAGTGAAATAAAATAATATAACTACAAAACTCAAAACAGTAAAAACATTACAATGATTATCAGAGTGCACTCTGTAAAAGCATAAGCCCAACTGACTCTTCTGCTAACTATTACCCAGCAAGTCACGTATGCATGTTCACTCATGCATGTCTGCTCATGCATGGCTTCTAAATAAAACATAAGAACACAACTCCAAACACTACATCTCTTCCATCTTTAAAAAAGCTAAGTGACATAATCATTAAGATAATTTGGCTTGTTACGTGCACGACTACTCTGACGCACTGGCTGCTCCTTAGCCGGGGCCACACGAGACTGGTTTACTATTTCACCATTGCTAAGTCTGAAAGTGTTACGAGCAACCTGACTCTCAATAGCAACAGGAGCCGAGAACTGAGATTGACCTTTATTACGAGAACCAAATTGTCTTACTCTAACCAAGTCACCAACCTGAAGACCAACATCTACAGCCACCCGTCTAGAATCCGCATAATCCTTCTGTTTAGCCTGGTACAAGTCAACACGATCATCAACACCTGATGTATCCTCAACAGGTACTAAAGATCTATCTAACATGAGCTTAGTACGCATCACGCGTCCATGTAATAAGGTGCTCGGTGCAACACCTGTAGTGGAGTTTGAAGAGGACCGATACACCTGAAGAAAGTTTGTGACAGATTTCTTCCAATCCCTCCCTTCGTTAACAGCGTCCTCAATAGTTTGCTTCAAGGTCCGATTGAAACGCTCGACCTCACCATTGCATCGAGGGTAATAAGTAGAACTTCTATAATGGTTGATACCACATGTCTTAAGATAGTCTTCAAACTCACTGGATGTGAAGTTCATAGCATTATCACTCACCAAGGCCTCAGGATAACCCTCATGGGAGAACACCTTCTCAAGGAAGCCTATAATGTTTTTCGAAGTAATACTACTCATAAAAGCTACTTCCGGCCACTTGCTGCGATAATCTACCAAAGTCACCGCATATCTCTGGTCCCGAGGAGCTAAGACAAAAGGACCAACACAATCCAACCCAACCTTTTCCCACACCTTCTCAGGAAGTTTGACAGGGGTTAACGGAGCATCACGGGTAATACACGATTTATCATTCATTTTACACGTAGAACAATCACGGACAGCCTGCTCAATGTGCTTATCCATTGCCTTCCACCAATACATTGACCGTATATGTCTTTTACACTTAGCAATACCTTGGTGACCTTCATGCCCATTAGTAGTAATATATGAGCAGATCTCCCTACCAAGTGTTTTTTTGTGGATCTGACCTTGGAGTTGAGACAATGGGTTACGGCGTTGGATGAATTCGCCGAGTTTATATTGTATTTTACTTGAGGGGTACTTGAGTGGCATTTGAATGGCATTTGAGTGGCATTTGAGTTTTGATTAGTTTTTTACTTAATTTGAACTTATATGGCATATAGATTTTGAATGTATGGCATTCAAGTTTTGATAACTTTTTTACATAACTCGAACTCATATGGTATCTTGAGAGAGAGGGGAGAGGAGAGAGGAGAGAGGAGAGATGGGAGATGAGAGAGGAGAGAGATTTTTTAGTTTTCTATACATTCATGTATATATGGTTAGTTATGTACATATTTATGGCTATATTTATATCTACATAGAGAGAGGAGGTATATCTACATTGAACAAATATATTAGTAAAGACTAAGAAATACAAAGCACCAGGTCTTGTAATGATAATCAATGCAAAGTCCTTTCCTTTACGTCGTATCTTAAAAAATCCTCAAATGAGGTGTGGTAACACGTCTGACATCATACCAAAGAACACTTTTATTTTTCGGTTTTCCCTTTCTACCCAAATATACAACGTTAAACGGAGGGGGGTAATCATCACAGCTGAAGGTTTTAGCTATTTCAACTGGACAAAAAAGTATTTTGGGTTCGAGTTCATTTATATCTGAAGGATCATGGTAGCAAACTTGAGAATATCTACACTTCTCCTTACTTGATGGATGTATCACACCAGTCACTCGTATAATGCTTGGAATAGGAAGATCTTCAAATGTTTTGCAAACCGGAACATTTGGTGAGTCAATCACTTGAGAACCTTTAGACTTTTCTATGAATTATTATATGATTATATAGACTTATTGTATAATAAGTAGGGAAAATCTTTCCATATAATATAGTTAGAGTCGGTAAATAGTAAGTAATACAAAACAGTACAACTTGTAATGTCAATGAATACACAGGCTTTTTTTTATTCATTCATTATCCGCTTGAGACTACCTGTTGTCAGCATTTGATATTGAGTTTACATACCATCAACACCAAGTGGTTCATCAAAATCTTGCAATTCGTTTTCTAGGAATTCCTTAAGAACTTCATCCTCATTATTCGTTTTTGTTAGCACCTCATTGGAGCTTGTTTGTGTGCAATATTGCTCCCAATCACTAGCGTTGGTTGAAGAAATGAAGACAACATTGTGGTATGGAATAGGATTTCCATTCTTACTCTGTTTTTTTCCTTTGTAAATCATCACACCAGGTGCACATCTTTTAGCTTCCTCGTTATATCTGATTGGTAGTAAAAGCGTTCTCGTCTCTCTTTTTCCATTCTTTTCAGTGACATAGCGAATGCAATTTACAATGGATTCTTCTCCATTGAATCGGAAAGGAATGAATCTTTCTACAACTTCGATGTAAGCAAAAATGGAACAATCTTTGAAATTACTGAGATAATCGATGTCGTAAGCGAGTTTGAGTTCTTCTTCACTCATTTTTCTCAGTTTTTCAGCTTCAGCAGTAGCTTCCATTGTGGTTAATCGTTTTGTACTGATACGTTTGACATTGTAGTAAGTAGTCTCCGGTTTTTTTGAGTTTTCCATCTCACCCAAGTACAAAATGTTGAAAGGTAATGGGTAGTTATCAACATTGAAGCTTTCAACTACTCTACTTGGACAAACGACTTTTTGAAAATTCGCTCCAGTTGAATTATCAAGATAAGTGAGAATGTAGTAGTTTCCGTATGCACCAGTACTCTGCTCAATAGAAACGATTTGCAAAACTGATGGAACAGGAAGTGATGCTAGTGTAAGAAACCCTCCAATCTTTTTCAAATCGCATGCCTTCCATTTTTGGAGAGATTTGGCCATCTGGAGAGCTCTGTCAGCATCAGTGAGCAATTCTTTTTGTTCCATATTGTTTGATGTTGTGGGTAAAACCAGTTTTGGAAGAGCTCGTTTCTTTATCGCTGCTTCTTTTGTGGCAGAGTTAGAGTTTTTTCTTTTGGGTGTTTTGAACGTTTTTTGTTTGTTTTCGATTGGCTTTAAATTCGTGTAAGAAGCAGAAAAATCCTCCATAGTGTTCTAAAAAAGAAAGAAATAACATATAATTCAGCTTTTCACGTGGAACTAAAAGATTATTTATTTCATACTTTACATTATAGCTAAACTAATTTTGATCTTTGTTAGGTAGGGAATAATAAGTTTTAAATTTTACCTTTTATAAAGAGAAAGTTTCTAGTAGTTGCAATGGAAAGTGTAGTAGATGTTGCTCCTCTGATCACTGTTGTAGAACTGGATGCTTTCTGTGTGAAAACAGTGGCTCTTAAATAGCTAAAGTTGCACTGGTTGAACTCTATGAATACCAACCTTCTTTATAATATAACTATGATTCAGAATTTTGTCCACGCGAAAACCAATGCTTTCGCGGGAATAAATAATTTATTTTCACGCGAATAGAAACTGTTGCTTTCGCGGGAATACAAATTTTATTTTCACGCGGATACAAACCAATGCTTTCGCGGGAATAAAAACTTTATTTTCACGCGAATGGAAACAGTTGTTTTCGCGGGAATAAATATTTTATTTTCACACGAATGGAAATAGTTGTTTTCGCGGGAATAAATAATTTATTTTCACGCGAATAGAAACTGTTGCTTTCGCGGGAATACAAATTTTATTTTCACGCGGATACAAACCAATGCTTTCGCGGGAATAAAAACTTTATTTTCACGCGAATGGAAACAGTTGTTTTCGCGGGAATAAATATTTTATTTTCACGCGAATGGAAATAGTTGTTTTCGCGGGAATAAATAATTTATTTTCACGCGAATAGAAACTGTTGCTTTCGCGGGAATACAAATTTTATTTTCACGCGGATACAAACCAATGCTTTCGCGGGAATAAATACTTTATTTTCACGCGAATGGAAACGGTTGTTTTCGCGGGAATAAATAATTTATTTTCACGCGAATACAAACTGTTGCTTTCGCGGGAATACAAATTTTATTTTCACGCGGATACAAACCAATGCTTTCGCGGGAATAAATAATTTATTTTCACACGAATACAAACTGTTGCTTTCGCGGGAATAAAGACTTTATTTTCACGCGAATAGAAACTGTTGCTTTCGCGGGAATACAAATTTTATTTTCACGCGGATACAATCCAATGTTTTCGCGGGAATAAAGATTTTATTTTCACGCGAATGAAAATCGTTGTTTTCGCGGGAATAAATAATTTATTTTCACGCGAAAGCATTGGTTTGTATCCGCGTGAAAATAAAATTTGCATTCCCGCGAAAGCAACAGTTTGTATTCGCGTGAAAATAAAGTCTTTATTCCCGCGAAAACAACTGTTTCCATTCGCGTGAAAATAAAGTTTTTATTCCCGCGAAAGCATTGGTTTGTATCCGCGTGAAAATAAAATTTGTATTCCCGCGAAAGCAACAGTTTGTATTCGCGTGAAAATAAATTATTTATTCCCGCGAAAACAACCGTTTCCATTCGCGTGAAAATAAAGTATTTATTCCCGCGAAAGCATTGGTTTGTATCCGCGTGAAAATAAAATTTGTATTCCCGCGAAAGCAACAGTTTCTATTCGCGTGAAAATAAATTATTTATTCCCGCGAAAACAACTATTTCCATTCGCGTGAAAATAAAATATTTATTCCCGCGAAAACAACTGTTTCCATTCGCGTGAAAATAAAGTTTTTATTCCCGCGAAAGCATTGGTTTGTATCCGCGTGAAAATAAAATTTGTACTCCCGCGAAAGCAACAGTTTCCATTCGCGTGAAAATAAAGTATTTATTCCCGCGAAAACAACTGTTTCCATTCGCGTGAAAATAAAGTTTTTATTCCCGCGAAAGCATTGGTTTGTATCCGCGTGAAAATAAAATTTATATTCCCGCGAAAGCAACAGTTTCTATTCGCGTGAAAATAAATTATTTATTCCCGCGAAAGCATTGGTTTTCGCGTGGACAAAATTCTGAATCATAGTTATATTATAAAGAAGGTTGGTATTCATAGAGTTCAACCAGTGCAACTTTACCTATTTAAGAGCCACTGTTTTCACACAGAAAGCATCCAGTTCTACAACAGTGATCGGAGGAGCAACATCTACTACTACATCCAACGACTATTAAAAGTTTTTCTGTGTGAATTTGAAAATTTTCATTGAAGCTAAGACTTAATTATCCGCCTTAATTATCTCACTTAAGTTTTTGTCTACTTAAAAAGTAATGCTTTCACATAATAAATCACTCGTTCTAACAACAGTAACTGAAGCCTCAACATCTACTATATAATATACCAACCGACTACTAGGAGTTTTATTCACAAGGTAAAATATATTAGCTGAGACATTTAACTTACCTTTTTATGTGCTATTGTCACTTCTATTAAAAAGTAATGATTTTATTGTTATTATAGTGCTATGGAAACAGAAGAGGATGATACTGATGTAGACATACATAAGGAATGGGAATGGCTCATGAAAAATCAAAATGATATCGGTTTTTCAAACGCTGATAATGAATACATGAATGATGAAAGCAATACTGAATATGAAAATGAAATGGAGATGGAACTTGAAAATGCTTTTCAAGACAAACCTTCGACTTTTCAAGTTTCAGCAACTACTGAAAATACAATAGCCTTTGATAAGCAGTAAGTTTTTAAAATCATAAATTAATAACATTAGTAGAGTAATTTTTTTGCTTTTTTCTTATACCTATCTCATGAATCAGCAAAAATAATGCGTTATCTTTTTATTGTAGACAGGACTCAGAATATCAGAGAATTAATGTAAAAGAGGGAGTTAGGAATTCATGTCATAGTACACAGTAAGTTTTTAAAAACTTAACTAATAATAATGTTTGAGTCTTTTTTCCTAATTCCATTTTAAAAATTAATTGATAATAGTGTTTAAGTCATTTTTTTCTTCTGTTACATTTTATGTAAAATGTATGTGAATGTTTTATAGAACAACTATTATGTGTTAACATTTCTATTGTAGACAAAGTTTAAATTATCAGGAGGAGAATGTAGAAGAAAAAAACCCTGAAATTTCCCCCAATTGGAAATGGTTAGAAGAAAATCTCATTTGTTTTCGTTTACCCGATGAAACAATCAATCAAATAGGCTTTGGTGCTGAGCCTTCACCACCAAAGACTAGCATAATAGCTCAAGATATAGAGCCGGTTGTGGAGGAGATAGTTGAAGAAAATGAGAATGATCCAATGATAGAAAATGAAGAAGAAGAAGAAGAAGAAGAAGAAGAAGATGAAGAAGCCCAAGAGGAAGAACAAGAAGAAGAAATGGAAGATTTAAATATTGAAAGACCTACCCGAGCATCAACCCTAGGTATTGTTGATGATAGCACAGCTCCAACTTTTCAAGATGAAGAATGGGATGATTTGATAGCTAGATATTGGGGAGCTATGAAAACGAAACATAGAGCTGGAAAAGTCATAGAGCTTTTAAATGTAAGACTTTGGGATGGGATTCCAAGAGACCAAGCTGATACCTACCAAAATGACTATCATGATTCAAGAGTGTTAGAATTGCTAAAAAAAGTTTGGAGACAATTGAGCTCGAGAGCAAAAGTCAACTGTAGTGTAGGTTGTATACTAGAAAATAAAAATGATGGTGAACTCCGATACTTTCACTCATCATCAAACAATGCTACTGTATATCCAAAAGCTAAACTGATTGAAACTGAAGGAGATCTTGATGACTTCTTTGTTGATGTTATGGAGACTGATCATCGTACAAATAGCTTGAGACGGAGACCAAATACGACTTGGAGATTGATGTTGATCACAAACATTTCGTTTTATTTCTACAAACTACTCGGAATGGGAAAAGTTGGATCACCACCAGAGCATTTACCCTCTCACCTCCTTAACAACAGACACATACGAACCATGTTAAAAAACACAAAAGGAAAACGAATTACCGACAATCTTTGTTTTTTTAGATGTCTAGCATTACACAAAGAACTACAAAAAAACGGTGGAATTGCAAAAGATCCGATAATTAAGGAGGTGAAGGAGTACCAACAACAATATCATAGTTTCATCTATGGTGATAGTGGTAAAAGGTGTGATGGGAAAGGAGTGACAGAAGCTGATTTATTGCTTTTGGAGCGAGCATTTCAACTGAAGATAACAGTGTTTTCTTTAAATGATGATATGACTTCAACAGTTATTTGGAATTCAAACTCCAGTTATAAGGAGAATCTATATTTGGATCTTTATATCAATCACTTCAGTCTTATTACAAACTTGGAAGGATATGTCAAAGCCTACAGATGTCCAACCTGTTCTACTTGTTATGATAGATTGGGGAATCTGAAAAGACACAGATGTTCAATCTCAGAGGCAACAACTATGCAGTTTTCTGGAGGGCAATACAGTCCTACTGCTACAATATTCGACAAACTGAAGGTTCAATTCGGGATAGATATCGGGTCAGATGATTCCTTGAGATACTATCCGTTTTTTGCAACATTTGACATAGAGTGTTTGTTACCTAATTGCGAAAAAGATCGAGATACAGACACAACCATTTACACGAATGAGCATAAACTTTTAAGTATTTCAATTTGTTCAAACGTACCGGGCTTCAACAACCCGCGTTGTATTGTCAATAATGGGGATGATGATGAATGCGTTGGAAAGTTCATTGAATACTTGGATGATATTAGTGAAGAATCATATAGCCGATTGGAAAAACAGTTTTCGCGAATCATAAAACAGATAGAAGGTGAATTAGAACGACTGGAAGAAGCTGAAGAAAAGTTTCGTAGTGATTTTGAAAAAAATCGTTTCAGACGTAGAACAGGAGCTGAAAAAGTTCTGGATGATTTGTACAGCTATATGAAAAAACTCCCTATTCTAGGTTTCAATTCACAGACTTATGATGTCAATGTGATGAAAGGAAAACTGCTTCAAAAATTGAAAGATGTCTCCGACACAGATTTTGATTTTGTTATAAAAAAAGGAACCAAGATGCCCGTTATCGGAATAGGATCTTTTTTGTTTTTAGATTGCACAAACTTCATTGCTCCTGGATATAGCTATGAAATGTATCTCAAAGCATACAAATGTGAAGCCGGAAAAGGATTTTTTCCTTATGAATGGATGAAAGACTTGGAACAACTTAATCAAGAACATCTACCTCCAAGAGAAGCTTTTTACAGTTCTTTAAAACAAAAGAATATCAGTGAAGAAGAGTACATAATTTGTCAAGAAGCATGGAAAAATAACGACATGAAGACAATGAGGGATTTTTTAAAATGGTACAACAACTTGGATGTAAAACCATTTGTTCAAGCGTTGGAAAGACAAAGATCAATCTACAGAGAGCATGGGATTGATATGTTAAAAGATGGTATATCTTTACCAGGATTAGCGATTCGATGGATGTTTAACAAAGCACCTCAACCACCCCCTCCATACCTCTCTACATACTTGAATTTTGATGAACTTGGTAACTCGTTTCGTCAGACTCTCCCAATTTGTCTGCTTGACAACTGCAATGCAGAACTTTATCCTCTAATAAAGAAAAATATAGTTGGTGGACCAAGTCTAGTGATGCATAGATATCACGAAAAAGGTATAACTAAAATTAGAGAACATTGGTTGGGAAAAGAAGCAAAGATTTGTGATAGAATCTATGGAGTTGATGCAAATGCGCTCTATTTATGGTGTATGATGCAATCAATGCCTACTGGCTATCCTCGAAGAAGAAAAATCGAAAACTCCTTTGTCGCTGAACCAGTAAAATTTAGCAAGATAGCTCATAGCTGGTTACAGTTCCAAATGTTCTCAAAAAAAATCAATATCAGACATCAGCTCAATGGAGGAGAAGTTACTCTCGGACAGCGAGGATTACCAGTTGATGGTTTCTGTGTTGAAAATCGTCATGTCTTTCAATTCCACGGATGTTTTTGGCATGGACACGACTGCTCTTATAACAACGCTAAAGAACAAGAGCTTCAAGCTACTGGAAGAAAATCAAAAGCAAATCTGTTTAAAACTACGATGGAAAATGAAGAATATCTTCGAGCATTAGGTTACACTGTAATCTCGATTTGGGAGTGTGACTGGATGAAGCGTGTAAAAACTCATACAAATTTACAAAAATTTGTCAACACGTTTTACAATTCTTTCTACCCTAAAATACTTGAAAAAAAGCTGAATCAAGAAGAAGTGTTGGAGAGAGTTCAATCAGAAGAATTCTTCGGATTTGTTGAATGTGACATCGAAGTTCCTGAGGAAGAGGAAGAAAAGTTCTCCGAAATGCCTCCGATTTTTAAAAATACGATGTTAACCAGAGAACACTTGAGCGATGAAATGAAAGTCTTTGCTGAAGCCGAAGGGTTTTTAAAGACTCCTCAACGCTCATTAGTTGGAAGTATGTACGGAGATAAGATATTGCTAATGAGTCCTTTGTTGAAATGGTACTTGAAACAAGGATTGAAAGTCACCAAAGTTTATCAGCTAATAGAATATATTCCTAGAAAAGCTTTTGAAGCTTTTGGAACATCGGTTTCAGACGCTAGGAGAATGGGAGATGCAGACCCTAGTCAAGAATTACTCGCTACTACTAGCAAGTTGGTAGGAAATGCTGCTTATGGAAAAACAATCACTGATAAAGAAAAACATACCACCATCAAGTTCATCGAAGGCGCCAGAAAAGCTTCATTTCGTATCAGAGGAAACAAATTTATCGCCATGGAAGAGATAGCAGATGATTTTTATGAAATCGTAACCTGTAAAAAGCTAGTAAGTTTTAAAACAATTATTTTGCAATTCAAAATTTATATTCCACAAGTTTACTTTGCTAATCAGTATCACCATCATTTCAGCTAACTATGAATGTTCCAGTACACTTGGGTTTCTCCGTGCTACAGTATGCTAAACTGAGAATGCTACAGTTTTACTACGACTTTATGGATAAGTAAGTGAAACCTAATTCCCTACCATTATTATGTGTAAGTAAGTAAAACTTCCAAATAATTGAAATCGAAACAAACTTTTTATTTATAGATATATTGACAGAAGTGATTTCCAATATGTTGAAATGGATACAGATAGCGCATACATGGCGTTGAGCGGAACATTAGAAACACTGGTAAAACCAAGTATGAAAAAAGAGTTTTACAATGGATATGGTGATTGGTTTCCACGCCCATACTGTGACAAACATAGGGATGAGTTTTTAAGAATCAAAACAATGGGTTTAGAATGGAGCATGCAAGACTGTTGTGAAAAAGTACTAAAACACGGAAAAAGAACACCTGGGCTGTTTAAAGAGGAATTTACCGGAGATGGAATTGTTGCACTTAACTCTAAATCCTATTACTGCTGGGGAGAAAAAGGAAACAAGTTTAGCTCAAAAGGTTTGAACAAACGAATTAATCAATTGAACAAAGACAGTTATCTAAATGTATTGAACACAAAAAAGTCGTTTATGGGTAAAAATCGAGGATTTGTAGTAAAGGATCAAAAAATGTTGACATACAACCAAATAAAACGAGGACTCACATATTTTTATGCTAAAAGACGAGTGTGTTCTGATGGAGTATCTACCGAGCCTACTTTGGCTTAAATAAAAACCTTCATAATAGACTTCTTTTACCACAGTTACTATAACTATATATGTATATAAAATACAAAAAATCTTTCATCATCCTTATAAATATCGATAAAGAATAGATGAATATTTAACTTTATCATCTGATATATTTTATAGCATTCAATGTATATATGAGTTCGAATTATGTATCTAGCTATATTATATGAGGAGATTTTACCCCTACTTATTATGTAATAAATGTATATAGCCATACATTGATTCGCTTTTAATCAATGAATTTATTCAAGGTAGATGTATCTCCTCTCTCCTCTGTCTCAAGATGCTATATGAGTTCGAGTTATGTAAAAAAATTATCAAAACTTAAATGCCATACATTCAAAATCTAGTTGCCATATGAGTTCAAATCAAGTAAAAAAATAATCAAAACTCAAATGCCACTTAAATGCCATTCAAATGCCACTCAAGTACCCCTCAAGTAAAATACAATATAAACTCGGCGAATTCATCCAACGCCGTAACCCATCGCATCACCCCAGATTATGACCCCACAAAAAAACACTTGGTAGGGAGATCTGCTCATATATTACTACTCCCATTACTGATAACTTGAGATTGCATGGATTCTGGCACAACTATCCGACCATCACGAAGTACTAAATCACCCTGCAAAGCAAACTCATCCTTAAAATTGTAATAAAACTTATCTAAACAATCTGACTTGTGCTTCCAGTTTGAACTGACAGCTCGATGGAGCTCGAGAACAATTTTGTCAGACTTGCATGCTTTAGTGAACTGTCCCAAGTCAATGGCTGAGGCCACAAGCGCACCGACTTCCTCTTCATTATCATGCACTGGAATATTATCAGCTACAGGAATTCTAGACATAGTATCAGCAGGCACATTGTCACTACCTTTGACATATTTCACCTCAAAATTATAAACCTTTAGCCTAGAGCGCCATCTTGCTACTCTATGTCCAGCACGTCTTGTGAGAACAGCTCCATAAAGAGATGTAAGTGGGTTGTGATCCGTTCGAAGCAAAAATCTTCTGCCCCATAAGTAAGTGTGCCAACGTTCAACAGCCCAAACACAAGCTAACGCTTCCAATTCAAGAGCACAATACTTTGCTTCACTCTCGGACAATGACTTTGAAGCAAATGACACCACCCGTTCACTGCCATCTTTCTGAATCTGACTAAGAACCGCGCCCAAACCTATACCACTAGCATCAGTAGTCACGATAGTCTCCAAACTGCTATCAAATGAAACCAGCAAACCACTGCATGCAAAAGCTTGCTTTATTGCATTAACATCATTCATTGCCTCCTGTGACCACAATAGATTCTTATCCTGATGCTGAACCATCTTTCTCAAGTTAACAGTCATGGCAGAAAGATTTGGAATAAATCTAGCGTAGTACTGAATCATTCCAAGGAATTTCTGTAATTCATCTTTAGTATGTATAGTCATAGACATAACAGCACTAATCTTATCCTCAAGGGGAGCAATACCCTCACTACTAACTCTACACCCCAGAAATTCTACACTAGGTTGTCGAAGCCTACACTTCGCATAGTTTAATTTCAAACCGGTTTCATCTAGTTTCTGAATAACACGCTTTAGGTTATCATCATGTGTCTTCTGGTCCTTACCAAAGACACATATATCATCAAGATACCATACACAGATATCACGGCAACTATCCAACACTTTAGACATCAACTTTGAGAAATAACTTGGGGCACTAGCTAAGCCAAATGGAATTCTACACCACCTAAATAGTCCCTCTGAGCTGATGAAAGCTGTCAAATCCTTACTATCCTCTGTTAGTGGTATCTGATTATAAGCAGACTTAAGATCCAGTGTAGAAAACACTTTGGCCTCATTCATTGAGTGAACCAATTCCTCCATGTGAGGGAGAGGATGACAATCTACTACTATATTCTGATTCAGTCTAGACAAATCCGTGCAAATACGAATATCACCTGATGCCTTCTTCCCAACTATGACTAAAGGCGAAACCCATTCCGAAGAATCAATCGGCTCAATTACACCTTCATCAACCAAACGCCGTAGCTCACTTCGAACCTTATCCCTCACTGCATAAGGCGGAGCACGGTACTTCTGCACACATGGCTTAGCACCTGCTTTAAGCTTGATTTGGTGCATATATTTTGTGACTTTCTTTGATACACCATCACTTTTGTCTTTGACCACAAGGACTTGTGCAATGTCTAAACCCGTATCACGAACAACATCTAATCCTACCAAAGCATTACCCTTTTCAACCACATACAGCAAAGTCGTACATGATTTGCCCTGAATCTCAATAAACACGCTGCAGCAACCTACTACAGGGATTACCCTTCCTGAGAAATCAGTCAACGTACGTGGAGCTGCAACCAGTGTGTCAGAGAAATGCGCTCTAAAAACATCATGTGGCAAAATAGAAACATTAGATCCAGTATCAATCTGAAAATTAAATACATGTGATACACTAGGTCTAGCTACACAAGATACATTAGCATCAATCATAAGCTTTTCAGATTTGTTGCCAACTGTAAACACATATACATCATCCTCCGAATTAGCTGTCTGATCCACTACCTTACACTCTGCCATGTCACTACCAGGTCTACAAAACCTCGAACCACCAAAATGTCCAGTTCTTTTGCAAATATTGCAGCGTTTAGATTTAGCAGGGCATGAAGCATCAGAAGATTTATGTCCAGGCTTAGAACACGCAAAGCAGATGACCTGCCTATCAGCTGTTTTAGAATAACTAGCCCTACCATGAGAAGACTTCACCTTGTATACACCTGAATCTCCCACATTAGCAGCAGCATTACCTTGTATCATACCAGACTGCAGTTTGACAGTCTCTGAAGCACGTACTATATCTATAGTGTCCTATAGTGTCATACGCTTAGATTGTCTGTTCAACTCATTTGCTTTCAGCAACAATTTCTCCCTAACTTTAGAATCATAAATCTTCTCCACAATCTGATCTCTAATCATGTCTTTCTCACACTCGCCACCATAACGACTATAATTACAACCAACCACTAATTTTCTCAACTCCGCAACAAAGTCATCAATCGACTCCTCTTTATACTGCATTCTCGCTTTAAACCTGTACCGCTCAGCCTCCTCACAGCTTGCAGCAACATAATGGGCCTTCACAGCATTCTTCGCTGCCTGAACACTCTCATCAGCTACATCCAGGTTAAAGAATGTTCTCTGGCCTTCATTGCCAAGACATGCGATAAAGTGAGCCCTTTGTATTGTATCATCCAGCTGCGCAAATCCTCCAAGCAGTTCAAAGTTATCATACATTTTAATCCAAGTTTCATAAGAAATATTTGGCTCACCAGGGTTCTGTAAAAATGGTGGAGGAGGATGCGCAACCACCTGCATCATTCCACCAGCCTGGGTATTTGTCACAGCAGCCTGTGTAGTAGCTGTATCTCCACTAGTAGTGGACATATTCAATGAGTCAGTAGTTTACAATCTCAGGCAACAGCAAAAATAATCCTGTAAAATCCTCGTCGTCCAGTTGTAGTATTCTCTCAGATATATATAAACATGTATTTGAATGTAGTTAACAAACATTCCAGTGAAATAAAATAATATAACTACAAAACTCAAAACAGTAAAAACATTACAATGATTATCAGAGTGCACTCTGTAAAAGCATAAGCCCAACTGACTCTTCTGCTAACTATTACCCAGCAAGTCACGTATGCATGTTCACTCATGCATGTCTGCTCATGCATGGCTTCTAAATAAAACATAAGAACACAACTCCAAACACTACAGTTATTATACTTCTTCTTCACTGCAAGTCCTGCAACTGCAAGGATTCCGCCATGATTCGAAACTGTCTTTTCGAAAATGGACTGTTTGAAACCCCTAAACCTGAATGTCAGCTCTAGGACACGTCTCTTCTTTAACCTGATTTTTGAAAATATATTCTAATCTGTCTTGCTGTGTAACTTACATTAATCATCAACAATAGCATGCAAGTTGACTGCTACGTGAAATGGGGGTATATGTATGCAGGTATATACTTTTCCTTATTATTTTATTGAAGAAATAAAATATATTTTTCCACCATTCTTTTTTAAATAAATCCAACAACCATCTAATAGCTGTCATGTTTTTGATTGCCCACCAGGCTTTTTCTTCTGTCATGTTTTTGATTGCCCACCAGGCTTTTACTTCTGTCATGATTTTGATTGCCCACCAGGCTTTTTCTTCTGTCATGTTTTGATTGCCCACCAGGCTTTTTCTTCTGTCATGTTTTTGATTGCCCACCAGGTTTTCCTTATGGTTTCTTTATCGAATCTCACTGTATAAACCTTGTTGAAACTAATCATGTTTATTTGTCAGGATGGTGATATTAAATTTTTGCGAAGTTGTGCTGGGAAATATATATCTCTGTGTGCAGTACATATGTGTAAGTAACAAACAACAGGCATTTTGTTGGTACGTAGGTGTATATTTGGTTATGATTGTTTGTAGCATCATTTGGTTATGATTGTAAAAACAACTATAAATCAAATTAGATTGCAAACTATATTATAAGACAGTGCTATATATGATATGAACAGAATGATATTGAAAGTCTAACAACAGTCAAACAACAGTATATATGACAGGATTCAAAACAACATAAATTCCTAATATTAGAAAGTTCGGCTCTGTCTTTGCCACTCATCTGTCACCCATGATACATGTATACTTAGCTAAAATAGATAATGCAGTTATCATTTACAAACATATAAGTACTGCCTATTACCATGTTATATGTACTGTATACTACATGTTATATATACTGTATACTACATGTTATATATACTGTATACTACATGTTATATATACTGTATACTACATGTTATATATACTGTATACTACATGTTATATATACTGTATACTACATGTTATATATACTGTATACTACATGTTATATATACTGTGTGTTATATATACTGTATACTACATGTTATATATACCGTATACTACATGTTATATATACTGTGTGTTATATATACTGTATACTACATGTTATATATACTGTATACTACATGTTATATATACCGTATACTACATGTTATATATACCGTATACTACATGTTATATATACTGTGTGTTATATATACTGTATACTACATGTTATATATACTGTATACTACATGCTATATGTACTGTATACTACATTTTATATGTACTGTATACTATATGTTATATATACTGTATACTACATGTTATATATACTGTATACTACATGTTATATGTACTGTATACTACATGTTATATACATCTATATACAAACAATTTTAGTAACAACTCACTTTTACTGCTGAATATCCCTCCCAAATCTTATGTTGTGTCCCACTGCTCTCAGGAATGCCTCTTTTTCGTTTCTGTCATAATTGTTGCACAGATTTTTTAGTCGTCGGCCCAGCTGCCTAGTTGGCACTCGTACTCTTCTATGCAATGGATCTCCTTGTGCAGCTTGTTGTATGAGTGTTCTGCAATGCACATCCTCCTTCTTCAGTGTTGTTATTAGCTTCCACAAGGATGGGTGGGAGTGACCAACCAGATGCTTGACCCTATAACAATGAAATACAAATTTGTGAATTGCAAAGGAATTTTACTACTTTACTACATGCAATATGTGTGAGGGCATTCCGTATTATATACCTTTGGTTCCACGACTCGCAGCTGTTGTTTGTGCGCTGACGTCCTTCCCTCGTTGTGTTATGGACGTTCCATGTGTTTATAGGGAAAGTTGGTCCACGCAATACCCTCACAGCTACTTGGCCATTTGGCTGAACCACAGCTTCTCTTGGTCCGGTGATGTAGGTTGTATCGAAGTAATCGAGGAGATCATCTATGGAACAAGTATGTATTAGTATTCAGTGGGCTAGCAAATGTTACAGACATTAAATATTGGCCCACACTAATTGACGAAATATGGAAATTAACAAGCACAATTAAAAGTACCACTAATCGCAAATATTTAATCTTAATGCCATTTGATATTGAGGCTGCAGAAATGATTGCTCATTACAGAAGGCAATCAAGGTTAGACTTGCTTACCGTTAGGTGCATTATTTCGCAGGATGCGTAGTCCTTCCTCTACATCAGCTTCGGGCAAAAAAGCCAGAGCATCAACCATGCCGCAAAAGAGCATGAACTCAGCGTCATCTCTATACCTCTCCGCCAACCCCAGATCTTGGATTTTACGCCAGGTTGACTATATCAACAAATCATAAAATTTCTGGCTTCAAAAACTATGGAAGTAATGTTTAATATCTGGTAGATGTCTGGTAGACGCTAATTATACACTGCACTTACCTGAGTGAGGTGGTAGAAGCATGCTCTTATGCTGGCCGTTGGATATGTATGCCTTGCGGCATTGTGTGCCGCAATCTCAAAATCACAATGCATTGCTTGTGGTGCAGGAGGAGGCAGCCCGTTTTGTGCACACCGTCGGTTTATGATATCAAAGAGATCTCGATATGCTCTTTCAGTTTTTCGAGACATGAGAGCGTAGCATGCCGTTATGAATGTTCCTCCTAGTCCCACTCTGATTATGTACAGTTGCAGGAACTGAGGCGGTGCTATAGAGAAGTTGCCATCCATAAACCACTCCTGGCTTCTGCTGAGCAGTCTTAAACATCCTGGTGAGGCAAACACAATCACTCTTCCGTTATTGTCACGATTGTCACCAATTAAAAACGGCTCAGGGTTTTCGCTGTTTGTCACGGCCCACTCTCCTTCTATGACAATCTCATGCAATGGTTGGTCGATAGGCAGTTGCTCCTTCCTTGCTCTCTGTACCATTTTGCGTACTGCCTCAGTTGAACCAAGTTCCTATGAATAAAAGATAAAAGATACAGGCATTGCTGTAAGATTTCCTCCCCTGCGTTGTTTGTGCATTGAGAGGAAACGGCAAGCAACTTCTATGACCAACATCACTTGTTGTCATCTGATGGGAACGTAATGCATATGAAACTTGTCGTGAATAGGAATTGTCCTCCAATGACAAAGATTTTTTAAATTTTATTTCTCAGTATGTAACCTGAGCTGCTAGTATAACATAACGCTGACAATCGTGTGACCTTGTATTTATATACACTTACAGTTTGACTCGTTTCCGGCATCATATTGAGAACATCTAGTCTGATTGCACTTGGCTTATCTTGACTTTGCGATGCTTTCTCTCTGATTCTGGCATTGGCTACTCCAACATCGATGCACCTCTCATCCGCTACATGATTGTGCTCATTGGTGACCTAAAACACCATATGTTTAGTTTATGCCTGCCTCTATTGCGCCATAACCTAAGCCTAGTATAATCATAAAGGCAGTATAAACACCTCTAAACTACCTCTATGACTATGAGTATAATGCATTTGTAACAAAGTGATGGGGTGAGCAACAACAATTTTGGGAGTTATTCCCTCAGAAACACTAATAATGTGCAGACAACCCCAAGTTAGCAAAATTCAGTTTTAGCATGAGTAGGAGAAATTTTGCAGAAAACTTTTTATAATAATGATTTCGTTATCACATGCGATGATTGGTTAATTGATTACATGGCAATACAGCGTCACTGTGCAGGTAAAACAGCGTCGCTGTGCAGGCAATACAGCGTCACTGTGCAGGTAAAAAAAAGGTGAAATTAGCATATTGATGATTAAAATAATTTTCTAGCCTTTACATTTGTATGTTCCCAATGCGCTGCAGTCAATTATCAATTTAAACTAGAGTGATGGTAATATGGCAGTATTTTGTAAGTACTTAGTAAATGTTGTGTTACCTACCTGTGGACCATCCATAGTAATCAGAGTCTGTAATGTTCCTTTGCAACCTGCAGAGTCCCTGCGTGTGCATGACCAAAAAACATGTATCGCATTTTCTCGTTTTTTGTTGTAGATGAAGCCGTTAAAGACTGCATTTCGTCCCCCTCTCTTTGTCGGTATAAATGTCAATTGCTCCATTTTTTGGCAGAAGTATATATATCAGGCATCCCCAAGACTCTTACTTTTATATACTGTTTGATGCACGACACATCAGGAGTGGATGGAACTCCCCAGGTAAGGGATTTGTGCCAATTATGAGTCATAAGGCTTTGCAAACACTGCTTCAATGCTGATGGAGATGTCTTATTAAATATAGACAATTATTCAAACTCTTGGGGAATTTTCATGTAATAGTTCACAATCTAAGGTGAAACCATATAAGTTTTAGTTGTCGTACAATATCGCTATTTTATCTGGTCATGATTGTATACTGTGTGGCTTAATGTGATAACTCAGTCTATTCTCCACTCCTGTCAGCTGAATGATACGGCTCTGGGTTGGCCAATGACAGCGCAGTTATATAGAGGTGTTGTTTTAAGTGGTGTGTCATGTCAAAAATGTTCACCCAACTGCTATCATCTCTGCTTTAACATACCATATACCTTATAGTTATTGTTATTTCACCAACCAGCAATATTGTAATTCGTCAACTTGCATTACATGCGACAGTAAATGAACAACTTTTGTGAAACCAATTGCTGACAAAAACTTTTGGACTACAAACTATAGCCAAAATTATTGGCTTGGGGTTTGGGTTTTGATGTGAGTTTCCTGTAGTTTGTGGCGAATTGCAGTGGGCCAAAGAGCTTAGGGAAGAGACTTCTGCTAATGATAATGTATCGGAGCGAAATTTTCCGCCCAAAGTAGAGTTATATTCAAATGGAGTGTTGGAAGATGACAGCTCTATGCCGGGGCAAGTACAGTGACATGCGCATTGGGCAGTGGGAGTTATCATATCAATCTAAACATATATATACACATTTGCAATTTTGGGCGGAGAAATCGACACGAAAGTTATCATTAGCCGCAGCCTCTTCCCTAACCTCTTTGAGTGGGCTCATATATACTATACCAAAGAGGGTAGGGGAAGAGGCAAAAGCTGGCGATATTCTCCTGTCGATGAGAAGTTGCGTCCTACCTTTTTGGGCTACCTAATTGACATTGCATTATAAAGTTATATGAAAAATACATGTTTTTAGAAGCTGTTTAATATACTTTCTTTTGCAGTAAAAGTGCTGAAATTTCATTTCTTAGGGTAAAAATGTTTGCTGATTTCAAAATTAGTAACATATTTTGTGCAATTGCATTATTTTATAGGATTAATGGCTGTTATATTCAGAGCCTCTTTTATGACATCAGTGAACTGAACGACAGCTCTGTTATACAAATAATGGTAGTTACAATCGCTAAGCCCCGCCTATATTTTCGTTGTCATTTATTTGCGGCAAAGAAGAGTTCACCACAAAGTGGGAGGAGATATCAAAATCACACGCACGGCTGCAATCACATAGTGGATACCAAAATTGTCATTAGATTATGATAATCCATCAATGATTTGTGGAATATTGTAAACACTTAGGTGCAATTTTTTTGCCTAATTGGGCACTTGACATTACTTTGCATGAACAAAATATACTTATGCATAAAATAGATATTTCTCATATTATTTTCACATTTCATAGATAATACAAACGCTGAAATTTGCTAATTTCTTAATCTGAAACAACAATCCATCTTTTTCATTCAATTTTATTTTAATATAATATACCTAAAGGAGAGGAGATAATTCTACGACATGCGATACCAGCCTCTATTTATTGGATGTACTTAACTGTTTAGTGATCGCATTCTTACTAGCTAACAAAATTTTTGATGGTAATTTGAAATTGCCTCCTCTTTTTTTGTATAACAAAATATGGTTCCATTGTATGATGAAAAAATGCTTACTTTTTATGATTATGAAAAGTTCCTTCAATGCATGAAAACAATACATATTCTCTCAATTTCGTACAAATTTTCAACAAACTTGACTTCATATTACATGCCATAAACGATGTTTGAAAAGCAACAGTTTTATATAACTTACAATGAAGTCAAAAAGTTAGGTAGCCCACGATCAGGAGAGATAATTCTAATGGCCCGATTGAAACAGCGCCTATACATTATAAGGCGCTTTTGCCTCTTCCCCTACCCTCTTTGACTATACGTAACAAGTTTGTGTATACCAGGTCATGACACGGTTTACAAATGCAGTCAATGGCAATATTATTAAAGCACAGTTACATGAAAGACAGATTTGCCAGTTTTACATTGATGAATAATAAAGCTTACCAAAATTAACACCGGCAAATTGGAAACGAATACCTAATTCACTAAACATTAGCCGGTTATTATTAAATGTCTGTCAGTGTATGGTAAATGTAACTAAATGCAAAATTTTCAACATGACCTATCAAGGTTTGTGATTAGTTTTTTCTTTTAATTATGTCCTGCACCTCTCAGTTGAACTGCAGATTTCGCAGATAACTGTATGTTGGGAGTTTTGCTGCTACTGAGGAGGGAGCTCCTTGTGTAGAGGTTGCATAGAGAAAATTGTCATCATCATTGATTTAATTCATTCAGCATTTTTTTAAAGAGACAAGTATTTCCCAGGATGCTCAGCAGCAGTTTCTTCACACATAATCTATCTGGTTGACCATTAAACATCTCCAACTACTGTCCATCTCGATACAGTGAACAGAACCTGTAGCGGACATCAGTTTTATTGTACATGTGTTTCTTTAGAAAGACAGTCGCAGTGGTGTATAATAAATTGGTTATCTTAGGTAAACCTTAAATCCTAAGGCCTCACATTTCGCTTTTCATGGTTTATCTTCGCTGGGAAACCCACCAATGCACGCAAAAGGAAAATAACAACTCCCAAAACTCATCCATAATATTATATAACAATAACATTTGTAACAATAATGGCAAAAAAGATCCTTTACCATTACTGTCTCATTCATTACCAAGACTTAGGCTTGTGACCCCATCCCCCAACCAATATTTGGTTACTTTTATGACCATTTATATCTTTGGCATTATACCAAGATTATTTACTGTTCATACATTCTCATTTTATATCGCAATGTAATCTTCAATTGCTTTCACTGTAAATGACAGACACTGGAGATGATACGTTTACATGTCATCAGAAATGCCAGTCACCCGAAAATTCTAGTCACCAGAAAATTCTAGTCTAAAATTTCATCAGAGAAGTTTAGTCATCAGAAAATTTCATCAGAAAAGTTTAGTCATCAGAAAATTTCATCAGAAAAGTTTAGTCATCAGAAAATTTCATGAGAAAATTTTGGCCATCAGAAAATGTTAATCATCAAAAAGTTCTAATCTGCAGGACGTGTTGCCTACAGTACATCTGCCTGATTTTTGTGTTATGTTGGTTTGTTGTGTTGGTGACATAAGAGCAATGCAAAAATACATTAAATGCATTCGCTGGTCTGCCGTGTAGGTGCGTAGGTTTTCAAGTGATCCCAATAAAAGTCAAAGATATTTTTGTTTGTCTAGCTTTTTATTAGTTGTTTCCATTCAAAATAATGCAGTATGTTTTGTGTACGCACCATGCACCCGAGGAATGGTGCTCAACCAACTGCTTACCTACACAAAGTGTTCTACTGCATATTCTCAACTTGTAGTGCTGACGTAGATGGAGCAGATGGAGATGAAGCCTGAGAGGCTCTAAATCTGAGTCCTTGGGACGCTGCACAACATAAAGGATGCACTTCGTAATTCTTTGTCCCTATGTAATCGATAATTGATCAATCTTCAATTTTTTTTGTTGAACAACGAGTGTTATGTCAAAAATGGCAACTCTGAAGGTTGAAACGCCATATTGAAGCTACCGGAGTGGGATTTCAATGTTACGTTACATAATTGGTCAGAAATTTAAAGTTTGCATAAGTTAACTTCTATATGAATTATGATTTTTTTCTTGTCAAATATACATTGATGGTTGTGCACATGCACGGCTCATAAATTATTACCAAATTGCATTACATTGTCTAAAGAGACAGCATAAGTTGGATGCACCAACATGAAGCAACTATCCCTTTATACACATAGGTAATGTAAAATTAGCATTCTTCGTGAATATGATCTTCTGCATTAGTAATTCATTATATTAACAAACTACACTGCCATGTATCTACTATTTCAAAATCAAATGTCATTGGTAAATGTTGGTCTTGTGCCGCTGAGACATTGTCAAAGTTATATTTTATCCAAGTCAGGCCCACACAGAGTGCAAACTATAGAAATACGATTGTTGTTGAAAAATAAAGGTTTCTGAATGTGTCAAAGATAGCATAAATTTATACGTGCCATATTTTTCTCAGATATGAAAGGGTGACACACACACACATATATATATACATGTAGTAAAAATTAATTGCACTACTTCATTACAGTTTATTTAAAGTGAGCTGCAAATCTGTGCCCAGGCATCACAAAGGGGGACACGTGGTGGGAAAATCACTGTTTGAGTTGATTCCGCCATGATTCGAAACTGACGTTTCGAAAACGAACTGTTCGAAACTCTTAAACCTGAACCCCCCAACCCCAAATCCCACACCCCCATCCCCAAAGAGTTTCGAAGTGTCCATTTTCGAAACGTCAGTTTCGAATGGTCCGTACCCCGTTTGAGTTAGCACCATATTAGCAAAGAGCAAACTTTTCTGATCATTTTGCAATTCATTTGAAGTATCTAGCTCAAATAGTAGCGAATTTATAGTCAATTTAGTATCGCTTGGTATAGGCAACAATGAAATACCCTTATTGGAGAAATAGCCTGCTAAAGTTCTAACAAACAAATTTGTCCACTACATTTTGTTTACATGTTGTCTTTCCTTGGATACAGGCGTTTAAGTTATGTTGGCACAAACAAATCAGGCATCAAAACGTCCACAAGACGTGGATCTTCCAGCATGATAATTGAGAATATCGCTTTTGATGATTTCATTAGGTCAAACATGGCTGCCAGCGGTAGGCTTAACATGATGCGGATATCAGTTGTGACAGTTTATTCCTAATGATGAAGGCCCTGCGATGTCAATGGAATTTGGTGCAACCGGTTGCTGGTCATCCAATTTAATGTTAAAACATGTTGCAGTATCGAAATATGTAAAGGATTAGAAATTTGGTGGCCATATTGGATTTCCGAGAATCTTTTTATGAAAATTTAAATCAAATGCTCCATTGCGTAAATATTATGTTGATGTGAAAAGCTAAAATCAGAATTTAGAAGTTGCCTTCTCTAACTATGCAAATAAAGGAGACAACTACCAAATATTCATGCACATCTGCAAAAAAATACACATAACAACACAGCATTATGAGCTTTTAAACTGGTAAATATCTACAAAGAAATATGGAGTGAAGCTGCTAATGATCTAATCTAGTAGTTGGCAATCCTTTATTTATATGGATTGCATTACGATTGGTCGAACCAATAAGCGGAAAACTTACTATGTAGATAATACCAGATAAAGTCAACAGTGCTGGAATAGCTATTGCAAACTGTTTATAAATGTTAAGAAACTGCTTAGGTTGGATTACACCAACGGTGAGTAGGCCATCGGTGTATGTACATGCAGTGCATAAGAGATGTATCAATTACTATTGGTACTTGCCAGTTTCAGTAGATCAAGCCTTCGTTGTGGATCAGTTGTCTACAAAGCATGTTTGGTCTACACCATGGAATCAATTAAGTTCAATTGTAACGTATGTTAAAATGGTAAATGTAAATGGCTAGGCAACTTCCCTGTATTTTGAATCAAAAACCATGATAGAATTTTTCTAGCATTTTGCAAGTTTATGCCACTTTTAAATCAACCTAGGCATTGCAATGGACAAGAAACTGACATGGAAAGAACACATAAGTAAGATGTGCAAGAAGGTTAACAGAGCCCTAATACTCGTGGCACGCATCAGATTATTGTTGCCCCACGAGGTACTTATGGACAGTATAAAAGCTCTTGCAATGAGTCACATACACTATTGCACGAATACATGGAGTAGTGCTGGCAAAACAGCTTCCAAGCCGATCGTACGATCCATCCATTTTGCTGAAAAGATAGCAGGAACACCCATGCTGAACTTTTATGACTTTAAACATAAGAGGCTAGACACACTTAGGCCTGATAGCTTGGCTGGTAAACCGAGTAATTACATCAACAATTGCCTCTTAGTAAACAGCAGAGGTAGAACAATCAAACCTGGTATTAGTATCAACTTTGGAAACAACACCATTGCTTTTAGATGTGCTTAATTAGTGGTATTTTTATTCTTGTTTTATATATAGTTTTGATAAATAGATATGTTCATGTATGACTACTATATTCATTTTAATATGTACATAGTATAATTGTGCGTGCATTATGGCATTCTTTACTACACTTTTATATTTTTTACCTTTTAGCAATACTCCACTGAAAATCATGCTTGCATGAGTGGTTTTAAATGTAACTAACTAACTAACTAACTTGATAAGTTGGCGGGACAAAAGACATTGTGGATAAACACATGGCTCTAGCTTCTATAAAATGGGAGTAACCATAGAATTAGTCCGATCTATTGCTTAAAAAACCTCGAGCTGTTAAATCAATGAAAAATACATTTATTTTCTAGCTTATAACAAGACATTGAAGAATCTGAAATAGTTCACCAACTGATTGAAGCTCCGCACATTAATTATACAAAACCGTATTTGAAAACTATCTGAAAGTGAACACGTTTCCAAGTGCATCGTGCAAATTCCAACCTAGTTCATCAACAGAATGTTGGTCACAGTACTATTTAATGGCAAATATGTATGCATCAGTGCCAACAGGAAAATAGAAGTATAATAAAGCCTTTCTAATACAACAACATACTTTTCATTCACATTTTTTGAGTAAAAAATATGGTGACTATTACGCCATTGCTTTTGGGTGATGTAGACGCTTCTGTCCCAATGCTTTTTAGACACTCAAATTACAACTGTCAGTATATCCAGGTTTTTCTTGGAGGGGTTAAACCGCAGGGAAGGGATTAAGAGCTATATTACCATTTAGTGAAACCTTCTCATCCACAATACCTCATTGCACATTTTTCTCCTCTGTTCTAAACTGAACAGTGCTAGTTTGTATGAGGCTAGCAGCAGCCTCTTCTTCTACACATGCTATTACATTCAGAGGCACTGTGTCAAGTTATTTAAGTTACGCAATTCTTCGCTTTTGGTAGTTGTCTTCTCTTTTTTGTTTCTCCCTCACTCCTCTTTAGGGAATGAGGGATGGTATTTGGAAGGGTGCTTTTGCAAATGTGAGGTTCCAATCAATACATAGGAAGGGCCAGGAGATCCACAGTAAAGAGAAGGTAATTTAGGAGAGGATAACTCCAATAACAGCAAAGAAATTTTTTATCTGTTGTCAGGTGAATGGAGGTGATTGGTGGGACAGCATGTTTTGGCTGATTTACTTTGTATAGATGGAGTTCTACAGCTTTTGTTTTAGGAATCCAGTTTCGTGAAACTTGTAATGATACTGCATTTTAAGCATTTTCGTGATCATTTTAAATTTACACATCGTGTCCACAATTCTACCCCTTCATTTGGTCACAAACACTTTCAATGTTCCTTGCCATATCAACATCCAGCTAAGGTTGATAGAAAGTTTGAATGTCACATTTTTTAGCTATTGCATTATAGTTTTAATGAAGGGAATATGGTCTCATTTAATGTCAATTTAACGCACTTCACAATACAATCACCATTTCACTGAAATTGACTTTTCCCAATTAATTGCGGAAAGGCAACCTTTGGCATCATGTGCTAAGGCAACCACTTGGTGAATTGATGGTAAAATATCACACACGCACGCACACAAAATAGTGAAACCTTGGTGCATGATGCAGCTATCGTAATAACATTTGTAAAATAATAGCACCTAAAAATTATAATTTCACTATTTAACATAGTGTGAAAAAAATAATATAGGGACTCCAGACATTTTATTATATATACGTGTGCATACATATATGTCACATAAACTCAAACCATACAGAAATGTATAATTGAGATTGGCTCTGCAAGGAAACTGCCAAAAACTACTAACACATATAATAGCAACACAATCAACTGTGACATAGTCAACTAAAGTAGGTACAGCCTGCAAACCCTTTACCTTCAACATACTTGCCTCCACTCAACTTATCACCCTAACAGCTTTAGAAACGATGGACTGTAATATCTCTTTGAGAAAGCATATCCATGAGAATAGAGTACTGTTGCAAGTCAGCGTACCGTAGACAACAAAACGCAAGCATATCGGTGTTAAAACACAACCGAAATACTCGAGTTCAATCACACACGGTATACAGAAGTGGTAACTTCTAATGTCGGACAGGTCCATGGTATGCTGTAGATGCTGATGTAATAAACACAAACACAACGAATGATCCAACACAGCATTCCATATTGAAATAATAACACCTCGAATGCTGCATTAAACCAAGCTGTGTACGTATAACTGTGAATTCTCAGCTTCAGCAAGCTAAAGATATAATTAATACATTAATCAGAGCATTTGGCATCAGCTGTTGCCCAATGACTATTTCCTTCTAATTTTGCATATAATCATGCATCCTGGAGCCCATAAATCCCTGGTGTACCATCATCAGCTTCCTGTTCTGATCTATCACCAGCATCCACTATCCCATTACTACAAAAATTACCATGTGATTAAAGAGTCTGCGTCAGTATGTGCATCAGTGCATGAGACGCACTTCGGCAGTAGAGTTGTCCTCCCACAAAGCGAATCCCAATGAGTGTGGCTATGAAATTTGTCAAAAAACAAATTCACTCTGAATTGTTCATATTTGAACTTTTAATTGCAAGATTTATTTTAAAAATCTTAATTATTATCAAGGATTCCTATTATTTTTTTTCACAGCAAAATTCTTGGTAATTTGATTTAATTATTATTGTTTTTCAACAAAACCGGATGTTTACATTATCGGAAAATTTTATTGTTAACAATTTGAAGAAAAAAATTTTTTTATCATTCTTTTGACAATTTGAAACCCAAATATAATTATTTCCTTGCAAATTAATAATTAATTGACAAAATTTTGGTGGTAAAACATTCCCACGTGAGTAAATGTGGGGACACAACATTGTTGCTATGAAAATCAAAAGATATGCTGACTTTTTCAAAACTGCTCCAAAAATTCTGAAATTGGTTTCTATCTCATTTTCTCCCATAAAAATTGATCTCTGCACAATGAATAATTTTTGGAAGGCCTCCTTCTATGCAAACAAGGCAAATCATCGCAAATGGCCTTTATAGCTACGTATATCTGAGTTGTTGCGTCTTCAGAAAAAAGTGTGTCTAAGTCAGCATTCAGTGCGCATATAGTAGTTGTCCCGCCAATGAGAGGACAACTCCGCAATTATTTATTTATTAAATAATCACATGAAAGAGGTAAACCACGCTTAAACATGCCCAATTTGTGGTGTCATAGGCCCTTTAAGTGAGTGATTCTTCTGTCAACAATGCAACAGATTTTTAGAAAGCTGACAAACTCAGACAGCTGAAAGCCAGCGGAAGCTTTTTATAACAATGACTCAGCACTTAACACAAAAAAATGTACTTGACAGGTATTAAATAATAATGGGCGTATATTTGGTTACATCGTAGTTGGTTGTTCAGTTGCTGGGGTAAATTTTGGTGAATTGTACTGTTTGGCAAACAAATAAATTGTAAATATATGTTTGTATATGACTTCTGCCTGTACATGTGTATTGGAGTTGTCAACTCATGGTTATAACTTTGCACGCAAACCACAAATGGCTGTGGGGCACTGGTAAAGCTCCTTACTCACTACAGAAATAATTAACGTAACGGCTATTATGGCTATAGCTATTCAAGGACTGTCCCTCACACAGCTTTTCACAAATATATTGTTCGCCATAAATTTAACAGTTTAATTTAATTATCAACACTAGACACTAGACTACTACATGTCATGTCAATTTATGAATTCCAGTGCTAAAAGAATTACTATTTATTATTTTATTTAATAACGGCAAACCAACTTGATTCACATTATCGTGCTCATGTGTGTTTCGATTGATTAATAACTAAACACCCGCACCCATATGGCAATTATGGTGGACTTAAACTAAATTTATGTCGAACGCATTGGTTTATATGGGTTGCAAATAAAATACCTGACGCAGCACTTATTTTTAATTTTTATTAATAAAAAGCATATTTATTAATTTAATATAGGCCTACGTATATTTAATATATGACAAAATAGTTCCATTTCAATCATGTGAATTTCTTTAATTTTTCCTTCTGGCACTAACGGTTTTACTTCTTTTGTTTTCCAAAAGTCAATGAAATCCTCCATCTCTTCCAATAAATAGCGTGGGAGGACAACTCTGAAATGTCACACAGATGTAACGAAGACAATCCTGAGTCTGTTGGTGAATTTATCACCCACAGGTGGCCTGCTTTAAAGTATATTAACGTAAACCATGCAAATTATTGAAATTTTAATTAGCATCATTTCCACATTTGTTTTAAAAAACATTAACTAAATTTCTCCCTCTCTCACAAAGAAAAATACGTTGTGTAATCTGAACCAAGGAATCAATTGGTTTGGCCCAATATAAAAATCATTTCTTTTCACTACCAAGTATCACTTTAAATATTAGAAATTGTTACAAAGACTTGTTATTAAGTTTCAATTGCTGATAAAAAAAATTGGTGACTGTATTACGGCATTAGATTTGACGGTTAAAAACATTAGCGACTTGTTAACTCACCAAATTCTGGGAGTGTAGCACCGGCCAATATTTAATATCCATAATAGTATATAATGTAACAATAAAAATGAACAGCAATCACGTAGGAAGTATGAGCTTACCAGACATTTGTTCGGATCCGAGTTATGCTGTACGAGGAAGTCTGAAATCATGCCACACTTTTAAAAGTCACTCAGCACAGTCTGTACTTTGGTATGCCAATGTATTGCCAATCGCTGCTTCAATGCAACACATCTACAACATTAGGTTTAGTACTAGTAGCAGCAGTAAATGTGGTAATAGCGTTAGCAAGTATAATAACAGTAGTAGATAAAGCAGTATTGGTTGTACACATAAGCAGTGGCTAGAACAGCAACAGTGCTAATGCATTTGGAGGGAGTTCCAAAATATGGGGTTCGATCAACAATAAAAGTAACACATCCATCACTAAAAGGATAGAGCCCTGAAGTGCTGGAAGTAATGTTCATTGTAGTATCAACAGTGTCAGTGAGAGTTAGCGCATGACCAAACGGAAAAGTGTTGGCAAAACAAAAAATGGTGGTTGTAATAAATATAAGCAAGAGGAGTGATGGTAATTTAATAACTCATTTCATTGAATGTCAACAAATGCCCATACATAAATGATACAGTACACTACTAAATAGCTGGAGTATTATACGCATCACACAAAACGTGATAATGGTACTACTACCAACTAGCTGCTTGCTGCTGTCGCACTTAATAGTAATACTTGTATTACTGCTTCTACTAGTACTAGTTGCCACAATTAATAAAATCATGCACTACTGACTAACAGATATATTAGGATCAATTCAATGGTCCTGTACACATGATTAATCAATTAATAATAGATAACATTATACTGATCTCTAAATCATTATTGTAATAGACAAATTAATATTAATCAACTGCAGACAGCTACTGTTTTGCTCTATTAGAAAATATCAGTGCAGTACAGAGATACAAGGTAGCAATGAAGCGAAGAAGTTAATTGAACTCATGCATGTAAGACAATTTTAAAATTAAAGTATTTTGTCACAGCATAGTCCTCTAGTATACACGACACAGATGAGTTATTCAAGCTGTATCTGGGACAAACGAAAACACTTTAGTACGCAAAATTTTTTGCTTGGATCTTTGCAACTTCAGGGTTACATTGCAGCTACCTCAAAACAAGCCCTATACATTTGCGCATGTTATCATAAAATCACACAGTACATTGGTTGCTTCACCCTTAGCATACTGTGTGTGTGGGATCAACTTCCGGTCATCAGTGGCTACAACGTACAAAGCATGTCGAGAGCTGTAAACATAGCCAGTGTTGAACACCAGCCTGTACAGTTTAACAAGTGATCAGGCCCTTAGAAACGAAAGTCAATAGTGGGTTTACATTCGCTGGGTGTTGTTGACATGAAACGACCACGTGATTATCAGATCGAGAGTCACTCCTAGATACCTCACATTCTCAGCACGTGGGATCATGGTGTTATGGAGGCACAGTGTCCGATTGTCAGGACATATTTTCGTCATCTGCTGAGGGATGTAATTCCATGTCCTAAGTCTTCTCCCAAAGTCAGCAAGTCGATTTGTTCATGGTTCATTGATTGTGGAATTGTGCATGACATATGCAAGCGGTCTCATGGTAGATCATTTGCATATAACAGGAACATTGCTGGGTCAATGACAGAGCCTCATTAAAGGACCACGGAGGTGACCGTAGCCTCTGATGACTCCTTGCCCTCAACAGCGACCTTCTGTGTGTGTTGAGAGAGATGTACATAATGGTGTCAGACACTACACTACGCCAGTAAAGCAGCTCGCTGTGGTTCACCATATCACAAGCATTGTTGAAATCTGGTAGCTGCACAATCTTCAGTCTGCTCTCCCATGTATAGGCTGTTGGTGAAGTCAGACAGTAGCTCGATAAGTAGTTTCTCACACCCACAGGAACGTAAATACAACTAGTAGATAAAATGAATTAATGGTAGTATATATATATATTATTTTTGGGTTGTCAACAGTGTTGTAGTTGCTATCAATCATCCATAGTAGTAGTACTAGTAGTTCTTACCTCAATGATTTTACACACTCTAGCAATTGCCCTAGGGCATAAATTTGAGCGCTTATATTTTTTATCATTTTAAAAACCAGTGATTATACGGGATTCCAGCATTTCGCTGTTTTGGGTAAGGTTATGAGTGGGTCCTATCTTCATGTCTCGAATAGTGCGAGGTAGAAAGCTGTAGTGGTCCAGCTGTGTCGAAGCATAGATGGATGTTGGCTCACCGCTGGAGGCTGCCCTGGTTGTCATAGTAGTCTGGGACCTATTATCCATTATCTCATCATATTCAGTGGATAAGGTAGCATGCTGTTCTTCACATGAGAGTATTTTCATCAGCATTGTCACACTGTGATTTCTTATCCGTTCTTGATGTGTCTGTAATACTAGCTGGTCACGTGCCTCTGTGACACCGCGTCTGCCTTTTAAGTTTTTGATGAAGCGGATTGCTTTATTTTGAACAATTTCGAGTATCTCGCAGGTGCCTTTGTCTACTGGATCCCATAACACATCAAGCTTTGGTCTACAGAGGCTGTTGTAAGCCAGCAGTTTAGCTTTTTCTGGCGCTCCATAGGGCGAGAATTTGATACAGCCTAGTGTCTTGTTCGCGCTGCTTATCTTCTGATCAATATGCTTATCAAACTTAAGATTAGATTGCATGGTCACACCAAGGTGGGTAGTCTCACTAACATATCTTAGAGCAGAACTGCCAATAGTGTAGTTGGGATCTGTTTGCGTTTCTTTGCCATAGAATACTATTACTTCACATTTCTCCTTATTGAATGACATTTTGTTTTCTAAGGACAATTTATGTAGCAGGTCGATATTGTGTTGGAAGCACTCCTTGTCATTTCTATTGTTGACAGTGGCGTATATCAGAGTATCATCCGCTTAAAGACTGACGTTACAAGTGATTGTGCTAGGCAAATCGTTGATGTAGACCAATAATAAGGTTGGTCCTAAGATGGAGCCCTGAGGTCACTTCAAGCTCGGATGACAGTGTGTTCTTGAGAGCAACTAGCAAACAATGAAATGGGTGGTGGCTGTAATACAACAAGCTATAAATAGCAGGAACAAACCAATAATTATTAACAAACAAATTGTTCTTAAATTAAACAACAATAATAATAATGACATTATTATTCTTCGAGCTAGTTGTTGTATGAGTGAGTACCTCCGAAAACACAACAACAAACACGATGATCAGTAATAACAATAATGATATTTATTAGGCTTGGCTGCAGCAGAAGTAGCAGCAAAAAAATAACAACAACAACTTCAACAACAAGAAGATTTTTTTTATTATTTTAATTTATTAATTAATTATAATATTTAATTAATTATTATTATTGTTATCAAATTAATCGTATTAATTTCTGTATTAACCTACTACTATTATTATTACTGTACTACTACGACTACTATCTTCTTTCTTTACTACCAATAGTAGTAGATCAATGCTTACTACTACTACTACTACTACTACCACTACTACTACTACTTCTTCTAGTACTCTAGTAGTAGTAGTATGTTAATGAGTCATAGTAGACTCATTAACAGAGATACACCAGCTAGACAAAAATGGCATGGTCTACATTTTTAAAGCTTACGCCCAATATTTGAGATAAATTAATATCAAACAATTTTGTTTTCTATTTCAATATCATCGTCGATATCATTCATAAACGATTCAAGCAATGAACTTTTGCGGAAACACAAGCGGTGTGCATGCCAGGCCGCAAGTCGGAGAAAATAAATATTATAAGGCGCCAATTATTTTATTTTAAACAATCATCCTGGACCTTTTTCGGTCGCGGCCGTTTTCGAAACGGGCGTTTTCGAAAGGTTCGTTTTCGAAAAGTCAGTTTCGAACAGTCCGTACCCCGCTAGTAGTAGTTGCTAGTAGCAGCTGCTGCTAATAGTACTAGCTGCTAGTAGTACTAGCTGCTAGTAATAGCTGCCAGTAACAGCAGCAGTAGCAGCTGACAGTAGCAGCAGCTAGTAGATGTAGTAGTAATGGAAAGAATATATAGAGGAACACAATGAAAGAGCAGCAACAACAATAATTATTATTGCTGTTGCCGCTCTTTCATTGTACTCTATCTATGATAAAACAAGTATTATTATTAAGCTGTTGTTGTTCAACGACAAAAACGTCATCATCATTCATCCACCATGGATAATAATAAATAAGTCTCTGCTAGCTAATATATTATTACTAATGGAGCTTACCAATCAATGGAGATAACGTAAACACAACACTAACTGAAGTGTTGAGCAACAATTAATATGAGCGAGTGTTCCTGAAATATTTTGTTTTGTTGAAACTAACGGTGGAGCAGCGATGTTCTGAGAAAATCTGACGTTTCGCTTGGTAGACCGTTGACAATACTGTAGTATTAACAAGCAATGAAGCATTGACTGCATAGCTCAGTTGGTAGAGCGTACGCATGCAGTGCTGTGATTGACAGGTTCGACCCCCAGTCAGGTTGAAAAAAAGATATTAACCTTACTTACAGCGACGAGTACGGCATTGGCAGACTAGCTCAGTTAGTAGAGTGGTTGGACAGTAAGCGAAGGTGCACAGGTTCGAGACCGAGGGAAAGCAAAATATTAATTAATAAAAGAATTAGCTGATTTCCTGCCCTTGTTTATGCTGAGTTGAATAAATACAGTGATTAAAAATGAAAGAATATGTGAATATATACATTTATTGTGTAATAAGTAGGGAAAATCTCATATAATATAGCTAGAGTCAGTAAATACTAAGTTACTGAAGTTTTTAGATATTTCAACTGGATAAAAAAGTACAGTCACTCGTATAATGCTTAGGATAGGAAGATCTTCAAATGTTTTGCAAAACCGGAACTTTTGGTGAGTTAATCACCTGAGAACCTTTAGACTTTTCTATGAATTATTATATGATTATATAGACTTATTGTATAATAAGTAGGGAAAATCTTTCCATATAATATAGTTAGAGTCGGTAAATAGTAAGTAATACAAAACAGTACAACTTGTAATGTCAATGAATACACAGGCTTTTTTTTTATTCATTCATTATCCTTTTGAGACTACCTGTTGTCAGCATTTGATATTGAGTTTACATACCATCAACACCAAGTGGTTCATCAAAATCTTGTAATTCGTTTTCTAGGAATTCCTTAAGAACTTCATCCTCATTATTCGTTTTTGTTAGCACCTCATTGGAACTTGTTTGTGTGCAATATTGCTCCCAATCACTAGCGTTGGTTGAAGAAATGAAGACAACATTGTGGTATGGAATAGGATTTCCATTCTTACTCTGTTTTTTTCCTTTGTAAATCATCACACCAGGTGCACATCTTTTAGCTTCCTCGTTATATCTGATTGGTAGTAAAAGCGTTCTCGTCTCTCTTTTTCCATTCTTTTCAGTGACATAGCGAATGCAATTTACAATGGATTCTTCTCCATTGAATCGGAAAGGAATGAATCTTTCTACAACTTTGATGTAAGCAAAAATGGAACAATATTTGAAATTACTGAGATACTCGATGTCGTAAGCGAGTTTGAGTTCTTCTTCACTCATTTTTCTCAGTTTTTCAGCTTCAACAGTAGCTTCCATTGTGGTTAATCGTTTTGTACTGATACGTTTGACATTGTAGTAAGTAGTCTCTGGTTTTTTTGAGTTTTCCATCTCACCCAAGTACAAAATGTTGAAAGGTAATGGGTAGTTATCAACATTGAAGCTTTCAACTACTCTACTTGGACAAACAACTTTCTGAAAATTCGCTCCAGTTGAATTATCAAGATAAGTGAGAATGTAGTAGTTTCCGTATGCACCAGTACTCTGTTCAATAGAAACGATTTGCAAAACTGATGGAACAGGAAGTGATGCTAGTGTAAGAAACCCTCCAATCTTTTTCAAATCACATGCCTTCCATTTGGAGAGATTTGGCCATCTTGAGAGCTCTGTCAGCATCAGTGAGCAATTCTTTTTGTTCCATATTGTTTGATGTTGTGGGTAAAACCAGTTTTGGAAGAGCTCGTCTCTTTATCGCTGCTTCTTTTGTGACAGAGTTTTTTCTTTTGGGTGTTTTGAACGTTTTTTGTTTGTTTTCAATTGGCTTCAAATCCGTGTAAGAAGCAGAAAAATCCTCCATAGTGTTCTAAAAAAGAAAGAAATAACATATAATTCAGCTTTTCATGTGGAACTAAAAGATTATTTATTTCATACTATACATTATAGCTAAACTAATTTTGATCTTTGTTAGGTAGGGAATAATAAGTTTTTTAAATTTTACCTTTTATAAAGAGAAAGTTTCTAGTAGTTGCAATGGAAAGTGTAGTAGATGTTGCTCCTCTGATCACTGTTGTAGAACTGGATGCTTTCTGTGTGAAAACAGTGGCTCTTAAATAGCTAAAGTTGCACTGGTTGAACTCTATGAATAGCAACCTTCTTTATAATATAACTATGAATCAGAATTTTGTCCACGCGAAAACCAATGTTTTCGCGGGAATAAATAATTTATTTTCACGCGAATAGAAACTGTTGCTTTCGCGGGAATACAAATTTTATTTTCACGCGGATACAAACCAATGTTTTCGCGGGAATAAAGACTTTATTTTCACGCGAATGGAAACAGTTGTTTTCGCGGGAATAAATAATTTATTTTCACGCGAATAGAAACTGTTGCTTTCGCGGGAATACAAATTTTATTTTCACGCGGATACAAACCAATGCTTTCGCGGGAATAAATACTTTATTTTCACGCGAATGGAAACCGTTGTTTTCGCGGGAATAAATAATTTATTTTCACGCGAATAGAAAGTATTTATTCCCGCGAAAGCATTGGTTTGTATCCGCGTGAAAATAAAATTTGTATTCCCGCGAAAGCAACAGTTTCTATTCGCGTGAAAATAAATTATTTATTCCCGCGAAAACAACGGTTTCCATTCGCGTGAAAATAAAGTATTTATTCCCGCGAAAGCATTGGTTTGTATCCGCGTGAAAGTGAAAATAAAATTTGTATTCCCGCGAAAGCAACAGTTTCTATTCGCGTGAAAATAAATTATTTATTCCCGCGAAAACAACGGTTTCCATTCGCGTGAAAATAAACTATTTATTCCCGCGAAAGCATTGGTTTGTATCCGCGTGAAAATAAAATTTGTATTCCCGCGAAAGCAACAGTTTCTATTCGCGTGAAAATAAATTATTTATTCCCGCGAAAACAACGGTTTCCATTCGCGTGAAAATAAATTATTTATTCCCGCGAAAGCAACAGTTTCTATTCGCGTGAAAATAAATTATTTATTCCCGCGAAAACAACTGTTTCCATTCGCGTGAAAATAAAGTCTTTATTCCCGCGAAAACATTGGTTTGTATCCGCGTGAAAATGAAATTTGTATTCCCGCGAAAGCAACAGTTTCTATTCGCGTGAAAATAAATGATTTATTCCCGCGAAAGCAACAGTTTCTATTCGCGTGAAAATAAATTATTTATTCCCGCGAAAACAACTGTTTCCATTCGCGTGAAAATAAAGTCTTTATTCCCGCGAAAGCATTGATTTGTATCCGCGTGAAAATAAAATTTGTATTCCCGCGAAAGCAACAGTTTCTATTCGCGTGAAAATAAATTATTTATTCCCGCGAAAGCATTGGTTTGTATCCCCGTGAAAATAAAATTTGTATTCCCGCGAAAGCAACAGTTTCTATTCGCGTGAAAATAATTTATTTATTCCCGCGAAAGCAACGGTTTCCATTCGCGTGAAAATAAATTGTTTATTCCCGCGAAAGCATTGGTTTTCGCGTGGACAAAATTCTGATTCATAGTTATATTATAAAGAAGGTTGGTATTCATAGAGTTCAACCAGTGCAGCTTTACCTATTTAAGAGCCACTGTTTTCACACAGAAAGCATCCAGTTCTACAACAGTGATCGGAGGAGCAACATCTACTACTACATCCACTGACTATTAAAAGTTTTTCTGTGTGAATTTGAAAATTTTCATTGAAGCTAAGACTTAATTATCTGTCTTAATTATCTCACTTAAGTTTTTGTCTACTTAAAAAGTAATGCTTTCACATAATAAATCACTCGTTCTAACAACAGTAACTGAAGCCTCAACATCTACTATATAATATACCAACTGACTACTAGGAGTTTTATTCACAAGGTAAAATTTATTAGCTGAGACATTTAACTTACCTTTTTATGTGCTATTGTCACTTCTATTAAAAAGTAATGATTTTATTGTTATTATAGTGCTATGGAAACAGAAGAGGATGATACTGATGTAGACATACATAAGGAATGGGAATGGCTCATGAAAAATCAAAATGATATCGGTTTTTCAAACGCTGATAATGAATACATGAATGATGAATGCAATGCTGAATATGAAAATGAAATGGAGATGGAACTTGAAAATGCTTTTCAAGACAAACCTTCGACTTTTCAAGTTTCAGCAACTACTGAAAATACAATAGCCTTTGATAAGCAGTAAGTTTTTAAAATCATAAATTAATAACATTAGTAGAGTAATTTTTTTGCTGTTTTTTTTTATACTCATCTCATGAATCAGCAAAAATAATGCGTTATCTCTTTATTGTAGACAGGACTCAGAATATCAGAGAATTAATGTAAAAGAGGGAGTTGGGAATTCATGTCATAGTACACAGTAAGTTTTTAAAAACTTAACTAATAATAATCTTTGAGTCTTTTTTCCTAATTCCATTTTAAAAATTAATTGATAATGGTGTTTAAGTCATTTTTTTCTTCTGTTACATTTTATATAAAATGTATGTGAATGTTTTATAGAACAACTATTATGTGTTAACATTTCTATTGTAGACAAAGTTTAAATTATCGGGAGGAGAATGTAGAAGAAAAAAACCCTGAAATTTCCCCTAATTGGAAATGGTTAGAAGAAAATCTCATTTGTTTTCGTTTACCCGATGAAACAATCAATCAAATAGAATTTGGTGCTGAGCCTTCACCACCAAAGACTAGCATAATAGCTCAAGATATAGAGCCGGTTGTGGAGGAGATAGTTGAAGAAAATGAGAATGATCCAATGATAGAAAATGAAGAAGAAGAAGAAGAAGAAGAAGAAGAAGAAGAAGAAGAAGAAGAAGAAGAAGAAGAAGAAGAAGAAGAAGAAGAAGAAGAAGAAGAAGAAGAAGAAGAAGAGGAAGAAGCACAAGAGGAAGAACAAGAAGAAGAAGAAATGGAAGATTTAAATTTTGAAAGACCTACCCGAGCATCAACCCTAGGTATTGTTGATGATAGCACAGCTCCAACTTTTCAAGATGAAGAATGGGATGATTTGATAGCTAGATATTGGGGAGCTATGAAAACGAAACATAGAGCTGGAAAAGTCATAGAACTTTTAAATGTAAGACTTTGGGATGGGATTCCAAGAGACCAAGCTGATACCTACCAAAATGACTATCATGGTTCAAGAGTGTTAGAATTGCTAAAAAAAGTTTGGAGACAATTGAGCTCGAGAGCAAAAGTCAACTGTAGTGTAGGTTGTATACTAGAAAATAAAAATGATGGTGAACTCCGATACTTTCACTCATCATCAAACAATGCTACCGTATATCCAAAAGCTAAACTGATTGAAACTGAAGGAGATCTTGATGACTTCTTTGTTGATGTTATGGAGACTGATCATCGTACAAATAGCTTGAGACGGAGACCAAATACGACTTGGAGATTGATGTTAATCACAAACATTTCGTTTTATTTCTACAAACTACTCGGAATGGGAAAAGTTGGATCACCACCAGAGCATTTATCCTCTCACCTCCTTAACAACAGACACATACGAACCATGTTAAAAAACACAAAAGGAAAACGAATTACCGACAATCTTTGTTTTTTTAGATGTCTAGCATTACACAAAGAACTACAAAAAAACGGTGGAATTGCAAAAGATCCGATAATTAAGGAGGTGAAGGAGTACCAACAACAATATCATAGTTTCATCTATGGTGATAGTGGTAAAAGGTGTGATGGGAAAGGAGTGGCAGAAGCTGATTTATTGCTTTTGGAGCGAGCATTTCAACTGAAGATAACAGTGTTTTCTTTAAATGATGATATGACTTCAACAGTTATTTGGAATTCAAACTCCAGTTATAAGGAGAATCTATATTTGGATCTTTATATCAATCACTTCAGTCTTATTACAAACTTGGAAGGATATGTCAAAGCCTACAGATGTCCAACCTGTTCTACTTGTTATGATAGATTGGGGAATCTGAAAAGACACAGATGTTCAATCTCAGAGGCAACAACTATGCAGTTTTCTGGAGAGCAATACAGTCCTACTGCTACAATATTCGACAAACTGAAGGTTCAATTCGGGATAGATATCGGGTCAGATGATTCCTTGAGATACTATCCATTTTTTGCAACATTTGACATAGAGTGTTTGTTACCTAATTGCGAAAAAGATCGAGATACAGACACAACCATTTACACGAATGAGCATAAACTTTTAAGTATTTCAATTTGTTCAAATGTACCAGGCTTCAACAACCCGCGTTGTATTGTCAATAATGGGGATGATGATGAATGCGTTGCAAAGTTCATTGAATACTTGGATGATATTAGTGAAGAATCATATAGCCGATTGGAAAAACAATTTTCGCGAATCATAAAACAGATAGAAGGTGAATTACAACGACTGGAAGAAGCTGAAGAAAAGTTTCGTAGTGATTTTGAAAAAAATCGTTTCAGACGTAGAACAGGAGCTGAAAAAGTTCTGGATGATTTGTACAGCTATATGAAAAAACTCCCTATTCTAGGTTTCAATTCACAGACTTATGATGTCAATGTGATGAAAGGAAAACTGCTTCAAAAATTGAAAGATGTCTCCGACACAGATTTTGATTTTGTTATAAAAAAAGGAACCAAGATGCCTGTTATCGGAATAGGATCTTTTTTGTTTTTAGATTGTACAAACTTCATCGCTCCTGGATATAGCTATGAAATGTATCTCAAAGCATACAAATGTGAAGCCGGAAAAGGATTTTTTCCTTATGAATGGATGAAAGACTTGGAACAACTTAATCAAGAACATCTACCTCCAAGAGAAGCTTTTTACAGTTCTTTAAAACAAAAGAATATCAGTGAAGAAGAGTACATAATTTGTCAAGAAGCATGGAAAAATAACGACATGAAGACAATGAGGGATTTTTTAAAATGGTACAACAACTTGGATGTAAAACCATTTGTTCAAGCGTTGGAAAGACAAAGATCAATCTACAGAGAGCATGGGATTGATATGTTAAAAGATGGTATATCTTTACCAGGATTAGCGATTCGATGGATGTTTAACAAAGCACCTCAACCACCCCCTCCATACCTCTCTACATACTTGAATTTTGATGAACTTGGTAACTCGTTTCGTCAGACTCTCCCAATTTGTCTGCTTGACAACTGCAATGCAGAACTTTATCCTCTAATAAAGAAAAATATAGTTGGTGGGCCAAGTCTAGTGATGCATAGATATCACGAAAAAGGTATAACTAAAATTAGAGAACATTGGTTGGGAAAAGAAGCAAAGATTTGTGATAGAATCTATGGAGTTGATGCAAATGCGCTCTATTTATGGTGTATGATGCAATCAATGCCTACTGGCTATCCTCGAAGAAGAAAAATCGAAAACTCCTTTGTCGCTGAACCAGTAAAATTTAGCAAGATAGCTCATAGCTGGTTACAGTTCCAAATGTTCTCAAAAAAAATCAATATCAGACATCAGCTCAATGGAGGAGAAGTTACTCTCGGACAGCGAGGATTACCAGTTGATGGTTTCTGTGTTGAAAATCGTCATGTCTTTCAATTCCACGGATGTTTTTGGCATGGACACGACTGCTCTTATAACAACGCTAAAGAGCAAGAGCTTCAAGCTAGTGGAAGAAAATCAAAAGCAAATCTGTTTAAAACTACGATGGAAAATGAAGAATATCTTCGAGCATTAGGTTACACTGTAATCTCGATTTGGGAGTGTGACTGGATGAAACGTGTAAAAACTCATACAAATTTACAAAAATTTGTCAACACGTTTTACAATTCTTTCTACCCTAAAATACTTGAAAAAAAGCTGAATCAAGAAGAAGTGTTGGAGAGAGTTCAATCAGAAGAATTCTTCGGATTTGTTGAATGTGACATCGAAGTTCCTGAGGAAGAGGAAGAAAAGTTCTCCGAAATGCCTCCGATTTTTAAAAATACGATGTTAACCAGAGAACACTTGAGCGATGAAATGAAAGTCTTTGCTGAAGCCGAAGGGTTTTTAAAGACTCCTCAACGCTCATTAGTTGGAAGTATGTACGGAGATAAGATATTGCTAATGAGTCCTTTGTTGAAATGGTACTTGAAACAAGGATTGAAAGTCACCAAAGTTTATCAGCTAATAGAATATATTCCTAGAAAAGCTTTTGAAGCTTTTGGAACATCGGTTTCAGACGCTAGGAGAATGGGAGATGCAGACCCTAGTCAAGAATTACTCGCTACTACTAGCAAGTTGGTAGGAAATGCTGCTTATGGAAAAACAATCACTGATAAAGAAAAACATACCACCATCAAGTTCATCGAAGGCGCCAGAAAAGCTTCATTTCGTATCAGAGGAAACAAATTTATCTCCATGGAAGAGATAGCAGATGATTTTTATGAAATCGTAACCTGTAAACAGCTAGTAAGTTTTAAAACAATTATTTTGCAATTCAAAATTTATATTCCACAAGTTTACTTTGCTAATCAGTATCACCATCATTTCAGCTAACTATGAATGTTCCAGTACACTTGGGTCTCCCCGTGCTACAGTATGCTAAACTGAGAATGCTACAGTTTTACTACGACTTTATGGATAAGTAAGTGAAACCTAATTCCCTACCATTATTATGTGTAAGTAAGTAAAACTTCCAAATAATTGAAATCGAAACAAACTTTTTATTTATAGATATATTGACAGAAGTGATTTCCAATATGTTGAAATGGATACAGATAGCGCATACATGGCGTTGAGCGGAACATTAGAAACACTGGTAAAACCAAGTATGAAAAAAGAGTTTTACAATGAATATGGTGATTGGTTTCCACGCCCATACTGTGACAAACATAGGGATGAGTTTTTAAGAACCAAAACAATGGGTTTAGAATGGAGCACGCAAGACTGTTGTGAAAAAGTACTAAAACACGGAAAAAGAACACCCGGGCTGTTTAAAGAGGAATTTACCGGAGATGGAATTGTTGCACTTAACTCTAAATCCTATTACTGCTGGGGAGAAAAAGGAAACAAGTTTAGCTCAAAAGGTTTGAACAAACGAATTAATCAATTGAACAAAGACAGTTATCTAAATGTATTGAACACAAAAAAGTCGTTTATGGGTAAAAATCGAGGATTTGTAGTAAAGGATCAAAAAATGTTGACATACAACCAAATAAAACGTGGTCTCACATATTTTTATGCTAAAAGACGAGTGTGTTCTGATGGAGTATCTACCGAGCCTACTTTGGCTTAAATAAAAACCTTCATAATAGACTTCTTTTACCACAGTTACTATAACTATATATATATGTATATAAAATACAAAAAATCTTTCATCATCCTTATAAATATCGATAAAGAATAGATGAATATTTAACTTTATCATCCGATATATTTTATAGCATTCAATGTATATATGAGTTCGAATTATGTATCTAGCTATATTATATGAGGAGATTTTGCCCCTACTTATTATGTAATAAATGTATATAGTCATACATTGATTCGCTTTTAATCAATGAATTTATTCAAGGTAGATACATCTCCTCTCTCCTCTCTCTCTCAAGATGCTATATGAGCTCGAGTTATGAAAAGAAATTATCAAAACTTAAATGCCATACATTCAAAATGTATATACCATATAAGTTCAAATTAAGTAAAATAATAATCAAAACTCGAATGCCACTTAAATGCCACTCAAATGCCACTCAAGTACCCCTCAAATAAAACACAATATAAACTCGGCGAATTCATTCAACGCCGTAACCCATTGCATCACCCCAGATTATGACCCCACAAAAAAACACTTGGTAGGGAGATCTGCTCATATATTACTACTTTTAAAGCATGCCAGCACTTATCACTTTTTGGTTGAGTTTCTCAATATTCAAGTCTTAAGCAGCAGATTGATGTATTAAATAACCTTCTAGGCCTACTCAGTCATGATTTACAAGCCTGCAAAATACCCCTCTTCCAAAAATGCTCGCTAACTTTTACACTGCTTAAAGTTGACGTCATCTTCGGGAATTTACTTTTACACGGCACAGTATTTATTTGACCAATCAGATGCCGCTATTTATTTTTTTTATTATTTTATTTATTATTATTCTACCTACATACTACTGTCCATTATCGTATAAATAAGTACCATTTATTGTTCCCTTACTCACCAAAAGAAGCACAAATTTTTTTATCCTTTTCATGGAAGGAGGATAAGATGAGATGATCCTTTGTTTGTGATGGTGATCACATTGGACAACCTGACTAATCCCGCAATCGTCTGTTGCTGCCATTTCACATATGAGAACTGCGTACTAATCAAGCGTTGGTCTTGTTTACTATGCGTATGCACTAATTGCGTCCATATTGATAGAAACCACTAATTCCGATTTTATGCGTGCGGCGTGCAAATTGAAGCCAGGTGAAAAATGGCGCGTAACAGTAAACCTTAACATTAAATCTTGGAACCAGTTTTTGATGGGGTGTCTTCGTAAGGACTGTTTATTCCTGTTGCAATGGCCTTCAGTAGACCTAAGACTAAATGAATTGCCCAATCAGATTTCATTTTAAACGCAAACGATGTAACTTCATTTATAAAACTTTGCCATTATTTATTATAATTGACCACGCCCACATCCCGAAGATGACGTACACCGCAATCAATGGAAGTTATAGTAAGCTAAATTTCAGCTGATGCGACGAGCATTTGAGGCCAATGGCTTTTTGGCAAGCTTGTAAATCATGACTGGGTAGGCCTAGAGGGTTATTTAATACATCAATCTGCTGCTCAAGACTTGAATATTCAGAAACTCAACCAAAAAGTGATAAGTGCTGGCATGCTTTAAGTAATACTACATTTATTCGTCCGCTAGTCATGCTCTAGGGAGGCAATCTCCTAGAGTAGTCAACAGCAGCGGCAGTAAGTATTAAGTGGCAATGAACATGGAAGAATCCACCTTTTATAGGTTGGTGGCAGGAAGTGCATTGTATCATGCTGAGTCTAACCAATAAAATATGACAGAAAGTAAATTAACCAATCAGTTTATTGATATATATAATAGTGCACAATAGTAAACGTACAAGGTGCGTAGTGGCAATACATAACACTACAAGATAAAGTCCTCAGTCTTTGTTAGCCTTAGATCCAAAATAGATGGAATGTAGAGGTAGATAGGGCCTGGATTCGTCCTAGTGCATCGACTTGGGCTAGTTTTGGAACTCAAGCTACAGCGGCCTTTTTGTGGCCGGCTCGGTATGTCGCTGCAGGGCTGATAGAGGTCACAGCAGGGCCAATAGGTAAAGCTGTAGGGCCGGTATATTGTCTGCAGGGCCGGTAGGGTATTTCCTCCTTCTGCTGAGGTGATAGCTCTATGAGTCATCACAACGGGAGGTCTGTCTGACTGATAGCTTCAGTCAGAGTTACCTCAGATTAATATGAGTGCCTAGGGCATAAATGCTACAAAAATCCACCACATATTTACAACTATTAATTTGCGAAAATGGCGATGAGAATGTACCTACGGTACGCACATCGCTAAATTTTAACATGCCTATATCGATTATCTGGCAATTCTTTTATACTTTATTCATGGTGCGGAGAGGCCTTTTTACTGGAAAAAATTCATCAATAACAGTCTGCTCATCTGATTTTATTACTGTCACACAGAGAGGATATATAATTTGCTTCATTTTCCGATGCAGTGAATTGGCTCTGCCTACCTAACACTATTCAGTGGTTAGTTGTATCGGAGGTCAGTTAAGGTCTGGTCTCTCCACACACACAGCGGTTTACAGCCACAAATGCTGCATGTTGAGGGATTTTCTTTCTATGAACTGTTTCTGCACTCCACACACGCCAGTTATGCACACAATGCTGTTCATCAACGATTTATAGTGCTAGCTTGTGCAATCGTGGGTGGGAAAAGCAAAGTGGGGAAAAGTCCATGCAAGGGTTCTGCATCGACCAATCCAATTAGTGTGAGGGATGAATCACTATTTGGAAGATCGCCAGCTGAAATCATGTTAGAATATGGGTTGTATATTGTGGTGGATTTTCATGACCACTACATGTGCGCAAGGTCCCCCTGACAACTGCTGAGTGTCAGGCACACCTAAACTGAGTCTGGCCCAGCCAGAAAACAAGTAAGAGAGCCTGTAGAATCACTACCGGCCCTGCAGAAGCACTACCGGCCCAGCAGCATGCACTACCAGCCCTGCAGTGTCACTACCGACCCTATACCGGGTCGGGGAGGGAAGAAGAGCTATATCCTGTGAACTCAAAGTAGTACCAAAAGATGCAGAAGCCCAAGTTTGCTGCCTAGCTACCACCGGAAAGACGAAAGATGGGGAACACAAGCCATAACAGCTAGGAACCTGTACCACCTATTGCACCATCCTGACTCAGCACTATTGACTGAGAAGCTCCGCCCTTTACTTCTGGGTGCATTATATGTTTAATCTTATTCCAGCCAATATCGTACTGTGTTATTGATATCTTGCTTTTTCATTCATATAATCACTTCCTACCACTGTTGATTTGTTGCCCCCTTATTTGGGCATATGTTTTCTGTTATTCTGCCTATAAAAGGCAGAGCCTTTTCACTATCCTTTGTACTTTTATTGGTATTCTGCTTGTGATTGCACCAAGCAGCAAGATACATTGTCCGTCTTATACCACACTGGGTTGTTGTTGTATAATGCAATATGGTTTACTCATTGAAACACTGAGTTGTGCGTTTGAGCCGTGGGCTCTGAATACGGTTGTGGAGTTGGCATACTCCTCCGTTTGGAAGTAGACTGGAAGGTGACCTCTGGAGTGAGGTGTTGTTGGTGGATCTTTGATCGGCCCCCCAAAATCCACTACAATATTCTTTTATTGATAAAACAAAAACAGCCTGTATTGTCGAAGCGCTAATGACTACTGGCTGAAAGCTAAGCGCACAGAGGATTATTTTAGAAGCAGAGAGAGAACAACAGATTAGCAAAAGTGTTATAAATGAAATGCTTGACATAATGTCTATCTAATAGCAAAGGAAAACACACAGTGCATATCTATACAAACATGGTTATGCCACATTACGAACAGGAACTAACCAATAGAATAAAGATAGGTATGACACAGACCACAGGTGTTTGACAAAAAAGGAACACTAACACAGATGTGAGGCAGTTATTTTGACCAAATCAAAAATGCTTGATTCTCAATAAAACAATCAGGGCAAAATAATCAACCATTTTTGTTTTCTCTGACAAAATCATTGCGTGTAGAAAGGCCTTTAGTAGTGAGGTAATAAGCGAGTAAGTCTGTTGGTTATTCTCTGTAAAGAAAAACTTACGACGTATAAGCCAACTTTGCGAAGAAGTCATTATTTATCACAGCTGATACTAAACTGTTACATTTATCTTTTTTGACTGAGTAATTCTTCATTTATACATTGATGTCTTAAAAAAATTTATGCTGTGAATTTTAGGATCTTCTCACCGTCACCAAGGCTGTTTGATTTATCAAGAAATGATGGTATCAAATAAACAAAATTTTTCCCAATTACTTTTGTATTCTAAAGATGAAGCAATTTAGCCTTAATAGTTTTATTAGCAAGTTTTTTCATCGGTAGATTATACTAACCTACAAGTAATGTAACTCTAGAATCAGTACTGAAAGGTCATGCTCGTGCTAAATTTTTGTGCTGATGAATATTTTTCAGTTTTTCACATGTTTATTTTGTAGAGATACTCGTAGAATGTCAGTTGAAAATGGTGAAAAAAAGAAAACTATCAGAAGACTTTGACTGATCAGGATTTTACACTCCTTTAAAAACTGATGCTCAGAAAAAAAATTGAAAACTGATTATAAATTATCATGGCTGGTGTTAGAACCATCCATAAAAATTGGGCACAAGTGGTAAAGAGTTTTCAACAGCAAACTCGACAGTTGCTAGAAAGTTTGAACAATGAAACTGCTTCAGAGATTGAACTATTTTGAGCTCAAATTGATGCAACAGCAGAGTCGTTCTGTAGTGGATTTTGAGGGCTAAAACCCACTAGCTAAGGTTGGTAGCGAGCTGCCACCAGTTCTTAGTTTAACCTGTTATAACAACAGGGTTGGTAGTGTACTGAAGAGAAATAAGATAGAGTATCCCAACTCTACAACCAGTAAGGAGCCCTCAGCTCAGACCTGTAACTCAGTGTTGTTGAGTAAGTATGCATTTATTCATCCAGAATAAAACGAGTTACAAATGACTTGATAGAGCAAAAGTTCTGCCTTTTATAGGCGATTCACAGGAAGTTATTAGGCACTTTATCCAATTGCATAACAAGATTACACAAAGAACGAATGAATGCAGATATATAAATAGATAACGAATAAGATATGGTATATGAGGCTAAAGGTAAATGGCGTCCTGTAGTGGTAGGTGGAGTTACATGTTAGTGCACCAATCACAGTCATATCTGCTTCCTGTTTTTAGTTCTCAGCCTTTCTAGCCTTTGTACTCTGTCCTTCCTTGGGTTTAGAGGTGGTTAGCTCCAGTAGATGGCTCTCTGCTTCTCTCAGGCTACTTTCTGGTCCGTAGTCTATAGTGACTCACTTCCCACCAGCCCGATGGGGTCGGTACTGCTCCATACAGGGTCGGTGCTGCTCCATACAGGGTCGGTACAGCTTTATGCACAAGTTCGGTCATTTCGATATGACAGCTTCCAGTCATTCAGGCCATGTAATGGCTAGTATAAGGATGCCAAAATGTGGCACAGTGTGTGCGCAGACAGTGAACATTAGAATCCACAACAGTTCTCTCTCAAATACATTTTTCAGTGGAGCGTTTGTAAAAAAAGAGAAAACGTAAGTGATCAAATCCTCAAAAAACAGTAAAATTGTTGAAGCATTTAGCATGAGTTTTAGTGGGTTGTAGTGGAAAGTCAGCAGCGAGTGAATACAGTGACAGTGGTGAGACTGTAAAATTTTGCAAATTGCTAACCATTAAAATGGAATATTTTAATTCCAAAACAATAATTTACCCATCGGTTAAGAGGAATGCAACTCTGGCCTCGCTGTCAAAATTTATATGCATTTGGCAATATGTAAAATTGGGAAAGCTTGTTGAGGGTATCAATGCTAAAACTGCCGTAAGATAAAAAGCTTTGGTGCGTAAAGAATATACTCTGCTAAAAGATTTGTAATTACCGTTCGTTTATACTAGAGAAACTTATATTTAAAAAACTTATCTCTCTCATTCATTAAACTCTTGAGGACTATACAAATGTAAAACAGTGGTCATATAAAAACATTTTCCAGCTCACCAACTCCCTCGCTCCAGAAGTGTCAAAGTAGAGGATTTTACGTCAGAAAAAAAATGCAATTCTTGGTGAGAGAAAATTTGTTTACTCTATTGTTATTGTGGTCTAAAAATAAATAAACAACTGCTGCATTTGGTCTGCTATCTATGCTTTTGGTAAGAGATGTTGAAATTTTTAAATGGGCTCATTTTTCTCAGCTTATTTTATTGGAAAATACGATTTTCTCAATGTACTGTTGGCCAGAATTGACTTCAACTTTTAGTCTTTAGAGAATGTGATGGAATAAGCAATATAAAAGATCCTAACCAGTTTGCCTCTCTCATACCACAGCACCATGATGGTTTCAAAAAGTTATTTGAACCCAAGGATTTTGGGTTTTTACCTAGAAATATCTCTGTTTTTATCAGTTAACCTAAGACAGTGTCAATAGTGAAGACAAATTTTACGTATCGGACACGCTTTTTCTTCTTTCAAACAGAACGGATACAAACATTGAATTCTATCTTATATTCTTAATAACATTATCGATAATGCTAAAAATATTATAGTGGATTTTCATAGCACTCACATCTGCACAGATACCCAGCAATCATTCTGGCATCACTTGTATAGCCATTGCATAGCCAGAATGACCCACTAACCAACCCTGCATCGGTACTATACCGACCCTGTACCAACCCTGTACCAACCCTGTACCAACCCTGTAGGAGTTAGCACCGACACTGTGGGAGCTATACCGGCCTGGCAGAAAGTGACTTATCCTAGCCTGAGACCTGAAAGTAGCCTTGGAGGAAGCAGAAGATCATATCCAGGAGATATCTACCATTACGTTTGGCAGAAATCGAGGAACTAAGGTTGTAGAGACTGAGATGTAACCACAGGAACTAGAACTGCTTGTGACTGGCCCACTAGCCTATGACTCTGCCTACTACTTCTGGGTGCCATATATGTTTTAGCTTGTACGCCTTGCTTCATTTGTTGATATTTATATCTGTTTGCCTATTTGCTATATTATCTTCAATTTCTGTGTCATTGGCCATTGCCCTATATTGTAGTGGATTTTGGGGGCTTCAAATCACTAACTGAGGTTGGTAGCTTGCTGCCACCAGTTGTTAGATTAACCTGTTACAACAACAGGGTCGGTGAGATACCGAATGTATACAAGATAGAGTACTGCTACTCTACAACCAATTGTGAGCCCTCGGCTCAGACGCATATCTCAAAGTAGTTGAGTCCACATGCCTATATTCATTCAGAATAAAACGAGTTAGTAAGAAGTCCCAATTACAACTGATGATAATGGTCAAAGTTCTGCCTTTTATAGGCAGTGCACAAGAACAATCATCCAATTAGAGTACAACATTGCAATACACACCAATGAGAGTAAATATATAAATACATAGCAAATAAGATGGCAGTAAAGGGCGTAAAAGGAATAAGCACCCTGTGGTAGTAGGCGGAGTCATAGGCTCATAAACCAATCACAGCTAGTTTCTGGGTCCTAGGTCTTTCCAGCTCTTAATCCATCATCTTTGGTAAGGGGTAAGGGTGGCTACTTTCGGCAGATGGCTCTTAGGTCCTCCCAGGCTACTTCTAAGATCTCAGGCTCCACTGACTCACTTCCTGCCGGCCCAGTGAGTTCGGTATAGATGTACACAGGGTCGGTATAGGCATAAATATAGTTACCGTCCACTTGGTTAGTAGTTACTAGGCAATCTGGCCATCCAATGGCTATTGTAGTGATGCCAGAATGTAATACTGGTTGTGCGCAGAGGATGTGTACGCTAAAATCCACCACAATATTACTTCATGTGCTCTGCCTATGAAAGGCAGAACTTTTGCTATGATAATCAGTTTGTATTGGGACTTGTACTTACTCATATTCTTTTGTAAGAATAAATGCATATTACCCGTAATCAAATTCCTTGCGACAGTAAATGCATATCTACTTTCAAGCTCTGAGTTATGCGTCTGAGCCGAGGGCTCTATCCTAGATGTAGAATAGAGACCACTCCTTCACTTTTCATCCAGTGTAGTGCCAACCTGTTGTTACCTCTTGGTGAAACGTAACTGGTGGCAGCATACCGTCAGAACGCCACCGACTTCCCCGTGCCAGCAAACAAGAAGTTCGGCCGGTCACAGCACTCAGCACTCAGGTGAATTAATAGCCCCATATCCGCTACAAATAATTCCCTCGCGACTTTAACTCTGTATAACTAATCTTAATATTTATTTAGTATATGATATTTTGTATGTCTTAAGATACTCTTTTTGCTTATCTTAATTGAAGTTTTTAGTAATTGTCCAATATTTATCACAACTTATCACCTACTAAAACTATACACATCCACCATAAGCTGATTAGGTGGAATCAAATACTTTGTCTAAAAAACGAGACCACATACAAACTAACTCACAATAATGCTCAATAACAGGGTTATAAAAAACAATGCTTTTTATCACAAAATGCATACAAAGCCTGAACCACTAAGATTCACGCGAATATGCCAACTGGGCTAAAAAGAGCATTGTAGCATATAAACAAATTATATGGTGCACGAAAATTCACCCATCGGGTTATCCTGGTTCCACAAAGTGCACAAAAAGGCTTTTTCACCCGTGTACTCTTGTACTTTAGACAACACCATCTACAGCTCTATTACACTTTTAAGTTCATACTGTGGTGGATTTTTGTGACCACTATCTTTGTGCAAGGTCCCTCTGACAACTGCTGGGTGTCAGGCACGCCTATACTGAGCCTGGCACAGCCAGAACGCGAGCAAGTAAGCCGGTAGAAACACTACCGGCCCTGCGGTATTTACTACCGGCCCTGCAGTATTCATTGCCGGCCCTGCAGAGGTACCATCGGCCCTGCAGTACACACTGCCGGCCCTGCAGCATGCACTACCGGCCCTGCAGTGCCACTACCGGCCCTATACCGGGTCGGTGAGGGAAGAACCGCTATAGCCTGAGAACCTAAATTGAAACCAAAGATGCAGGAGCCCGACTTTGCAGCTTAGCTGTCCTCAGACAAGACCAAAGCCAAGGACCACAAGCCATAAGGACCAGGAACTAAAGCTACTCATTGCACCATCATGAATCAGCAAGATCGACTGATAAGCTCCGCCCCCCACTTCTGGGCGCCTTGCATACTTAACCCTATATTAGCCAATGTTGTATCATCGTATTTATATCTCAAGTTCTGATTAGTGCAATTACTTCCTGCCATTGGTGATTTGTTGCCCCTTATTTGGGCCTATATTTTCTCCTGTTCTGCCTATAAAAGGCAGAACACTTCTCATTATTCGTTGTATTGTATTGGGATTCTGCTTGTGATTGAGCCAAGTAGCATAATACATTTACCGTTATTATACATTGCTGGTTACACTGTATAATAAACTATGGTATACTCAACAAGACATTGAGTTGTGCGTTTGAGCCGTGGGCTCTGAGAACAGTTGTGGAGTCGGTATACTCCTCTGTTAGAAGTTTACCTCTGGAGTGAGGTGTTGTTGGTGGACGTTTGGTCGGCCCCCCAAAATCCACTACAATATTCAGACCAATGCACCGACCGAGATCTAAATGTAACATATGGACAACACAATGCACAAAAATTCACTCAATGCTTGACGCTTACTCCTGGTGCCACCTGAAGCATAAAAAGGCAATTACGTTCATGAGAACACGATTCTTTTTAAGAAACTCTCAGGAGATCTGCTCCTATCATACTACTACCAATGATGAGTTTTCTGTAGAAACAACCCCAATATGCCCCTCTTTCCAGGCCCCAACCCACCACTAAGTTTTCACAAACCATTCTAACCTGTTCCCTAAACCTTCTTGGTATGTAACTTTCAACCCTATCATAACGCAGACAACCCTTAGATTTGTATCTATATCATCTTCAAAATAGGCAAATTTTACAAGGGTTGTCTACCTTTACTGAAGAGGACACAATCCCTAATGTGTCTATCCTGAAACGGACTGGAGTATAGAATAGAGCACAGGAGTACCCAATGCCACTAACAATTTGAAATAAAAGACTTCTATAAGCTAGCGCCTTGGAGATAGATTTTTAGGCTAATAATTTACCTGCTTGCAAGTTGCCAATAAGAGCTCTATATTTCAGCATTATTTATTCGCCCTACAAGTATGGCCTAAACCATTCGGTCTTATCAAGTGTGGTAGCATCAGGGTGAAGGTGGAGTGAGGCTAGTGAAAAAGGTCCAGAGGGAGAAGGGAGGGTTGGCGTATTGGAATATTATGGGCGATGCTGTTGCTGATTATTATGAAAGGTAAGTAACAATGTTTCGTAGTCACAAAACATTGAAATAATTATTACTTTTTGCGCCCTGAAGCCAGATCAAATCTGTTTTGATTGGGGGATAGCGCTACACATCTGACCTAGAACTATTCGGTGAACTGTGTAGACATATGATTTAGTGCTACAAAAGTGACAAAACATGCTGATGGTTGTTAGAAATATGTAAAAGCTGACTGGTGCAGATTTATTGCAGACAAAAAGTTATTATCTCTATCAAACAACTAAATATCATCAACATCGAAAGTTGATGATTAGCAACAGCTGCCACCTGCATTTTAATACATACAATTTTCAGATAAGCACCTTCATGAAACAGCGGTTAAAGTTTCACAACAGCCATTTTATCACCTATTTTTTACCTCTTGGCGGCAGATAAATGTGATGCAATTGAACTCTGACTCTAAAGTAACCTAAAACCTGCTGAAATTTATACATATGATCGATGCAATCAACTAACACGTCACAATAATGTTTATGAATCTTGAAAATGCCGATGTATGTTGGTGCATGTGAAATATGCTGTGTTTAATAATATTTACTTAACAATGAGGATGACACTGGCAAATGTCTTTTTTGTGTTATACAATAATAACTGTTTACAGCTTCTCCATCTGGACTTCCTTCAAACCTCTTTGAGTACTTTGCAATAGTGTTTCTGCTGTTTTTATGAAATTGTAAACTAGTTTTTGGCAACTTGAATAATGTTGGTGAGTCTTTTGCTTTGGTGTGTAGAGTATAACTTTGACAAAGTCACTGTGTGAATACATCATGAGTTTACTATTTGATCTAAAATTTTGCTTAATGGTTGAACACAAGCGAGCACTCTAGACGGTTTTACAACAACATTAATGAGTCAGCAGTCTAAGAGTTTATCTTTTAGTTGGCTACGTTCATCCATTTTCATTTAATCAAGTCTTTTCTTTTCACAAATATTGTCTTACCAGCAACTGATTGTAATATCTTGTTTCACCTCGCATAATCGTACCATTGGTCTCCTAGATACAAGATACCATTGCATACATCTCACTTTCGCGAAAGCGAAGATTGGTTTCACATCTTCCCATATATTTTTATGTATCTGTACTGACAGGTGTTAGCATTCTCATTTCTCTTCCTTGCTCCTGAGTGATGCGCCTTGTCTCATTTCTGAATTGCAAAGTGAGATTACTTCATTTTTTAGAGAAGTGGTTTATGTTTATGAATAAAGAACCTGCCCATCTATCATGTCTCAAATTCCCCTTTATACTCTTGCTGCACAATCTTTTTCCTCCTCTTTAAACAGTCTTTCATTTTATCTATTTGGCCCTTGAAGTACATGCGGTTCCTTGCTGTTGCACTCTAATCAGTCAAACCCCCACGGTACTTCAATGTACTTTAAATCAAATAACAATTCAAGCATCCATTTCATTTGAACATCATGCAGAACATGAATGTATCTGTCTATCCGACATCTCTTAAAAATGCTGTAAATGCAATCAAACCAGAAAACGATCAAAGAAAATTGTGGGCAAAAGGCATTGGCTGATATTCACTTTTTTAAACGTCATGTTTAGGAAACGCTATCAGCACTGACAGCAACACCTTTTGTGATGTACACCAAGGAATCAATGTTTGTGATATACACCAAGGAATTAATGTTTGTGATGTACACCAAGGAATCAATGTTTTTGCTGTGGTCATGTTATGGATCAAAACCAGCAAAAATTTACTCAGCGTAATTTAACTGCAAATAGTATTGTGTGAAGTTGGCCTATGATAAATACTTTCCATAGTTATGTTATCAAGTAGGGCTAAACATTGTAGTTTGACTACCTGCGCACTAGGCACAGGTACGGTCCACAAGCTCACATCTTGCCTGCACAGCTCAAGAATTCCTCAGCCAGCCTTTCACTAACTAGAAATCTGAAAATCAGGTACAATGTAAGTGCAATATAAGTTTTCACAGATCCACTAAACCTTACACTCATAGTGAGGCAATCAACGAAAGCTAGAGTGCAGAGTGAGCACCAGAGGAAAATAGGATGAAAAGCAGAGTTTAAAAGTCACAGAAAATCGCTTATTTACATTCTTTCCAATAATTACTAGAATAAAATGTGTCAATAATCACGAGATAAATAATGTATCGTATAACAACAAAAACAACTGCATATTACTAAATACTAAGCCAGAATATCAGAAAAGGGAGGAGTTATAATCTATTTATGTATTGGATCTTTTGGCTCCTGTCGGCCAGCTGAATGTCCTGGCTTTCTGGTAGCCTGGAGATTAGTGTTTGTGGCATATGTAGGTAGTAAGGTAATTTTAATGTTTGGCAAAACTAAAAGAACAAAACCTTTTCAATTTTTTTGGACATTTCTAACCAAACTTCTAACCATTGAGATCTGATTTGCCTGATACGCATGAGTCTTAATTCGGACTGCTATTATACACAAGTTTCTCACAACTACGACCAATGTTAGACGTTTAGTGCTGTTTAAATAAACAATAAAGGAGTAGCAGTCTGTTTCACTATATCAGATACACGCCACACCTAGATTTATCTCTATTTACAGCTTTGTTTTATGTCACAACCACCTGTTCTTGGTAAACTTGCCAAATATATCAATGACGTTGTTTTACAGAACAGTTGGTGTTGAGCATATTTTCCATCCTTTTATGCAGCGATTTTTACCTTAAAAATTACTTGCACAATATACACGTAATTGTATCTGCATTTCAAAGCCTTATGTTTATCTAGAGAGGCTGGTCATGTAACCATAGCCGGCTGGAATTGAATGGAATCCCAATTTTCCACCTCGGAAGTTTCAAATGAAGACACCTGCACAAAACAACCAATCAGCTCAATCGGTAGCTCACATTACATAACAGACAATCACACCCATTCTGTTGGAATTGAATGGAATCCTAATTTTCCACTTTGGAAGTTTCAAATGAAGACACCGGCACAAAACAACCAATCAGCTCAATCGGGTACCTCACATTAACAGACAAATGACCCTACTCATTTACATGCAGATAACTAGTCGCAACAGATAAGACTGCGAAGGACCAAAGAAATATCGCAATTGAGGTGAGACATTTGTTGTATTGGAGAAAATTTTAGGTAAAATTTTTATTAGATAATGCTTGCAATAACGATCGACATGTTTTTGTTTATGTTTTTCTAATGTCTAGTTATTTGATGAGTATGAAAATATGTTAGAGACGATTGATGTATTGGATGATCCTCTAGGTTTACTCCGTTCTGATCCACAAACCTGCAAAATACCGCTCTTGCAGGAATGTGCGCCAAGTTTTGCACTGCCAGAAAATTACTTCATCTTTGGATCGGAAGTATATTTCTTTCCTTTCCGTACAATATTCATTTGGTCGATCAGATCTCGCTATTCATTTTTATTATTATTTTGTTTGTTAATATTGTTCTACACGCCACTGTCTATTCTTCTATGACTACCAATCATTTTACCCTAACTCGTCAAAACAAGCACAAGATTTTCTTGTCTTTTGATGGAAAGAGTGTTAGATGATACTTTGTGATCACATTGGGCCACTTGAAAAATCGTTCAGTCTTCCCTCGTTGCCATTTCACGTATGAAATTTGCAAAATAAACGACTTTCCTTTACGGTGTGGATATACTAATTGTGTTCATGTTGACCAAAAGAATCAAATCTGATTTTATGTGTGTTCAAATTGGCGTCAGGGGAAAAATGGCACGTGATAGAAAACACCCCAGCAATTGTAAGAACCAATTTTTAATAGGGGGGTATTCATAGGGATTCTCTGTTCATGCTGCCACGGCCTTTAGTATACCTACGACTAGGTATATTGCCCCATCAGACTTCATTTTAAACAAAAATGATGCAACTTTGTTTACATAAATTTGAGAAAAATTTGCTATAATTGACTATGCCTACAGGCCATAACCTGAAGATGACGTGGTTATCAATCGATGGAAATTACAGTAAATCCAAATTCCACGAATGCGACGAGCTTTTGAGGCCAATGACTTTTGGCAAGCTTGTAGATCAGAATTGAGTAGGCCTACAGGGTCATCCAATACACCAATCTGCAGCTTAAAATCTGAATATTCAGAAAATTAGTTCAAATATGCTCAATGCAGTCATGCTTTAGAGCAGATAACCCAAATAAAAAAATTGTTTGTGTGAAGTCCGTGTTTTTCACGGCTACATTCCATGGTCCACGGTTTGGTACAATCTTTCAATAAAGCATTGATAGGAAAATGGAGAGGTTGATAATCCCATGCTGCGCAGGTGGAAGCTTGTTGTGAAATGTTGATGCGATGGAATTGAATGCTGCTCATGTAGCCAAAGCATTTCTACCCGATGCTCATAGTTCACAAATGAGTACTTTTGCTAGACTTGTGATGGGAAGTGAGGTGAGATGGCTGTGGTAGTATTATTATACAAGAGTGGTTGGTGAGTGTGGGAAGCATTAATAACCATGCAAACTTACTACATCCTTTCCATACATTTCTAGGCGCTGAATGGTACTTCTGAGTAAATTAGTTAAACAAAAGTTTATGAGACATGATTGATAGAGACATGTTTGATAGCGACATGTTCGATAGAGACACGTTTGATAAGGTTATCATTGATAACCCAATATTGGCTACACATTACAAAATAAAACAAAAACATCATTCACAGTCAGTGACTGTGAATACATCTTTAAATATTTACAGTGGGTCAGCGGAACTTATAAACAGCTAGTGTGCTGGTACATGTAGGGAGCTCTCAATTGTACAAAGCTAATTGACAAGCAGTCTATCACTATGTTCCCATGGTGCGAATTTGTTCGATCGGACGTTCGTTCAAGTCGGTTAGCATTCATTCGGGTTGGCATTCCATTCCGTTCCTATGATAATTCGAATTGAAATAATTTTTGGGAGTTGTCCTTCCTTTACAGTGAGTAGCGAGCGCAATAATGACTTGATCGTAGTGAGATAGTAAACAACCGCGTTCGTATTACTAAGTAGTAATACGAGTCAAATTTGTGGAATGTTCACAGCATAAACTAGTAATATAGTAGTAAGTAGATGAATAATAATCAAAGCAACAATTTCTAATAATTATAGATGATTATTAATAAACATAATGATAGCTATAAGAAGCGATAAATAATTATTAATAAAAAATAAATACATTATTTCCAAATAATAAAAAATCATTTTTTTTTTGGCAAATATAAAAATATTAATAATAATTTGGTTTGCCCATTTATCAAACAGAGCTATGATTCAATTTCCCAAACAAATAGTAAATGATTTATAACTAAGCTGTTGTTAAACTTGCAGAGGATTATTATTATATGAATTTAGAAACTGCAGTTGGAAAATACGCAAAAACTGATTTACAGCCAAATCGCCAGTTTAATGTCTTTTTCTCAAAAGAGCAGCCCAAACGAATTTGAATTCATCAACACTAACGATTCCACATGATCCTAATGAATGCTCAACATGAACGAATTCGGTTTGAGGAAACGCACTGAGCCAACACGAACGAACCCGAACCAACTCGCACGGTTCACAATTTCCATGACCCAAATGGACGATTTATGAGATCAACCCGAATGAATCGCACCATGGGAACATAGTGAATGGACTGTGTCATATAGATATAATGTAAAGGATTTCAGTCTGGTTTCCACTAAACTCAAGTATTCTACCTCTATAAAGAGATAGACACTGCAAGTAGAGACATTGACAAACAGTCAGTTTATTGCCGAATCTCTCGGCATGCACAGGGCCCACAGTTCAGACAAACTACACAGTATATTAGCTTGGTAATGGCATTCTTGGTATAACACATGGCTGTAGGGAAGCAACTCCCTAGATAGTGGCCAGTGTACATGAAAATTCACCAAGTGGATGAATGCAATGAATGTAGGAGCTTCCAGCCAATAATATAATGCAAACAGGGTTAAACAGATAAGGCGCCAAGCCACTAGAAGTAGAGTCCTAAGCTAATTGTCCAATGGCTGGCTCTTGACAGTCCTAGGGCTATACCTAGCCTGTTGTGGATGCTATCCTTCTTCTGTGGAAGGGTACTACCGGCACATGGGGTGCTTAGTATTCTCAGGCTAATTGCAGGTTCCTTCACCGAAGTGGACATCTTGTGCCTGACCAATAGGATGTTTACCAGCACAACAGGAGTCAATACCGACCTTGTCAAGGTCACTACCGGTGTTGCTGGCTGTCATGCCGGCCCGGCACTATATTTTGCTGCTTGGGTAGCATTCTAGCCCCTTTGTGCGCATGGTCAAGTTGGTCAAAAGGTTTTTACTGTCACCATATGACGAAATCCACCACATATGCATGCAGCAGCCTTGCTGTGTATGAGGATTTTGTTAGTTGTTAGTTTCTGTCCCCTGCCGGTGCTCCTGTATACACCTTCATCACCAATGTCTCTCACTGATCCACCCAGCCTTTCTCTCTCTAGAACAAAGAAAGCTCTCAATACTTTATAGTAGGATCCTTAATATAGTAAAGGGGTGGGTAAACAGGCCGATGTTTGTCCACATGGGCCATCAAATGCCACCGGAAGGCCTTATGATGGAATTGGTCAACACACTGAGAGGTTTGCTTGTAAGCCAAACCAACATGTTGGCCAGCGCTCAATGCTGATAACAAATCAGCACCTTGTGATTGGCTAAAACAAACCAATCCATTATCTTATGTTTCATCAACGTAATTGGCTATTACAGTGTGCATTCTATCATTCAGCAAAATTAATCAAATATTTTCAAAACAGTTTTGTATGCAAATGACTGGCAACTTTCATTGGGGTGTTACAACTTTTATCCTTGTAAAAGATTTATGCCTCCCCCTTACTTTGAGACATTATTCAGCCAAACTTCTGGATGGAGCCGAGCAAACTCAGGCAAACCTCAGATTGAGTTTGAATTGACTTGAGTAAACTCTTGGTTGGAGTTGGATTGGCTTGAGTAAACTCTTGGTTGGAGTTGGATTGACTTGAGTAAACTCTTGGTTGGAGTTGGACTGACTTGGGTAAACTCTTGGTTGAAGTTGAACTGACTTGAGTAAACTCTTGGTTGGAGTTGGACTGACTTGGGTAAACTCTTGGTTGGTGTTGGACTGACTTGAGTAAACTCTTGGTTGAAGTTGGACTGACTTGAGTAAACTCTTGGTTGGAGTTGGACTGACTTGAGTAAACTCTTGGTTGGAGTTGGACTGACTTGAGTAAACTCTTGGTTGGTGTTGGACTGACTTGAGTAAACTCTTGGTTGGAGTTGGATTGACTTGAGTAAACTCTTGATTGGAGTTGGACTGACTTGAGTAAACTCTTGGTTGAAGTTGGATTGACTTGAGTAAACTCTTGATTGGAGTTGGACTGACTTGAGTAAACTCTTGATTGGAGTTGGATTGACTTGAGTAAACTCTTGGTTGGAGTTGAACTGACTTGAGTAAACTCTTGATTGGAGTTGGACTGACTTGAGTAAACTCTTGGTTGGAGTTGGACTGACTTGAGTAAACTCTTGGTTGGAGTTGGACTGACTTGAGTGAACTCTTGGTTGGAGTTGGACTGACTTGAGTAAACTCTTGGTTGAAGTTGGACTGACTTGAGTAAACTCTTGGTTGAAGTTAAAAAATACTCAGAATCAAATTTCACTCAAAAACGTTTCTTTGAAGACGTATGACGTATTTTCTTTGAAGTCTGTGAACAGTGACCTTCAAAGACCTTTACCTGCTAGAGGCATTCTCTGTGAGACAGAGACACCCCTTTTGCATTGAGCTGGTACAAACAACAGGCGACTGACTGGTCTTCCCTGCTACCAGAAATAGAGCAAGCAGTGCTGCCTTCCCTGTACTACAGATATGACAGGGCCGGTAGTTATCTGACTGGATCGGGGTCAAAGGAAGGACATAGCCTGAGAACTTGAGAATAGCCAAGGAGCTACAGAAGAACGGGTCGGTACTATATCTACCTCCAAAAGACAAAAAGGAAGGAGGCTATTGTAAATCAGCCCTAGGACCTATTAAGAGATGGGAGCGCACATCAGCAGACATTCACCCATTAACTCCACCCCTTTATCTCTGGGCGCTCGTTCTATTTAATTAATTGCTATTACCGTTTTATTTGTTGCTATTTTTAATCTTATCTTATCAGTTTTTTTAGTCAGTTCCTGAGCACTTAATAGGTTACTATGTATATCCTTAGCACATGATCGGTTCATGACAATGCTAGTTTCCTGCGCTCCAGCCTATATAAGGCTGGAGCTCGCCTACACTCTTTGCACTTATATGTTATATCTACTCTTGCCACTTCACTCTAGAGGACTACCTCCCTAGAGATGCATTGATACAATAAATGTATGCATACCACAGCAACCTGACTAGTTGGTCTGAGCTGTGGGCTCCCCCTACTAGTTGTTAGAGCCATTTGTAACAAGTGGCACCGGCCATTCTGGCGGTGTCCCTTCTGGAGAGAGGAAGAGTACTTGAGCTTAGTGCGACTCTGTGGTACCACGCCAGAATCCACTACCATATATTTTATTGCTGTTTATACAATAGAGCTCACAGTAACTTGATGTTTGCCCTACGAAACCCAAATAACCTCTGAACGTAATAGCAAACAATGTCATATAGGAAAGTTATGCAAATAAGGCAGTTGAAAAATTACAACCTGATTGGCCAGTTTCTCCTTTTTACACTATACAAAAGTACTCCAGCTCCTTAGTAGAGAAGTCACCATCCTTTAGAGCCAGTTCGTCCAGTTTTGGTTTCACATTCACTAACTTACTCTCAGCCAATCAGCAGCCTTCCTCTTCCTGTCAGGATGTTGTGCAAAATAACACAAGAAATGACTTGAAATTCCAAATTACGCTCAGAAGAAAGTTTTGGATTCACATCATAAAGCCTTTCTAAAACTTTCAATTCAATTTTTTAGACTTAAATTCCAAAGCTTAAACTTTTAGTCAAAAATTTCACTACACAGCACTGGGAGGTGCAGTTCTCCAATCAGTATCACTCCTCTAGGTGGTAATATTGATACTAGAGTCTTAAGCTACATATACATCTACCGATTAGCTACCTATTTGCCTCTACCTACCGGTAATGACAACAGGGTGTTTCCTCTATTTATTTTTTCTACTTGCCATTCTCTTGCAATACCAGTTAAACTCGCTGTTTTTAATGTCAGAGTTAGCCATAAAATACTTTGAAACAGCAAAAAAGGGACACTTATGAACGACTCTTTTTTACATAAATTATTGTGCTTGAGAAACGTTTTTATTGGGAACATTACAACTGTGAGCAGTTCTTATGGGTTTTGGTCTGGTTACCATGGAATTCCACTAATCTCGAGTATTAATACTCGAGATTAGTGGAATTCCATGGTAACCAGACCAAAACCCATAAGAACTGGACCGGCCGGCCGGCACAGTGCCCCCTCTGGAGAGAGGTAGAATTCTACCTCTCTCCAGAGGGGGCACTGTGCCGGCCGGCCGGTCCAGTTGGCAAGCACTGAGTAGTGCTGTTTGAATAGTGGCTTCATTCATTAGACACCGATGTCCCAGGGTGGCTATCCACTAATTTGATTCATGAAGAGACCCGCTTGAATCTAGTAAGGTATTCCACTAGTACAGTACCTTTATGATGGCTGTGGGTGAAATTTTAGCTCACTGATTGCTGGTGTCTGCCCCCAAACAAGCAGTTTACTATCGACATTCACCAAAATCTACCACACAGTGATATGACAGGTAAAATCAAGAATAGTTTACTGATTTTTCGATGTGGATCAAAACATTCTACCGATTGCTTTGCAATTTATCTGGAAACAGAGGCTGCAAAATTGCGTAATCGATAGGCACAGTTGGTAAAAATTGGTAGATGTACATGAGGCCTTAACAGTTGGGGTTTAAAGGAAGAGCGTGATAGAGAATCCTATGATATGGATTGGGAGAAATTGTTGTGACAGATGATGGGGCTCTCCAATAGCAGACAACTCCAAGTTTCAGCTACTAAAGGTAAATAACTCTTACTACAGCGGGACTTAGGGAGGGGATTTTGCAGGGTTGGTAGGTGCTAAAAAACAAGGGGTGGATAGAGAAAACAGTGTATGAGAAACAAAAACTGCGCATAGTTTTATTCAATCATTATTCCACTACATATTGTACTTTTTAGATTAACTAACGCAAGAACGATGGATAAACGCATGTTGGCAGTTCTCCTGTTACTCTTTGTCACACTGCCAATGACTGACTCACTAAAAGCTTTACTAGGTATGCCGTTGTATTTTCAGTTCATTGCTATGATAAATAACTACATCAAGCTCAGGTTTCTCAAGTCATTTCAGGCAACGAAAAATGTAGTTTTGTTGGTTGGATGTTATCTGACTGATTAACATTTTTTTTCAAAGTCAGGTAAAATGTACAGTGTGGAGTTACAAAAATTTTATATTCCGTAAACAAGAAAGCCCTTTTCTATTTTATATTGTCATAAAGCATGCGTCTGAGTTAAAACTTGAAGTTTTTTTCAGAGGTATTTGTAACACATTACTAGAACAGAACTTACTTCTAAATCTGATGAAATAATTGCATAAATCAAGTTGTAAACTTAATTATATGTTACAGAAATAATCAAAGTTGCGGAGTCATTCCTTAGCCTGGGCGTTTCAGTTCTGAAAGCTGTACAACTGTACGAAACATTGGCAGACATATACCGTGCAAAGGCTTTGGTCAAGGTCAACAACTATTTAGATAGATCTCTAACTCAATGTAGAGTGATCGACACCAAAGGTAAGACGATGAGCGACGTACCAATAACTGTGAGCTCCGGTTATGAAGAGGCATTCGCTGTTCAACAAAACACACCAACGGAAGGACTTGATATGATCTTCACCTGCCGTTTGCGATCAGGTAATCAAACATTTTTGATGGCGACACACTTTGACATCGATCAGCAGGTGAGTGGAAGGAAGCCAAATGAGTTGGGATTGTATGTAACCGAGGACGAAGACAATGATTTTGACTCAAGTTTTCCATCAGGAATTTCCGGTTCTGAGAAATTTGAAGGTCCCTTGCAATGCGCTGTCGCTGACTTTGCCATACAAACTACAATGATAACCAACCATCAGGGTAATATAACTATCAATATTTATCCAAGATTTGTGGATAATTTTGCTACCAATGAGATGTGGAGTTTGAGCATCGTGCCAAATTTACAGGATGAGCTGGATGATGTTCTTGATTTCCCACAATCTTGTACATCCGGCTTAGATTCAACAGGTTCCTACAACAGGATCTCTACAGCCATAATGATTTGTGCATTCATTGGTCAGTTTTTTTTATAAAAGAGATTTTTCTGAAACTGTTTTAGTAAAGTTTATAGAAAAGAATACTTCTAGTTTAATCTACTGTAACACTCTCGTTAACTTGAGTGCCTCACGATTATTACTGTGTAACAAACATAATAACAAACAAATATACCATATTATCTAACACAAACTTACATTACAATCTTCGTTAGAGACAGTTTCACACATGCGCAGCTCTAGTAATATGTCACTTGCTGCTCTAGTAATATATATGTCATGCGCAGCTCTAATAATATATATGTCATGCTTTCCAACAAACTTTTATTATTAGCTGATGTTTTCGTGGCAGCTGAGGCTTTTCTTGTAGTTAGTGTTGATTTTACACTAGGAAAATAACAAATTAAAAAGGATTATAAACTGGTTAAAAAATTACCCTAAAATGAAATTGATTATTTCCATGCTTCAGTTTGTTTGATGACTGTTTAGGACACGTTTCTGATGAAACTAATTTGTAAAGTCAATAATGATGTCTACGTTTTTTAAATGGCATTCAAAATAATAAACCAGTCTTCTTTTCATCTCATGACAAATTAGAAAACCGTATTACTAAAATACATGATCATCAGCAAAGTGAAAAAGTGGAATAATAAAACTAGTGAAGCGAGTTTTTGCGCTATTTGTGTGCACACAGATGTAGCAAGATCATGCAGTACTGCAAAGGGGAGTCACTCTGAGGAAAACTTAAAATTCAGTCCCCTGGATTTGTGACTTCACAATTCACCACAGAGCCACACAAGCAATGTTATGTAGTAGGTGTACGCAGGAGATGATGGTGCAGTAATAATGAACAGAAAGAAGATGAGACTCTGTAGAAAAAATTTAGTGAGACTACGCTACCACTAAAAAGATTGTAATTGGCTGACAATGAGGTCTCGGGAGATTGGTTTCTCTTTAGCGATGCAACAGGAAGTAGTAGTCGCTGTGTTGATATACTTGTTTAAGACTAACTCACTAACCCCATTGCCCCATCCCCCACACTACCCCTATTCCAGGCCAAATGTTCTCACCCTGTAGAGGAAGTCAGCAAACTTACACTGTCGTGGGCTCCCTAATCGCCTAGTCCGGTAATTGATTAAGTGCCCCACATCCTCTACCTGGGCCTGTAGATACTTTACAACTTGCCACCCCCCCTCCCCCCCCCCCCCCCTCCGTTCTGTTTCAACCCCTCAGTGTAAGTAGAAGTCCCCTTATTCCTTGCTAAAAGTTAGCAGAAATTGGCTGTTGGCATACCAGATTTTTCCTTCGTTCAAGGGCACAACTCCACTACAAGTAGAAGAATATAATTCACTGAAACCTCGTCAATTCACCCATCAATTCCCTCCCAAACACAATTGCTCTAGCTAGAGATAATATAGAGATTTTTAGGGTCCTCTAGCCGTTGTGTATTGTATTAGGGCAGGAAATTAGGTGCTGTACAGTGAGGGGCTAGCTACACAAATTTAACACTATAATCTGGGTCAGTATTGCAATAGGCATGTTTTTAGCACACTTGACCTAGACTCTACCTTGACTCAAACTTGACTTGACCAAGGCTTGACCTCAACTCCGCAAATACTCGACATGGGCTCGACCTCAACTCGACCTAGATTCAATTTACCAAACAACTACCCTAAGCAACCGAGGTAGCCAACCAATTGACAATGGTACGGTATATCCATATATCAATTTAATAGTATAAATATACAGGTAAGATGGTTCTATTAGCCAGGTATCCTAACAACTGAACATGATAACCATGGCAATCCTATTTTGAGGTTTTGTGGTAGTTGAAATACTATCATCCCATTAGCTCTCCAACTACCTGGTTGATTCCAACAAGTCCATATTTCTCTCCAATGCGTCGGCTTGTGAAAGATTTTCTGTTTTCGCTTCCCTAGTACATCTGTCCTGGGTATGTTGGGTACTGTCTCATATATCTTCCACTCCTTTCTTGGGAGTTGCATCCCCGAAGTAAGACAACTCAGGTAGAATCTGTAGCAATTCCTACCAATGCTTGAGTTAGACATCGGTAAAAAAATTGCTACAAATTTTACCTGACCTGGGATTGGGAAGTTTCTATGTACACAAGGGGGCTGTAATTCAGGGGACTGAAAGAGAAGGAGTGGAGGTGTCGACTTTGTTGCTCTAAATGGACTAATGTGCGACATAGGGCGTAGTAGGAGGGTGTCAGTGGGTTGGGTAGCACCCAGGGTGAGGAAAGGAGACTAACCGGACCATTTCTGTTGGGTGGAGAGCTTTTGAAGGAGGGGGAGAGGGTGGCAAGGGTGTAAGGCAAAAGGGGTGCAGGAGTGTAGACAGGGCTAGTTAGCCAATCTTTTCTTATGATCCAAAGCAAGTTTATAAAGCTTAACCAATTATTTATTTGACAGTCAAACTGTTTCCTCAATATCTAAACCTTCAACTATCATTGAATATTATACAAAGTGGAAACATGAATGGTATTGAGTAACCTGGGATTTATGAATGAAACGTTTTTTTGATGACTCGTTAACAAGTCATCAAAAAAGTTCCATGTGCCACCTGAATGATTGAAAGTAAGTTATTTCACAGCATGTTAAATGGATGCTAAATTTTTTGTTTTTATTGAAACTGAGCTGCTTGCTGCCGTGGAAAAAGTGCTGTTATGAATCTATTGAATGTGAAATTGTAAAATTTCAGTAGAATTTATGCAAAGAAAGTTCTACATGTACACATGTAGAATTTTCTTTCATCTGTGAGTGGCAAGCTGTCCAGGCTCCTGCTGCATAAGTGGAAAATATGATACGTGAATTTTAAGAACATGGAGGAGACAATCCCTACAGCTGCTAAAATTTCAAATTCATTTTTGACTAAGAGTTTCTTGGTACAGTCACTGCTCATTGTGTTTAGAGATTCATTTGCCTGTAGATGTAAATAAAATATTCTTCATCTGCCAATAGACAGCCTCCTGCTGTGCACTGTGTATGAGCTACTGTTGTGACAAATAAAGTGCTGTTAACCTTTCAACGATCGTTGACCAGATATCTCGCCGGGAGTTGTCCGTTCTCATTCTTCCCTTACAACACATCTCGCAACAATTTTCGGACAAGATTTCTAATATTTTTAGTAAATCTACAATAATAGTTTTTCCACCATCGTGTAGAACAGACTCTCCTCTATTTTCTGGTTTTTATTTGAAGAAATTCTGTCAGTCTAAAGGAAAGCAGTTTTATGTCAACCGCGCAATGTTCATTTTCGGTGAAAAAATAGTTTTTGGTGGTTAGAGATGGTAGCTAGCCACCCTCCCAGGTTTATGCCTTTGCTGTATAGGGCTAAGACATGGTTTAGAGTTACAATGGCTAAAGACACGCACAGATGATCCAATATAAATGTTTATCTGCCAGCTGACATCATTTGTATGCTGCTGAGGATCGATAATTTAGCCCATAGCTTTTTAAGTGATTACGTAATCAACGCAGCAATTGCTCACTAAAGCACCAAATAGCTGATTTTTTCAGTTAACTTGAAAGTATACCAAATCATTTCACAAATACTCACAACCCACCTATAGCTACAAATAATTACCCTTTACCACAAGTACAGCGGCTATACATTTGACATATCTACATAGCAGTAAACATACAGTAGAACTTGTCAAACCATTATTCCATGGGTGACCAAGTTGTGGCGTACGAAGTAAAAATGTTTGTACAATTATGAGATAAACATCAACAAACACTTTAGGTTTTTAAAAGTCAGTAACTAGAAAAGTAAGCCTTTTAAACCCAGTACAAAACTTCATTTTGTTTAGTTAGTTTAGCTTATCAGATATAATTAAAATATTTTTTTGCTATCAGTTTTTGCATAGAAGTGGAGATTGGACAGCAGTTAAAAAAGGTTACTTTATTTAGAGCAAGAATATAGAGTTAGTGAGAAGATAACTCCTGAACCAGTATATGTGTAATCTGAAGTGACATAGTTGGGATCAATAAACAATATAAATATTATCTTGTAGTGAAAGTCAGTGCTTAATTAGCTGGCTCCCTGCCACTCACCTCTAACTCACAGAACGATAGCATGGCCCTGCCAGTCTCCTCTCTTTGCTTGACTCACTGCACCTTCCGATTAGCCCCCTCCCTCCCCTTTCCCACCTTAGCCCCTTGAAGTCCTCCAGTCTAAACCCCTGCCCCTCCCTTCTGCTCCCTAGTTTCAGCCGCTAGTGTAAATAAAAGCTCCTTTATCCCCTAACAAACATTGATAGAGGCTGACAACAAGCTTTACCAGGGTTGTCTTCCCCTAGGGACATAGGTCCTAAAGAAACTAAAGATATTCAGTACCAGAACCCACATAGCCAGAAAATATGTGCTGGAGAGCCAAAAATTGAATACCCTTCGCAAGCCGACGCATTGGAGAGCAACATAAAGACTAGTCTGATATACCTGCTTATTGAGCAGTATGATTGTAAATATTGAATGTATAACACGCTGCTGCGTATGGATAATACAGAAGTAGAAAGCTCGGTAAACTTACCTCACATGTTTAGTTTTACTGGGGTTATGTATGTTTAGAATTATTGCTATCCATTATGGTACTTATTGTTTTTAGTCTACTTGTATCAAGCTTACTGCATATCCTGGGAGTGTAATACGTGAATGTGACCCAAAAACCAGTAGCGAGAGCAATCTAGAATAGTATAGAGTAGTATAATAGGAGCAGAACTGCATACTGGTGTCTAAGGACATGATGGTTCTCCCGGGTACAAGTGCCTTTCCAGTTGCACCAGGTGTCGAGAAGAACCTGTAGAGTACCTTTTTGCGTGAACCAGGCGTTGATAGTCCCAATTTATATTGTAGTGTTTGATATTGTATATAATAATGATTATTTTCTAGGTACTTATTGTGCAGCGGCTGTTTATATCGAGGTTTGTATCACGGTTTTGATTATTGTTTGAAGTATAGGTTTTATTACAGGTATATATACAACGTATAAAACAAAAATTAAATTATGGTCAATATTCAATAATTACCTCCACAAGCCATTCTAGTGAATGTACAGACATTCTTGTTTCACTATTTTTATGTAAATACAGAATGACTTGAGTTTGATAGCAAACCAATATTTCGTTGTCTACTTATGTCGAGTTAACTTTCTAATTATTTATCATTAATTGTACTTAGTTAGGTCCCGCTGTGGAAAAGGTTTACTGCTAAAATCTAACTAGTTAGTTCTTTCGAGACTGAGTAGTCATTTGCGATGATAAAAAGAAAACTTTTGTCTCGGAGAGCTAATTAGAGTTTATTTATTGGATAGAGTTATCTAGGTAACTAACAGTTCTCCTACATTTTATTATCTATTCAACCAGAATATTACTATTATCTAACTCAAATTTATTTTTTTTTGTTTTAGCTCAAACTCTCACTCAACATGATCGCTAAGATCGATGACAGTAAATCAAACAATCTTCCGGCATTTGAACTGTATCCCCATGAAAAAGAAAACTTTCCACATGGAGTTTCAACAAAAGTAAAACAGATGAGTGGGCATTTGCTCTAGAAAATCCTTCTAGGTCAAACATTTCCTGCTTGGCAAAGAAAGCCGCCAGTATGCTGAACGATTGTAAACTAAATAAAAAAAATTGATGATTTGGAAGGTTTCAACCACTTCATTTGAATCAAACGCTGTCGCTTTTGGAGATAACTTCGATTGAAACGCTATTCGAAGAGGTTTATAAAAACTTGTCTGTTATCCATTACATGGTCGAAATATTCGGTAACAATCGTCGAGTCAGATTTCTCGAGAATAAAGAGGAGGCTGACAAGCTAGGACCGATGGAACTCAATGAGCCAAGGCTGGTAGTTTTTTTGAGATTCAACAAAGAAAAACAACCACCCCTTCACCTAATTAGGCTTTCCGCTGATACAATGTTGAAGACGCCAAGCGAATAACAAGGCTAACAAGAAACAAAACTGTTGACCAGTTGCTAAAGATGATCCGTATCGCAGCTCTGCCTCAATTTTTCATGGGCAGCGTGAATAATTTTGAAGCTCCTCAAATTGTGCGTCATTTAAATTTATCGAATGGATAGGTGGTGATGAACACTCTGTTAATGAGCTACAGATACTTGCAATATGATAGATTGTTGATGGGATCTTTGTACATACCCGAGAAAAATGTTTCTGGAGTGAAAAGAATTCAAATCAGCGTTATCCTTTTATGAAATCGAGAAATTAGTGGATTCGGTCATGCTCGACACCACTGCATTCAATGGAAGAAGTGCAAAACATGAACAACAAACCCAATGAGCCTGAGAATTTGAAATACTTTGCCAGAGATGAAATTGTTGAGGACAACGTGCTGTTGCTTTCAACAGGAAATACCTTTTTACCAAGTTGGAATATCCCAATTTACAAGACAAGGATTGTAGTCAACGAGATCAAGACGATTGATACAGCTTGGTGAGTGATTTGTTTTTAGTATAAATGTAGTTTTTCGCCAATTGTAATTTAACATTGTATCTCAATTTAGTTACCATAATTTGTTTACCAACTTATTTTTTTTGCTTTAGATATAAAAAAGATAAAACGGCTGGAGGATTCTAAAAGATCACACTATTATTATCCGAGTCTCAGTAAAGTCTATTGCAAACAACAATACTTCGGTTAGTCAAATTTACCTGGACTATTCAATAACAAACAAGCATCTCATTCAATCAACACTTGTTTATTATATGCTTCGTCCACTACGCTTCGTTATACACTTTATAAGCTACTCTTATTTACTTTCTATTACTATTGTCATCCACTTTCCCTGCGTTTCTTACACTATTATCATATACTTCACTATGCTCGCTGTTATATCCACCTTTTTAGTCAAAAAAATATAACCAAAACAAACAAATCAAAAAACAAAAGGAACATGTCAACCCGGATCTAAACTGGGAGGAAAACCTCCAGCGAAATCAAATAACAAATCAATAAATGCTGACAGGTCAGTGCAACTGTCAATTATCATTGACATTACCTTTCAAACATACATTTACATACCTATATAAAAATACTGTAGCTGGTCCGTAAAAATATTCGTACCAAAAAACAACAATGTAAAATGTTAGCAGGTCTGTTTTCTTACGCAGATGCATACCATACGTACAAAAATTACTTAAAAACTAACAAATACATGTCTGACAGGTCTGTAACCAATCCAACACATTAAACACACATGACCAAATTAGATATGTTGGCAGATTTGTTTTTTGATGCAGATCTGCTCCTATTATAACACTATTCGGGTGTGGAAGAAAGGAGTTGTTTCTGTTGGCTGGTTTCACCTGATTTGGGGTTTACTTGTGAATAGGTTAGGACAACAAGGGTGTAGAGTCCCGGAGAGATACTAAAGAGTCAGACACCAAAATCTACCACAGTATAATGGGAAATACCCTACATGATGAAATTATTAACAGAAGTTAATTTTGCGAGTTGTCTTCTCTCTGATGATTTAACGGATTTTATTTTTCGCGAATCAAGAAACCTTCGTGGTAGGAGAAGACAACTTTACATATTTTTTTATGAATCCGCCGAAAAATCGAGTAACAATAAAAATTAATGTATAAATGGCATTAATTTTTAATGGAAATGATATTTCGCAAATTTAGAACTCGCGTAATGCGAAATTAACTTCCAGTGAATATTTTCATCCTGTAGGGTAAGCGCATACATGTTTAACCTGCGGTAGCACAATATATAAATCAATCTAGCCAAACATCACTATGGTTTGTCAATATAGGCGTTTAGCGATTTTTTTTGCAGCATTGCTAATAGCGCATCTGCTGCTTTGTTTAACAATTTACAGGGTCACTTGGTTGGCCACTAAAGAAACTAATATTACAAAAGAGATTGTTCATCAAATCTTGTTTTTTACAAATCAAGGTTTTTGAAGGGTGAGAAAACAACTCCAGGGTTTTTGGCTTTTATTTCACACGAAATTTATTCAATGCGATCAAAGAGAAAAACAGCAACAATGAGTTTTTATTTTCTTCTAGCCAGTCAAACCAGATGTGTTGAGAGCCAATTTAATTATCTTTTCAGAACTTTCCAGACATTCATCATTGATGCATTTTGCAAAACTATCGGAAGACTAAAAGTTTTTGCTGTACAGGCTAGCACACTGGGATGTAAAAAATACATTTTAGGATCATCATTTTCTTGAACCAAGTTAAGCCAGGTTAAAGCACTTAGGTACAGTAGTAGCAGGTGGATGGTGAGTATTACAATGATTATTATTGAAAGTGTTTATTTGTAGAGTGTGATGGTTTTTTCAAATGCAATTGAGCTTATGCCAAGTGCTCCCTGGCCTCTCTCACATTTATGGAAGCAGTGTGGGTCTCCCTAGTTGTTTGCAATTTACAAAAAATGGGCACTGGAATATTTCACCGCCAGTAAACCTTGAAGATTTCAAGCTTGAGCCAGGGAGTGTTTGGATAGGAGGTTAAAGGATCCATTAGAGCTGAAGGATCCATTGGAGCTAAAGGATCTATTGGAGCTGAAGGATCCATTGGAGCTAAAGGATCCACTGGAGCTAAAGGATCCATTGGAGCTAAAGGATCCATTGGAGCTAAAGGATCTATTGGAGCTGAGGATCCATTGGAGCTAAAGGATCCATTGGAGCTAAAGGATCTATTGGAGCTAAAGGATCTATTGGAGCTGAAGGATCCAATGGAGCTGAAGGATCCACTGGAGCTAAAGGATCCATTGGAGCTAAAGGATCCATTGGAGCTAAAGGATCCATTGGAGCTAAAGGATCTATTGGAGCTAAAGGATCCATTGGAGCTAAAAGATCCATTGGAGCTAAAGGATCCATTGGAGCTAAAGGATCCATTGGAGCTGAAGGATTCATTGGAGCTAAAGGATCCATTGGAGCTAAAGGATCCATTGGAGCTAAAGGATCCATTGGAGCTATAGGATCCATTGGAGCTAATGGATCCATTGGAGTTAAAGGATCCATTGGAGCTGAAGGATCCATTGGAGCGTTTGTGCCAATTTGTCAATAGCAGCTGTTTTTTCTGTGCTGGTTCACATTTTTCTGGTATTCTTGCTCTCTGGTTAGCCACTGAGAAGGACAACTTTTTGCGGGGGAATGAAGGAGTTGGTGTAGGTGATTTTCGGTGATAAGGAAGTAAAATGCTGAGGGACGGGTTGAAGTGCTAATAATTTTGGAAGGGAAAGGTCAGAAGTCATGGTTTGGAGTGAATTGGGGGTTGACGAAGAGAAGTGTTGAAAGGGGTTGGAAAGAAAAGCTGAAAAGAATAGGGAAGGCTAGACACATCTCAGCTTTTTGCTCAATCCCACTGCTGTCATTAGTGTAAAGGATTTGCACATGACCTTTGTTATAAGACGCAATTCAACCAAATTCCTGGTGCAGTTTAATAGACTTTAGCTACTCCGGACTGGAGTTTAACGGATTCTATCAAGCTCAGGATCAAAGTTTACTCTAGGTAACCTCTCTGGCACAAGAATGGCAACGTGCCAGACTTAGCACAAACAGGTTTGATTATGTAAGTAGTATAATAAGAGCAGATCTCTAGTCCTGCTACTACTAATGTAACATACTTTATTGCCTAATTTACAAACTACAGTTTACAAAGTATAGCTGGTGGCCAAGGTCTCAGCCAATTAACCTGAGGACCCAGGATAGAGCACCCCTTTGGGAAACTTCCCTTTTCGGCATTGCATGACTTTGCTACAGTACTTTTAGAAATTCGTATTTTTATGCTGGTGATGATCATTTATTTTACTAATATGCTTTTCTGACCTGTCATGACATGAATAGAAACTGGATTACTTTGAGTGTCGTTTAAGTAACTTCGAAATTGTTATTGAGTTTACTGATTAGTTCTATTAAAAATGTTTCTTAAGCAGCCATCAAAGAAATTGAATCATGGAAATAATCAGTTTTGTTTTGGGTAGCTTATTCATACCAACTTAACTTCGTTTTCAATTTGTTATTTGTGCAGTATAAAATTGATGCTGAATACAAGAAAAGCTTCTGTTGCCAAGAAACCATCAGCTATTATTGGAGGTTTGTTTGAGAGCATGACATATTATTAGAGCTGCCCGTGTGTGAATTTATGCCTAAGGAGAATAATAATGTAAGTCTGTGTTAAATAGTATTTTGTATTTGTTTGTAATTATGCTTGTCATGCAGTAATAATTGTGAATCACTCTAGTTAATGAGAGTGTTACAGTAGATCAAACTAAAAACTATTATTTTCTACAAATCTTCAGGTACAGCAGTGACATAAAAAGCTCCTTTATAACAAAAACTGACCAACAAATGCACCAATAGTTATGACCGTAGAGATCCTGTTGTAGGAACCTGCTGAAACTATGCTGCAGGATTGTTGGAAATCAAGAATGTCATCCAGCTCTTGTTGCAAATTAGGCACGGAGTTCAATCTCTTCATAACGTTGGCGGCCAAGTTTGTCGGTGATTTTGGAAAAATGTCAATAGTTATATTACCCTGATGGCTGGTTACCATCGTAGCTTGTACAGCAAAGTCAGCGGCAGCGCATTGCAGGGGACCTGCGTATTCCACAGAACCAGAGATTACTGGCCGAAAACTCGAGTCAAAATCTATGTTTTTATTGTCATCTACATTTACACCCAACTGATTTGGTTCCCTTCCAGTCCGCTGTTGTTCAATGTCAAAGTATGTCACCATCAGGAATTTCTGGTCACCTGATCTCAAGCGGCATGCGAACATTATATCAAGTTCTAAGAATATTTTGTTTTGTTGAACAGCAAAGGCTTCTCCATAACCAGAGCTTACAGTCGTTGGTACGTCACTCGTCTTGTCACCTTTGATGTCAATCACTCTACATTGAGTTATAGGTCTATCTAAATAGTTGTTGATCTTGACTAAGGCTTTTGCGTAACCTTGGTTTGTCAACTCTCCATACCATTCTACAGCCTTCGCAATTGAATAACCCTGGTCAAGGAGTGATTCCGCAATGTCGGTTGCTCCTGTAACATCCATATATATGTATAACTTGACCTATGCAGCTATATTCCCAGCCGAGTTAAAAAATAAATTCCTCTCAAAAAATGTGTTACCAATATTTCTGAGACGAAAGCAAGTTGTAACTCAAACGCACAATGTATGACCTTACAAAATAGAAAATTTTTGGTGCATGAAATACAAAATTTTGTTATTTCACACTGTATATTTTACCTGGCTTCATAATTAACAAATGCTTAGAGAACTCTCAATTTACAAAGTAACGTATTTAGGTCGCCAAGGTAACTGGACCAATCTGTGCTTGAGGTAGTTATATATCATATCAGTGCACTAAATTGAAACATATACCTAGGACAGAAGGAAATGAGTCAGTCATTGGCAGTGTGAAAAAGAGCAACAAAAGAGCTGCCAACATATGTTTATCCATCGGCTCTGTGTCAGCTTATCTGTAAAACAAAATAAATAATGGAAGAATACTACACTGAAGTACTGATCAAAACATATTGACAAAGAAAACACAGCTGATAATTGGCTGAGAGCAAACTGTTGGATTAGATAAAAAGACTGGACAAGCTAGCGCTAAAGGTTTGTGATTTATTTACTAATGGGCGTGGTTACTTTCATATATTGTAAATGAGAGAGACTGTCCAGTCAGATTGTGAACTTTTCACTACTTTATTCGTGTATTTCCTACTGTATATATAGCATTGCATGTCTTTGTGTTGTAGTAATTTTTTGTAGCTACTATGGACATAACGGTACTGCAAACAAATAAACACCTCATGTACTTATTAGCCCTCCTTTCACGATGTCTATTACCGCTCATTGCCACAGAATCCGTTGGGCATCTACAGAGTCCATTTCGACAACTCCACAAACTCCTATGGATGGCATTAAGATGGGACAGTGTGAGGTGTAGGTAGGGGGGTGTAGACATAGGGACGAGCAGGGATGGAAGGCCATCAGCTAACAAAATCCCATCACACAGCTAGGCTACTGCATGTATATACTTATAACACACTTCATTGACTGCGTGTCAGTTCAAGCTCTCATACTGCTTGCACTTCTGTATATACTGGCACGCAAGTTGTTTATGATTTTTCCTTTGCCAATGTAAATATTTAACAATATTCACAATAACTGAATTTTTGCCACATTTTTTGGATTTTATTGTGTAATAGGTAGCCAGTATTGTGTTATTCAACATGCTTTAAACATTTGTCTGATCAGTTTGTTTCATTAATACTGTTCAGCGTTTAATGATGTGTGTAAATAATGCAATGGATTTGCACAGCCATCAGTGTATTCTGCAATGACCACAACTTTCAATGTAACGACGCTATCACAGCCACCCTATTCCACTTCCGACAGCCCTCTGTCTCCACCTGCACATTACACCCATGTGCACAGCATCGACTCTCCCCTCTTTAGCCTCACAAAAAACACCAATTCAGACTTGGAAATTTCTAATTCAAAATGGCCTTGTTATTAGCTGTTATATTGACATACTGTGGGAGGTTTTGCACTCAAGATGTTCAAAACCCCCACCTCCTTCCACCCCTTGCCTTAGATTTTCTTTACACTCCTTAACCCATCCCTCAGTACCACTTTTATATTGACCCGGGATTCCTCCTTTATGCTATATATATGCTATCCCGGGTTAAAGATACTGGCTATACCGGGTCCTACCCCAGGCCTGTGTTGACCCTGGATCCCACGAACAAAGCATAGAGGAGCTATACCGGGTTTCCCCAGGCCAGTATCCAAGCCTAGCCAACAAAGATGGCTGGAAAAGAAAGCGTGGGACCCAGGGGATTGAATGACTACCTGTAGAGGATGAAAGCAGAAGTTGAAGAGTGCAAAAGCAGAGACAGAGGAATCAGGAGCACCATATAAAGGCTGGCTACTTCCACTACCCTTGGTAGGAAAGCAAGTAGGAGCTGCTTTGCCATGTGCAAGTGTTGTGATTTGACCACATTGTTTTTATGCAGTGTTTTATATATTGTGAGTTGTGTCCTACTTGTGTATGATTGGCTCACCCCTAATAAGGAGGTGGGATTTCCTGACGTCCTTCGATAAAAGGAGCTGCTGTACCTTGAGTAGACAGAAGCTTGGTGGATTGCGAACAGTGCTTATATTGTATTGCTAAACAGATTTGTGTAATAAAGTATTTACTTTCTGAACATCGGTGTAGTGTGTCTGGGTTGTGGACCCTGTGGAGGTTGTCAGAGTCTATTTCGGAGTAGACCCCAGGTGTTTAGAGGGAGAGATGAGTGTGTACATAGAGTGTAAACAGAGAGGAAGCTGTTGTGTTGGTGGTAGAGGACTCAAGTCTACTACAATATTTTCTACCGCCTCTTTTGCATGTTCTATTGGTCTATGCTGTTGTAATACTGTAATGGATTTCGGTCTAGTTACCACAAAATTCCACTAATCTCTGTGATGGCATGACAGTGACAACAAAGATAGTTACTGCCGAATCAGTTGGCAAGCACAGAGCCCATTGCTCAAACAAACTACACAGAGTGTGGTTTGAATAATGGCTTTATTCATCAGAAACCAAAGTCCTAGAGCGGCTATCCACTAGGGTGATTGGCAAGACACAATAAATGAATGCAAAGAGTTACAGAAGTTCCAGCCATTATATAGGCAGGCTGGTAAAAAGTTATTTGCATAAGACATATAAGATTACATGCACAGGAGGTAAACTGACCAATCATAACAAGTATATAAATAACGAACAAATCATTCAATGAATTAAAGTTAAAGGTAAATGGTGCCAAGTGGCTAAAGGGCGAAGTCCTACCTCCATTGCCCAATCGTAGGCTCTGCTATATCTAGCTTGTGGTTGTTATATCTGCTACTCTGAGGAAGGGTACTTCCGGCTCTTGTGTTAGAGTGAGTTCCTAGGTAGTTTTAAGGATCTTCAACTAAGGCGGCCATCTTGTACCAGCCTAGTATCACCATACCGGGTCGATCAGGGGTCACTACCAGCCCTGCAGGGGTCAATACCGGCCCTGCATGCTGTGCCACTGGCACAGTTTTCTTGCGATGGCTGTGAGTGAAATCCCAGCGCACTGATTTTGATGTTTTAGTAATAAACAAGCAGCTCACTACTGACATTCACCAAAACCTACCACAATGCTGCTGCTGTCAATGTCCAGCACAAGGAAGAAGATTAAATCAAATTTTTTTTAAATACTCCCTTTTTTTCTTGTGACTTGCCTTTTGGGCTTGCTTGTAAGTCAGCCAAGTTAGTTCTGGTAATAGATAAGAATAGAGGAAGGAGATCCGGCACTTAGTGCTTGGTGGCAAAGAGATGAGATTGTAGAAGTTTTTGAGTAGCTGATGGAGAGTGATGAGAGTAGTAGGGATGATCTGCAGTAGGGATGATCTGCAGTAGGGATCATCTGCAGTAGGGATGATCTGCAGTAGGGAAGATCTGCAGTAGGGATGATCTGCAGTAGGGATGATCTGCAGTAGGGATGATCTGCAGTAGGAATGATCTGCAGTAGGGAAGATCTGCAGTAGGGATGATCTGCAGTAGGGATGATCTGCAGTAGGGATGATCTGCAGTAGGAATGATCTGCAGTAGGCATTTAGCAATGGTTTGAGCGGCATTGACTGCCATTGGATGTTCATTAGTCCCAGAATTTTTGTAGGTACTAACTACGCTATAAAGTTCCCTATTAAGTGAATCAAAATGTCTTTCTAGAAATTTCAGGCAAAATCACTTGCAATGATATCAGGTATTGCAACTGCGAAATACAAATAGATATATGTATATTGTTAGCCTTAAGTGTTATTGTGAGGTAAAGGGTTTAAGAAAAATTACTTAGAGGTATAAAACACAAAACAACATGGCCACACGGTATCAAACACTTATATAGGCTGTTTTGGTCAAGATGTCACCAGACGTTTTGGCCAATCGTTGCGGCGCCTCGCACTTATATTATTTTAACAGTCACATTTTATTGCGTGGCATTACCAATAAACAGAAAATCAAACATTATTGATAAATAACCATTGTTAAAACTGATTTAGTGTTTTATTTGGACTGATGCATTTTGGAATAAATTTCCTTCGTTCTTGCCAGTCACAATTACAGTAATAGATTATGTTAGCAGTTGATTTAACTAAACTAAACAATACTAGTTAAGCTTATCAGGAGTTGCTGTCTACTAGCAAAAATATTTGTTTGTGAACTATCAACATTGGGTAGGGATGCTTTGGCCCCCTCCATACATAATGATTTTGTCATGGAAAGCAAAAACCAGCTGTTTATTTCAGCATAAACAAATCAAGCATGTTCAATAATGTAGCGGATTTTGGCACCGTGCTACTTTTCCACTAACGTTTTCACCGGTCGAACTGTTGTCTGCCGGCACAACAAGACAGCCAGCTTCTTGAGGACAGACAATAGACAGTCAACCTCTCCCCAGAAGTGACCCTGTGCCGGGATGGCACTTGCAACTAGTTGTACAGGAGAACCCTCGACTTTAACAACTGTAACGAGCCCGCGGCTCTGACATACACTAAGAGCTTTTGAGTAGTATAAGCATTTATTCGTATCCAAAATAAGAGGTGGCAACACAACAATGGCATGTAATGAACTGAAGTGAGCCTCTGCCTTTTATAGGCAGAGTCTCAAGAATTGACAGGAAGCGTTTGGCCTAATTTGCCAAACACTCCAGCCACACATGAGAAATACAAGAGCTGACCATCAACAATATATATAAAAGTACTAGCCAATGATAAATAGATAAATGTGTTAAAGGAAACTGGTGCCCAGAAGTAATGGGCGGAGTCTAACGGCTTTCCAGCCAGTAATAACTTGGTATTCCTCTCTCTAACAGTTGTTGGTCTATTACGGCCTTTGATCTTGGTTTCTTCACTTCTGAGGATGGTAATCACCTGGATATGGGTCCTAGAGGTCCTTAGGTTATATTTCTTTTCATGCTACGACAACCATCTTTCTTTCTGGGCCAGGATAGCTACCCAGGGCCAGGTTAGTAATTACCCTGTGTCAGTATAGCTAAATAATGCTTCTATTGCTTGTATGAGCAAATAGGTTACTTGCAATACTGGACTTGTTAATTGCTTATAGTAGGCATGCCTGAAGCCTGCAGGCTATCTGGGGGCCCTAGAAAGTAGTGGTCACTAATGGTGACTGGTAAAATTCACCACAATATTAGTCGGTCAGCCGGTCTCACAAATGGTGATCCGTCCCTGATGCTAATCGGTCAATGAGGATCAACTGCGTGGATTTTTTTCTACTTCGAGTTTCCCAACCATGATTGCCCAAGCTAGGATTATAAACTGTTCACGAGAACAGTGCAGGGAAAAGCCGTCATGTAACGAGTGCAGCAACAGACCACAAGGGGGAAGCTCTCCTCATTGTGCCACAATCATAGCGGTAAACCGGTGTGTTTGGAGAGCCCTTTTAAATGAGCGGCATGCAATGTTTAAATCATTTCGGCTTTTCACTACAATCTTCTACTTGCACAGCATGGGGTATTGAATTATTTTCAGCCTCTTTAATATTTTGTATATGCCTTATGAATAGTCTGGGAGATGTCACTGTACTTACTAACTTTAAAATTATCTAAGCATGGTTGTTAATGTTTGTGTATCTGGCCACTGGGCAAGGCGATGATGCCGTAGGGTTTTGTGTTCTGACCCCAGTTAGGTAGGTTAAGCTTTCGGCAGTTGCAGAAAATGTTCATGTCTGGTTGACCATAAAAATTGCAAAATAAATCGTGTAAAACAATTGGCCAACAGAACTATCGTGAATATATAATCGTTTTGACTGTTGCGCGCCGTTGTTGACAATACTTCAACAATCATCAGTATAAAGTCATTTTAATCCCGTTTACTTTAAATTAGATAACTACTTGCATTGGGAAACAGTTACTTTTTAATATTTGATTATCACTTTCAGCTTTTTAATTACTGAAGAAGTTGTCAAATACACGGCATTTTATGATTTTATGCCACAGAAAATACACCAAGAGCCTGGTAACTTCACAAAAGAAAAACCGATGGCGAACATATCATGGCAGAGCAGCTTAAGCAGAAAAGATAATTTAGTTGGATGCAAAAAATCTAACATACATTTATTGCCCCCAAATAACTAAACCTTAGAGAAAATATAAATAACGAAATGTGCAACTTTTAAAGTTGATCTCTATAACAAATATTATATAAGAAACTTTAACATTAACTTTCCTCGGATACAACAAAAATCTTACCTCAGTTTTGATATTTCTTTGGTCCTTTGCAGTCTTATCTGTTGAGGCCAGTTGCTTGTATGTAAATGAATAGGGGTGATTGTCTGTTATGTAATGTGAGGTACCGATTGATCTGATTGGTTGTTTTGTGCCGGTGTTATCATTTGAAACTTCCAAAGTGGAAAATTCGGATTCCGTTTAATTTCAGCAGGCTATTGTCACATGACCAGTCTTTCTAGGTAGACATAAGTCTTTGCAATGCAGATACAATCAAATGTATACTGCATAAGCATGTCTCTATGGTCAAAATTGCTACATATTCAGGCGGAAAACATGCTCAGCACAAATTTTCTTGTAAAACACGATTTTTGTGATATTTGGCAAGTTTCCAAAAAATGGATGGATGTAATGTCATGAAAAGCTGAAAATAGTGACTAATCTGGGCGTGGTTTATATCTAATATAGTAAAACAAACTGTCTTCTGTGTTACTAATTCAAAAATCATTACTTTATTTAAAGTTAGCCGTAGTTGTGAGAAACTTGTGTATTATAGCGGCCCGGATTAATGCTCATGTGTATCAGGCCACTCAGATCCTAACAGCATTTAAGCTTTTGTCTAGAAACCCTTAAAAAAATTAATGCCCTTTTTTGTAATTTTTCCAAACGTAATGCTATGATGGAATTTTGTGAGCAGCAGTTTCTTACTCATAGAATCTCACTTTTACTTAACACCAGAGGTGCATCTGGTTGATAATATGCAGCTAGACAGACCTCCTGGATGTTTTCACAGAGTATATGGGTGAATGAATCATTTTCTATGGGAGTTTTTTTGTAAAATGGAGGCAATAACTACTATCATGGCACAGGGTAATACTATGGGAGATTTTTGTGATTAAACTGACTGTAACCCCCACCCCTTTCCACCCCTTGCCTTGAATCCGCCCTACACCCCTCCCCCTGCTCCCTAGCATAACTTGAATATGGACCTGGTATCACTCCATTATAGGTTATATAACCTATACCGGGTCTTATCCCGGGCCTGTGTTGACCTGGGTCCCACATATATAACATAGAGGACTTATCCCGGGTTATCCCAGCCCAATATCCCAGTCTAGCCAACCAAGATGGCTGGAAAGAGTAGCCTAGGACCCAAGGAGATGGATACCCATAGTTGAAGAGTGAAAGCAGGAGACCTAGAACCACAGAGTAGAGACTAAGGAAACAAGGATGCCTAATAAGGGCTGGAAAATTCCTCTACCTTTGAAAAGGGCGGGAAGGCAACCAGGTGCTATTTTGCCATTTGTTAGCATTTTTATTGGTTTGCATTGTTTGCACACTTTGTATTGTGTACCTTGATTTGTTATGTACTTTTTTTCATTGCGTGCAATCGGCTCTCCACTAATAAGGGGGTGAGAGTTCCTGGCAACGTCTTACAAAGGGAGCTGTTGCACATTGAGACACCAGAAGTCTTGTGGATTGTGTATAGATATCACTTGTATATTGCTAAATAGAATTCATTAATAAACTATTTATTCCCAGAACCTTGGTGTTGTGTGCCAGGCCGCGGAGCCCGTGGAGGTTGTTAGAGTCTATTCGAAGTAGACCCCAGGTATTTGGAGGGTAGTGGAGGTGTACAAGGAGTGTACACCGAGTGGATGCCATTGTGTTAGTGGTAGAGGACAAAAATTTACTACAGGGCATGCCAGCCCTAGGCACTATCGCGGGCCGGCATAGAGATGGTCCCCTTAGATTTCAGACTACAAATAGTACAAGAAACTTCAGCAACATGAATATATGACCTTACTATCTACAGATGCCACAAACACCAGATTCCAGGCTATCCAAAGACCAAGGGCGTTGAGCTAGCTGATAGAAGCCAGCTGATTTATGCACAGCTTAGGACTCCACCCTTTTCGACAAGGATATTTTACGCTTTAGCTATATGCATTTATGTCTATTGGTATTCATATTGTTATTTGTGTTATGATTTTTTGACATGCTCCGTTCTGGTCAATGGTTTCATGCAAGGATAGTCCAGCTAGTGTTTGTTTCTTTATTTTTTGCTCAGTTTTAAACCAAAAAGAAATCCATGCAACTTTATTTAATAATGAAACTCTACAAAACCAAATCATATCAATTCTTTGCTGGGGATTATTTTTAGGGCAGTGAAAATTTCTTGAATCCTGGATGGAATTGTTGCAGGAGCGGCACCAGCTGTTAGTCTGCTGGTTTCAATCACAAGGAGATTGATTGCTGACTCAGGCCTGCACCTTGACTAGCTGTGCTATTGTGCATATGAGCTCTCATTACTAGCTAAGGTAGTCATATTGTTTTGTTGTTGTATGTTTGTTGATAAAAATAAAATACAATACATGGTAATACAATGCATCACATTGAGTTAGAAGTCTGTTTGTAAAGTTGTTTATCATAACTAATGCTTTGGAGTAGTACATGCCTGTTATCTCCTCGTGCACTTTAATGGCCTGCAATGCCAATTTGCCAACTTCTAGTGAAATGTCTGTGACAGAAAGCCAAGCCCATGGATACACACCAAATTTCTGCATCTAGAACAATACTGAATAAAATAAAACATTTCTTGGCTACAACCTTTCATTAGAATAATCAATGAACAAAGGTTTATGCAATAACCTATCAACAATCACCTGGGTTACAATCAGGTAGCTAGTTTTTGTAAACAATCTCCATGGAGTTATTTTTAGATAAGAGAACAACAGCAGGGAGTCACATGTACTTCAAGGGCCAAATGAAAGTGAACGATTTTTCCCAAAGGAAGAAAAAGATTTTGAGGCTAAAGTAAAAAGAGGACATTTAGTTATGAGATCAGAAGGAAATTAGCAGGTTTTTCATGAGTAAACAAAAGCTAATTCTTCAAAAATAATAAATTAAACGCACTTTCCGCTACGGAAATGAGGCAAGGCATATCAGAGGCAAGAAAAAAAACTGAGTATGTTAACAACTGTCAATACAAATACATAAAAATATTTGGGACAGGTAGATTAATGACGAAATTGTCAGATGCTATCCAGATGGGAAATTGGTCTATGCTTGCATGAGAATAAGATTTGGTATGGTATTGTATTGCAAAAACGAGTAGCATGATCTTGTGTGGTAAGGACCAGTGCTATGATCTTGTGGGGTAAAGACCAGTGGTATGATTTTGTGTGGTAAGGACCAGTGCTATGATCTTGTGGGGTAAAGACCAGTGGTATGATCTTGTGTGGTAAGGACCAGTGCTATGATCTTGTGGGGTAAAGACCAGTGGTAGGATCTTGTGTGGTGAAGACCAGTGGTATGATCTTGTGGGGTAAATACCAGTGCTATGATCTTGCCTGGTGAAGAAGAAAAAGGGATGATATTGCAATCAGTTGCTGGTAAGACGAATTTTGTGAAGAGGAAAGAGATGGGTAAGTAAGTATGGATAAATTACTAAGGCTCCATGCTGAGACGTTGCTGTGACAGAAAGTCGACTTCGAACGTCACCTTTGTTTTTCCTTATAGATATGGTAAAGCCGACGGTTTGTCACAGTGACTTTGCCAATCTTACACTCTACATACCAAAGCAAAACACTCACCAACATATATTCGAGTTACCAAAAGCCAGTTTACAATGTCATAAATAAAGGCGCATACACTACTTTAAAGTACTCAATGAGGTTTGAAAAAATTGCAGATAGAAAAGTTGTAAACATTCATTTTTGTTTAAAAAAACAGTTGTCAGTGTCATCCTCCTTTTCAAGTCAATATTATTAAACACAGCATATTTCAAATTTACAAACATACATCGGCATTTTCAAGATGTCCGCAAAACCAGTTGTTACATAATCTGTCGGAAACTAAAGGTGCTGGCACCCACCAAGAATGTCATGTTTGTTTACTGTGTGATAAAACAATGTTTAATATCGCTGTGACATGTTAGTTGGTTGCATCAAACATTGGTGTAACTCTTGTCTGTTCTCAAGGTAGTGAAGGGTCAGAGTTCAATTGCATCACATTTATCTGGCGTCAAGGGGTAAAATTTAGGTGATAAAACGACCATTTGGTAAACTTCAACTGCTGTTTCATAAGGGTGTTGATTCGAAAATTTTATGTATTAAAATGCAGGTGGCAACTTTCGATGTTGATGATATTTAGTTGTTTGATGGCGATAGTGACTTTTTGAAGGCAGTAACTCTGCACCAGTCAGACTTCATATGTAGATTACACTGATCAGCGTGTCTTGTCACTTTTGTAGTCATGAACTAAATGTCTACACAGTTTATCAAATAAGTTTTAGCTAAGATGCAGGCAGCCCCATCCGCCCAATCAATGCAAATTTGATTTGACTTCAGAAGGCCGACAAATAATAGTTATTTCAGTGTCTTGTGCCGATGAAATTTATTATCAGCAGCAGTATACGCCAACCCTCTTTTCTCCCTTTAGACTCTTTCTCCACTCACCTCACTCCACCGCCACATTGAGCTTTCCACACTTAGACTAAGATTATACGGTTTAAGCCGTACTTATGATGCAAATACAGATTGATAAAATATAGGGTTCCGGTTGGCTGCTCGCAACCAGGTGCGTTAGTAGCCTAAAAGTCCATCGCCGAGGCACCATCTCATAGAAGTCGTTTATTTCAAATTATTGGAGCCATTGCGTATGCTTGCACTCAAATCCATACTCTAGTTTTTTCAAGAGTAGATCTATCAGGAGTTGTGTCCTCTTCAGTGAGAGTAGATAACTGTTGTAAAACCAGCCTATTTTGAAGGTAGCATGGACAAAAGGCTGGGGTTGTCTGTATCATGATAAAGGGTTGCAACTTTCTGGCAGAGAAGGTTTTGGAGAACAGGTTAGAATAGTTGGGGGAGTTTAGTAGTGGGTTGGGGGGCTTGGAAAGTGGAGGCATTTTAGCCTTGGTGCTAGGGAAAACTCATCCGCTGTTACAGAATTAATAGATGAAATATTTAGCAAAATTTGATTGATCAACAATTCCAACTTTACTAGGTTCATTATAGAGCATTTCCATAATTTTCCATTTGATTTTTGGATTAAAAAAGTGCAATTTGGAAATGAGCATGCCTGTTGAGTCAGTGTTTTGTTACTACAATGAATAGTTTAATCGAGCAATTCTAATACCAAATTTTTTTCCATTGTTTCTTTTGCATAGTCGTCACCATTCAACAAAGCGACTTGAAATAAAAACTGTAAAGTAATTTAGACATTGCCGGTAGAGACAGTGACAACTGTTGATCTTTCATGCCGGATCAGTTGGCAAACACAGAGCTCACGGTTCAGACAAACTACACAGAGTGTCAGTTTGATAAAAAGCTTTATCCATTATTACCAAGTTCCAGGATGGCAACGCTCTCAAGTGGTTGGTAGTATATGAAGGAATGCAGTGGATACAATAAACTCCAGCCTTTATGTGGTAGGCTGGTGGAGTTCTGGTCTCATCGTCCAATAGCTGCCTCCTACTAGTCCTAGGACTATCGCTAGTCTAGGCAAGATGGCGTTTTTTATTCGATGAAGGGTATTTCTGGTTTCAGGGCTGGTGAAGATTCTCCAAAGGCTCTCTAAGGCGGCCATTTTGTGCCGGCCCAGTAGAGTGCCTACTTGTACAGGAGGGATTTAATACCAACTCATCAGGAGTCAATACCGGTCCTGCCGGCACCGTAGGTTCCACCACCGGCACTACAATCTGTTTTTAGGGCTAAGGTAGCACTTTGGCTCCTCTAGCACATACATAGTTGGTGAGTCTAAGGAAAATACGGGTTTTTACCAGTGTCATGCATCAAACTTTCACACAGCATATTGTGACGAGTCACAAGGATAGTCAAACACCTTCTAGATGTGCTGATTGTAAGTGAAATAAAAAAGTAAAAACATTTTACCACCACGCAGGGCTTATACTTGTCATGTCTAGAACAAAATATCGGTTAAAGTTGAAATTTGTTTTGTTGATAGTTTTCTCATCTCAATATGCATTTTTCTTTTATGTTTGTATTATATTAGGCTAGAAATCATGTTGGTACGTTCATCAAGGGTTTTTAAACTATAACTATTTACAGTATAATTAATTGTTTTAACCAGGGTTTCTACATAACTTTTTGAGTGGAGGGCTCATTAGAGTTGTAAAACTGGGGAATGGAATGAGTGTAGACAGGAATGAGCAATGACAGGAATGAACGCAGGCACAGCTGAAATGAGGAATGAACACCTGCTGGAATGAACCTCGACAGACCAGGAATGAATGTCGACTATCCCAGAAAGAAGAATGTTTGGACTCTCATTCCAGCAAGTTACTACATTCATTATTGGTAATATGTAAAATATAAATTCGACTTTCATTCCAGGAGTTGCCTACTTTCACAAAAATGTTTTATGTTTTAAGTTTTTATGTTCCTGGAACGAACAATGAAACAGTAGTTTATATGTCACCAGTAATGAACGTCGAAAACTTCCTCTCTTTTGCATAGTTGACATTCATTTCAGCTATGTCTGAATTCATTCCTGTGGATGTTCATTCCTGTCTACGCTCCTTCAAATATTCCAAAAACTTGTTCCTAGCAACCTAGCTATGTTGAAAGTTGGCAGGAATTATTTTCAATTAAGATAGCTTTAAATCGGGTGATAAAAACATTATAAACGGCTTCTGGACCATTGGAGCAAGCGGTTGAAGGCTCAAGGAGTTTCTGTGTAGAACGCAGCTCAGGGTTTTTAGGGGTGCATATTATTGTGGACAGTTGTGGTGGACAGTTGTGGTGGACAGTTGTGGTGGACAGTAGTGGTGGACAGTAGTGGTGGACAGTAGTGGTGGACAGTAGTGGTGGACAATAGTGGTGTAGGTGAGTAGTCAGTGATGAAAGGCTACAATATTTCAATTATATATATGTATTACTATTATTGCGCATAATCACAAAGTGAATAAACAGTAATCCGACAGTTGGATTTTAAAAATTAATAATTTGGCTCAGAACAACCGATATTAATGAATAATTAATATAGCAAAACAACTCCTACTGCAGTTATTAATAAAAATTATAAACGTGGTGTAACATTGAAGGTTGTGCAACAGCTGTTGACAGTTTCATTAGTAATGCTTTGCCGATGCTGAGAATCAAAACTTATGTATCTTTGTACCAAAGACCAAGTGCGTCATTGGCCAATGTTATTCCTATTGTGTACTCAGCCACTGGCAGAAAAAGGACACAACTCCAACATAAATTTTTTTTCAAAATTGTTCTGGTGTAGTCATCTTAAAAAGTCCAATTTTTCCAAATCTATGCAGTTGTTTACCCGCAAAAAAAATTCTGTATAATTCTCTATGAAAGCGATTAATTTTGCTTCAGATCAATTATTTTCCTCTAAAAATTCTAGATTTGCTGTTTGCTCACGAACAGTAAATCTAACATATCTAGTCTGTGAATATTTACGTTTATGTCTATTTTTCTGTGGAGTTGCAAAAAAATTTTTTTTAATGATACCTGAAGAATTTAGGTTGACGAAAGCCACAACAACAATAAGCCAAAACTTACAAAAGTCAAGATTTCGCTGTGTGACCAAACAATAATGAATTGCCGAAAAAATTGGGTACTAATAAAGTCTTACTGGTCAATCACAGAATCTGTCCACAAGAAGTGCACAAAGCTTTAATAGATGTTGGCGCAGTGCCAGCAGACAATGTTTACCTCCTTCTAAGTAACAAAAGCAGCTTAGTACTAGAGAATTGATTATTTTGTTGCTGTTATCATTTATTACTACAACAAAAATTTCCTCCTATTCACTGCTCATTTCTCGTCATCGGATAATCTTTCCATGACAAATATTGTATTTTACGGGTTTTTCCATACAAAGGAGTTCTTTCTACAACACAATTATCAGTAACAAGTGACACCCTCCGCGCTGTTACCAACAGGTGACTGGTTGTTCCTGTTACTAAAACTGAATTGGTCAACAATACCAACTCTTTATTGAACACCTTACAGGGCTGATATTGACCCCTGCAGGGCTAATGTTGACCCTCACAGGGCCGGTATGGTGACCTACTGGGCCGACACAAGATGGCTGCCTCAGCCTTGAATCATAAAGTTAGCTATGGAGCCTCAGAAGGTCAATGTAGGAATTATCTACCTCCAGACCCAAAGAAAGGCAGACATCAGGCTATAGAAAGCCCAAGGATTTAGTAGAAGATGAGACAGGATACCATTAGACAATCTACCCATTAACTCCGCCCCTTTTTTGGGCGCTTAACTATTTGCTTCATTACTGTATGTATTTGTTATCATTTTTACCCATGCATTGTTATTCGTTTAAATCACTTCCTGTATATATTATTGGTTACATCGCTAATCAGCAAAATAGTTTCCTGTGATTCAGTATTTATCATACTGGAAAACCCCAATCAATTAGGGAGATTTTGGAATTTCGCCCACTGCTTTACATAAGGGAGCAGCCAAAATGTTCTTGCTTTTTCCAGTGATAAAAAGTTTGCTCAGGCTACACGTTTCTACCTAATGTAAAGACAATAAATTATACTTATAACATACCCATTCAATGCAGGTTCAATCAGAAAACAACCGATTTATTGAAAGAGAATTGTTTCATAGCTTATCGTTTGTATTATTTTGCATCTCAATTGGAACAACGCAACAACTGTTTATTTCGATAAATGCAGTATATTAATAATAATCATGCGTCAAACTCATCCGCAAAATAATACCTGAAATAGCTATCCTTCAGTTCAATGTCATTAAAAGAAACAGTAGTAAATAATACGTCACAAGTCATACACTTGTTCATACAAAGAGCAAAGAGATTATATTGGCATCACTGTAGATATTTATATTATATACTGTTAGAAACGCTGTTTCAGTTCACTACATAAAAAAGGAAAGATTACAAATAACTAAATAAAGTATTAAATGATAGTATATTACTTTTAACAGAGTTAATAGTAATACATAAAATTAATAAATAAAAAAATGAAACAAAACACTCAGAATGTTACAAGAACAATACTACAAAATAAATTTTATCACAATGCTCAGTGTTTCTGTGATTCAAATGAAACTTGAAAACTTGAGATGGGTGCTAATCGTAGGTATAGTATATTTGACTGATATCTGGTCAAAGCTGACGTTTTATGACCTATGTCATTTCTGTGTCTTGGTCATAGTGGTAGTCATCTTCCATAGAGCGTTAGTGAGTAACAATACAAGCTGAACAAGTCGCCTAGTTTTATTTATGAAGGTTGCTTATAGATATTATAATCGCTGGTTATCATCACGTGGTAGGGACATAAATTATTCTCTACTTCTAAATTCATATATACGAGGTTTGTGATGTTTGCTTGTACATTAAATATGATGCTTCATCCGCCCCCAATTTTTGTTGACCCGCAACAACATTTACTAATACAACAATAGAGTAAAATGAGAAACACGAATGCGCTAACTCCCCCGATTATTCCATAAACTGCATCAGCGTCTAGTCCGTTATTTTCCTTATAATGACTAATTATATCAGCCTTAGTTGCGTTCTCTAAACATGACTGTTTGAAATCTAAAATATTGTTCAGCTGTCGTTGAAAATCAAGTTTTTGGGTTTGATTTATCGGAATTGTAGTTGCGATTTGTTCAACAAGTTTCGGATAAACTAGAATGTCTATTTCTGCTTGATGCGTATCAGACATGGTGACTTGGACAGCGATGTCTCCAAATATACACTGAAGTGGCCTGATGTCTTCTGATCTTCTGATAAGAGAAAGGTAATGTTCTTGTTGTAACAAGTCATTGTCAACATCCTCTACTACCACAACACCCAAAGTGTTCGGTCTTCGGTTAATAATCTTCTGCTTCATCGTAAAGCGCACCATGATGCGTACTTGTACCCCAGATGATTGTCTTGCTCTGCAAGACCATACCATGTCCACTCCTTGTCCAGGTTCATTTTGTCGCACAGCAAAACCTTCTTCATAGCCAGAGTGAATTGTGATTGGTATCCCCGATTTGGTAAGTCCGTCATTCTTAATCACAGCGCATTGAGTTAAAGGTTGATTTAAGAAGTTTTCCACTTTTATCAAACCTTTGGCTCGAAAATTGTTAGCTAATCTTTCATAAGCTTCAATGGCTTCCATTGCTAAGGCTCCAATTTTCACAAAAGTTTCTAAAGAAAAACAAAGTAATGCGGGTACCCAGAAACAGACCGTGTTTTGTAAAAAAAAAAAAAAGTCTGGACAAAAACACTACTAATACGGTATGTTGCTTACTTAGAACTGAAGTCAAACTTGCTGCAGCATCGATTGTCGTCGGAAGGCAGAAAATTAGCAGGATTATGACTGGCAACAGCTTCATGATTGTCAAAATATTTTCTGCATGTAAAATACAGTAATTTGATGTAAATTACGCTTGATTACCAACCATTAAATTCTAGTTGACTTCTACTAAATCTATACATAATTATTTTTCACAAGCAGTACAGTTGTTAGCGTTTGTCATGAACCAATTTTTTTCCAAATTACTTTGATAGTGGCAAACAAATTTTTAATGGTTCAAACCCAATTTCTGAATTAGAGTATGACTTTGTTTGATCCCATACGATAAATATACATCAGTAAAAGTCTTACTGAAAATTAACCTAACACAAGCGCGTTCTCTGTTCTCATTTAAGAGTTCAAGGCATCATGTTTATACTGAGAGCTACTTATACCATTCTTCACACATTGGTTCTAGATCTTACCTCAAGCCAATAGACTTGTAGCCTTGCAGCCTCTGCGTGTAGTGATAGGTTTATCTTCATTTATTTTCTGACAAGAAATTGATTTTCTGCTTGCAAAAGATTGTTTCTTATGTTTCATCGATAATCATTATCAGAGAAACAAAAAACTGTAAACAGCCTGTTATAATACTATTGTTTATACGGACATAACATCTCCCCAGACTTCCATGGACAAGAAACTTTCTTTATGATGCTGTGAGATAACGTTTGTAAGCATTTTTTGTTTGTGAATGATTAATTACAATACCACAAGTAACTAATTAGACAATGTTCTCTTGCTGCTCTTATACCTAAAAATGAAACAACAATGCGTGTCTCTTCTATTCTTTAGGTTCAGTCAAACAAAACTTGTATATCTACGAAAACCTGGAAATCAAAATTATTTCTGCTGTTGAAATACTTACAAGTCAAAAACTATCCATATTTTCCGCATGTTGGATGAATATCCGATATTACTTATACAATCATTTGAGCAAAGCGGAGAACTTGGGTTTGGTATAACGCCCCAAGGATTCTTGTTAGGTCGTTTTCTGATGCTGCTAGAATTTTGCATTTGCTTTACTTAGAGGAGATGGCTAGTAAAATGTTTGTCACTTTCACGCAAAGCCATCGGAATGGGGAGTGTTCATTGAGCATTCATTTTTTGTTATCAAGTTTTAATCTCATAAACAGTCTACATAATCACATAAAACTTGTGTGAAACAAATTATTTATTATGAATAACTTAGTACAAAAGTGGGGAGTAAAAATAAACGTTAACTTTTAAACATAAATTTTTGTTTGATCAACGCTCATTTTGATTTATTTGCAAAATATTATGAACTCTGTCAAAGGAATGAACTCAATACCACCGTTTATTTTTTGCATTGACATCTACTGGTGTAAAAAACTAGGTTGGGTAGGGGATCCTTGCCCTATACCAACACACAGACCCTTCTACCACTGACTGTGGGCTTGTAAAGTACACTCCATCCTACAGCAGTGATAACACTTTCAGACGCTCGCTCGGGTATTATTATAATTTTCGGCATCTAGATGTGCCAGAGCCCTGGAACAGACTGATCCCGGCCCGGGATACATCATTAGCCATTAGCTAGACTGGAGTTGATTCCCTCCTCCACATTTCAAGCTAAGGGGATCCAGAGGCTCACAGTGCTGGATGAGCACCTGTCCCTAACCCTAAAGCTGCAGTAATGAACCACCTGACTGAGGCATCGCAGGCTGTTATGCAGCCATCCCCTGGCAATGCACCTGCAGTCTTCAAGCCACCAAAATTGAGGGAACCAGTGATGTTCGGTACTTCATCACCTGATTTGTGGAAGTAGGTGAAGCTAATGAATGGCAGGAGAACACTGCCATGTTTCACCTACGAGATTTGCTGCAAGGCAGCCCTCTGGACTGTGGGAAGACCCCAAATATAGAAAGAATCTTTGTTGCTCTGAGACCCCGTTTTGGCTTAACACAGCCGGAAGCCATATCCTGGCTGGCTAGCTTGCAAAGGTTGTTTAAGACAATTCGCCAGGATCATGCACGCTGACCTCCCCTTTTCCTATGCAGAGAATGCTATTGGATACCTGTAGCACCACCACAGGGAATGCTTAATTGCAGAGGCACTCACTGGCCATGTAATTGATCTGGCAGAGGCTGCCAGAGCAGGTAATAACTACCTGCAGGTTCAGATACCCCATGAAGAGCGGTCAGCCCACATGCGGACAGTTGATGATGAGACTGACTCAGAGGATGAAAAAATTGCTGCCAAGACCCTTTCTACACAGACCACTTATAACCGTCCAGTTCAACACTGGCTACCCTATGAGCACAACGATGGAGGCCGTACAAGCTCTAACTCAAGAAGTACAGCGTCTAAAAATTGCGGGCACATTGTCTCTCCACCACTAATGGAGACAACACCCACATTATGATGTTGGGGATCTGGACAAGTTGGGCGTGTGATAGGCATCCTCTGTAGGACACAGGGACAAGCCAAACCGGCCTTTTTTGCTAACTAGCCCGGAAATAGACGGCTATTGCTGTAGTATCTATAATTGAGCCGGAAATTTGTTAGGACCAGCGGACCAAACTCCACTGATAGATATGCAGTCAAACCATCCATAAAACGCCCATGCCAGGCTAGCTAACGTTTAGCTGGTGGCTTTGGATACATTTTGACCTACACAGAGAAATCACAAACACACATTAGATTGTTTGTCATAACTTGGAGAATTACTTAAATTGCCTTTAGTAAGTTTCTTTTTTATCAGAGTGCGCTCTCATTTTCAGCTATGTCAACATTTAGTTGATATTCTTTTCTACTGGTAGCCTGCTGTCTAATCTTGAATTGAGCCGGCAATCAAAATGCTTCACTATAAGGCGATCTTGCTCAACAAGAACACATTGTATCTACTCCTTGTCCAGGGTTGTTTTGTTGAATGGTAATTCCTCCTTATTACCCAAATTCAGGTTCTGTTGATGGAGCAGACTTAGTCATCCCTTTGGCATCTATTACATCACACTGGGTGACAGTTTGTTTCGACCGCTTTTCATTTTCACTGAAGTTTTAGCCTTATGTTTGTATGCTATTGGATCAAGTGTCTTTAGGACGTCCAGTAAAAAGCTTCGAACTGCAGAATTGACGTATTAGATAATTTTTTTGAGCAAAAGAAAGTAGTAAAATCTTTTGGTCAATATGGTGGTTAACGTTTACAAATGGATTTTCCCACAATTTTCATAGCTGTTTAATTGAAGTAATTATAGATCAAAATTAGAAGTTATTTTTAAAAATTTAATAGTTCTATACCTTGATGGAATAATTCTGCTGTCAAGATAGCTTATGTGACACATGACACTTGACATATGACACTTGGCATGTGACACTTGGCACCTTGACACCGGGCATGTGACACTTGGCATGGATACTTTGCGTATAACACTTGAAATGTAACACCTGAAATGTGACACCTGGCATGTGACACTCGATATGACATTAAACATGCTACACTTGACATTTTATGTTTGAAATGAAGCTTTAGATATGTGGCAGCTGACAGGTAAAACTTCACATTTATGACTAAATATGGCAATTTTTGACCAAAATCAAACTTTTATGTATCTCTCAGTCTGTTATTCAGGGTGGTACGTTAAGCCCCGGACAAAGTAGAATGGCATGATCAATTTTTTGTATTGTCTTTAATTGGTAGAGCTTCACACGTGTAGAGATTTCATCTGATAAAATTGTCAAGGTCAAAGTTTGTGTTCACTTGAACATATCGTGGGGTCGATAACTTCCGACAAAATTATAGTTTTATAAATAAACAAGCCCTTCGGGCTTTGTCTGCGACGCAAGCCTCTTTGCAGTATTTGCTCGATTTGTTTGTAGTATAGTTATTCCCCATATGGATGCACCATGTGCATGACCTCTGTTGGTGAGGTCATGTTTGGGAATTCCATCGGGAGTCGTGCTCCCTTGTATTGAGGATACAACTCCAGCAGGAAGCAAGCCCAATGCATTGTAGCCCGAGTTTTAACACCCGTAGGGTATGCTGGGGTGGTTCAGGTACCCACCCCGCCTCAGTTTGGAAATTGAGGGCCTGAGGCTACGGCCCTGCCGATATGGCTCGAGTTCCAACACCCGCCGATCGGGGCATAGCGAGTCGAGTACCCACCCCACCGCGGGTGGGGGTCCGACGACCTGAGGCTATGGCGCCGCCTCGGCAGCGATGCCGGGGGACTTGCTGCCGTAGCCCTGGGGCCGAGATGCGCACCTTCAGCATTGTATCATATATACTGGCCATTCGACCTTTTGACCCCGTTTCCTACCGGAAGTGTGACACGCCCGTCTCCTAGAGGAAGTGGGCGACACCTGTGACAGACAGACGGACACCCCTTCGTCTTTTGTAATATGATGATAAGAAAGCATACCAACTGCAAATTTCAGTAACATAGAAACCTGATAAAAATTTTATTTAATAATAAACAATAATTCCTAAGGGAAACAAATGTTATAAAAAAGTTAACATCTTTCAGGAACCTGGTAGAGCACATTAAATATTTATACTGTTTTTATTTGGTTACTTGAAAACGACATACGTTATGTTTATTCTTGGTTTTTGCTTGTATGGCACCTTGCATGTTTAAAAAATAATTTTTACAATTGTCAAAATTGATTATATTTTTGGAAATAAAGTATGAAATAAATGGAAAAAAACTGTGATGATGATTTATTTTCGCTTCGCAAATTAAATTTTTAATCAGTTAACAAAGCAATCATGGGCAATTTGATGTGTTCTGACAGTCAATGTGTTATGTTCGGCTAATATATTGATCTGGCTGGCTGAAAATCTAATACCTACAGATTTTTCAAATTGTTTTGATCAGTAAATAAATTCAAGTATTGAAAGTATTTGAACTTTCCAAACATTAGACATGGTAATCAGTGTAAAAAAATTGTATAAATTTTTTTTGGAAGAATTTTACTTTTTTCTAGCAACAACTTTACAATGCTAACTTTTCTATAACATTTCAAAAATTTTACCTCTAATTTATAAGAAGACAATTTCCAAAGTTTATTTATCGTTGGTTATTGATATTACCACGATTGCATAACAAATGGCATACGCTTTCAGGGGAACCAAACCAGAAGCTTGATGACTTCACCGCTTGTCTTAGAGTCACCACCTACAGTCTCCAGGAGGGAGCTCAGACAACGAATGTCATCTGTGGGCTAACAGATCAATGCCAGACACTTTGATCGTGCATATCGGTGGTACTATACTGTATACTGCCATATTAAAAGTCAAATAAAGAAAGATTGTGCGAAGTGCATACCATTGCATCATCCCATTTTGCTTACCAGCCAGCAGTACACCACTTTACCCCAAGTAGCCACCACCTATACATTCATAATTGGAGTTGTCTGACCAGCGAGTTGTGTACTATTTACAGCTGATGCACAAGGCCGGAATAGGCACGGTTTTGTTTCCCCTCAGATGAACCAGATATACCTCAAATAGATATGCAATCGTGAAAGGTACACCAGCCACATATCGAGCAAAGAACAACGTTTATTATTATTATTATTATTGTAATGCAAAGATTTCTGGTCCCTGAAATGGACATGCAGACAGCTTGAAGCTGGTGCAGCAGATATGATAAAACAAATAGCAGACCAAGCAGCGGGCTGCCCGGCAGATAAAAAGGACACTGGAAACTGATTGCTTGACAAACAGCCTTGACATTACAAATACCAGATTAAAGTACAAAAGTGAATATTTAATTTGATATAACGATAGGAGTGGGAGCAGTTCTATTACAGATTAAACCTCACCACCATAAAACTACTACAGTCAAATCCTCACCGCTGTAGCAAAATGTAATATTACAGCAAACATTACATATCAAATGATTTATTCAGACCTATTCCGAGTGAAGGCTATTTAAAACTTCAAAAAACTTCCATGCGCCCACTGCTAAGCTTGCTGAAGCCGTTTAGCAGTGCACAGAGCAATGATGGCATTTGAAGCGAGTACACAAGCTATGTTGAAGCACGAGCTGCGCAAGGTAACTGACTATATTATATTCTGCCGACAACATTGTTACAGAGAAGTGTAAGACATGGCGACAGCTGGTGAAGACGGAGAAGAGTTAATGGCGCTCAAGAGCGCTGTACATGTTGGAGGTTTGCAGCCTGCCTTGGTCCCCCTGTGACTGAGGTTGTTGGGCTGCTCCGCCCCCTCTCACCTTCTCAAACTTTGAAACGTCACTGAAAATACAAACAATTGTAGGTAGTATTAATTGATTATATTCACATATTGACTAAACTCTTTGAACATAAAATTATTATTTGACAAGAGCATATTCGCGAGAAATAGCTTGCGAAATGTGCTAATCCGTCGAATTTTTCACTGTGACAAACATTAGTTTTCCAATCAATTATTTTTACTTTTTTGCTTTTTTATAAACATGTCTGGCATATAAGCAGAATAAGACAACAAATTAATTTGTGGAATGCCAAAAGGATGATACTGATGGATAATAATAGTTTTTAGACAATGTACTGAGTATCATGAAATATTTGGTTGGTTATGAATGATAATGATCGCATAAAGCAAGTTTCTTATTGCAATAAGCTGTACACACAGTGCATATCTTCAACGTGCCAAGGATTCAAAAATAGTAACAATCAACTAGACTTTAGTGAGACCAAAAATACTTGCGCGTGCATAAAACACATTTTTATTTTTAGGAGAAAAACCCAAGAACACACGAATAGTTACAGCAGAGTATTTTCCGAATAATATTTTCCTATAAGCATGGTAGCATTTTTCAAATTAAAGACATAGAGAGTTTCAATATTACTAAAGACATGGAGAGTTTCAATATTACCAAAGACAGGGAGAGTTTCAATATTACCAAAGACAGGGAGAGTTTCAATATTACCAAAGACATGGAGAGTTTCAATATTACCAAAGACATGGAGTTTCAATATTACCAAAGACATGGAGAGTTTCAATATTACCAAAAACAGTTGGAAATAGTCTGGTATTTTTTGGACTACATTCAGCTGAAAGAGGAAAAAATACTCCATATAATAACCCAGGCTACTAAATACAAATTAAACGTTACGAAACATGTGGTATCAACACACCGTATCGCAATGGCCAAAAGGCATTTGAGATTTTGATAATTTGTCATGTTAATACGACTTCTATAGCTTGAAACTGTCTTCAATAAAAACCATACGTTTCGTTGATTATAGAGTGTGTTTAGTGTGTTTAGTATAGAGTGTGTTTGGTATGTTTAGTATAGAGTGTGTTTGGTATGTTTAGTATAGAGTGTGTTTGGTATGTTTAGTATAGAGTGTGTTTGGTATGTTTAGTATAGAGTGTGTTTGGTATGTTTAGTATAGAGTGTGTTTAGTACGTTTAGTATAGAGTGTGTTTAGTACGTTTAGTATAGAGTGTGTTTAGTATGTTTAGTAAACAAATTGAAGTATTTCAACATAATTAATTATTTTCACTAGTAGGAAAAGAAGTCATATTGCAGATGACAATATTTTTCGATGCAGGTTTTTTAGTTTCTAACTGAAATTACCGACTAAGTTTTCGATAAGCATTGTTTGAGTTGTATAAATGTAGAAACACGTTAACTTTAAGCTGTTCAGTTCCATAAACTTTCTTAAAAGAGGTGGTGAAAAATGTTGTGTTGGTTTTATTATATTAACCACAAGTAACTATGCCTAGCTACCAAAACCTACAAGTTATAATGAGTGTTCAAAGATTATTTAAAATATCTATATAAATTCTTGTATCTCAATTGATTGCTATAAATACGCAAGCAGTGTCTCTACACAGTAAGTAAACCAGAGCCCTACAATCTCTACTTACTAGTCAACGGGGGGTGGTGCAGCCCCCAGAGTGGGAAAGTCCTCCTGGCTGTTAACATTGGGTGCAACTTTCTTCTTCGTTGACTTTTTAACGCTGATTGGAGCCAATTGCGCAGTGGCACCAGCACGCCGAGATGGTGGTACATACTTGCCTCCACTGACATTAGGCATCTCAGCAATAACAGGAGTAGGGGCTACAGATAACATACAGGTTATACACTGACATTGTATTGTACCTTAGTACCTGCACACTAAACCGACTTCACTGGGACGATGTCTGCATATCCACTGATTGACTCATGTCTCTTTTCACTAGACAATAATTAAAGTAGGCTGATGTAGATTTAAAATAATCAAATATGTTTACAAATATCCAAGAGTTTTTATTTTAATCATGACGAATGACCAAAAATCTATTTATTAGGAATAAAATCTACCATAACACTACTATTTCAAGCTAATCAGTAATTCCAAATTACAAGATGACACAAAAACAACTGATGTGCCAGTCAGCACCATTGAACTGAGTCACTGAATAGCACATCTGAGCAATGGATTCTTAGTGCTGTTTTCGGGGACTCTGGTGTGTACCCCCTCGCAAGCAGTGTGTAGACGATAGATCAAAGTTGATCACAAACTGGTTCACTTACCAGGAGCTGGTGCTGCAGGCTGCTCCATTACAGGTTCTGCAGGTGTCATCTTCCAAACGCTGCCTTCAGCAGACTTCTCTATAACCTGTCCATCTTCGTCATATTCTGGTTCAGACTTGGCAGACTCGGCGGCTTCTTCCGCAGCCTCTCTTTCAGATACAAAACAAACACAGTTCACTCGGTCACACAAACAACATGCAATGGTAAAGCTGTGAGTACATCTACTGATTGCCCTAGCAACTGACCCTAGCAATGGGGTCTGCGCTTGTAAGAGTACATACAGCGGGAGTAGCTCGTACTTGCGAGGATCAAATAACTAGAACTGGAGTTATTTCCCCAAAAAAGACAACTCCAACTATACATCAAAGGTATCTTCTGCAGGAACAACAACTCGGTCAAAACAATTATTACTGCTTTAACTATAACGTATAACTGCTTCAGGTAAATATATTGACAAGTTAGTGACGAATTTCAGGGCTGCAAAAGTATAATTCCTTTCCTCAAACTGAACTTCTGGTGTTGGCATTTCGAGATGAATTTTTTTTAAAATGGTCAATTGTCAAGTATTGCTTTTTTTATGATGTAACAGAATCAAAATTATATAATTAATAGCGCTAACATGGTTTGCATAAGACTTGGATGATAGTTGGAGTTTTGAATCGATATGCGAGAGTTGTCTTCTCCAAAACGTCAATAATGGTAAATCTCAATATATTGATATTGGCTTTTTTAGCAGTCGACAATCGTCAATGAACATGAAGTTCAACAGAAAAATGCTCGCTAAACAGCTTTCTCGAGACTGTGAGTGATATTATTTAATAACTACTATTACAATTGGCGCTGCAAGGTTATTCTCCCCATGTATATTCGGTTTTCCAACAAGGAAAACCCAAAAAATCGATTAAAACCGGTTGCAGTTACACGACACATTCACGGTGTTTTTCGGTGAGCCTTTACCTCAGTTACTTCGGTTAACCAGTAGTTTTATGGAGTTGTCCACCCTTAATTCTATAGCTAAATGAGAAGACAACTCCAACTAACTGACATTGTTTTTCAAAAACAATCAAATATTTATTTTCAATGGTCAATAGGCTACAGTGTGATATTCTGTATCGCAATATAGTAACATAGTGCGGGCGGCGGAGCTCCCCCTGTAATGATTATATAAAACAAGATACTCTGGCTACGTTATTACGAGCGTTGCTGGGTTCATTGCTGATTGACTAACTGACTGACTCTGACCATCTACTTTTTATGTGTTCTATTTCCATCTCTAGTTTATAATATAACAAGTTTTGTTATTAATTAGAATTTTGCTAACCATCTTTGAATTTGATGGTAATAGCTAGCAAAAACTTGTTCTCTTTTGTAGTAAGTTAATTATCAATTATTATTCATCAATAGTAATCATTAAGTACTATTATTATAAACAACATCATTGAATTATAGTCACAAAATTTTTCATTCATTTTCTTCTTGTCTTATCCGTGCATAATATAAGTCAAAGAAATGTGAAACAAAAAACAGTGGCTAATAATGGTAGTTGACAGTCTGCTTATAGTATTATTATTATGACTATTATTTGTGCAGTGGCAATGACAAAACCAGAAAACAAGATTGCGACAAACTGTTTCCGGTTCTGGAACATTGGGGCCAGTTAACCGTCCTGTAACCGGCTTGCAGTACAGCATATTGAGAACATCGAACCGATGGTCCGATTATAATCGCAGGTGAACAACTCCAAGTCGAACAGGGCAGAGGCTGTGAATAATTAATCACACCGAAAACAACCGTGCAAGTATAAAATAAATAGATCAAAAAAAGTAACTATCATGGTGATATTATAATAAATTACAATTATTGATCAATAAAAGAATAATAACCGCAATAATAATATAATAAAAATACTTAATAGCACACGGTTATTAAAAAAAAGTGGTATTATATCAAATACAGTGGTGTTACAAATAAACGAACCGTCCCTGCTATTAATGCACTATGGACATGGTCTGAATACTTTCATCTATAGTATATGCGCAATAGATGCTGACTTGTAGGCAATTTTTTTCTCAATACGCAACAACTTATATCAGGACATAAAGCGGAGTTGAAAAAATTTAGCTGGTTTAGATAAAAGGAGATCATCCCAGTAATAGTTATTGAGCACAGACTTATAAGATCACAGAAAATTGGGTTCGCAATCAATTTCAGATCATTTGGGAGGTGCTTTAGTGGAGTCAGCATTTTAATTTATTATTGATAGGTTTGCTATTGTGTACACACTGGCATTCACGTGATAAATTACATGGCCAATATCTCAAAAACTAAAGCAATATTACAGTTGAAAAAATTATTTTTAAATCAAACAATATCAAACGATATAAATTAACATTATTTAGAATTGATTTGTGAAGAAAACAACGGCAGATTTTTATTGCTGTCATCGCTGTTGTTATCAAAAAGAATAACTTTTAAAACTGAATTACATATTATTTGATTGAAAAAAGTTAGACAATATAGATAGAATACAAATAATGATCATCAAATACAAAAAATAAATAGGAACTGATTTATGATCATTTTTATTATTTTGGTTGAGACTATTTAGCATTCTTTGACAGAAAAGAAAACTCCGACTAGTGAATTGCGTGTCAATCAGCGACATGGCACCTTTAACACATCTTCTACTAGATGCTTCTTGTAGTTTTCGTGGTTTTTTGCCTCGCTACATTATTTTCTAGCTGTAGACTCAAAGCAGCTATAGCAATGAAACGAATATCAAAGGAACACTAAGGTTTCGCTGAACAACTATATGGCTATTATAATGGACATAAAGAAAATAAAATAATTTCCTTCAACAACACTTTTATGCTCCAATTGCGACATGGCCTGAAACCATGAATGAGGGTGATGCATGGATTTGTATTTTACAGGAGAAATATCATTCTGAGACACGAAATTTTGGCATAAATAAAAAAATGGCAAATTTTGTTGTAAAATGATTACTTATTTCCCAGGTTTTGCTGTAATAAAATAAAACCACAAAATCTCAATCAGAAATCGCAAAACCACAAGTATGCCATTGCGTAATACCAGTAATGGCTAATAATTGGTTGTTTGAGACGAAGGAAAACTACTTAGAATGCTCAGTTGGCCATAAAAGACTGCCAACATAATGCTTTAGTGGTTTTCTTTCAAATGTGACCTTTTTCTTTGTCATTTGAAACATAATAACCGCATTAATTAGTTTCCCAAAAGTTGTGTTGTTGATAATAATAAAAAACAATGGCGACCATTATAAAATAATCAACAACCTAACACTACTTCGATGATCACAAAAATTAATGTAAATAACCAGTAGACAGTGGTGATCTTGAAAATCAAAAATATTTATTTTAACAGCCATGGCTGTTGGAACCAGAAAAATGACCTTCGAAAATAATTATTACTTCGATAATAATTATTGTAAATCGTTAAAACTGAAAAAAAATCATAACTATGCCTACACCTTCCCAATCTCCCTGAAACTTGCTGAATATCATTGCTAGGCCATGCAACCTCTTCGCTTTGAAGAATAATTGTGTCAAAGCTGTCCTACCAAAATATAATTTTAATGAAAAAAACAATTTCGGTAATAATAAATAATTTTTAATTATTACTACAATGGATGAGTAACTAAACTTCCTGCGCTCGAAATTTCACCAAAAAAATGATCACTACGCATAAAATAAGATGCTTTGACTGTTTCAACTATAATTTGTATAAAAACTTTCTTAAAATTTTTTTCAACAATAATAATTATTGGAATTACTTCAGCACACAGGCGCCATTGCTGGTTGCTAAGGATGTGATACAGGTAAAAAAAATTGTAGAAGTCAAAACATAGCCCTAAGTCTTGGTTGGTTGAAAAATTGAAGAACAGAGCAAATGCTAAGGATTAAAATTGTACAGGAATTAAAGGCCTTATTGTTTTGTGCCTGAATCAAAAAGCGATGACAAGATAACTACTGCATTTATTGCTATGCACAGCCTGGCGACGTTTTATTGAGCCATGTTATTAAAGCCTGGTTACATATTGCAGTTCCTGACTGACTCAGAACTCTGGCCGTGAGCATGCCTCGCCAATGCAAAGCTGTAATTGAAGCCAAAGGTATGCCTACAAAATATTTATGTCAACCAAAAACTTCCACGGCCCTTTTCAGGGCCACTCGCTTATACTAAGAATTTGTTAAAAGATTTGAGAGGGAAGAGGAAAAAACTGCCTCTAATGCTTACCCTAGAAATAATAATTAAATTGTTGTTTTCTGACATGTGACATGTTGTTTTCTGACATGTGACATATCATTGTAATGCACCAATCACAAATATTGAATCTATGTGTAAATTACATTTTCACCAGAGAAAGGTTTTTCTGAGCATTTTGGTATATGGAAGTAGTGCGTAAACACTAGAAATACATAAAAACAACCTTTTTATACCAAAGGCCAATAAAGAATTTGGGCGATCCGTTTATTTTTAACACCGCTGTAATAATAATAACTTGATTAAGTAATGATAATTAATTATAATAAGAAATATTAACAAAACTAATTAGTTATTATTTTTTAAATAAACAGTATGATAATAAAATAATTAATCTTTCAGAATAATTGTAAAAAAGAATGAAAAAAAAATAATAATAGCAACAACACAAGAACAATAATATATGTAATAATAATTCATGAATAATATTTATTTATGAACATTGTAAAATGATACATTATAAAAAAAATTAACCAACTTGGCTCGCTGCTGAAAGGCAAGAAGTAATGTTGCTGCGAATTGGAGTTGTCATTAACCTGATTTTGAGAGGACAGCATCTAAAAATCAGTAATAATTGATCGACTTGTAGCTGAATTTCAAGGTTGTTCAAGTTGGAAATTTTATGAAATTTTATCGAGCTTCCTAACTCAAAACTCACTCATCTGTTCCCAGGTGCATATCGTCCAGGCATAGTTGGCATGCTGGTTTCAGGACCACGCGATGTTTGAGAAAGATGGTCGCAGTCCTCATTGAGGCGTTGCCTCGCAAGATTCGTTCTTACAAGCTTCCAGCTCAAATCGCTGATTGTAGGCTATTGCAAAATCAAACTCAAATGACCGTTGATAAAGCAGGACGTGGCATGTGAATGATATTACTTGATACATGGTATAACATGGCACATTGCAATTAGTCAATCAAGAGAGTGTCCAGCAATTTTTTGATCTCAATTAACACCTGGCGATGACCTAAATCAACGCGCTAGCATTTATATTGACGATTTTATCGGAATTACGGAGAATCTTCCATCGCTAGGAAATTGGTAACCACCCACCCACTATGACTACCCGCGTCAAGTGAATGGCATGACAACATGACCAGCTACAATATACTAACTTTGCAATATTCTTAGAAGTAATTTTCAATCCAGAATAATCTATCTCATCAACGACAGTATTCCATTCATCTTCCTGCAAAAATACCACAAACCATTAAAACACCAACAATTGTATGTGTAAGCATTAGGAAACTGATTGGTAGCTTAAGAAATGCCATGAAACAAAAACAAAAGGTGTTCTCAATTCAGAGGTCAAATGCAGAGTTAGGTAAGTTAGGTAAGAACATGAACGCCACTCAACGGATCATAAAAAAATAATAAATTTGGCAAGCCCTAAAAAAGTTCTCCTACCACACATCTACATATCAGAAGTTCAAATGGCTCAGCTATGACTCAATGAAGCAAATAAAAGGTTCTTTATAATATCGTACTGATAAAGCACAGCTGATCTATTTTTTTCAGGTTTTATACAAATGGTCTATTGATATCAAAATAAAATTGATCGTTGTGTTTATGGTTTATCATTGTTAACATGAATTCGCGGACTACAAACTATGTGGGTCCATTTTTTTTATTATGAAACGTTAATTATTTTCCATCTCCAATTTTGCCATTTTTTAGACTCATCTCTTGGAGCCAAAATTTTATATTAGCATGCCTGACATATAAGCAATTTGAAGCAAACGAAAAAATCTGAAAATAAAAAGCGGCATTGGTGCTTTTTTTGTGATTATTTTTTAGTATTTCCATCAAAAGTGAGATGATTAAAAATAATAATTATTTAACAAATTGTGCAACAACGTCTTATTTTTTAGTTGGAACGATAATAACATAGTGTAATAAGTGTGTTAGAAATAATAAATAGTTGTTATGGTGGATATTTTTAATACTGAAAGGACACATTCATAATATCTAGTGATAATAATAAATAATAATGGCGACATTGCTATAAACAATAAAACTTCAAAAAATATATTATTGCTCACTTTCAGAAACAAAAATAACTTACATGTGTATGAAAATATTTATTCATTTATTTGGTAGACAAACGAAAACCTAGTACAACAAGAATCTTTATAAATAAGAATATTGAAAGCGATAATTTTCTTATGATATCTTTAACATTCGTAAAATTTGAATTTTGAGAACATGGTGAATTAACATATTAGCTTGAATAGCTGTAAATAACCCAGCATTCTTCAAATTACATCCATTTGAGAGGGGAGAAAGTACTTTGTGTAATAAGTAACTGGTTGATATCATTATTTCCAGTAACACAGGTTATTGAAATGAAAATGATATCTTACACAACTTACATATGGTTTTCATACACTGTATTGCAATGGCGAAGAGGATGTCGAATTTTGTTTATTTTTTTCAACATGGAAGCACGACTTCTGAAGCTTGAAATTGTTTATAATCAAATCAACAAAATTTGCTTTGTTTAATAAGCACATCGATAGCATGTAAAACAAGTTTAGTGGGCGATTTAAAAATTGTCAGACCTGGGTGATTATTCTTATTACAGCAAAAAGCGCCACCATATCGCTGATGCCAACAATTATATGCTGTTTTTCAGCTGGATATTGGATCCATGAATAAAAACTTTTAATGAGTATTGCCGAGATTCTAGAAACGTAAATAATGGTAAAAAATAAACGTGTCTCAATTTTTTTGTTTTTCATCGCTTCAAAAATGCTGCCTAAAAATATATATAATGATAAAAGGTGGCCAAAAGATATTGTTGGTTTTTATTATTATTAATTAAATGCACACACTGGGTGGATTTAGGCCAAAGTGGATTACAAAATGATCATGTTTGCCACAAACTTCAATTGAGTATTTATTATTTAATTTGGATCTTTCGTGACTCATTTTTATGGGTTTTACCAAATTCAGACAAATTATATGGTATCTCATAATAAAAAACCTGACCCATATCATCAACATTGGTTGATTATTCATTTTTATGAAAGTTTTATGAAACCTCGAATTCCAAACGAAAATAGATTTTTGATCAAACATACAACATTGGTGGTAAATATTTACATATTACCACGAAAACTGCAGGGATGGTAAAATAATTCTAATGATTAATTTGTCAGGAATTGATCGACAAAGAATTCAAAATTTTCAAATGAAAAGTACAAAACTCGTTCTCTATAATCTTGACATATTTTGTCAAAATATAGTAGTGTCTAATGTGATAGTGATATTGTCAGGCAGTCAGAGTGGCTTAGTGGTTAAGCTTTCGGGCCTATTTACATTTTAATAATTCAAAAAAAATCCACATTCATGAAGATGGAAAATTTGCGGCATTGCACAGCAAATTTTGACAGGATATTGACGGAGGAGGCAACATGATAAAATTTTTGATTCCATATAGATGGTTAAAAATGAAATTATCAAGGCAATAAACAATCAATTGAAGCATGAATGCATGAAACTTTTTTTCATTGATTTTCTGAATATTCAGGTCTTAAGCAGCAGATTGATGTATTGGATGACCACGTAGGCCCACTCAGTCCTCATTTACAAGCTTGCCGAAAAGCCACTGGCCTCAAAAGCTCGCTGCATCAGCTGAATGTTGATTCACTATAACTTTCGCTGATTGACGACTACATCATCTTTTGGTGTGGGAGTGGTCAATTATAGTGAATAATACGCAAATTCATATCAATGAAGTTACATCATCTTCGTTTAAAATAAAGTCTGATTGGGCAATTCATATAGTCTTGGGCCTACTGAAGGCCATTGCAGCAGGACTGGAGAATCTCTATGAAGACACCCATCAAAATTTTGTTCTAAAATTTACTCCTGTGCTTTAGTATTACGAGTCATTTTTAATCTGGCTTGAATTTGCATGCTGCACACATAAAACAGGAATTGGTGGTTTCAGTCAATATAAATGCAGTCAGTGTATACACATCTTAATGAAGCTCATGCTTGTTTATTCTGCAAATTTCATGTGTGAAATGGCAACGAGGAAAGACTGAAAGATACTATTTTAGAGATGACAAATTTACACTACTTTCAGACACTAACCCGCTACCATACTTCACAGGTTTTGCTTTGGAAGCTTGGGTTGTAACAAGTTACCATGTGACTATAGCTTGCAGGAGTCTATATCAAGATTAGAACGGATCACTTACAGGTAATTTAGAAAGAAGACAACTACTAATTTAGGAAACCATTCAAAATCATACATAGTAAAAACTTATCAATTCATCTGACTGCAGTTATTGTTGATGCATCGAACAGCATTTTATTGGACAGTGTAAAAATGACTTCTGATTGTGTAAGAATTAATTCTGACCAAAAGAATAGCCCAATACCCACCGCCAACTTCACACAGTAAGAAAACAAGGTTGGTACAAAAAATTGTGCTTCATCACCGTCACTCAACTCAAATATTGGTACTTGACGCTTATTCTGCCTCCTCAAGGCCATCCACACACCTGTGAGGAACTTTTTCACCTCAATACCATCAACTTGATTGTACAGGTACAGGTAGTTGACAAAATCTTTGGACCAGTTGTAATGATGATGACATAATGATGCAGAGTTGGTGGAAAATACAATAAAAAGTAGAACAACATACAACCATGGTTAAACAAACTCATGATATTTAGCGATTTATGATCATAGTAAATGGTGAAATTTCAATCCAATAACATTTCATGTATTATTATTTTACGCCAAGTTTTTCTCATACTTGAGCTGGTGCATCCCCTGTTTGCAATACAATCTTTCTGATAATTGTGAAGTGCTTTATTTAAGTTGGAGCTTTGGCCGTTGGGGGCTCCATTTTAGGACTAACAGCATCCCTAAAATCCACAGCTGATACCACTTGTCACTGTGCACCTCGGTTAGGGCGAGCGCTATCAATATCGCCATGCGAAGTTACCAGAATGTTTTGAAAGTTCAAATTTGAGATCCCTGGCGTAATTATAGCAATGCATTGCAAAATAATGCAGGGCTCTCCCCAGTGGGGCGTTTGGACAAAAATGCCCCATGAAAATGCAATCCGCCCCAACAGAATGTCCACAAGCACACACAAAAAAATTAATAAACAGAAATACTCACAGCAACTTATCATGTAGAAGTTTAAATTATTATTTTATAATAATGACAATGCTTTCACAAGGAAAACGTCTCCATGCAGGCGGCCATGTTGTTCCCTGTTTATACCCTGATGTTTCAATCTATAGCACTTGGATAGCCATAGAATAATACCGAAGAGTTCATTGCCCACTGATGTCTTTTGCATTGGTGTTTAGTTATTTGCCACGGCTGCACTGTAGACATCATTAGCAGGGATAAAATATGGAGGCACGAAAAAGAAAACAGCAGAATGGGCAGCAATTGTCTTTGAAAGACTTGTTCAACCGGTAATGCATTGTGATACTTTGAAACCACATCATTTCAGCTTGTCCTGCTGTATCACCGTTAATTTTCATTCTGTATAATCAGTACCAGTTTTTGAATCAACTGTTTGTTTCTGAGTTATGATGGACGACGACTATTTATTTATTCTTTTTTATTATTAATTATATAATAATTATTTAATGATGATAATAATTATTTATTTTAATAAAAAAATTAAATAATACTATTCTTTATTCATTTGTATAACATTATGCAATTGAAAAGAATAAACAATCTTTTTTCCAGTGCACTCAGCCAATCAGTGATAATTATTTTTGTCATACAACAATAATGATAACAAAATGTTATTTTTACTATTATTATAATAATTATTATTTTTTACTTATGTATTATAAAAACTAATAGTGTTGTTGTGATAATTTATTGTTATTTATTAATTATTATTACCATAAATAAAAAATGTATATAATTACAATTGTTAAACCACAATAAAAAATAAATATTACTAATTTCGAAATTCATGTAAAATTTGAACTAGGCCTATTCATTTTTGAAATAATTGTTTATAATAAAACTATTCTATTAGTTGTAGTCATAATGATTATGACAATTCATCGAGGTTGTATTTTGGTGTCCCAGTCAAAGAAGACACCTACCTAAGGTAAGGAAAACTTTGATAACACATTTTATGTACTTTATTATTAATTTATTTGGCACTTATGAAGGGCAATTTTAAAGCTCTCTAAGACTCACAAATTGCATATAATGCGTTGGCGGCCAGGGCTTTGCCCCGGACCCCACTGGGGGGCTTACAGCGCCCCCAGCTGTGCAGTGAGCTCCATTGGCGCGAGCTCAGCGCTGCGTGTGCCATCGCCGAAATTTACCACTCCCCATCCCAAACATTTATTTTCTGGGGAAAGCCCTGTAATGATATTAATAATTAATAATTATTATCAACTGGTATTATCATCAATATCGTATTATTATCCGGTTATCAAATGAAATCATTAACAACAATGATTGATAGTAAACAACCATACACTGATTAATAGTAATAATTACATTCAGCAAATTAATTTGAGCAACGCTTTCCAAATCATAATAGTTTTATTATAATAAAAATAAGCAATAATATAATTAATCAGTATTATTATACAGCGTCTACAAATTGATCACGAAATATGACATCACGCGTCAAAAGCATTGATATAAATATTTGTAGCAGCCGGTTTTTTTCAGTTTCCAAATATTCGGGAATTACTAAATTTTCAATAACTTGGGACCACAGGCTGCTAGAAACAAAATTTTAAAAGGGTTTAATAGGATACATTTTGCCGAACAAGATTAACCAATCACTGCACTGCTTACATAGCCGTAGATTTGAGAAAAAATGTTTGAAAACCACGCTGTAAACGAAAATTATCCCATTGTACCCTGGGACCTTATGATTTTAGTTAATGTTATATCACTAGCCTATCAGATTACTGACCTGTTGATATACTATCTGTTATAGATCATTTACATCTGAAGGTATGAAAATAGATTTAATAATTCCCTTGCCAAATAAAAACGTAATGTTTTTTATATATTACAATGAAGCAATTAGTAACTAACCGCAAATTAATAACGCACGCTAGGTCACGCATCACAGATTTCACTCTAATGTATCAATAATGAGGCATAAAACTATCCGCAGTGCGAACATAAAACAAAGTAATTTTGGTGCTGAGAGTCATTTTTAAAACTCATTTTCTCAGTAACTATGAATGAGAGACAAAAAGGTTTACCACTATTGTGGCTGCAAAATATAAGTCGACGCCATGATAGGTTTTTTAACGTCCCAAGGCTGATTTGAAAAATCCATTTGTATTGGCTATATTATAGCGTCTACAAATTGATCACGAAATATGACGTCACGCGTCAAAAGCATTGATATAAATATTTGTAGCACCCGGTTTTTTTCAATTTTCAAATATTTAGGAATTACTAAATCTTTAATAACTTGGGACCACAGGCTGCTAGAAACAAAATTTTAAAAAGGTTTAATAGGATACACTAGTCCGGAGCAGATTAACCAATCACTGCACTGCTTACATAGCTGTGGACTTGAGAAAAAATGTTAAGAAACCAAGTTGTAAACGAGCAATATCCCAGTGCGCCGTTGAACCTTATGATTTTAGTTCATGTTATATCACTAGCCTATCACATTACCGACCTGTTGATATACTATTTGTTATAAATCATTTACATCTGAAGGTACGAAAATAGATTTAATAATGCTCTTTCCAAATAAAAACGTAATTTTTTTTATATATTACAATGAAGTAATTAGTATTTACCGCAAATTAATAACGCACGCTTGGTCACGCGTCACGGATTTCACTCTAATGTATCAATAATGAGGCGTAAAACTATCCGCTGTGCAAACATAAAACAAAGTAATTTTGGTGCAGAGAGAGTCATTTTTGAAACTCATTTTCTCAGTAACTATCGATGAGAGACAAAAAAGTTTACCACTATTATGACTGCAAGATGATATGATTCCACTCCTTGATATGTTTTTTAACGTCTCAAGGCTGATTTGAAAAATCCATTTGTACTGGCTATATAATATTATATTGATTATTATTTAGCTACCACAACTCAACCGATAATTATCACGTGATGCGGTAAAAGGATTCATATATGAATTTGTTGATGACGCAGATTTTTAGGTGTCAAATTACAGTTTTGTTAACAACTTTGCAACTAATCCACCAATCAGAAAGAAATGTGTTCTCCAATTAGCCAATACAATTTCGCCTCTGATTGTCTGTCAATAGACTTCTGAACTCCGCTCTACTCACTAATAGCTAGTCATAAAGGTTACACAACTTTGGCGCACCTGTGGGAATTCCCCCAAACATTTTAATTATTTTTGACAATTACAAATGAAACACCAATGTCTTATCTACTCACTGAAATATTGTTTTGCTGATTCACTTTATTATTTCTAATTAATAATAATTTATTTCCAAAGCTTACTAATAATTTGTGAGCGGTTTATAAATACGCGACAACGTAGCCCAAAAACCTAATTCAGTATTGCGGGTGCAATCACCTACTCCCCGATGTTTCGGCCAAATAAAATTGGAGGTTTTCTTTTTGCTATCATTTGCGGTAAATGCATTAAAAAAACAATTGTTTATATTGACAATTAGTTTACGCGTGGTTGAACGTATTTTTGGCTTGCGGTTGGACAGGAATGTACTATATTTTTTCAGCTAAAAGTACAATTTTAAAAAATGTTTTTAAATTCAAAAGTATTAGCTCTGGAAACAATGTATCAACAAAATAAGCAAACAATTGTCTTTAACTTTCAATAGTGTAAGAGTTTTCTTTGGCTTTTTGTCAGATTGAGGTGTACTAGCTATATTATTATCATCAGTTACCATTTATCATCATCATGTCATTCATAATAATAATAGCAGGCCTAATCATCATCAACATACATAATAAATAAATCTAATCTATCCATCAAAATAATAATAAATAATTTATTTATTATTAATTAGTAATAAATAAATAAAATTAATAATTATTCTTAATTATTATTATTATGAACACATAATAATAATGATCATCATCATTGATCATAGTAATATATTGTGTTGTTTTCAATTGCTGATCGAATGATCCAAAAGGAAACACATTTCACCTCTTTTCTCTGGCTAGAATCTGTCCCATCTTTGTCTTTTTTCTTTTTCTGCTTTTTCTTTTCTTTAGATAAATTACTATCCAAGTCCGCAGCAGAAGTGTCTAATTTATAATCATAACCTTGGTCCGCAGCACCATCTATGTTTTCGCTAAGCTCGTTAGGAGGGGTACCAGGAGGTGGAGGTAAGAAGTCTGTGGCAATAACCTTGCTGACTTTGGATTTTTTCTTCTTCTTGTCTTTCTTAGCAAAAAAGTCGTCTAGTGAATCGTTCGTATCACCCATTGTGATAAAATCAAGAGCAGTAGGGTACAGTTATATTTTACTTCTATCAAAAAATATTTCAGCTACTTGTTATCATGCACAATGATACATTATTATCATATATTTCATTGAGTCCACCACTTTTGGGGTTGGTTTGATGCTCGGATTAAACGGCAATATCACAGTTCACACGTTATGACAATACAGAGCGAAATGTAGCTATTAGGGGCCAGTATCCGCCGTAAGTGTTGCGTCACCATGTACCAAAGATGTCGCTGAAAATGGTTTTGGGTGACACTATTTAGTTTTTACCAACCTTGCAAGCGCATGCGTCATAGCTATATTCATAGAGCTACTCTAATGACTCATCTTCTAACATGGAAAAACTATCTCTCACTTGTCGATCATTTTTGTTTCATACATCTATGAAGTTGAACCTACTTCTATTGTTAAATTTAGCAGAATTGCCAGTTCACGATTGGTCAATAAATTGGCCAATGTGTAGCCGTAGTTATGAAAGTTGACCAATGGGATTTGCATGCGCTACAAGGAAACCGATTTCTCTTGCCTCGCAGGGAGCCCAGTGTGTAACCATCAGTCGCATTAGCACAACCACTGAATGTTATTACTCTTACTGGTTGTTGGATTATTTTTTATCAAACGTTAGTTATACACGGACGCTTGCACTTGCTGCTACACCAGCCGTTCTTGCATATATGTGTTACAAGAAGAAACATCCAGAAACTTAAGCTTTGGTGTGCTCTTCTTACTACTTATTGTTGTAACAATAATAATAATTGTTGTTGTTATTAAAATTATTAATTAATTATTATTATATTGTTGTTGTTGTATTATTATTTATTATTATTAAAATGATGCTGATGATTATTATTATTATTATTATTATTATTATTATTATTATTATTATTATTATTATTATTATTATTATGGAAGTAAATTTCACAACCTGACGGTTGGTGTAAAGTGAGCCCGGGCCCTAGCTAAGGGCCAGAGGGTTATCACTATTCTGTTTTACTGTAGAGCCTTTCGTAGAATCTGGGCCGTACCCAACAGGGCAGTCTTTTGAATTGTTTCAAATGATAGCTGTACTCCAATCTCAGCCATGTAAGATATCAAACGGCTGGATATTGTCCCAAGTGCTCCTATCACTATCGGTATCACCTTAGGTTTCACTTTCCACAGTCGTCCAATCTCAAATGCTAGATCCTTATACTTATCAATCTTCTCCTCTTCTTTCTTTATCACTCTCGTGTCCCCAGGTATTGCTATATCTATAATCTGACATTCGCTGGTCTCTTTATTTTCTAATATGAGGTCCGGTCTTCGCGCTTCTATCACTTTATCTGTCTGAACGTTAAAGTCCCATAGCAGTTTTACTTTCTCGTTTTCCATAACTGGCTCGGCTCTATGATCATACCATTTCTCTGTGTGTGGTAAACCGTGCTTTTTGCATATGCTCCAATGCACAGCTGCAGCTACTTTGTCATGTCGGTGTTTGTATTCTGTTTGTGCGATTTTAGGGCACTCACTGACTAAGTGACTTATCGTCTCATCCCGGGTCTTACACAGTCTGCACTTTGCGTCATCCGAACTCTTTTCTATCCTGGCCTTCCTGTAATTCGTCCTCAGTGCCTGATCTTGAGCGGCGACAATTAAGCTCTCCGTTTCTCTTTTCAAGCTCCCTCGTGTCATCCATTTCCACGTTTCTACTGCCGTGTGTTCTTTCGTTTGTCTGATGTATTGTCCATTCATCGGTTTCTCAACCCATTCGTCTATACGTGTTGTTTTCTGCTTGTCTCTATATCCTGATTTTGTCATGTCTTCCTCGTCTGATCTTATCACTCTTCCTGCATTACGTATCTCTTCCACTTGACTTTCTTCTGTATATTTCTTCAGACTGTGGCTTTCATACTTCACTGTGTCCTCAATGCTCATGAGGCCTCTTCCTCCCTTTCCCCTTTCAACATAGAGTCTGTCTACATCTGATCTCGGGTGCATCCCACGATGCATTGCAATCAATTTCCGTGTCCTCCTGTCAATCTGTTGCAGTTCATCTTTTGTCCACTCTACAACTCCTGCTCCATATCTGTACAAAGAAACAGCCCAAGTGTTTATAGCTTGGAACAAATTTCCTGCATTCAACTTCGACTTCAGAACCCTTTTCACTCTATCTGAGTATTCCTTGAATATCTTGTCTTTCATTTTCTTATGTTTGATATCATCTGCTTCTAATATTCCCAAATATTTATATTCTTCATTATCTTCCATCTGGTGTATTGCATCTCCTTCAGGCATTTGTATATCAGTTCCTCTAGCTAGTTTCCCTCTCTTTAGTATGATGGTGGCACATTTATCTAGTCCAAACTCCATTCCAATGTCATTGCTATAAATTCTTACAGTATTGATTAGTGATGTTATGTCATTTTCTGATTTCCCATACAACTTCAGATCGTCCATATATAGGAGGTGGTTTACGCTGTTCTTTTCTTTTGTTGTGTATGATGGTTTCATCTTCCTCAATACATATGTCAGTGGTATCATGGCTAGCACAAACAACAGTGGTGACAAACTATCCCCCTGGAAGATGCCCCTCTTGATATGCACTTTTCCTAGTTCTTTACATTCACTTTCAAGAATTGTGTTCCACATTTCCATGCTGCCTTTGATGAATTTCATTGTGTTTTCCGCCACTTTCACAATCTCAAGTACGGATGTAATCCAGCTGTGTGGCACCATGTCGTATGCTTTTTTGTAATCTATCCACGCCATCATCAAGTTTGTTTTTCGGTTCTTACTGTCTTTCATTATATACTTATCTATAATCAGTTGGTCTTTAGTTCCTCGGCTTCTTCTTCCACAGCCCTTCTGTTCCCATGGTATTAAATTTTTCTCCTCCAGGTGTCTGTATATACTTTCCGAGATCATTGCAGTGAGCGCTTTATACATGATAGGTAAGCACGTTATCGGTCTGTAGTTTGATGGTATGTTGCCTTTCCTCGGATCCTTGGGTATCAACACTGTGCGTCCTGTAGTCATCCACTTAGGTGGTTTCCCTTGTCTCACAACATCACTGAGGTGAGTCACTATTCTATCGTGTAGGCTAGTGAAATTCTTTACCCAGTAACCTTGTACCCCGTCTGGTCCAGCTGCTTTCCATGGTGCTAACTTCCCCAGGACTTTCTTCAAACTCACTGCGCTAATTTCCATGTCTTCTTGTTGGTTCACACTTCGCATCTCCATTTTAGTCTCTTTTATCCATCCAGCTTGTCTGTTGTGCTCATGCTCTCTTCCCCATATTCCACTCCAGAATTCTATTGCGGCTTCCGGTTCAGGAGCTGGCACCTCATTCCGATCTTCGCCCTTCAGCTTTTGATAGAATCTCTTCTGATCAGTTTCAAACAGATGATTTTCATGATACTGATTCACCCTGTCACTGTATCTTTTGATCTTTGCCGCTGTGCTTTTCAATCGTTGTTTCAGTTCTTCTATCACGGTCTCAACTCCTTTTCTTTTCAGTCTGTATTTATATGATATTGATCTTGTAGGTTGTTGGCGCCCTTCTTTGATGTTTATCATTGTTCCCAAGTCTTTTCTTATACTTACAACTTGTTTCTCTAATCTTTGCTTCCAAGGTGGTTCCCTTTCAGTCTGTGATGTTCCTTTCGCCTGTCTGCCAGCATTCAGTCTCTGAAATACCAGTTGTGCTCCAGCCAGGATGAGATTGTTTGTCTGTGTAATGTCCGTGGTGTCCACAAAGCCAATGACATGATTGATTTCTGCTGTTTCTTTTCTGATCTTTGCCTTCGGTATCTTTTTCGCTTTTGGTATTGTCCTCATTGTTTCGATGTTTGTCATTATCTCTTTTAGTTTCTCTATTATTTCTTTTTCATGTTCTGTCTGCACTCTTTCTCTCTGTTCTGGTGTTGCTTGCCTCTCTTCCTCTTCCGCTTCTGCCATGTTGTTCACATTCTCATTAGGATGTTCTTCTGTCTCAGTTGTTGGTGGTTCATTCATAACTCTTCTCTTTACCTCTTCTATCTCCAGCGTTGACATAAGTCCATTTCGGTTGATCACTCTGATCTGGTCTGCTATCCTCTGATCGGTGATGCTAAACAGCCTTCTCTCTTTCCAGATCTGATGCATTCTCTTCATATATCCCCGTTTCTCTGGTTGGCTGAGAAAATAGCACTCCATTGCGTTGATGTTGTCTTGCCGACTCCAACACTTTCTGGTTTCTACAGTATTACGGGTTCCAGTAGCAGATTGACGACCGATCCCTGCCTGGTTTCCCACAGGAGAACTGCCGGGCAAGAGTTGGCCAGACTGGCTGGTCCGCTCCACGCCGTAGTGGTTTCTGTTTCTTTGTGAATTATTATTATTATTATTATTATTATTATTATTAACGAACAACGAACGTGGTTTATCATCATGATAGATCCACAGGCATACTGCAGAAAATTTGGTGGGTTTTGGACCACTTGTTTTTTGAAAATTTATGTTCGTTGTGCACTGTTGTTTGTTGTTGTTCTTACTACAACAAGTACATACATCATACATATTATTATTAACTTTTAAGTTGTTGTCATTATTATTATTAATTGAGATTGTTATTATTATTAGTTATTAGTTGCAGTAGTAAGTAAATGGTAACAAATAATTTCAGTAGTAATAATAATAATAATTGTTGTTATTAAATTAAATTATCATAACAATTATTATTCGTAGTTAAAACATAATAATAATAGTTGATAATAATTAATTAATAATAAAAAGAAGTACTTATTTACTGTGTTTGAAGTTTTTTTTTCAACAATGATTCATAATATTTTATTATTATCGTTGTTGTTACGCACAGATACTGATATATTAATATAATAATTAATAATCATAATAATGAATGTGTATACACATGGATGTTTATTATATAGTAACAGTTATAACATAGTATAGCTAGTATTATAGCTAGTATAGCTATCAATAAGGATGGCGATAATAATTTGATAATTATTATAATAATATTATATTATAGTGTTAATTGATAGATTAATACTATTATTTTTTGCTGTTTTTTATGTTAATTTTTTGATCACACAACACTGAGTTATACACTTTTGTTCATATTGATAATTCATAGCATTATTTACTCTTATCATGGTTACTGTCGATCACCATGTGGTATTTTCATCTGAACTATATTGTTATCTAAACTATTTATCTCATCAGTTGTTATAGTGTAATTAATATATTTATCTTTGTAATGATAGCATGGTTGTTATTGTTATATATGATGTCTATATGTTATTTTCATCAATTTTTTTTATTACTTTTGTTGTGTTTGTGATTTAGTTATCGATGTAATATTGGTTATTGTTTTATTTCTGACATAAAATACTAATTAATAATATCAGCAGTTAGCTAACGAATGATAAAAGAAACAGCAAATAAATGAAAAAAAGAATATCAAAGAAGTTCTTTAGGCAATTGAGTGGAAGGTAGTGCTCATATTAATGAAGATAATAATAGTCGCAGCAATTTTAATTAATGACAAAATTATTTTGATTACTATTAGGAACTTTGCATAAAGAAGCTGGAAAACATTATTGAATTAATGATAGACCATCACAATTATAAAGAGGTTTATTTCTACTCGATCGTAACTGCTAAGGTAGATATTTGAATTGCTGTAACAAAGATATGCGCATCGTGGTTGAATTGTGTCTCTGTTATATTGCCACTGTTTGTTGTGATAATGGCTGATGATACCGGCGATAAAAAAAATTACCAATACTAGGTGTGTCAAGAAACTTACATGAATCTGTCGCAACTACTGATAACAATTTTGTGATCATTGTATTTTATATTACTACACAGAGCCATCTGGGAAGATGAGTGTCCAAACGTCTGAGAAATCCAAGATGTCTGTCAAGGAGCCAACATATGCAAACATGCCAAAGGAGATAGATTCAGTGGTTGAATCTTTCTCACAGTTGGGTTTAAAGTCAGTTAAATCCCCGACAGATAAAATTGGTCAGGTTCAGCTACTAAGACAAGAAAGAGTTAAAGATAGAACAGAAGTGGCCAAGGAGAAAACAGTCAAATCGGAGCCAATCTATTTAAATGTCCATGAAAGAGCCCCCATTGATGGACACCTGAATAAGGAGTTCGTGATGTCAAAGCAGGTAGCTGGATGTAAACTGCTAATACTATACTTGATTCGTAAAAATTTTGCGCTTGTTGATGTTTTACTTAGATGTTTTCGTTTGCAGCTGCATGCCATGAGGCGACCCTTCCCAGTAAACCATGTAGTGCCCAGTGGAAGTAAGAGAGGAGTTACAACAGTAGAACCGATATATTATAACATGCCAACTGCAGACGATTCTCCAAAGTTCCTGAGACCGGGCTCCGTGAGCGATCGATACACATCTGAACCTGTCGTAGATGCATATAGGGAAGAGATGATGATGCGACATAACCCAGGTCAATTCAGCACAGGCTGTCCTCCTAGACAGCCTGTGGAAAGCGATGAACGGGTTGGTTACTATCAAAACATGCCAATCTTCAATATTAACCAAAACTCCCAGTATTACGAAAACCTGCCGCCCCGTACGCAGCCATTGATCTCAAACCATTCTAGGGCTCCTGTATCCGCCCCTAGACAATGTGTTGTTACCGACAGCGCTTTGCAGCAGCGGTATCAAGAGCAACAGTATACTGACTACGTACTTAACAACCCTAATGCTGGATACGCTAATCTACCAGCACAACAAATGACCATGCCATACCAGCATCAGGTAGATCCAGTGCCTGTAACCCAGCAGGGCTCTCCTTCCTCTCAGCTCTTATCACCTTGCACTCCACACAGTAGCGATAGCATTGGCTCCCCAAGTCAATACAGCTACAGCACACAGCCATCGCCTGGCCAACAGACTATTTCTCAATCAGGTTCGCCTCCGAGAGCACCAGGTTATTCACAGCCTATGTTCTCGCCCCTCCAACATTCACCTTCAGGGGTTACATCGTATTCAGGAGTGAATCAAGATGGGTACATCCCTCCACAAATGAGCTCTCCAGCCGCTAGTCAAAATGTGCCTTCCCCGCTCTCTACCGGTACAGATGTGAGTTCCCCCGCTGATTTGTCTCTCTATGCCAATTTTGACAACATTAAAGGTAGTTGGAACGATTCGCAGCAACAAACATGTAAGTTATAACACATTAATTGAATATAACTTTTTATTGCTTCCGCTTTATGGTAAATTTCATAGAATAGCCAATTGGTTTTTATTGGTTTATATTTGGTTCTCTCAAGTGAAGCGATTGTACTTGGATACTCGACGACTACTTGAGTTTAGAATAGTTCATCTACTAGGTTTTGTTGGCATTCTATATCGCTTTTGTAGTTGTCCATTTCCTCAATTGGTGCACATTTCTTTGCAATTGGCTGCTTAGTGTGCCAAAAATACAAATAACTCGTCCGGCCGTAGTAATTTTTTTATGCTAACTAATTTCCTTGTTTGCGTCTCCAGGAGGAAGTCTTAAGCCCTGACTCCACATCACTTCAACCTTATTCACAAATGTTCAAACAAAGTTAAGTTACCTCTCAAACTTCCTTTTTGCGTAGATCGATTCAAGTTCCCTAAATTACAATCAGCGCTCCCCACTTCCTTTTTGAGATTGCTTTGGCAGCCGGCTGTCACATGAAGTTTGTTACATGTTGACATTGCCTTTTATGGGTACGCTTTGTGGCAAGTGTCAAACTTCCTTCTTTCATCCGTATATTTGTTCATGGGGGTAATAAGCTGTTTACATCATCTAGAGTTGCTATGTAGATAAGGCCAGGTGAATTGAATAACATTGACTATTAGTTGGCCGATTTGAATGAAAGCATGAACCACTAGCTCTTGTCTACGCTTGTTGTTTTGCTCATGCTTTCAGTCAGTTCAATAGAAATTTCTAGAACCAATCAAGCCCCAACTAGTGTGAACTGGTATTCACAGACACGCTTTACCATGCCTGAAACTCATTGATCTGGAAATTCCCTGACACTTTTGAAATGGTTTTTTTTTATCTAAAGTAATAATGTGCACTGTTTTTCGTAGAAAAAATCTTTATCTCAATGAAAATTCTGACAAAGTCGACTTTTTTCCAGTTTTGACAACAAAAATTCATTCATTGGTGTCATAACAATATGACGCGTGCTTTTGTATCAAGTTTCACATGGCGCAAGGAAGTGTATCAGTGATGTGAACAGATGTGTAATGTGATTTCTTTACGTAAGTAAGTCGTATTCTTAGCATGACTTACTACAGTCTCTTGACAATGTCCGTTTGATTTTAGCCGTTCTTCTTATACACATCAGTTGTATCTGAATGGGTCCCGGCAGAGTAGTTTCACCTTAGCGATGCAATCATAAGTAGCTAGTCGATCATCAAAACTTATTTTTAGAAATCATGACTTGCTTGGATATTATCTTGATTTGAGACATTCTAATTGGCTGATATGACAAAAATGACATCAAAGATCATGAGATTGATATAGCTTTAGAAAATTTTATCGCAAAAATATTTTGGGTTTTGTCACTTGTTCATAAACACTTCATGGTAGAGCTATAGTTTTGTATTTGGGTTTGATTGAGTTTGCTGAAGTAAGTTAATGAGTACGCCCCCTTATTGTGGCGCGCTTACACAATAGTCATGTACTGAGATGGTTGGTTGGGGAATAACTCCTACCAGATCGCCTAATAATTATATTCTAGCGTCGTAAAAATCAGTCTCTTTACCACTAGCGCCACCTGGAAAACTGCCGGAATCCTATTGTAGATGACCACATGTTTTGCTTTACTTTTGTTAGCTCACTAATTCACATGCGGTAGGTCGGCTCATAATTTTTATGCGTAATAAATTACAGCTTACATTCAAAGAACTGTCATTGGCTCCTTTTCATCCAATAGGATCACAGAATTCATACTCAATTATTCTACCATTGTTTGTGGGATTATGAACTTACGTGATCGGTAATTGTTCACTCAAGCGTGCTAGTTTAAGTAGTAAATAGGTACGGTGGGTACCGTTTGCTTGTAAACTTCCAGTTCCCTGAGTTAGTTTTTAACAAAATAACTAGGAAAGTTTCTCTATGAAGTTTATATTTTGCGATCAATTAAACGCCGCTGTATCAGGAGTCAGTTGGGTGTGCCATGTTGACTTTCTCCTATTCTCTTACAGTTGAAAGTAGCTGCATAGAAAGTAGTGGTGTTTACTTTAAAGTGTCAATCAGTTTCTCCTAAACGTCATTGTAACACGTATACTTTGTGTTCTTTGTCAGATGTTTACCAAATAATTTCACCAAGGTTGGCCTTTGAGATGATTCCATGTACTTAGTTTACTCATGGATAAAATATAACAGGATTGCCAGCTTTTACTTTTACAACGAGCCAAATGTAGTCGTTTGTGGTAGTCGCCATGCTGCTCCATAATTATCAAAGGGTATATGGGTCACGTAATCACGATCCTGTTGCTATCGGTTTTATACGCTTAATTCACGGCGAGCAAAACTTCAATATTTTTGACGATTCAAAAGTTTCTTCCATTACTATACGCTCCAACAACAGAAATGACCGAGCCAACAATAATATATCTGTAATCGTTTGGCATGTGGGAAAAAACTGTATATGAATTTCGTTTTCTGATTATATCTCTTTCATTTCATCAATGGCGGATCTGTACTACTAAGTATATCACGAGTCCAATGTAGCCGTTTGTGAGAGTCACATGATATCTCCGGCAAAAGTTGATATACAAGATGGCATGATTTTGGCCTCGCCTCTTTCGGCTTTCTGGTAATCCTGTTATTTTTCATCCATGAGTTTACTAACAATGTTCTTTTGGCTTGTGGTGTTTGGTAGTTTGGCGTCTTTGAGTATATCTAAGGTCATGGAAGCACCCAGCCCTGCTGTAAGCTGTAAAGTTGTTTTTGTAGCGTTGAATGATGTGCTAGAACACTTGCCATACATGGAAGACTATCAGCAGCAGTTGTACCCTACTGCTACCACTGCTGCTGCCACTACTGCTGCTGCCACTGTGTCTTACAGTAAGTACCACTTATCAGTCAGCGTCACTTTCTATTTATTTCCGCTTACAACCACTCCTAACAATTTCTGGCAATTCTCCTGTTTTTGCTACAAACGCTCATAAATCACATGTTTTTTATGAATTTAGTAATAAAAAGTGAAATCACCAGCGATAAGGTCTGGTAGCACTTTGTATAATGATTACATCAACTGGCATACAATTCTTAGAAAAATCATTCAGCGTGTATGGCAATGTCATTATCCTGCAAAAAGCTTATTTTCCCATCGAACAACAAAAACTGTTTTGCTTGAATAGTTATATTGGCTAGTTGGAATTACTAGCCCATACACCATGGCTGTGTTGCCAACCAATGGCTAATGACTGGCTAGTTTTCTACTTTGACTAAACTCTGGTCTTACAGTGTGATATACTCCTCCTAAGTGACACGTTTGTTGCCATGGGAGCGTAAACATCGCTAATCAAAAGTGCAGTATTATCCTTCATTAATCTGAATTCTTGTCTGATTTGTCTTTTTCTTAAAAATTCTACGCGTAGCACAATCCTTGTAGAATATATATTCACCATCAGGAGTTTTGTTAGTAGCGGTGAAGGTTATATAACTACAGTTGATATGAGTATGCTGTTATAAAAAGTTGATCATTTTTGGAGTTGCTCTCTATATATGTTTGCAGGAGAAGACAAATATGTTATGAGCGTGCCTCAAAACACTGTCGCTCACAACTATTGCAATGTACCACCATCAAATAATAATATCAGCACCACTCCACATTCTCAGTATGTGCTGCCTTCCCCACTTAACAATGAGCGGCCTACACTTGGCAGTGACTACTGCCGAGAACAGCAAGTATCTCAGAGCCTGCCGACAGCGATGCCTGTCTCTACTGCTAGTACAACGCCACCCACTTGTGGTCCAGTTTATAAGGTCAGCATCTAAGTCAGTGACTCCTTGCTGTTGCTTATCACCTGATGCTTCACCAGTTATTATAGCGTTTGTGTAATGCTGGGCAAGATTACAAGCTATAGCAGCTCACTGACTGTAATTCACAATAATGTCAGTGACCTCGATTGTTTATATAAATAACGGATCAAATATGTGAAACACTTTGGTAAGTGGTTTGCCGGCAATTAATTAATTTGGTAAGTTAAGAAGTCTTCAATTAAAACCAGCTGGAAAAAGAAAGAGCCTGAATTAGCAGCTATTTCTTACCACTACGGACACTATTTATTACTACTACATACACTATTTATTACTACTACATACACTATTTATTACTACTACGGACACTATTTATTACTACTACATACACTATTTATTACTACTACAGACACTATTTATTACTACTACAGACACTATTTATTACTACTACAGACACTATTTATTACTACTACAGACACTATTTATTACTACTACATACACTATTTATTATTACTACATACACTATTTATTACTACTACAGACACTATTTATTACTACTACAGACACTATTTATTACTACTACAGACACTATTTATTACTACTACAGACACTATTTATTACTACTACAGACACTATTTATTACTACTACAGACACTATTTATTACTACTACAGACACTATTTATTACTACTACAGACACTATTTATTACTACTACAGACACTATTTATTACTACTGACACTATTTATTACTACTACTGACACTATTTATTACTACTACGGACACTATTTATTACTACTACTGACACTATTTATTACTACTACAGACACTATGTTTTTTCAACGAAATGTAGAACCACAACAAAAGTTAGTGGAATAATAATAGCAGACCAACGAAAATTATAAATAATTGATACGTGTATCTAATAAGATTTTATACACATAAACATTCATGACCAGGTGTAGAAACAATGTAGTTGTTTCCCCAGAAGAGAACAACTCCAAACTTGTACAAAGATGTATTTGCTGTACAAACAACATCTCTGCTAAAACCAGCTAAGATTGCGGTAATTATAAGAAGTAACGCGTCTGGTAGAATAATAAAAATTGCGTTAAAGTGCAAATTTTTCCCATAACATGTGGCATTTCATGTGGTGGTTGCATTTCAAAGCAAGTCTTTCCATTTCTGTTCTGATTATTTATGAAACTGGTTCAAAGACAAATATTGTATTAATTATAATATAATCAAATCAAAGTTTTACATTTGTTTAATAGCTCTAATTTCGTACCTGCGTTATTTCCGTGATCAAACAGTTTTCGAGAAAGACTTTCCCAGTCCATGTTGAAATATTTTATTTGTTCTCCTGATATTTGATTTTTCTAAAATAAGTTATTTATATAGATCAATTCAATGAAACGTGTACTAAGTTTTAGTATATTGCTTCGATTTATAAAAAAAATTTCTTGAAATGATTTACACATTCAGACAGTAACAGTTTGTGAGATAGACAGACAATAAAACTGACTGAATTTCTGAGAATGGCTTTTTGTAAAAATGACTTTTTCTGTGCTTGGTCACTGTGCATAGTTGTTATACCATATGCATTTTTAGTTTGAGAAGTAGTGGTCTATGATCGAAGACCACAAAATTTAGCGGCCGTGTTTTAATTTTCGGGCGAAAAGTGGGCTTCATACATTCTCCAAAATCTGTATTAATGGTTTTGTGATGTAATAATTATTTTTATTTATTACTATTATTGTCATATATTAATGATCGGGATTATTCGGGACGTTTTTGTGGAACAATTCAATAAATTTTTATTAATTGCCGAACAAGTCATAAAGAAGATAACTCCTAGTTTGCTAAGTAATCAAGAAAAGATAAAAACGACATTGTTTTAATCTAATATAACTTGCCGTCTCCTCTTTTATCTAGTATATTTTCCATGATGGTAGTTATTTCATAACATTTTGGAGGATATAAAACAAATTTATTAAAATGTACAAATTAGACTCGCTCGGTTCAATTTATCTCGTGTGCCATTTTATTCACAACCTACAAAGAATATAAATCAATGTTCTTTGATTATTTTTTTTTATTCAGTGAGCTACTTTTTGTTCACCCACTAGTTCCAAACAAAATTGCTGTTTTTTATTGAATTATTTATATCCGATATTTTTATTGCATTTTTTTGCCAAAATGGTCGCCAATACTTTTATTGACAATAATGATATAGACTGTATTGATTATGATTGGCTCATTTATTGTCATGATTTTTTATCGTTATTTTTGTTAGTTAATAATAATAATAATCTTCACATTCTACTGTTTATTATTGGATAATATAACTATATTTTATCATCACCTATCATCAATTTACAGTTTATATACGGAATACATTGAGTGTTTGTCATGTAATGACGATCGTGATATGTATATATTTTGATTTATTATTACTATCCTAGTAAAGGTATTAATGACTTTGCTAAAATATATACTGGAAATGTCGAGGTAAGATTTAGTGGCTCTTTGAGTGTACCAAAACTCGAACACACTGAGGTTGCTGAAAAATGAAATACGGACCACAAGTCTAGGGATATACTTGCCGGCTATAAAATCATAATCTTGCTTAGCACTGTGTCTACCGTAGTATTGTATTGTGATGTCTATGTTAGTATTATATTGTGATGTCTATGGTAGTATTATATTGTGATGTCTATGGTAGTATTATATTGTGATGTCTATGCTAGTATTGTATTGTGATGTCTATGATAGTATTATGTTGTGATTTCTATGGTAGTATTATGTTGTGATGTCTATGGTAGTATTGTATTGTGATGTCTATGCTAGTATTGTATTGTGATGTCTATGATAGTATTATGTTGTGATTTCTATGGTAGTATTATGTTGTGATGTCTATGGTAGTATTGTATTGTGATGTCTATGGTAGTATTATATTGTGATGTCTATGATAGTATTATATTGTGATGTCTATGGTAGTATTGTATTTTGATGTCTATGGTAGTATTATATTGTGATGTCTATGGTAGTATTATACTGTGATGTCTATGGTAGTATTATATTGTGATGTCTATGGTAGTATTATATTGTGATGTCTATGGTAGTATTGTATTGTGATGTCTATGGTAGTATTATATTGTGATGTCTATGCTAGTATTATATTGTGATGTCTATGGTAGTATTATATTGTGATGTCTATGGTAGTATTGTATTGTGATGTCTATGGTAGTATTATATTGTGATGTCTATGCTAGTATTATATTGTGATGTCTATGCTAGTATTATATTGTGATGTCTATGCTAGTATTGTATTGTGATGTCTATGGTAGTATTGTATTGTGATGTCTATGGTAGTATTATATTTTGATGTCTATGGTAGTATTATATTGTGATGTCTATGGTAGTATTATATTGTGATGTCTATGGTAGTATTATATTGTGATGTCTATGGTAGTATTATATTGTGATGTCTATGATAGTATTATGTTGTGATTTCTATGGTAGTATTATATTGTGATGTCTATGGTAGTATTGTATTGTGATGTATATGGTAGTATTATATTGTGATGTCTATGCTAGTATTATATTGTGATGTCTATGCTAGTATTGTATTGTGATGTCTATGGTAGTATTATAATGTGATGTCTATGGTAGTATTGTATTGTGATGTCTATGGTAGTATTATATTGTGATGTCTATGGTAGTATTATATTGTGATGTCTATGGTAGTATTATATTGTGATGTCTATGGTAGTATTATATTGTGATGTCTATGGTAGTATTATATTGTGATGTCTATGATAGTATTGTATTGTGATGTCTATGGTAGTATTATAATGTGATGTCTATGATAGTATTGTATTGTGATGTCTATGCTAGTATTGTATTGTGATGTCTATGGTAGTATTATAATGTGATGTCTATGGTAGTATTGTATTGTGATGTCTATGGTAGTATTATATTGTGATGTCTATGGTAGTATTGTATTGTGATGTCTATGATAGTATTATGTTGTGATTTCTATGGTAGTATTATATTGTGATGTCTATGGTAGTATTGTATTGTGATGTCTATGGTAGTATTATATTGTGATGTCTATGATAGTATTATATTGTGATGTCTATGCTAGTATTGTATTGTGATGTCTATGGTAGTATTGTATTGTGATGTCTATGCTAGTATTGTATTGTGATGTCTATGGTAGTATTATATTGTGATGTCTATGCTAGTATTGTATTGTGATGTCTATGGTAGTACTATATTGTGATGTCTATGGTAGTACTATATTGTGATGTCTATGCTAGTATTATATTGTGATGTGGTAGGTACCCATACCCGCACTACCCAAGCCCCAACCTGCTCCTGTGGATCCACACGGTCCTGTCGTGCTACTTGTGCTCCAACCTTCTAAGCCTGGTAAGTCTGCCATTGTGAGCAATTATTTTTTGTGGTACACAAGCTAGGAACCTCTCAGCTATGATATCAACATTGTTGTGGCTGTGTGCAGTGTAGCTGTTTGTCACAAACACTAAAATAATTATTATTCGGGAAGTGTTCGTGCCAGCTTCACACTGATGTAACCATGGTTGTATATTGTGTTGTGTAGCTCCCATTGCGCCCAAGGCTATTCTCCCCAAACCTAGCGGAGAAATGCCCAGCGAACCAGAGCCCAAGGGTAAAGGAAGGAAGCCAAAGAAAGGTACCAAGGCTGCTAGCGGTGCTTCAGGTGAGTTGTCTCCTCGTGTTGTGTACCAAAATGTGGGTTGTCTCCTCGTGTTGTGTATAAAATTGTGAGTTGTCTCCTCGTGGTGTGTTCAGAAATGTGAGTTGTCTCCTCGTGTTGTGTATATGATGGGTCTTGTGATTTCCTATGCGTAGGGATTAACAATGGAATTAAACAACACCATCCAAAAACTCCATCGTTAGGTGCAATAAAAACATGGGGGCCATGGGCAATTTTGGCTCAACGATACGAAGTGATAATCGAGGTAGGTAGCGTCATTAAGGACATAGAGTTATTTCCCCCTTAGCAGACAACTTTGACTGGGTGTGCGAACTAGCAAATATCGAATGCAGTTTTAACTAGTTGACTGATTATCGCGACGATATTTGTAAATAAACTGAAGTGGGTTCGCTTTAGCCATAGAGTTCCCACAGACTTTGTTAGAAATCAAAACGTCCATGATTTGAAGCTCAAAAGAACTTAAACGGCACTCATAGGGTATCCGTTTCCATATGTTGTGTTCAGAAATGTCAGTTGTCTCCCCCTGTTTTACCTAGACAATTGATTAGGTTTGGTTATATGTAAGTTTGTTGGCTTTCACCATTGGCGACACGTTTGTACCAGTTCAATGCATTAGGTGATAGTCTTGTGTGAGTAAGAGTTAATAGTTGGCACCTACCCATGAGTGAACATGCTACACAAACATGGCCGATTTAATGTGTATTTTAGTCTTGATCTAAAGATCTCTTAGTTGGCATGTGTGATCAACCGCTTTATTACTGTTTTAATCAAATAAATCTAATTCTATATAGTTAGTAATATTGATTAATTTATATTCGGAGTAATTATTGCTATTTCTGATGCGAACATGAAAATAGTCACTACTTACCAACCCAACTGCACGCATATTAGCTATGATGAGTGAGCAACTCCAAAATTGCCTACTCGAAAACTGCATGTGTTGCAACCATGTAAAGGCAACTTGCAACTATGTCTGCGACCATCAAATAAGATGCACTCGCTCTCGTGTAAATGCAGCTAGACACCACTAACCATGTCTGGGAAGATGTCTACTTAAGTGTTTTGTAGTTGTCCTCTTTTTTTTTCTTATACCGTAAGCAAGAGAGGACCATTTTGGATGTGCAAAAATATATCATTTAAAATATAATTTTTTTATAGTTTTTATAAGTATGACTAATCTTTTTTGGCTTCTTGTATTTCAAGGAGAGACTATCATAGTTGTAGCTCGCGCAAAAGTCAAATGGACTTTATAATAAAAAGAAAGCAGTTGTGAAATCAGCTGCACTGATCAGAAATTAGTACCAGATTTTTTTATGATCCGTGCTTCCTTGTTTTATGTAATAATTACTATTTATAGTCTCGTCACACCTGACTCATCTCCAGCCACTCACAAAATGATCTATCTCTACCATCTGTGGCTGTTGCATTCGCTACGTTCCCATGGTTCAAATTCGTTTGGATTGGACGTTCATTCGGGTTGGCTAGCATTCATTCGGGTTGGCACTGCTAATCGTGCTTATGATAATTCGAATTGAAGTCATATGCAGGAGTTGTCCTTCCTTTACAGTGAGTAGCGAGCGCAATAATTATTGTGTCGTTAGTGAGATAGTAGACCATAGACCACCATAGACCTATAGGTCTATAGGTCTATGTAGTAAACAACCACACTCGCTCGACAGATTTGTGGAAAGTTTACAGCACTTACTAATAGTAATAGTAAGTAGGTGGGTAACAATAAAACCAACAATTAATAATAATAATCATAAATGGCTTTTATTAAATATAATAAGAACTATAAGAAATTATAATTAATTAATGATAAACTATTATAATAAAATAATAAATATTCTTATGAAAAAATAATAATAATTTAGTTTGCCCACTTATTAAGCATAGCTATGATTCTCTGAACTCGGTCAGTTTCCCAAAAAAATAGTAAATATTTTATAATTAATTATTAAGCTGTTGTTAAACTTGTAAAGAGTCACTATTATATAAATGTAAAAAAACAAACGCAGTTGAAAAATAACAAAAACTGATTTACAGACAAAATGCCGGTTTAATGCTTTCTCCACAAAAGAGCCGTCCAAGCGAATTTGCATCCGTCAACACGAATGATTCCCATGATTCTAATGAATGCTCAACCCAAACGAATACGGTTTGAGGAACCGGACTGAGCTAACACAAATGAACCCGAACCAACTCGTACGAGTCACAATTCCCATGACTCGAATGGACAATTTAAGCCTGGTTCACATACATCGTAGATGGCTCGCAAGTGATCGTGGATCCCTCGTGCGACGGATCCGCGATACATGTTCACATAAACTTGGCAAACCCACGATCGCAAGAAGTATAATCACTCTCTTGACTGGGAGGTAATAAAATCTCAAAACACGTCTTCACTGACCAACGACTAGATACATACTAAATGAATTATCGTTGTTCAATTTACACCAAATAATTTATTATTTTTAACAGTGATAAATTTTTTTACATTTTTACTGATATTATCATTGAATGTTATTCCATATTTTTTAATTAAATTTTTAATTGTTGTTCAATGGTGCATTATCATTTTTTTACCATCTCTTAATATAAAACTTTGAATCTCAATTTATAATAATATGCTAATTATGCTATTATATAAAGATTTAAAGAAAATATATACATTTATATATTTAAATCAACTAACACAATATTTCACTCAGAAAATTAATAATAAATAATAATCAATATTTATAATTAAACAATAATAATTTTATTATTTATTATAATTTTTTGATGGCAGTCATTTTTACATGAGTAACCTTGACCTGAATGTGGTTTTTGAAAAAGAAAGTAAGAAAATTTACTCTCTATCGTACGACGGTCGCACGAAAGTTTGTTCAGCTGAACTTTTCTACGAGCCTCTACGACGTCGTACGAGCCACAGGAAATCCAGGTTCTCATACATCGCAGATGGCTCGCAAGTGATCGCGGATCCCTCGTGCGAGCCATCTACGATGTATGTGAACCAGGCATTATGAGTTCAACCCGAACGAATTCGAACCATGGGAACATAGTGATTGTGAGCTACAACTGTCTGCTTATTCATAGTTGTGAGCAAATTAGTAATTTTAGCCATTTAATTTAAAATACATGCTTGAGCATTTTTCAAAGGCATAGCAACTGTCAGTTTGTGGTTATTTATCTCCATGACAACGCTACTGGTAAAATAGATTTCAACAATCTTGTTATGGGAAGAGAAATTTCCCCCTTTGTCAGTTCTTTAATAGTGTCCTCTGAACCTCTTCCTCATTCAAATATTTTAATCTCATCGCATATTCAAATATTATTTGTTATTTAAATGTCAAATTTTTTGAGAGAAAAACATTTTTGCGACTTTAGATTAAAAAAAACAGTTTTTTGCTCATATTATGATTATTTAAAATATTTCTTGAAAGTAATGTAAAAACTTTGTATTCAAACATTCCTAGTATTTGCATGGACATTTTTGTCCACTAATTTATTAACAATGTAAAATGATGACTGATGACAGGGGAAAATAATCGCTCGTGTTATTTTTTGCTGGATATATTATGATTATAGTATCAAGATTCATAAATAAAATGTGTTTGTCCTTTATATATAACTGAATTAATTTCTTGTGATGCATTCGGTTGCTTAAAATGGGCAATGAACCCAGGTACAAAAAAAACAATATTCTTTCCTCTTAGTTTAGCCATTTGGTAGCCGCTTATCTAAACAGACAAAATATTTTTCCCTTTGTTGATTGTATTTCAATTGTTTGTTTGCTTCATTCCCCATTATTCATTATAAAAATTTTTGTTTGTACTATACAAATTCAACCAATCAAATTGCTCGGGAATAAATTTTCTCCCCGGGGACTGACATCTTTCCCTAAATTCTGTAAAAGGGTATTCCCCTTGAATTGTACTGTAAAACCTCAAAAGTTGCAAACCTTCAAATAATTGGTAGAATTATTTCCTAAATGGTTTCATCAATGGAAAATTGGATTTTTATTTAACTTTCTTTCTAAATTTTTTTTTGTACATTTTTTTTTGTTCAATATAGTATTATTTTTTACCAATTAGTTTACGGACCATGGCAATATTAGAGCTTTTACTGTAGCAATATATAGCTCATTGATAGTGCGATACGCTTCGCTGTTTATTTCCTTGTCAGTTTGCGGCGGTGTTTGATTATCCCCACTGTCGCTAAAGTTTTTCATCTATGATTTGAAGCAATGCTATTTGCTGATGCAGCCTAGTGTGCGCGTTTATTGGCCGATTTTAATTGCGTAGTACGAGTATTAAACAAAAATATTTCCATTAATCATCAGTATCGTAGCAGTTGCTAATAATTAGAAATAATCATTTCACTGTTAGCCATGGAAGAAGTAGGTGTCAGAGTGCCACCGCTGCATTCAGAAACTTATTATTACCCACAACATCAGTTTCATCCTGTAGCAATGCATCGTAGGCATCATCACAGTAGGCCACACACAATGTGGGGCCCCTATTCACCACATAGTCCAGGTATTGCTTCGCATCATCATTCATTTATCTATTATTATCGCTATGTTCTCTCGCAGTTCTGTGAAAACTAAAATCGTAAGTTGAAGGGCTGATTTGAGATTTTTAACAGCCATGTTGTTTATTTATAAAAATGAAACCAATAATATTGTAGCACATGGTTAGTTTGTAAATAATTGTAGTATTGGTGTATAATAATACTCTCTGTATTCTACAGATAGATATATAATAATAATATCGCATAATAATTAATGATTACGTAATAGTAATATATAATGGTAAGTATTATATGATAATGTAAAGTAGTACAAACAAACAAAAACATAATTTCAGCATTCATAACTCATCATTTTTTAAAAAAAAATTATTCATTTGATCGCCTATATTAATAAAAAGTGACTATGTAATTCATTGTCAGTCATTTAGTTAACCCTACACATAACAGTCGCATATCAGTAAATTGAGATAGAATTACACCTGTAAATCACAGGCGGCTCCAATCTACTGGCCTGGCGCTGGGGGAGGATAGTTAGAGAGAGTGTATGAGAATAATGAGTGGAAGGTTAGACACTCCAAAATCCGAGAAAATGAGGTGTTTTGTGTTATGCTTAAACCAGTATTTACACTTTCCCAAATGTTTCTGTGCGTTGATTTAGATCGCTGAATAGTTTGTTTCACTTTGTAGACTGCATGAAAAGCTGTAGATGTTTTACCTGTAGGTCAAACTCGCTGGTCAAAACAATGTAAAAATTATTCAGACATCCTTCCATAAGGCACAAAATGTTTCTCCGAGATAAACGATAATGGAACTGTTAAAAACAGAAATCACAATAATATGATTGGCCCATTTTCAATATTTTAGTTTTTTTTTTAAATGTTAATCAAAATTATTCGGCGGGTATCATATTAAACCCCGTAGATTTGTATCACTATTTGAATTGCAATTTGCTCTCTACAGCGAGTATATCTACTGATATTTATTCAACTGGTAGTGCGCCTCGAGGAGGGACGTTCTCCACCACTTTTTCTAGGCTTTTGTAAATAATTTGGTTTTTCATACGACTGGTAGGTGAGCAAGTAGACTGTCATGTTGTTGCTGATAGCATTCGATTCGTCTGTGAGACCTTCTTCTGGCAACTTTCTACTATTTTACAACCCACAATTCTAGTCACAACTGAGAAGGAAAGTCCGCTAAGAGTAGTGGTGGCTTTTTTACCTTATTTTCTTTTGGAGTGTCTTACCTTTTCTCTTTCATCTCCATACACTCAAATCCACTCACCCACCCACCGCCAGACCAGTGGATTGCAGCCGCCTCTGCTGTAAATAGCCTCTGCCATTCCAAATTGTAATGACATTATTCTTCAGATGGAGATTCAACTCCTGTAATTCGTTAACGGGTTGTTGGGATATTTGGTTTTAGCTCGAAAAAGTTTATTCTTAGTTATGTTGGGTTGATGAACTTGTTATGTAGTAGTTGGTAGCGAGTAGCTTCAGTGATTGTGTAACTGAGCTCTGAGCCTGTAAACACTTGGCTGAATGATCATGAATCATGCACAATGAAATATGTCGAAGTATTCTCATGGCTGCATTGTAACTATTGCTACTTGTACTAGTAGTCTAGTTTACTAGTAGTCTAGTTTACTAGTAGTCTAGTTTACTAGCAGTCTAGTTTACTAGTAGTCTAGTTTACTAGTAGTCTAGTTTACTAGCAGTCTAGTTTACTAGCAGTCTAGTTTACTAGCAGTCTAGTTTACTAGCAGTCTAGTTTACTAGCAGTCTAGTTTACTAGCAGTCTAGTTAGCCATAGTAGTGACTACAGTGATATCACCAGGTAATACCACCAGTAGCATAATCACTTTGGTGTATTCACTTCCATTATAGCTATTAAGTGAGGATGGCAGGTAGTTTCACTTCACTATTCAGGGAAAATTGTGCAAGCTGTGGCCAGCTGTGTGCAGTTATGAATCATGATTATTGTTGAATATCCTGGAGCAGTGTTGATGTTCTCTGCAAACAAGTGCTACCTATATTTGTTCCTCCTGTCAAACTGAAGTCCTTTCCTCGTATTCTTTTCCTTATTTGTGTCAGTCGGCCATGCCCTCATCTATACTAAACAGCCATTGAGATAGCTTGTTATATTTTTGTTTTACAGGAAGCTCGCGTAGTGCCCAATCTGGTGGTAATGAAGCGGTCATTAAAGCTAAGGCTATGATTTCTTTGGAGAGTGATACAGCTCTGTTGAGGAAGGAAAATGGTGAAACGTAAGTAGCTGTTTTCGCCACCTACTGGGAATGGCGTTGAATCATGAGTTCTTGGCTTGATGCCAACTTGCTGCTTCTCTAGTTGAAGGTCAGCGTTGTGTGTTGTAGGGTTTTACATCAGGGTATTCGTATGAGAAAGCAGCCGGTGATTGTAGCTCTGGTGGATGCCTTACAGAAGAGGCCAGGGTTGTCTCCACTGATCAACATGGCCAGTGACAAGGAACAGGTGCGTCTCACCGTTCCATTTTTTTGACGTAATCAAAATTTTAACCCTGGATTGAAATTGCTTTCATAAATGGAAGGTGCCGGGCTGGTTTAGATACCTTAAGTCAACAATCAGCAGATAAAACTGTCTCTGCACTGGCTTCACTCAATTAGGAATGATTACAGTGTCAAGCATATTCTGGCACATGGCCAACTTAACAACTAGTTATTTACTACTAAAATGTCTTTTGCAGACTCCATTGTTTCTGTCTGTTGTCACTGGACAATCGTTGCTCACTGATACTTTGGTGAAAATGAATGCTAACTGCAACGCTTTATGTCGTTCAGAGGTAAGTTGTTAACTCTATTCGCTTGAGAGTAAATCACTCTATGTAAGTTAGTAAACGTGTTACACAGCTGATGTTGTACTTGTAGATATGTCAGGGCCAAGTAGAATATCTCTCTCCTCTGCACTATGCCTGCCAGTTTGGTGACAGATGCATCAAAGAAGTCAAGGCCATGCTCTCAGCTAAATCTATCGAAGTTGATATGCAGAGCCGATCAGGTAGGCACCGGTCACTCAGTGGTCAGTGTTTGACCACTGTTGAGTGTTTTGTTTGCGCATACAATAACCCGTATAGATCTCTTTGTTGTACCGCGTGATGAAACATATTATTAGCGCTTTAATGTCGGTGGCGGCCATTTTGTCTAGGGCAGGATACGCTCATCAAGCTTAGCCGTCTGAATGACGCGCTCTTTGACATAGTTTATAACTTTTTTTGCTTTGTTACCAGGAATGACGGCACTACATTTAGCTCTGTGGAACCACGGACACACTGATGGCAAAACAAAGAAACCTGTGGACAGCAGAAATGTGATAAAAGCACTTCTCCAAGCTGGAGCCAACTGCAGTATAAAAGTTAGTGTCCGTCGCGCATTGTTGTTTACCTGGCAGCTGATTGTGCTCATTTAGTTGTCGCATCAGATTGATTTTATGTCATTTTCTGCTTAATGAAGTGAATATTCAAGTAGATGATGTTAAGGATTCATTTATTCTGTTATTCTACTCTGGCCTTTTTACTCCTAAGTACAGCAGTGAATATTCCAACTCTGGTGATGAAAGGTTGTCAACCAGGTTGTAAATTTTATTAAATTGCGATATTTTTTACATTAAAATCTAATGTTTATTTATCATTTTTGGTATATCTATACACTCCTGGCATCCCCCTGGCGTACCCTCACGTCTATCCACCACTGTTTTAGGATAACAAGACAGGCAAGTCTGCACTGCACTTTGCCGTAGAGAATGGTAGTTTAGTCATAACAAGGTTGTTGTTGGAGTCGACAACTCAGGTCGAGTCACTCATAGACCTCAAGAACTACGACCATAGAACTCCACTACACTTTGCTGTCTCTCTGCGTACAATATCGGAGGAGAACAAGGTTGATCTAGTCCAGTATCTCATCTCAAAAGGAGCCAGTAAAAGCTGTAAGGACAAGAATAAGCTTACACCTAGAGAACTAGTCAGCCCAACTCAGACCAGGGTGAGGCTCATTTTTACCTCTTCCTCAAGAGATGTCTGAATTACCAATTATGTATAATTGAAATATTCCAAAAATGGACTCAATTTTTTTAGATTCCTAGATTGATCAATATAGTTTTCATGCAAATGGATTTCCCTAGGTGGTAGCAGACAGCTACTGCTGGCCTCTGGGACGGATAGCTCATTTTCTGAGCACGGTTTTAATGATTTTTTAACGGTTTGCAGATTCTTGAGCTGTTTAGTGACTCACCGTCTCCCGGCAGACCTTTTGAGGAAGAAGATGATCTCTACCCCCGAATTTTGCAGAGTCCTTAAAACTACAAGCTGCTGCCGTGCAGAGTCCCTTATGGCTGACGGAAGCCACTTCAAGCCATTTCTCTCAATGATCTATTTATATTTGCGTTATTTTGTATCATATTACTATCTTATACATTTATGCTTACATGTACGCGTTTATGCACCAGAGCCGAAGCATTCCCATTACGGTTATTATTCATTTCATTGGATGACACTGAGAATTTGAAATTTCAAGATATTTTTTAGGATTTATATCAATATATATATATAATAGATTACATAAGAGCCTATGTTATATAGAGATATTATTTTCATCATTGCTAAGTATATAGTATACATCTTAAGAACTTTTCTGGTTGTTTCCATAGTAATGATATTATCAATGCATGAAAGTTTTCCCAACAAGGACATATCTGTAGTATAGCCTGTTGTAATAAAGCAATATCATTGGATAAATTTCTTATTACGGATCACTAACCACAGTATTGTATAAATACTTCTATGACGTCAGCCAACGTTACATCACTCATAAATTAGTCACGTCTAACTCATTTATCTGGAAGAATTGGCTGAAATACCTTTTTACAATTCACACTAATGTTTTATTGAATATTTATTTGCCAGCTTTTCAAAGGTTCTGACGAGTGTTGCAATCAAGTTATCTGCATTTTTGTGGTGTCAATGAACAGTGCTGTAAGGTTATCACAGCATACATCAGCAAATGGTCATCGCTTTTAATAGAGTTGCCTCATTAATTTTAAGAAAAGACAACTCTGAACTTGATTGCTTACTGAAATCTTCGCACCACAGAGCTTATTTGCGTGTCACACATTTCCTGAGACATGCGCTCTTTGCTAAGGCGGACTTCTTTCAATAAAATGGTCGCTAGTGAACACACTGATGAAACTTATGATAATTAAATACCAAAAATATCGCGACAAAGGTTTTAAACTGAAAATCCATCTCCACATTATTGCCTAATGGTATGCCACCAGGTAATATACAATACACCAGTCTTGTACAGCCTGTTTGAGTACGATACAAGCTCTCAATCACCCACTTCTTGAGTATGTTGTTAATGACATGAATTAATTGGCCAATTTTTGCAGGGCTACTAAAACTTTGGTTTGACATTATAAGTGGAGACAAATCTAGTCTAACCAGAACTGTCTGTCGTGTATAGCCGTAAAGATCTTAAGTATTCACCACTTTCAGTAACTTACATTTTACACAACAAACAGAAGCAAACACAATTAGAGCAGAAAGATTTATTACTATTGAAACGAGAATAAAAAAATATAATAGTGAGTTAATTTTGTTGAAATGAACATTTCAGTAAATTAGTTTAATTTGATTAGATGTTCTAGTACATCGGTTTAATTATTATTATTATTCAAATACAACTTGCAGATGTATGAACAGATGAGAGACAACAGATGTATGAAAAGCAAACTTACACTTAAACAACAATATCAGTAGAATGAGACAAACATCAAGCAAAAGGCACACAAACTGCATATATATCATGTCTACATATATGAAGCTTGCAGAGCAGCATTCAATGATGCCTCCTCATCCTCTTGCAGATCCTGAAATACAACGAGTCATACTTATAGATGAAAACTGATTTAGGCTTCCTCAAAGAAAAAGTCAGAGCTGATTTCACCGCTACACAATAATATCAACTCACAGCTTCAATTCACATAAAAACAATCTAACTACAAGAACTACAGTAAGATGCATCAGTGAAGAAGCCTGTAATGCATGCAGGCACACTCTGTGCGAAAGTATCCTTTGATAGTGAGACAAGTTTTGTGTGAAGATGCAAAGACTCAAGTAACACTCACCACAAAACGATCATAGTCAAACTGATGGCGCAAGTTTAAATGTTCCAGAAGATTCCCACTAACTTTGTTATTTTCTCCCCATGGGAAGGCCACACAGATAGTACACACCTGGAGAGACAGCACAACAAGTGTTGGTGTAATATGAGTCGCGTAGGAGATAAGGAACTAAGATTTATTCATCAAATTAAGTTTGACAATTATAGTCCTATATTGAAATCAGTTTCGCGAGTAATGTCACTGCTGCAGGCACTGTTACACTATACAATAACTACAAAAGGTATACAGTTTGTGATAAGTCATACAACAGATAAATGTAAAACACCAGGTGGCATCACAATTGAGGATGCAGTAAACCAACAGATCGCCCAAAAAGAAGACAACTCCTATATAGTCAGAAATGTTATAAAATTCAAATTTTAAAGTAATCTCTTTGCCATTGTTGAGCACAATGGCACCAGGCATATGAACTTGATGATTGTAATTTACACAAAAATAAATATTAAAATTAATTAATCTTTTGATAATTTCTACCCAAAAGCAGTTTCTTTAACTTCAAGTCAGCTTATTTTCTAACCATTGCAAGTGTGTATGCAATAGCAGGTTTAGCAACCAAAGACTAAAATGTTGAATACGTTAGTATGTCTTGAAAAATCAGTGCAAATCCATTTTAATCCCTTTTGAAAGCTTGATACAAACTTTCACAACTTTGCTAAATCGCCTCATGACTTAAAAAGGTGAATCAAATTAAATTCAGTCAAACATTCTATCTACCCTAAGTTAGGCACAAACATATACCTCGTAAAAAGACGACTACTTTAGAATAGACTTAAAAAAGGACATTTTTTTGAGTAATAAGAGGCATTGAGCTGTTGGAAGAACTGCTCTAGCATGAGTCACATTACATCATCATTGCTCTCTAAAAACACAGGCTGTACACAATATAAGCTAAACCAACACAATCGGATAAAACTGATGAGATAAGATAGAACAGTGAAAGAATAGGATAGACAGATTGATGTGTGACATAATAATATTGTTCATACTTTGAGGTCAAGGACAGATAGTACACAATGACAAGGAATAAGGTAACGTACCAGCTTGTGATTAGGTGCCTGCTTGTGATTCGCATTGCAGTGTGCAATGAGTCCCTCGCGTGAAAAATTTGGAGCTTGGCAGTATGCACAGGGGAAGACAAATCTATTGACCGTCACGCTGAAAAGAAATGACTCATACATTATTGTAGGCCCATAAACAGGCTTTTTAGGAGCTCAAGCTATAAGGAAGCTTGATATAAGCTAGCTTGACTTACCCCAAACCAGCTGATCTAATTAATTGGGGTTGTGGAACTACTCTGTCTACACAACGGGCGTCATGCACTCTCCCATCGATTGGTTTAAACTACAAAATTATACTTGATTCATTAGTTACAGCTCTATGACCAACTCAATGTGTTAGCTAATAGAAATGACTCCATTACCTGTTCGTTACAGTTCTTGCAGGATAGACTTGTTGTTCTCATTTTTTCATCGACCCTTTGAGCGACACTGTACTGGGATTTCGTCAGAGCATTTCGACAAAATGGACACGCTTCATTTACAGCCAAAGCTTGTAAAAGACAATCTTTACAAAACCTGTAAAAAAATGAATTTTAGAGTCTATATTCAGCAATCATTCCTATAGTCAATTAATTTCCTCTATGTCTATTGACCTATCTCTATGTTGGGTAATTTACATAGTTATAAAAAATAAGATCGATTGCTTTTGGTTCGAAAGGCGTGTGCTTTGCAAACGTTTCAAAACTTTTGAAAATTGTGGAGTTCATTTTAAAACAGTTCAGACCTATTGCAATGTAGTTCATACGGTTTGTAAATAGTTCACTCTATTTCTAAAGCGTTCAAACGGTTTGTACTTTTTGAAGCCATCTGAATCAGTTTCAATCTGTCTGGGCTATTTGCAAAACAACTATACACTTTAATTCGCGGGTGAAAAGTGGAACAAGTCTCAATGGAGCCAAGACATAACAAGTCTCAATGGAGCCAAGACATTATGCGAGCTTCTAAAACAAAAGTGTAGGGATCCAAGTACCAATCTCTTTGTATATAGTATACACACATCACATATCATAATATGAATTTAGTTAGTCTTTAGTCACAAAGACTTTTTAATAGTAATAAAAATCTGATCACGAAGAGAAGAGAATTTTTGACATTCTTATCTACTTTGACACTTGAAATCAGCAGTCTACTCACTTTGGCATGCTGTACATATAAGCGGGATGATTAATTTTTTCATTTCACAGTCAGATCTGAGCAAAGAGGTAGGCTAGAATTGTTAGTCTTTATTTTTGCGCAACCCAAAAGCCTTTGTTACTCATAATTAACAACAAAAATGGGATAATTAGAATAAAGAATAACTGTCACTACTCCTGATGAGGAGGTTATTTAAAAACTATAGTGGCGAAATGAGCATCCACAAGAACAAGTTTCATTTTATGGTATAATATACAGATAAATGTATTAAAAACATAATTAACTCAGTAATAACTTATAACGAATAATAATTTTTAGCCTCCACCTCACAATTTGTATAAATGGTTTCTTAATACACACTGCAACTACTTCAGTTACCACTAATAATCATAAATGATGATAATATTATGATGATAATAATAATAATAATAAATCGTTAAAGTGAGTAAGTATTATAGTCTAATCAACAGTCCAGTAGGCATTACCATTATTATCATTATTAATTAATCTCATACATTATTAGTATTATTATTACTATTACTACTTTATTATACCTTTTCTTTCTTTATCATTATTGTTAGTACTACTACTATTACTAGCGACTGGACGTTTATAAAATTATTGTTTCTTGTTGTTATTATTTATTGTTTTAGTTACAAAAAATATAATAATTTTTTTCATTTAATATAATTATCATCATTATTATATGTTATCAATCATGGACACAAATTTGATCATTAAATTATTATTAGATATATATTATTATCATAAATAATAATCCGTAATAAATAACATGATGTTTTAATACATTTTAATAAATAATTATAACAATTAGAATAAGATAAAAAAATGAATGTCGATTCGTTTCATCTTATTATTTTATAACATTATTATTTCATTTCATATATTATAATACTATTATATATTTATCATCATTGTAATATATGTATGTAGTATATATACATATAATATTATTTTTATTTAATTTATGGTTATTTATTATTATCCCTAATAAATAATTAATAATAATAGTAAGTGTTATTTATTATTATTATTATTTATCGATAATAATAATAATCATCACAATGTAATCCTAACAATAGTAATAATCATTATTATTTATTGTAATTTAGTTATTTTAATCTATTAATGTTATAAATAAGTAATAGTTGTAATAATACTTCGATAATTAATAAAATTATTATTATTATTATCATCATTATTATCATTATTATTATTTATTATTATTATTATTATTCATAATAATAAATCATCATCTCATGACTCACTACCACTGTGGGTTATAAGTTGAAATAAATAGATGGACAGCATCTTGTTCGACAAAAAATCAACTCACAGGTGGTTACAGCGTGTTTTCACGGGTACTTCAAAATACTCATGGCATACACTGCAAACAAATTCGTCATGAGCTGGATCTCTCCGCAATGCAGCAGCAGCAGCCATCTCTACATTTATGATCTCTCCTTCGTTGATGTCGTTTGTAATTATCATTATTCTGTTATTGCTGTAAAAAGAGAGGTCAGTGTTTGAAAACGGGGAATTTCCCCAGTGTAAAAACTTCCCTTAGCCACGGGTAGACAACTTCTTACTGCAAGTGCAGACAACTTTTTTATGAAACCTTTGTTATAAAACCATTTCACACACACACACACAAAAAAAATAAATCGTAAAAACCATGTCAGAAAAGGGTCAAATTTGAAGAAATAAATAATATAGTATTCTACTTACTAGCTACCTGCTGATGCTGCAAACAGTGTCTTACCAGCTCAATTGGATTTTCGAGAATGAGTAGACAGAACAATTATTCAACCAATACATAGAGGTTGAGCTACAATAAGCCAACAGCTTAGTGCAATTTTCAGGGCTGCTTATATAATAGCCCAGCAAATCCCATTGAAAAGGACTGCTATGTTTAAATAATCCTGTCTTAGCAGTGAACATCAAATGTGGAAGTGTGTATAGCATATAACTCAATTACAAAAAGTGACTAGCTGATACTAACTAGAGCGGATTCAAAAGTGTATGAACAGTTTTGCAAGAGCCTAAATGCTCTTTTATCGTGTTTTTATATTAAAAATAAACAGTAAAATGCAGTAAATAGCTTACAAGACTTGTATGACAAAACAACTATTTTCAACGCTTCAAGTCACCATACATTAAAAATAATTTGTATTCGTTGTATCGCTAGCTAAAAGTTTTCCAGCCATTAGCATAGCAAAGATGAATACTGTAAATCCATAAATAATTTTTTCGATTATTTAAAAACTCAGTTTTCATTTTATAGCATTTATTTTATGACCAACAAACACAAAAAAATTATCATGTTTATACTATTTATACATTTTCACGATAGTTTACAGACTTTCTGGACCATGTACATTAGCAGCAAGCATGCACATTTGCAATAGCAATAGGAAATAATACAAACAACTATATTGCAACAGCAAAAAATGAACTGCAGTGCACAAAAAAAAGTACAAGCAATCATGAATTTGTACTTTCGGAAAATGGGTTGGGTAGATTTAGTGACCCTACACGGTCACTAGGTAGATTGGACCAGGGCCATATACCATATACGGCTCTGGATTGGATATTCCACATACCAGACCTTTTCTCTAATCGGTTCGTAGCAATAATACAAATGTTGGAGTTGTATACTCACTCCTACGTACAAAATTAGATATAACAACTCCTTTTTTGGACTACATTTGCGTCTTGCAAAGTTCCAGCTCTTGGTTTACTGGGGCAAAAAAGTTGACGTATTGCCTGGTTCTACGATATAGCACGGGTTACGTGGATACGCCCAGTTTCCTGTAACAGCTATATTCTTAACACGCACTAGGTTGGTGGATTATCTAATCCATCCGCTCAGACATCAACTGAAAAGTTGTCTACTCCTGTATGTTTTTATCATAGGCGGAGCCAAAAATACGGTGGTTAACCAATCATGTTGAATGATAAAAGTAGCGAAATCTCAGTAGATGGAATAAATAGATGATGTAGTGGAGTATATATATGAAGTTTGAATGGATGGAATAAATACATGATGTAATAGAGTATATATATGGAGTTTGAATGGATGGAATAAATACATGATGTAATAGAGTATATATATATGGAGTCTGAATGGATGGAATAAATACATGATGTAATAGAGTATATATATGGAGTTTGAATGGATGGAATAAATACATGATGTAGTGGAGTATATATATGAAGTTTGAATGGATGGAATAAATACATGATGTAATAGAGTATATATATGGAGTTTGAATGGATGGAATAAATACATGATGTAATAGAGTATATATATATGGAGTCTGAATGGATGGAATAAATACATGATGTAATAGAGTATATATATGGAGTTTGAATGGATGGAATAAATACATGATGTAGTAGAGTATATATATGGAGTTGGAATGGATGGAATAAATACATGATGTAGTAGAGTATATATATATGGAGTCTGAATGGATGGAATAAATACATGATGTAATAGAGTATATATATGGAGTCTGAATGGATGGAATAAATACATGATGTAATAGAGTATATATATGGAGTTTGAATGGATGGAATAAATACATGATGTAGTAGAGTATATATATATGGAGTCTGAATGGATGGAATAAATACATGATGTAATAGAGTATATATATGGAGACTGAATGGATGGAATAAATACATGATGTAGTAGAGTATATATATGGAGTTTGAATGGATGGAATAAATACATGATGTAATAGAGTATATATATGGAGACTGAATGGATGGAATAAATACATGATGTAATAGAGTATATATATGGAGTTTGAATGGATGGAATAAATACATGATGTAATAGAGTATATATATGGAGACTGAATGGATGGAATAAATACATGATGTAGTAGAGTATATATATGGGGACTGAATGGATGGAATAAATACATGATGTAGTAGAGTATATATATGGAGTCTGAATGGATGGAATAAATACATGATGTAGTAGAGTATATATATGGAGTCTGAATGGATGGAATAAATACATGTAATAGAGTATGTATATGGAGTCTGAATGGATGGAATAAATACATGATGTAGTAGAGTATATATATGGAGTCTGAATGGATGGAATAAATACATGTAATAGAGTATGTATATGGAGTCTGAATGCATGGAATAAATACATGATGTAGTAGAGTATATATATGGAGTCTGAATGGATGGAATAAATACATGTAATAGAGTATATATATGGAGTTTGAATGGATGGAATAAATACATGATGTAGTAGAGTATATATATATGAAGTCTGAATGGATGGAATAAATACATGATGTAGTAGAGTATATATATGGAGTCTGAATGGATGGAATAAATACATGTAATAGAGTATGTATATGGAGTCTGAATGGATGGAATAAATACATGATGTAGTAGAGTATATATATGGAGTCTGAATGGATGGAATAAATACATGTAATAGAGTATGTATATGGAGTCTGAATGGATGGAATAAATACATGATGTAGTAGAGTATATATATATGGAGTCTGAATGGATGGAATAAATACATGATGTAATAGAGTATATATATGGATACTGAATGGATGGAATAAATACATGATGTAGTAGAGTATATATATATGGAGTTTGAATGGATGGAATAAATACATGATGTAGTAGAGTATATATATATGGAGTCTGAATGGATGGAATAAATACATGATGTAGTAGAGTATATATATATGGAGTCTGAATGGATGGAATAAATACATGATGTAATAGAGTATGTATATGGAGTTTGAATGGATGGAATAAATACATGATGTAGTAGAGTATATATATATGGAGTCTGAATGGATGGAATAAATACATGATGTAGTAGAGTATATATATGGAGTCTGAATGGATGGAATAAATACATGATGTAGTAGAGTATATATATATGGAGTCTGAATGGATGGAATAAATACATGATGTAGTAGAGTATATATATATGGAGTCTGAATGGATGGAATAAATACATGATGTAATAGAGTATATATATGGAGTCTGAATGGATGGAATAAATACATGATGTAATAGAGTATATATATGGAGTTTGAATGGATGGAATAAATACATGATGTAGTAGAGTATATATATGAAGTCTGAATGGATGGAATAAATACATGATGTAGTAGAGTCTATATATGGAGTCTCAGTCAATACAGCATCAGTGTATTATAACTAAATTGAGGAAACACCCTCAGTTGTTATCTATATTTGTCAGTCAAGATTTCATTAGTACAAAATAAACTGGTAATGCGGAAAATGATAGAAAAATAACATTTCGTAATTAATTTTGATAAAACTAACAAACATCTTTCTATTTTCCGATACCATTTGTTTATACAAGTCTGACAAGGTAGAGTTAAGCGTCCAATGCTTGCAAGCCAATCCATGTAAGCTTGATGGGTGGGAGAGTTAAACTTGACTACATCTTTCGTAACTTTCATGTATTCCTGGGTGCCTGTCATGGCAAGGTAATATCGCACTGGAGGGGTGAGTAGTTCACATGATTCTAGATCTTCATATTGAAAAGAGTCCAAGGAATCCAATAACTCGGAAGGTACAAAAAAATATGAACCCCAAGAATTACTAGTACATGTCAACTTCAGTGCAGGGCTATGTGCGGCCACGAACAATTGAATCTTTGGACAATCTTCGTAGGCAGTGAAATTATCATCACAGAAGTTGTCCCCTTCCACGGCCTGGTGTTGCTCCTCATCAATCTTGTCCTCAGGATAAGAGTGGACATCATCGAGTAATTCTTGTAGCTAGTATGAGAGCAGAATACAAAGAGTTACAATAAATCCCCGGATTTTGTAAAAGACCAGCTCACAACATTATAGATATAATCCAATTTACATGTGTATCTTACTCCGTTCAAAAGTTTTATCACATATTGTTTGTAGAAGTTGATTTTGTCATGAATACCTTGGCCTGTTGCCAAAATGCAATAGTATGGTAAGATGTAAGAGTCAATTACATTGAATAAAACTATTAGATGTTTTTTTTTTCGTTTTTTTAGCAAAGTATTCAATTATATTGGCAGTCACACTTGGTAAACAAGAAATTTATAAGCCACCATCAGATTATTGTTATTCATATGAGAAGAGTGATACAAGATTTTAAAACACTAAAATTACCTCCAGAGGTATTCTTCTAGAGCAGGTTTTTTTGTTGTTGAATAGGGGAAGTGGGAAAGCCTCCAAATCTCCTATTACACAGGCACCGGTATAGGTGTTCACGCATCTTTGATTGTTCAAATGACGCTTTTGAAGGGTCACCACCAAGAAAGACATCCACCAGAAATACAAGAGCCAAAACTCCGCAGTCTGTAACTCCTTTTAGTTTCTGCACCTTCTCCACGTTCATGGTCAACAAATCTTAACGAGTCTTTGAAAGGCCTATTGCAATTCAACAAATACTATTGTCACATTTAATCAAGTTAAATCAATCAATGAGCAATGACTGCACAGATAAATTAGTTGATCTATTCAGTACTAGTGGTGTCGGTTAATTGAGTTAATCAACGATTAAAAAACAATCATTTTAAGATTAAGATTATCTTATGCAATATTAATCTCATTCTCAAAATAATCTGATTTTATGTTTATTTCATAAATATGAAAAGTTTATTTTTGGCTCTTTAGTTTTTAGGAAGAATATTGTCATAATGTTGGAAGGTGTCAAAAATAAAATTTTTGCAGAAAACAAATCACAAACGAACAATGCTATGTGAAAAATAATTGTAAGAAAAACACTTTACAATATTATGCTCGAATGCAATGATAGCAGAAGAACATTTAAATTTGGATTGTAGATAGATATTTCATAGAGATAAATATTTTAGAGAGATAGATATTTTTGGATACTCATAAATCGTTTAACCCAACAACGAATAGCCTGTTATTGGGAAATTAAAATGAGTAGCTGTAAAGATTAATCTGATTCGAAGCTGTCAGCAGGTGACAGCACTATTGACTGTTTACATTACTATATACAAGTATGGAATAATATATACATTTAAAGTTTACCAAGTTTACCAAGTAACAGGATAAGACAAGATAAGACATGACAAATGCTATTTTTGCGAAGCTGGTCCAAACCATTATAAAAAGTTGCACTTACGTCATGAGAAGTGATATGGTCTGGTAATGGCGGTTTTCGATTCACGCCATGACGACAACTCTCACATGTGTCCCAATCACAGAGTATGGCGTGAAGTCACTTGAAAAATGTATCACTCTCTTGCCATTATATAACTCACAATCTGCTGCAATTGAAATAATGGGAGTTTGAAACATGAATGAAATGATAAAACAAAAACCAGTAGGACAAAACCAACAACATCTAAGGTTTGAGTATTGAATACAAATAAATAAATAAATCCCAAAGCACAAGATACGCACAACACAGCTTGTTTGGTCCATAAATAAATGTTTTCTTTCAGAAACATCTGAGATATTTACTTATTTGAAGCCTGAAACATGTAAAGCAAAATAAAGGACTATCTTTTACTGAAGATGCTCAGAAATTATTGGACATGATTAAATGGTGAAATCACAATGAACTAGAGTAAAATAAAAACACTCGTAATAAATGTTCACTTACCAGTTAACTTTTTAGAGCATTGTCCTTTCACTTTTGCCACAGCAAATGAACATTATGACTAACTTCATGTTACGAATCGTGTTGATTACATCTGACCATTCAGCGATGAAAATCATTTCTGATGGTATCTTATTTCCTAAGAGAATCGACAGCCATCATAAGTCAGAGTTTTTTTTCAAGAACTTAAACTACATCACATGCCCTTACACACTGCGATGGTCTTGTAGGTACCTTACTACAGCTACTAATAAATGATATTCTAAGAAATTATTCGGATGCATCAAATATTATGAAACAATAAGAAACCTACCATCATCAGAGTTATGACTGCAAGAGATATTTGGTGCTGGACTAATTGGAGCTGCCGGAACTGTTTTGAAAAGTACTGCAGTATTGCAACTAAACACACAAATAAAATTAACAAATTTGTGACTGAGAAAATAATTTTAAAAGCAATGATGCAAAATGAATTTTATACAATAACTGCATAAATTGTTAGCAACAATATTTCTAGCGAAGGTTTGTGCAGCTGTAATGGGCGACAGGAATACATTGAAAATAGTGACATAGAGAACAAGGGCAGCAGAAAGAGGGGAACCTACTTCAATATATGCCTCATCCCAGCTATTTCACAAAAGCTTCCTGTCTAGGAGCATCTGTGAAGTGAGGACAGGGGCACAACATGCTCATAACTAAAAAATGGCTATATGCCTGACCCCTGCCAAATTATCGATTTTCAACTTTGCGCCAACTAAATGAGCTGACTGGCTACATGTTACTTGTATAGTCCAACAATTAAACAATATTTGCGTGATTACCGCAAGCATAAAATTAAAAAGAAATATAATTATTTATACAATAATAACAACAACGCATTATTCAACGAGACATTTCTAAACATCAGTGAGCATACAAACAATAATTCTTTAATGAAAAATGTATAATATTATGTTGAATTTTCATCAATTAGATTTCTGTAACCAAGCAAATATTAACCAGCGTTATTATAGGCTTGCTACTGATGTTTCTCTATACATACTAATACTGACAATGGACCGGTTTGATTAAACGATGATATAGTAAAAATTGAAGAATAATAATAATAATAAAATTTTAATAAACAATTATAATAATACATATAATAATTTATTTAGTATTATAATAATAATTATTATTATATAATAATAATAATATACTATTATTATTATAATACATTATATGTCAGGAGCTGGGAGTTAGTTACAACAGCGATACGGGCAGTCTTCTAGTCTTCAGCAGCAGCAGTAGTACTTAACTTCTTTACTCAAGTTTAGTTTTTATCAATTATTACTATTGTGCAGGATTTCACTGTGGGGGTGTGAGTTGGTAGCTCGGCCTACCTGCACAACCTCCCGAACTGTGATGGCAATCTGTGTCTATTGCATGTGCAATACAACCCGCCCACAGGTCGACTAGTATCCTTGGGAGTGGTGCATTACCATCCTAGTTTACTGTCTAGCTGTCGGTTGCGTTAGCTATTTCAGTGTGCAAGCCAGAGGCCGAACTTTGAAGGGCGAACTAGTCAAAGCTAGGTTCGGCCAGCAGAGGTTCAGGCTGATCTGCTTATGTATTACTACTCGAGTAATAGAGCTTTTGTTGTAGGAGCATGTACGTACTAGCGCAGTGTGAAGTTATTATTGTTAGAGAACAAAGAACTTCTGAGAGTGTGCAAGCTGACTCTGACTTTATTGACCAAAACATTAACATTTATACAAGTGGTTATGTAACATAAAATGACAAGACAAAGGAAGCCACACCTAGCACAAGTGGTTGGCTAGCGTGTACCAATAAAACATAGTAGGTGGCACTAGAGTAATTGCATGATTGATTCGCACATGGTAAATATATATGAAAATATACGAATGTACAATAGAACAATCTGCCCTAGAGCGCAGGCATAGAACAGGTAAGTGTCGCTAGAATAAGTAGATACTAATAGTAAGTGATTGTACTTTAGTGCTGACGCCGTCCGTCACACTATTACTATTTATTTCATCAATTAATTAATTCATAAAATAAATAATAACTAATAATAATTAATAATAAAAACTCAACCCAAGTTGTTGTTGTTTGTTAAAGTTAATAAGTAATAAAATAAATAATAAGAGGTAAAGAAGTTTAGTACTACTACTAATAAGTCCACCTGCTACACTCAGGTCGTATTGTTGTTGTTGTAACTGACACCCACCCAGCTCCTGTCAATGTCATCATCATCATTATTTATTATTATTACTTACATCATCATCATCATGATGATCATCATGATAATCTAATCATCACATCATTCAATTATTAACGGCATCAGATAAAAAAAATACCTATAACAACAGTTGTAACAACAATTATTATTATATACATACATATTTTTTAATATTATTATTATGATAATAATAATATATATATATAGATGATGATAATAATTATAATAATAATAACTACTACTACCACCTACTACTACTTCTTACCACTCCACTACCACCAACTACTAATAATAATAATACTACTAATAATAATTAATAATGATCATTGATTATTATATTAAATTATAATTATGTTTTTCTCCTTTGACGAAGAGAATAGACATTATTACATAATTAATTATTATGTTTGGTTTGAATTAATTTTTATTACCTGATGATAGCAGTTAGTTATGGTAGGTAGTTGTTGTTTGATGCACCGTTTTCCGATGGATCATCGTCATCATCTTTTATAAAAGGCGCGGTGTTTTGGGCCAACCCACTAACTGGTCCTTGAATTTGGAGTGGACAACTCCTTATTAAATTTGATTGATTGGAGTCCGAGCAGATGGAAAAGATACTTCCCCCACTAGGTTAGGAGTTAGATACTTGTTCCAAAAAGTAATAGTTAGTAGATACCGATAATTTAATTAGTTTTTATTAGTACTTTAAAGTTTTCCAGCTGTTACCGCAGTAGTTAACACATCTTTCACTTATTAATTTAAATTACAATGGCTGAGAGTGGAAGCAGTGATCCGTGTTGCCTTTTTGCTCATTGTGATCCGTGCGAAGATATTGACCAGAATCAACTTATAAAAGGTTGGTAACAATTTTTTTTATTAATTAATTAATATAATAATGATAATAATAATAATTATTATTATTATTATTGCAATAATAATGATATCATAAAAATTAAATAATGATCGCTTCAACTTTTTCTTGCAGAAATAGTTAGAGGGCAATAATCTACCCAAATCTGTTTATTCTAAGACTAATGAATATGTTAGCTGCTGATTTATATATATATAGTATTATTGTTGACATTATTATTGGATATATATATAGATAAAGTAATAATAATAATAAATTAAATAATAAATCATCATCAAATAATAATGTTATTATTATGATTATTGTTGCTATAATAATAATAATAATAATAATAATAATAATAATAATAATAATAATAATAATAATAATAATAATAATAATAATAATAATAATAATAATAATAATAATAATAATAATAATAATAATAATAATAATAATAATAATAATAATAATAATAATAATAATAATAATAATAATAATAATAATAATAATAATAATAATAATAATAATAATAATAATAATAATAATAATAATAATAATAATAATAATAATAATAATAATAATAATAATAATAATAATAATAATAATAATAATAATAATAATAATAATAATAATAATAATAATAATAATAATAATAATAATAATAATAATAATAATAATAATAATAATAATAATAATAATAATAATAATAATAATAATAATAATAATAATAATAATAATAATAATAATAATAATAATAATAATAATAATAATAATAATAATAATAATAATAATAATAATAATAATAATAATAATAATAATAATAATAATAATAATAATAATAATAATAATAATAATAATAATAATAATAATAATAATAATAATAATAATAATAATAATAATAATAATAATAATAATAATAATAATAATAATAATAATAATAATAATAATAATAATAATAATAATAATAATAATAATAATAATAATAATAATAATAATAATAATAATAATAATAATAATAATAATAATAATAATAATAATAATAATAATAATAATAATAATAATAATAATAATAATAATAATAATAATAATAATAATAATAATAATAATAATAATAATAATAATAATAATAATAATAATAATAATAATAATAATAATAATAATAATAATAATAATAATAATAATAATAATAATAATAATAATAATAATAATAATAATAATAATAATAATAATAATAATAATAATAATAATAATAATAATAATAATAATAATAATAATAATAATAATAATAATAATAATAATAATAATAATAATAATAATAATAATAATAATAATAATAATAATAATAATAATAATAATAATAATAATAATAATAATAATAATAATAATAATAATAATAATAATAATAATAATAATAATAATAATAATAATAATAATAATAATAATAATAATAATAATAATAATAATAATAATAATAATAATAATAATAATAATAATAATAATAATAATAATAATAATAATAATAATAATAATAATAATAATAATAATAATAATAATAATAATAATAATAATAATAATAATAATAATAATAATAATAATAATAATAATAATAATAATAATAATAATAATAATAATAATAATAATAATAATAATAATAATAATAATAATAATAATAATAATAATAATAATAATAATAATAATAATAATAATAATAATAATAATAATAATAATAATAATAATAATAATAATAATAATAATAATAATAATAATAATAATAATAATAATAATAATAATAATAATAATAATAATAATAATAATAATAATAATAATAATAATAATAATAATAATAATAATAATAATAATAATAATAATAATAATAATAATAATAATAATAATAATAATAATAATAATAATAATAATAATAATAATAATAATAATAATAATAATAATAATAAAATGATTATTTTTGTTTTTATTATCTATTAATATTAAATTATTATGGTGGTGGTGGGTGATAAAATTTGATGGTAGTAATGATAATATAATAATAGTTATGGATGGATGGAAGAATAATTATTATTGCTATGCGCTAAAAAATTTATTCTGATATAGATAAATTATTTTTTTACATCTCATATTGATAATAATGATAATTGGTTACACATATAATATATATTATTTCTCATTCATAATTGAATTATTAGTTTTTTGTTTGCTTAAAGCAGTTTTTTTATGACTTGCCACTGCCAGTAATAATTAATTAATTATTATTTACAATTATTTATTGGCATAATCGTCGTAATATTGTTGTAGGTTTTTCATCAGAAGAAAATAACCAATTGGTCTCTCATAGTATTGTCCAAAGATTGTACATATTTCAATGTCTCAAAATAATAGTAATAATAATATTATTATTATAAATTATAACATGAATGATGACTGACTGAACAAAACTTTAAGAAGTTTAAAATGGATATTAAGCTTTGTGATCATAAATTAATAGTATCTACTGTAACTGAGCATCAAACAGGTATGGCTATTTTCTCATATCATGGTATCTAATATAACTTAAAGATTTACTAAAATTTTTGAACAGAAATTTAAGACGCATCACTTTTTTAAAATTTTCACTCCAAAAACTAAAAAGAATTTAAATTTTCAAGCTCTTGCTATTGCTCGTCACATCATCAAAGGTTAAGACAAGTTAAAAAACTTAAACTTTTATATAGGGTGAAATATTTAAATTAATTAGAAGTTCACAACCAGATAGTTACAATAAACATACATAATAATAGATGTAAATATAGTATGAGTAATGTGTAGAAAGTTTCTTGTGCGTTTCGACTAGGTTTTCGTTAATCTAACTGTGAGTGCTTCAATAATTTTTTTCTATATTGGTATCGTCTATGTTTTTGTTATTTGAAGTACATTTATAGCGCATAACTATAATCTATTTTAATACCCTGTCAACTTGTCTAAAAAGTATCTGTAACTTTTTATACTTACTACTGAATTTAATATGTACGTTTACTGTTTATTTGCCCTAGTTTCTTAATTATTTTTTCACTGTTGAAAAATATTGATGTTTGTGTTTTTTTTTTATTTCTTTTAATGATGAACTCTATTAAGTACTAAAAAAATTAAGTTCTTTTGTTTTGTAATAGAATTTATAGATGACACTGCATCTTATATTTCTCTTCGTTATCAAGTTACTGCGGCCTTTCCCATCAATTCACATACAAACTTGCTCCCATCTACTATTTGGTGCTGGTAGATGTTACTAAACAGACGGACTTGCCAGGCTACCACACAATCATAGAAGACATTGTTGGGTTCAGCTGGCATTTTGAGACAAAATATTACACTTGCTCTGTGAGAATCTGTAAGACAAGTCAGCCAACGCTGGGAAATCGGCAGTTTGCTGACCAACTAGAAGCTGTTGTGCTTGTATTTGATCCGGAAAAGGTTGTAAACGTTTAAATAATGTAGTAATTACTCCCAGTTCATTCATTAGAATTTAAGTGAATAAATTAGTTGTATGACTCATCCTTCTAGATGGACAGCTGGAATAAGGTAAACTCTTGGCTATCATCATATCTAGAGCACTTGGATCCATCTGTAAAACTTTTAGTGTGCAATTCATGCAGTAGTGCAAATCGTAAGTTTGCGTTTATACACACCACACTTAAGTAGCTTGCTTGAAGTTTTATCAATTGTAGATCGTTTCCTGCACTTTTAACTATTTTTGTAGAGGTGCCAAAGTCAACTATACAGCAGTGGTGTATGAAGAACGAATTTGAATTGATAGAGTTAGAACCAACTAAAGCAGACAGTGATAGTGAAGGTTTGTGGTCTACATGGATTTTTACAAAATCACGAAAGATTCGTATGAAAAATATTCCTAGACTTCAGTTAAAACTGTTTAGGAGTTGATCAATGTTCTGAACATAATCGAAATTTTCTCCACAACTGCTTGAGTTCCGTTTATTAAGTTTATTCTACTTTGATTTGTACATATTACATTTTTTTGTGGTGTAATATATTACTGCTAGTAATATATTACTAGTAGTAATATATTACTAGTAGTAATACCATTTGTATTCAATCATGCACTGTTCTTATCAGGACTGTTAAATCCGGCAGTCAAAACAGTTTGACCAGGACAGCGGTCAAACCTCGCAAAACTGGTTTTAACCGATCGAAACTGGAAAGTTTATGTAGTTAGTTTTAAATACAAATCAGAAAAATATTTTCTAATGCTTACCAGGTCAATGCCAATAGGTTTTGCTATTCCTGAAAAAAGGGGTAATTATCATAACTTTTAAAAACTGTAAAAACTGGTCAAAATTAAACAATTTATGATAAGTTCGGTTTAGTTAGATTGTTGTAACCAGTTTGGTTTAGTGAGACTGCTGTAATCAGTTTGGTTTAGTGAGACTGCTGTAACCAGTTTGGTTTAGTTAGACTGTTGTAACCAGTTTGGTTTAGTTAGACTGCTGTAACCAGTTTGGTTTAGTTAGACTGCTGTAATCAGTTTGGTTTAGTTAGACTGCTGTAACCAGTTTGGTTTAGTGAGACTGCTGTAACCAGTTTGGTTTAGTGAGACTGCTGTAATCAGTTTGGTTTAGTTAGATTGCTGTAACCAGTTTGGTTTAGTTAGACTGTTGTAACCAGTTTGGTTTAGTGAGACTGCTGTAATCAGTTTGGTTTAGTTAGACTGTTGTAATCAGTTTGGTTTAGTTAGACTGCTGTAACCAGTTTGGTTTAGTTAGATTGCTGTAACCAGTTTGGTTTAGTTAGACTGATGTAACCAGTTTGGTTTTAACCCAACTAATGCTTACCAAATCTATTACTCAATTCTGCTATATCCTTACTGCAATTGCAAACCATTCCTGTAAAAAACTGAAATATAATCAAAACAGAGCAGTTTGATGTTTGAAATAAGTGAATTCACGCTGCGGTGGTGACATTAATACAAAGTTTGCAGTGTAAAATAATATGATGTAACATAAATAAATATATCCTGGTCTGCATGTCTTTCTCACCAAAGCAAGCTTAGCCTATATGTAACATAACAAATTACACATTGTAATACTCTATGCATGTTTACTGCTACTTTTACATTGTCTACATCATCAGGTCTCATAGTAGTACACTTTGCTATTGTTTGAGTGACTAGTTTAACAGGTTTGATCGCAACGGTTTAAACTGGTTCCAACCGCGACAACCCTGGTTTTTACCTCTCGCCACCCCCCCCCCCCTTCGCTTTACACTCCCCCCGTCCCCCCCCCCCACCTCTCACCCACTCAACTTGACTTCAAGTAAGAAAGAGTGCCAGCACATTTCATTGATTGGATCATTTCAACTGCTACCGAAAAACGGTACAATTGTGAATTTATGGAAGAAGGTTGTAATCTATGCATAGTGGAAGATTCATAAACCTACATGGACTTACCGTCTAATATTAGCAATATTTGTTTTGTGAATTGTCACTGTCATTGGTGAAAACAAAATTAAATTTAAAAACGTCTCCGGTTTAAAGGCCACTGAAAAAACCAACTTCTGATCTTACAAGGAATGGGTCCAATAACTGTTTGTACAAGGAATGGGTTCCAATAACTGTTTGTACAAGGAATGGGTCCCAATAACTGTTTGTACAAGGAATGGGTCCCAATAACTGTTTGTACAAGGAATGGGTCCCAATAACTGTTCGTACAAGGAATGGGTTCCAATAACTGTTTGTACAAGGAATGGGTTCCAATAACTGTTTGTACAAGGAATGGGTCCCAATAACTGTTTGTACAAGGAATGGGTCCCAATAACTGTTTGTACAAGGAATGGGTCCCAATAACTGTTTGTACAAGGAATGGGTCCCAATAACTGTTTGTACAAGGAATGGGTCCCAATAACTGTTTGTACAAGGAATGGGTCCCAATAACTGTTTGTACAAGGAATGGGTCCCAATAACTGTTTGTACAAGGAATGGGTCCCAATAACTGTTTGTACAAGGAATGGGTCCCAATAACTGTTTGTACAAGGAATGGGTCCCAATAACTGTTTGTACAAGGAATGGGTCCCAATAACTGTTTGTACAAGGAATGGGTCCCAATAACTGTTTGTACAAGGAATGGGTCCCAATAACTGTTTGTACAAGGAATGGGTCCCAATAACTGTTTGTACAAGGAATGGGTCCCAATAACTGTTTGTACAAGGAATGGGTCCCAATAACTGTTTGTACAAGGAATGGGTCCCAATAACTGTTTGTACAAGGAATGGGTCCCAATAACTGTTTGTACAAGGAATGGGTCCCAATAACTGTTTGTACAAGGAATGGGTCCCAATAACTGTTTGTACAAGGAATGGGTCCCAATAACTGTTTGTACAAGGAATGGGTCCCAATAACTGTTTGTACAAGGAATGGGTCCCAATAACTGTTTGTACAAGGAATGGGTCCCAATAACTGTTTGTACAAGGAATGGGTCCCAATAACTGTTTGTACAAGGAATGGGTCCCAATAACTGTTTGTACACCGGTTTAAGGCGCTCTCACCAAAGTGGAATAGGCATACATGCTTCGGTCGCACAGAGGGTCAACTGCACAGATACTACTTTCTCTATTACATATACAGATAATTGTTTGCAAATTGCTACAATTTTTGTTTGCAGCGGATGAATTTGAAGTTGAAGGAGTGAAAAGAATCCTTCAAGTATTGCATGCCCACACTTGGCCTAACTTGGTTATGAAGGGTTAGTATCGCGTCTCTCAATAGAAGTTATTTGTGAATACGTGGATGTGGCAGTCTTTTAAAAACAATTTGTTTTCCTCTCATTCTGTAGATGGTTAAATAGATATAGAGTTGTATTCTGTAGATGGTTACATAGACATAGAGTTGTATTCTGTGGATGGTTACACAGACCTAGATTTGTATTCTGTGGATGGTTACTCAGACATAGAGTTGTATTCTGTAGATAAGTCAGACACAGTCAGTCCTTACATGAGGCAGCTAATGAAGGAAGTTGAACATGAAGAGCAAGCGGGTGCCGATGCTGACAAAACTAATAATAAGACAGCGATATGCAGCGAGCTGGGTAAATGTGCAGTTATTTATTTCTGGATAAAACATTTTCTCTACCTGTTGTGCGGTCAGTTTTGATTCAGTTGTTTGCTACATTTTTAATGGTTAGGTTTATTGTAGGTATGCACCCTGATGAGCTGCATGGTTTAATGCACGATGAGGGAGAGGCTGGTCAGGAGTCGTTTGAAAAACTTTTCTCTAAGTTCACAGAGATGAAAGGTAGCCGGTTGTTACGCAGTATTTTTAGCTTCAACGCATTACCATTACTTGATTTAAGAGTCGTCCCCTCATCTAATATTAAACAATTAGTAGTAGCAAGAGAGGACAATACACTTTAGTGGCTAAGCAATGCCTTTGTTCTTTAACATTCAATGCAATTTAAAACTGAGATCTGAGACTATACTAAAAATAAAATTCAGTGTCTAGCTGACAATTTTCATTCAAAATAATAGAAAAATTGCACCATGCGTACCATTAGCGAAATAAAGTTTCTGATTTGACTGATGTACTTCCTGTCAGCTGGATGTAAATAAAGGTTATGTTTTGCAGTTAGAGTTCTAAAACAATCTTTACCAAATCCAATGCTTGCACGCAGTGATCTTTAGCTTTTTGTTGCAGTAAAAGCACAAGGTTTGCCATCAGACGAGCGGAAATCATATGCCGCAAAAATGGCAATGTCATTTTTAGCTGCGCTCGGAGGATCAGATGATGAATTTGATTTGGAGGACAGCGACTGACTCATCGCTGTATCATTCACCGATACAGCCCATTTACTCAAGAGCGTTGTAGTGGCAGTTGATGTCGGTTGTGATCAGTTTCAACTGATGGAACCTGACAATAATATTGGCTGAGAACTCATTGTCTTGGTATTTTATATTTATACCTTCATTTACGGAGTTGCCCATTCCTTGCTTATGAAACAAAGTATTTTGGATTGTTTATATTTCCTAGGAAAAAAAGGTGTTTGTTTTTCATCCATAATGCATGTTGATCCGCATTCCTATTCATGATGACATTATATTTTGATGTTTTAGTGAGCTAATTTATTTCATTTTTTACAATTTGTTTTTGTGTTAATCCACCTAAAATCATTTGGTCCAGAGTTTTCAATTTGAATTGAAAACAAAACAAAATATTTAAAGCAACCAACAAATAGTGTGACTAAAGTAACACGTTGTAGATGCATGCATGTGTCCGGGTGGTTGTAGATGCATGCATGTGTCCGGGTGGTTGTAGATGCACGCATGTGTCCGGGTGGTTGTAGATGCACGCATGTGTCCGGGTGGTTGTAGATGCATGCATGTGTCCGAGTGAAAAAGCATCAAATAACTTAGTCGTCATGTTTTAAATGATAATATCAATATTTTATTTTTAAAATATAAAATTTTACAAAAGCGACCAGGTTATACAATTAAGGCAAACTTTCAACATCATGCGGGTGATCATGAGCAGTCTGACTCTCTATAGAAGTATGCATGTCAGCGTCTGTTACCGGCAGCAGTGAAGTATCGACAGCGCTGCCTGGCTCAGTCACAGGTGTGACACAGTCACCATCTCTGATAGACGTATCACAGCTAGTTCTGTTACAATCATGGGTAGATGTATTCATTGAATTGCCAGGTAATTGGTTGTCTGAGTCAGTGACGTCCATTGTATGACTTTCTAGAGCTGAAACTGTCACCGTAGAGGTGGATGGCTCTTCTAGCAAAGAGACTTGCATTTGCTCCCCTGTAAGATATAGTCTAGTGTAGGACACAAAACGTGTTTTGGATCTCTGCATGTTGATGTGATCAAATTTGTGCAATCTTAATTAGTCAAGAAGTAAACAACCAGATCCTTAACTTTGATGTATTTCCTCTCTGCATGTCACCAAACACTCATAACAACACTGGTGTTACGCATAAACGAACTGCCCCTGCTATTAACGCACTATGGATACCTAATTTCCAGGCAAGGTTGGAAGCAGATGAAATCGTTTAAACAAAGCGCGAAGGATATTAAATTAAAGCTTGTTTTCTATAGTTTTTGGTGGTATCACATTAATCCTAAAGAGATAAATTTAGGAGCCGTGGACACTATTGAGCAATTTGGTAAAATTGGGGTAATCCCATCAGTGCAATCAAAATATTCAGTTCAATCGATGATGTTCCCACAGTACATAAACCAAATATTTCCAACTTCATTGTGTTTGACTTCGCAGAGCTAAAGTCTCCTACAGGTTATAAAAGATAGGCTTTTAGTCCTCAATTTCATACCAGTTTCTACACGTTGCCACGTCACCTATCCGAAACCAAAAGGGCAATCCGTACCTTCATCAGCAAGGAAAGTCTCAAAGACAGATATCCAAAGAAACTGGAGTGGGAAAAACAATAATTCTTAATACCACACAAAGGTTCAAAAAGCAAGGAGAACTCAAGGAAAGAACAGGGAAAGTAAAAAAGGCTATTCCTAGAGTAGAGCGAAAGCTTGGGCAGCTCAGTCAACGGAATCACCTTTTGAATAGTGTTGAACTGTGCAGAAAACTGAGAGAGTTAACTGGAGCAGTAATCTGCCCATCGGGAGTGAGAAAAATTCCGTTGAAAAATGGTTTACGGGGCTGCGGTAAACCAAGGAAAAAAACTTTTCTCACAGAGTAGCAGCAAAAGAAGCGCTGAGCATGAGCAGTTTCACAAGAAGGGGCAGTAGAGCATTTGTCCAAGGTCATCTTTAGTGATGAATCAAATTGTACCACACAGAATCAATACGGCCAGACATATGTCAGACACAGGATAGGAGAGGAGTACAAAACTGAATGCCTTCCGACTGTAAAACATCCAACATCTGTGGTGATATGGGGCCGTTTCTCAATGAAGGGGTATGGCCACCTTCACATCTGTGAAGGAATGGTGAATGCAGTAGAATACATTTGTGTGTTCGAGACCAAGCTTTTGCCATCTGCACAGGAAATGTTTGGTGCAGATGGTGAGTGGATATTTCAGCAGAACAATGCACCATGTCATACTGCAAAGAAGGTCAAAGAATGATGTAAGAAGCAAAAAGTGTCCGTATTAGATTGACCACTCAGTCACCAGATGATTGAGGAAGTTATTAAAGCCTGGTTCCATACTGCAAGTCTCGCGGATGCAAAGCTGTAATTGAAGCCAAAGGCATGCTTACAAAATATTGATGTCAACCAAAACTCCAACGGCCCTTTTCAGGGCCCTCACCAATACTAAGAATTTGTTAAAAGAATTGAGAGGGAAGAGGAAAAAACTGCCTCTAATGCTTACATTGAAATAATAATTAAATTGTTTTTTGACATGTGACATGTTGTTTTCTGACATGTGACATATCATTCTAATGCACCAATCACAAATATTAAATCTATGTGTAAATTACATTTTCACCAGAGAGTAATTTTTCTGATCATTTTGGTATATAGAAGTAGTGCATAGGGTCACTAGAAATACATGAAAGGCAACCTTTTTATACCAAAAGCCATTATTTGTAACACCACTGTATGTATCACAATACAAAACTAGCTGGCACGAGGTTTACAGATTTTGAAGAGCAGATTTTGTCCTCTCTTGTATTGCATTGACTGTTATTATCTTTAGCTGGTTATAGGAAATATATTATTTTAGTTCATCATCTGTCATATTAAGAAATAAACAACAACAAAAAATATTGACAGATAAAAATATTTTACTGAAGTAGAATAAACATGCCTGACAGCAGATATAAGAAAATGTTGCTCGGAAACCGAGCGCATTTTTCTCTAATTTTTTGGCAGGTCTTCTATTATTGTATGTAATTGTCACACAATACAGTGAAAAGCTGTGGCAAGCACATTACATTTTCTGTTTCTCAAGCATGAAACTTTGTTTGGAATATAAAATTAATTCTGAGAATTCTATTTAACTTTGAGAACTAGTAGAATGTGATACAATAGCACTGTGCGAGTTTTCAAAAAACCATGTGAAACAATAAATGAAATCATTAAAGACTGTTATTGTTATGTAACACTTGTTAGTGTAACATCTCATCAAAATATTACTCTTTATAATCATATTTATGAAACTGATGATTGTTCGCAATAAAAATCATGAAGGGAACTTGCAGCTGAAGTGGGTCATTTGACAAAAAGGCAAACACAAAGTAGCTTGCGAAAAACAAGTGGTGCTACGCATTGTCAAGACTTGGTACCGAAAAGAAGACAACTCCAAAATATTCCAAAAAGCACTTATGAACGAAATGTAACACTAGATATGGTGGCTCATAACGTTAGACGCTTTCCTTTCAATGCGTATGAACAGTTTTGAAATAGTCCAGACAGCTTGAAAGCATCGTCTACATTAAAAATAATTGGGTGATTGTAGTAAAATAGCCCAAGAAACTGTGTTCAATTGATTATAATAAATGAATTGTCGGCCTTGGCACTTGCAGAATTTCATGCAAGAAAACTGTATTTCCTGTCTAACAATCGTAAATTATGCAAAACGTATAGTTGTTTTGCAGATAATTCAGATGGTTTAAAAATGATTCAGATAATTTAGAAAACTACAAACTGTATGAACGCTTTAGAAATAGTGTGAACTAATTACAAACCGTATAAACTATATTAAAAAGCTTTCAAACCAAAAGTGATCGCCATTATTTCTTTTATAGACTTTACGTAACTTTACCAACATAGACGTAGATCAATAGACATAGAATAAATTAATTAATTGTAGTATAAACAATTGTTGAATATAATCTCAAAAATTAGTTTTTTTACAGACACACTTAGGTTGTATGTATTATTTAAAATAATATAAAAGCAAATAATATTAAATAAATAAAAACAATTTCCTATTTATTCAAAGGAAATTCAACTGTTCGATGTTTGGTAAATACATTATCACTCGGAAATGGAATGGAGATCTATGATCAATAGAGTGAACCAGTAAATCAGCTCGGATTTCCGAACAGTGTGAACAATTCCACAAAGCGTTTAGACATAAAACACATAACGTTCTGAGCTACCATAACTACAGCTACACTACTGTATAGAGCATTCAACAACAGGCCCACTAGTTAGTAGCAGTGGCTGCTACTAACAATAGCAACATATAACACAAACATACCAGTAGTTGTAGAACTGGTTGCTGATTTATTCAACCTCCTGGCCCTTGCTCTCTCCTGGTTGATGCGTATTTTCTCCAGCTGTTCATCAGTTAAACCCTGTAGAGTACCAGAGTAACCAACCGTACACAAGTCTACCACAACAACAGTACACACAAGTACAGACCGCTAGTCCAAACCCTTACTGTAGTAGACTGAGTGCTTGCTTTAGCCTTAGGGTATGGAGTGCTGGCAGTTAATACAACATTCTGTGAGCTGGTGACTTCTTCCTGTAACATCTCGTCTAGCACCTCTTCATCTTCATCTGCTATATCATCTACACCAGCCTGTAACCACCATATTGGTACCACTATCCCACAAAATCGATGAATTCACAATCTATAAACCAAGCCTTCTCTCACATGCTCTTTAGCCATCGGCTATAAACTAAAATTATTTCAAATTTGTAAACATGAAACAATTTGTGTGACGTGCTTTAGGATAGCAGTGAAAGCTAACAGTAAGGATAGATGTGGAATGTGGCTGGCCGTAAACATTCCTGTTCATATGATAACATATAGCCAAAAGTTCCAACACAAGGGGAGTTGTCAGCCCAATAACACAAGAACAAAATAGCAGACAACTCCTATTTATTTATTGATAGAATGATATCAAAAACATAATTAGTACTTACATCACCAAAGAGCTGCCGCTCTACGTCCTCAGCTGATGTGTTATTCTCATTTGCAACGGCGGCAGCATCCTCATCGTCGCTGACTTGTCGCACAAAATCATCATCTAAAATTGGCATGTCCAGGCGTATCTTGGAGAGACAAGTCTACAATATAGTAGTGTGGTACTACAGTATAGTAGTGTGGTACTACTATACTGTAGTACCACACTACAATATAGTAGTGTGGTACTACTATATAGTAGTGTGGTACTACTACATAGTAGTGTGGTACTACTATATAGTAGTGTGGTACTACTATATAGTAGTGTGGTACTACTATATAGTAGTGTGGTACTACAATATAGTAATGTGGTACTACTATATAGTAGTGTGGTACTACAATATAGTAATGTGGTACTACTATATAGTAGTGTGGTACTACTACATAGTAGTGTGGTACTACAGTATAGTAGTGTGGTACTACAATACCGTAGTGTGGTACTACTATATAGTAGTGTGGTACTACAATACAGTAGTGTGGTACTACTATATAGTAGTCAAGTGTAAAAGCACCGAGAAGTAGAGTTATGTAATTATTCATGCCACAAACAGACATTATATCCAATTTTATATTCTCGACATTATCGACACATATCGCTTTTTCTGTCCAACGTTATATTCAACTGATAAAGAAAGGAATGTGACTCTCTGCTGACGAAGGAAGAAATGTGAAGGGGCGAGTATCTCATACCTGAACAGCTCTCTTCTGCCCGAGTCTCTCCACCCTCTCAATCAGCTCATCAAAAGGCATTTTAGGGAAGAGCCTATGACTCCAGTGCTCCATCACACTCATCATCTTGTTAAGGTCGCTGACCTCGTGACCTTTACCTTTATACTTGACATCCTTAAATAGTTGAGGTAACAGCGCCATTCCCCTCTCACCAGTCAATCTACAGTTGAAACATGAGTATCTAGTAATGACGCACTACAGCAGACGAACAGTGTCGCACAAAACTCCCATACTTTTCAACATTGTGGTGCAGTTTGTCTTGTTTTCGTAGAAAAACTGCGCAATAAGTTGAAAATTGTTCGACGCAGCTCGTTTGCAGCAAACAGCACCAAAACATGAGAAGGCAACTCCAACAGATTCAATCCTCTAACAATCTGTCTACATTGTTTCGTGAATAATAATTTACTTTCGTAGAAAGATTGAAATGAAAGAAATGAAGATTTAACTTCTAAACGAATTGGATTCTCATGTTTCTTTATAAAAATAAATCAATTGTAATAGAAAAACAACTTGATAATTTTTATTATACCTTTCGAATTAAAAAAATCAGTTTTTTTATAATATTGTTTATTTCCTTTAGTAAAAAAGAAAGTATTTTTATATATTGTCAATTGAATGATAAATATTTTTATGAAAACCCTGTAAACAACTACTTCCAATAAACGACTCACTAAAAAGACAAAACTAAGGCTATAATCTTTGGAGTTGTTTGTTCTTGTATTACAAAAATTTCCAGCGGCGAAAGAAAAAGACGAACTGCGCCAAAGTGCAGAATAATCTAGGCGAAACTTGTCTGGTGCTGTTCGTCTGCTGTAGACACATAGCATAGCAACAATAGACATACTTGAGAAGGCAACTCCAAATTGATTGAGTCTAATAGGGAGTCTGGCCACCACACATTTTACACAAGGCTCACTTCTGGTGGTAGCAAAAACTCTGCTGGAATCTGTTAATCTATAGCTGGAAAGATTTTTAGATCATTTATCACGCTAAGCGGCAAAACCAAAGAGTGTTTCCGATTTCACTTTTCTAGTAGTTTGAGCTTTCAAATGTGACCATAATTTATTTATTTTGAGGTAAAAGCAATTTATTTTAATATTTTAACATAATAGGATTGTTAAAAATTATTACTAGCTGTATACGACTAGTATGCTATACTGATAACCAAATTTATTATTTTTTAATTTAATTATTACCCACGACCAAGTATTATCAAATATCAGTCATTATTCATCAATGGTCTCAATTGAGTGATAGCAGTATTTATATCTATGATTGTCAAAAGCCACGCTCACTCCACAAAATGCTCCTCCCTTAATTAGTATTTATGATTTACACAAATAATTCACTTGGATTGAACAGTTTACCACTGAACTTTTATTACATCATCACCAATAAAAAATAATAATAATCAATATCATTTATTATTCACGATCGGTTGATATCGGTTAGTAAAATCATGATAAACAGCTAATATATAATTTTTCCGGTTATTGTATTCTCTAGTTAGACTAGACCGTACTATTAGGGATAAAACTATTCTAAAACGAAAAATACCATTTTGTATCATTTAGTATATAAATGCCATTGAAATGTCGTTAAAAACCTCGTAATGCGGTTAGAGCCCCGTTTGACCTTTTGTAGATGCTTGCTCAAACAACGAACTGTCAAACCATTTAGTGTTTTGAAAAAATGAACCTTCAAAAAGTCAAACTGAATAATAAAAAAGAAAAACTTACTAAAATATTGCTAGTTTAGGGTGAAAAATTCTGCCTCTAACAATAATATTACATAGCGGGGTGTGGCATTTCCGCCGTGACTAGTATCGCATTGTTGTTCACTCTCTTTACTCTGGAGATTGGCAGCCGCCAACAAGAGTACACAACTACGACACTAAGTATATTTATTGAAATGCAATTTAATCTTTATTTTTTTAACATCGACAGCAAAGGCCCTGATAATATATATTCGTCACAAGATTCAACCATAAACCAACGTAAAATAATTTTGTCATATTTAGCCGACGGCTGTTTTTATTAATAATGAATACAATCACACTTTTTAGAGGCTCCTAAACCAGCTCATCGTCCTGATAAAATTATTAAATATGTATCTAACTCAGATTTGATTTTATTGTCATATAGTAATGTTTATTTTGGAAGGTAAAACAATATACCAAAGGTAAAATATTTACCTCAATTCTGAGACAACAAATTCGCTGCTATAAATCAATTTATACTTTCACAGCTTTTACTTTCGCTATCTAAAAGTTCCAACTGTATTTTTTTAATTTTTTCTCAAAAACAGTTATGTATTTATTTTGGTTGAAAATGGCCTCGTAGAGTCATGGCTTTCAACGGCCATTAAATCTCCGGGTTCTGTATTTAAAGCATTCGAGAAACATCAACTGCATACGCTATATGCCCCAATTCTAACAGAGGCTAAGTTATAAGTTTTATGATTTTGTTCCCAATTGATAAAAAAAAAACATCTTACACCCCACAATTAGGCCGTAAATAGTTATGGATGAGCAGAAAATTATCATATCATTATGTAGCTAGCACAAGTGCAATTTTTGTTTTGACAAGTTTCTCTCAAACAGAGCATCAGATTTTAGAAAAGATTTGTTGTCCATCCAATGATGCAAAAATTATTTGTGTCACACCTGTGGTTGTCTCAGAAAAATAATTGAGAAAAAGTACCTGTGCTTAAAAAAACAATGGTTTGTGGTCACGGTAATTAAGCATTGCTGCCAATGGTATTATTGCGGGGAAGTGAAATCAGTGACGCATGACCATCCGTCGCGCTAATTAGCTAATGGTACGTTATACAATTTTTTTTATTTATTTAAATATGACTCTCCAGGAAAATTATTTTTTTGTCTACATCACGTGATTGCTCTATGATAAATAGTACACCACTGGGTCAGTAAAATAACAGAGAATCTGAATGACATATACTGAAATCTTAAGGGTCCATGGCGCAATAGGAAATTGCAGATTTACAATGCATTTTCCACCCGTTACTTTTGAAGTCCACAGTTATGTAGGCAGTGCAATGATTGGCTTTGATTCAAAACTACGTCAATCGTTCATTGTACCTTGTAGGATCTAATTTTGGTTGTGGTCTCATCACCCTTTTTTTAGCAGCACCTGTTCCAAGCTGCCGGAGTTTCTCTGCCACCTGTTGACTTATATTCCCATCCTCTACAAGGAAGTTGCCAAGGAAGTTACAAATAGTGAGAGTGTTTTGGTAGAATGTTTTACGTCACAAGCATTACGTAAGTAGGAGAATACAACAGATTCCATACGGGATGAGTTGATACACACCATTACTGGTGGTGTTTGCTTCTCCATTATCCGCTTCTTCATTGTTTGCTTCAGCGACTGTCTCAAAGTTTTCAATCTCTTGAGCTACATCCCCGTCATCAAAGAGTTCATCCATCTCTAGTCCGTAAGACTCCATTCTGGCCGCGATCAACTAACTACTAACTAATTAGAAAACACAGAATCAAGACAAAGTAGTTACACATTTCTTAGTTAAGATGAGTTTTCCAGACGGGTTTTTATATTCAAGTTGCATTAGAAATAAATCAACAATCAACAAAATTCCATAGCAGTATCGACGACTTTTGTGATGTTTATTCATATGGAGCAGATTGGATCTTCATTTACCATTCTCAACTATTTTCTCATCTTACAGCCAAAACAGCTAAAATATTTCTGATGAAGCATTTAGTACCAAAAGGAGTATTAAAACTATTGAAAGGCTCATTTTCATTGCAGTGCATTGTTGCTTTTATTTCTGAGCTAGGAGCTACACATTCATCATTATGACCACTGACTAACTAATTATATTTATTATTAAAGGTTGTAAAGTATGATTTTTCATAAACAAATTTTCTTGACATATATAAAATCTGCATCCTTTGTTACCCTATAAATGTAAAGTTTGTTGAGATGTATCCATGAGATGTAGGTTAAATTGTGAGGGACAGTTGGGTCTCTTGAGAACACTTGGAAAACCTGGTGCTGATTTATGAAGTACATGAGATGCTAAAGCTTTGCGGTTAGTTGGTTAACCAAAGAATTCTATTTAAAGCAGGTGAGTACATTGATTCCCGGCTGCACACTAAGATAATAGGTTAGCGTTTCTTCTTCAAAAGCCGACAGTTAGTAAAATAAATCAACAGCGGTTACTACGCTAATTAGTTGTTATAATATATTTACTTCGTACTGCACGCTGATCCATTCATGGAAATTAATACTTTCATTCGCTTAGCCAACAATAATTTAAACTATATATATGGATGTTGATACAGCGCTAATAATATATGTTATCGTTATTGTAGCACATCTCAGACTCAAGTGTTGGCAGTGACGATCCGGTCAGAAATAGATGCAACCATTCAGGTTGGAACATGAAGCTATGTCCTTGCTAGATGTAGTAGGTATTTTTATGTAATAACAATCATCTTTATTTCAGATATTATTATTATTGGTAATAGAAATAAATATTATCAATATATAAATCAATATGTATTATTATTTATTATTATGAATAACAATAAATAATAATAACAATCATTTTCAGTATTTATATAAATATTTATTCTGAATAGCAATAAACAATAATAATAATTATTATTAATTGTTATTTATAAATAGTTTTACTATAAACATTCTTGTACAAAAATTAGCAAGATTTTTTTTAAAAATAATAAGTAGTGACACAAAAATTAGACTCTGTACTTTATATAAATGAAGCAATCATTACTCCACTTAGCATTGTACTATGATCGAGATCGTTGGTGACAACAAATCAAGCTTAAAAACGATCTTCACATTACGCGGAGAAGTCTTTTAAATTAAACCGGAAAAATAAAAGCTCCATGAAATCTCCCCTCAAAACTATAAGAAAATTTCAAAATTTCTCAAAGCAAACCCGGGATAACAAATTTCGGACTCTCATTTCAATGTGGGCATGAGCAATAACCCTTTTGGGAACGTGTTGTAAGCTAATTCCATATCTGACAATAAGGCTATTTTCTGTATGTTACAATTGACTGCCATTGTGCATTCAGCGGCTAGCATGTTGAATACGTCATCAATCCAGCTCGTTCTACTGCAATGTTTTTTCATTGGCAATAAATATAGGGAAACTCTAAGAATTTTTGGTGTTTAAATTCGTTTTTTCACACAAAAGTTGACTTGATGCGGTAAAAACACCTGCAGATTTCAAATAAGACAAAAAATTTTGTTTATGAACAATCGTTCCGTACAACCTTTAAATAGTTTGAATATAGCAGTTATGGCAAAACAAATGACTGCAGTTTTTAGCAAATGCAAATGCAAAACATTACCCGCACTACTTCAAAAATGTAAGTAACAGTATGTGTGCAACAGTTTCAAGCGCATTATTGGTAGGTAAATAAGTGCAAAATTTTAAGATGCAGCTGTTTCTTTAGTTGAAGTTCTATTTGCAAAAGTTCAAAAACAAACACTAGCTTAAAATCAAGCACCAAATCGGTCAAAAAGTAATTAAACATGGTAAGTGTAGAGAAACTTGATACTGTAGTAGTTTTGCACAAGCTACCAGACACAACGGGGTCACTCCAACCAACTTCTCCAATGAACTTCGGAGCCACTCCGAATTGACGTTAATCATCTTCACGGGGTCCTAAACCCAGACACAGAATGACAGAGTTCCACTTGAATAATATTTATTACATAATCTGCTTAGCAAGGTACAAGTGTATTTAACCAACTCCTCAAGACTTCTCCCTTTCAAAATGCACGGTAGCTCCTTTTATAGGAGATAAGGGATAATCTCATTGCTTTTTAGCCAATAACATATCATGATATAAAAGGTTCACAAAGGATATAGCCTGCTACAAAGTCCAATAACAAAGCTAGCTAATGAGGATACATGCACTTCGTCGTTGGTTTGGGTGTACTCCATCTGCCTCATCTTATAAGGTTTCTTCCTTTCACTTCTTATTAGGTAGGTCACATAGCCAAGGGTTTAGGATCCTATATTGCAAAGCAAGAGAGTGGGGTGGAGAGAGGGAGGGGTTAGTTTTCCGCTAAAATCTCCCACAATACTTTGCATTTTTGTCAAGTTTTTCATGGATGCTACACACTTAACGCTCTTATTTGTTTGTGACACCAAGCCAACAAAGCAGCCTTCAGAGCCAGTGCATAATTTACTCATGTCATTTTTTTATTTGCAATGTGGGTATGCATGTCGTCGGCGAGAGCGCCCATTCTTGAAGCCTACAATGGGTGGCTTGTGTTTCTGAGAAACTCTTGCTTCTTTATATTTTGTTATTCAGTTCACGTAC